>CAKASE010000079.1:8555000-9180000 GCA_916720795.1 Danaus chrysippus
TCGACTCCGGAACACAATATACAGATGATGAACAAGATTTGTGGCTTGCGGAAATATTCGTTGTCATTATATACCTATTAAGGTTTCACGCAACTTTTTGCTAGAACCCCGCTCCTTAATGAAGTCATTTCTGTCAATTTTATTGCTGTTGTGGCATACGTCGGATTTTGAGAAAAATTTACAAGGCGCAAATTGACACTGAAATAACATCAGCCTTAATTACACACATGTGGGTGAAAAAGATTTCGTTTTAGTAAGATTGTTAAGAAATTTTGTAAAGTTTTCTCGAAACATTTTTACTTTGTTTTATTCAATAATGCAAAGCAAAAATGCCGTAATGTCGTACGATTTTTTTTTATTGACAAAATTCTCTTTTGTTAAAACTTATTTTTAACTTAAAAATTTGTGTATATTTTGCTTGTTTTGGAATTAATGAAGACTCGTATTATGAAAATTTATCGGCTTATTTACGGGATCTGTATAAAGGAAGAAAAGGTTCGTATTTCCATGGACCCTCAGAGGCTTTTACTGCTTAGGCAATTAGCGTCACTCAATTAACCACTACTCCGGTAGAATATCACTAATTATTAAAAAGGTTGCACTTAAGTCTTTTGCTCTTAAATTAAGATGGTACCTAAGTAAAATTTACGTCTAATAGCAATTCGTAAAGCAATTCAAAATTAAACTTCGAAAAATACTAGAATAATTTTGATGACTTTATTCTTAATTCGTTATCTAATTTGATAAATTCTAAGACCTCGTTTAAAATGTTTTTCAATAAAAAATAGATAAGGGCGTACATGCACTGTGGCTTTAAAAGCTGGTTCGATGGATGTACTTGAGATAATTAAGCCATTAAATCGGTTGGCAACCCTTTTACATTGTGAGAAGCGCTCTGCAGGCTCGCTCCAAAATGCTTTTATTTTTGTATCAATTTTAAAAGCAATCTGTTATAAGAGAGAGCTCTTTTAAGAAGCTGATACTAACACATTTATTCGTACAACAAAATTATTCCATATCCTTCCAGAGCATATTTCATTCAATTACTATATTAAGTACTCTTTTATCAGATGCCATTACGGTTTTAAATTTATTTTCTGTATTGCAATGGGTGTTGTTCCATATATAAATCATTATATTTTAAAAGCCCTCGTGATTGGTTTATAACTCGTTGTACGAGTTCAAAAGAACTTTCCAAGTAAAATAAAATTGATCTCAGCGTGAGTGTAAACTCATATATTAAAGTTCGACGCATGCAATGAAGCCTTTTAATACATAACTGTATTACGGTCAGCATTGAAATCAGGGCTGTCATCATTATAAAAAAACCAAAATTTTCTTTATAGCTCCAAATCATAACTGGTCTTTAACCACTGATTATTGCTAAACGTTGAAGGTATATGTTCCGTAATTGGCAGCCCTGACATGTAATCGAATTTTCACGACTTGCGGCTATTGGCCCCGCATATCAGCTATATCAAGTATCGATTTCTCGGTAACCAATTCAAATTTTTAAATAAGGTCGAAATTTCACGTTCATTAATTATATACATACATGAAAACTTGATCTTGTATGTCATTTATTACAAGCATGAAAAGTTCCTGCAGCCGTTCGACTGGTTTGATTAAGAAGTTTTAATAAAAACAACTTACAACCTATATAACCATACAATATAACCTTTCCATATAACCTATCTTCTTTATACTTAACAATTCCCTTCGGTACCTATATCAAAGACGTATATCGCCGCCAGATTTCTCAAAATTGACAGTTGAACGAAATGAAGCTGTCGCCAGAATCGATTGTACAGTCATTTAAACTAAGCTGTGTAAGACAACTGTCTCCATTCAACGATCAAACACTAGGCTTCATTCGCTCTATTAAGATAAAATGGCCACTTGAATATAACGCCTTATGTCCATTGAGGGCAACGATCTTTAAACAAACTGAAGTGATACTTACTAAATTGAATTTTTTCTTTTGTTTCAGGAGCAAACGGCCTGAGGAGACGAGGAAGACAAACCTACACTAGATATCAAACGCTAGAGTTAGAGAAAGAGTTCCACACAAACCACTACCTCACACGAAGGAGACGCATCGAAATGGCACACGCCCTCTGCCTGACGGAACGACAAATTAAAATTTGGTTCCAAAACCGAAGGATGAAATTAAAGAAAGAGATACAAGCTATAAAGGAATTAAATGAGCAAGAGAAACAGGCGCAGGCTCAGAAGGCAGCAGCGGCGGCGGCAGCGGCCGCAGCAGCCGCTCAGGGCCATCCTGAGCACTAGACTAGAATACAGCACTAGACATGCGCCTGCGCAACATCTAACAGTGATACGATCGCAGTCCGCCGAACAATTTAGCTTTGTGTTTTGTAAATTGTTTGTAATTATTTTTCGTTATTTAAGTGTTGTTCGGTTGTTGTGGTTGTTTTTTTTTTTAATTAATTATATTATTGAATTAGACTCATGTTTTCTAAGGAATGGAACAATAAACTTTTTTAATGTTAGAATAGAAACGGGTCGTATTATTTTGTGTTTCGGGTTTTGTTTTTTTGTTGATTTATTGAATTTTTACATATATTTTAATTCGCGCTTTCTCGTAAATGTTCGCGTTTGAAAACCAGTGCAATTTTTAGAAATCTCTTCCGTGTAACATATTGTAGGTGTAGTTCGTTTTTCATGATGTGCTGTCTTAGCCGGTAGCGCTCCCTGTCAGTGTCAGTGGCGAAAATAAACTATATACAATACATTGTACAAATTCTATTTGCCTACCAAAGAGACTCGGTCTCATACATTTAAAACTAAGCAAAACAGTCATAATATAAATCGTTTATCAGAAATATTTTATAAATTGGACTAGCGTAAAACAAAAAACCGCGCCTCAATACCTTCAATACTCTCGCATAAGTATAGTGTAAACGTGGTCGTGTTCCTGCAGTTTTAATAGTTGGTGAAGTTTAACAAATTGCCATAAATATAAGTAGGTATTATTATAGTTAGTAGCGATGTAAATAGTTAGCGTTATGTCTACGTTAATTGAAGTGAGCGGTTTGCGTTTGCGCTGGCGCCGTGGAATGAGAAGAAAAGTATTAAGGGAGTGCAGGAGGGATGCGGGGCGAGTCGGAAGGCAGAGGGGGGAAGGGAAGGAGCAGAGGGGGACAGGGGGGGGAGCGGGCGCCGCCGGCCACCGAACAGGACTAGGTGAGTTTTTGTCAAAGTCCGCGGCATTATTTATCGAGTGGAGACGGTTGCGAAAAACTGACTCGTCGTCACCAGCCGATCCGCGACGCCATTTTTGAAATCTTCCAAGCGAGACTTCTATGGCATTGCTGTTTTGCAATGTTTTAATTTACTATACCGATCCGATGTCGCCTTTGATGTTCCCGACCGTCTCCGCTCCGCTGTCGAGGGGTGGTCACAGCCTCACATTTCCCAGTAACTTAATTAAATTCATGAAAGAATCCTAAGTGACTCCGAATACCTACAACAATAATTGTCATGTTGTATTATATTAACGTATATAATAAGGCACTACACTCGTTTTTAACAACTAATTGACCATAACATTTTATGGTATTTCTGGACCTTATATATTTAAATTCAACAGCTAACTCAGTCACTAGGTGTGAATCGAAGAAGAATAAAAACTCGAACACCTTTTAAAGATCTTTATTATTTCGAATTCGTAATGACTTCATCTCCTTTACATTTCAAATAACCGATGGGACGGACTATTAATTAAATTGGCTCTATACTGTAATCTCTCTCGTACCAAATATGGCTGAGAAGATTCCAGCAATCACTAAAAACTTGGAGTCCTTATACTGTACTCGTACGGATAGTAAGAAAAAATTAAAAGAATTCGTTATTGATACAAAGATTTATATATTAATTATTGCGTAAATCCACATCAATAGATATAAAATGAAAGTTATCTTCATTCACAGACAGGAAATAACACAATATGTAAAATTATTATGTTATTAGTGGTTATATTTTTAGTTCCTCATTACAGAGATGCTTGAAATAGACGTTGGTTATGTATGTGCTTTATGACTTATGACTTATAGTCGCTTAAGTCAATGAAAAGTTAATAAAAAGTTACTTGGCAAGAAATCGTAAGGCATCTAAGCTATGACGTGTAATTCTGCTGACTGTATTTGGCAATAATTTTTGTGGCCTCTTTCAGGAAGAACTCGACAATAGCGGACAAATTACTGGTTTCGATACAAAAAATGAATACTGTTAATACGTACATATATGTACAGATAAAATATCTTAAATTGAATATTCGCAATTAATTGTTATTTTTGTTATTATTGTATCGGCATGTTTATATTTTACTCTCACGAATTATTAACAATTGAGGTTTAAGACTTTAACGATCTCATTAGTCGATGAGTGATTAAGAGTAATGACTAGTTCCACGCCTTGTTTCTCACTTAATTAAAAGGTACCGATACTTTTACGAGAAAAGCAGATGCTTCAGTAAAAACACAATATATGAAACGATAATTCGATCATTTCATTCATCAATATAACGATAGTGGCTTAACGAAGTTTTTTCTTATAACAATATTATCTTTTTCACCGTCACTATTACTATTAAACATAATCACTATATATAGACTAGATGGATTCATTTCGTACTCCTTAATGATTAGGCGTAAGGTAAAAACTTAACGCCATAAAATATATATTTTTTTTTCAAACTAGTCTCCAACACCTGTAGGTATGCAACGAACATTTTTATTTCATGCGAAGATAATTACTCACTACGCATAAATGCCGTTTGATAATTCATATAATCGCCGTCATTATAAAATCGATACTTTTCGAGTTAATTAGATGAACACTTGAATAATACATGAGTGATTTATCAGTAGGTACATACAGCGGGTAGTATTTTTTTAATTATAATTTTCACGAATTAATTGATATTCAGAGGCAGTTTTTTATTAAAATATCGCAATTTTATAAGGCTCCCGGACCTGTTCCGCCGTAATAAAAGGAGTGCGGGTGAGGTCGAGGAGGGGGGACGTGCGGGGGGGGGGTGCCTTCGACCTCCCGCCGTTGAATACATTCTTATATACAACTCCGGCCGCTGAGACGATCAGAGATCTTTCTTATGTGCAGTTCCAACGACGCGAGCCAAATCGCTCACTTCTTATTTATGTGTTCGATAGCTGTTAGGTTACTCAACCCTGGAACGGGCCAAATTTTTCAGGTTTTATACCATTTAAATGACGATATCCAGAAATTCGATAGACCTTTTTCTTTGGCAAACAATTCGTTGATCGGCTTAATGGGAATTCTTATAAAAATTTCAAAGTTCTAAAAAATAGACTGCTGTAATAAGTATGTACATAGGTACATTATATAACATACAGGTAACTTATAACCAACTTATAGATTTTGGACATAAATTCGTTTTCAAATATTATAAGCAAAATAATTTCAATGCCAATAGAATGGACGGTTTACAGTAGATATATATTAAGTGAATACAGGAACCTCATACAGTACCTTATAAAGCAAGGCCCGTTTGGTTCACTCGTGTCGATACTATCTCGTCACCCGGCCTGCCCCGCTCACGACTCTACATGTCCCATAGGTTACTCACCCGCGCAAAACACTTTAATCGATAACGATTTATTTAATTAACTGTACACGCTCATACTACGACTCCTCGCTTAGAAACAATACCAAGGAATCGTTTACTTATAATATATTATAAATTTAATATTGTCTTAATTCTACAATATACAATGTGATAACCATTTCTCTTCAATGTCACGCAATCCCAATACGATATATCCCATGACAGCTATTAATTTAAAGCCAATGAGCCTTTGCACACTTCAAGTCATAAACAAACGCTATCTATCCAAACTGCCTACTTAATAGTCTCTTTACTATAATTGCAGCGATCAATAAATACGTTTTACATATGAACCAATGGTCGCTGTAATGTTTGACTTTATACACTTCAAATTGCATTTCCTGTATAATAACTATATAATATAATCTTAACAGTTTTATTTTGTAAATATTCTGAAGGCTTGATTAATGTTAAGAAATATCTTAAAGCATATTAAATATTTACTTGAGAAATACACATTGAAATTCCGTACCTCTATTTATATATTATATACATTTAAATTTAAAACTATTATTAATATATATTATTCATATATATTTCCTATTGATAATAATGCAAATAAGTTAGTTATAAAAAGATTGTGTAATATTAATATATACCTAGTAACACGTAATTATGATGTATGTAACACTATTTCTTTCTGTATGTGGGTGTGTAGATAAACGAACACGTTACACGAGATATTTGGACCGAGAGTCCTTGACAGAGTTTATTTAACATTAGATAACAGAAATACGGAATCGAATGAATAAACATAAATTTGCATGACGTTAGCGGCAAATAAAGTAATAAATATTATTAACCTGATTGACTTTTTATGTAGCGTTATTTAGTTTTAAACAAGATGTATCAAAGTTATCTCATCAAAGCGAGATATTGGTACATCGGCTCAATAAGAAATAAATCTCCTCCTTTTTTTACCCCCACACGTTTTTAGGGTTCCGTTTCGATTCTCAAATGGCCATTGTTGTGCCAATTCTCATGTCTCTTCTGTCTCAAACTTGTTACTAAATCGGAACATGCTTAAATACACATTATTCGTTATTTTTCTTAACAAATGTCTTACGAGTTAGTTCTTTTTACACGTTTTAAATATTGTATTTTAAATATACTGAATAGTATTCGAAGATAATAAATTAATTAAGTTTAATCTTTTTATTGGGTGTTTTATAATTATATTGCTATGATTATTTAAGAAGGTGTTTTTTTAACTCACTAACTTGGATGTAGTTAGTGTTCAGTATATAAATATATAATTTCTTTTAACTTAATTTACAGTATAGATATAAAAAAAGTTTTCGTAATAAAATTTCCAACCAATCAGGGAACATGAAAGCTAATATTAACAGTGATAATATGAGTTGCGTGTTAGTACGTTTAACTTGTCGTCTGGGGCCCGCGGTAAAACTGACCAATAAAACTTCATTATCACTGGCTTGTTCGCTTCCAACTTTCATTTTATTGGTTTATGACATCAAAAGTCATAAAACTCGAGGTGCGGTTTGCGGCGACAAATAATATTTGTTTATGTAATTGCCATCGTAACTATTAACGTGAATTTTTAAATGTTTCATTATATAGCTTGAGTTTTAATCTTTTATATTACTTACTCTTTTGTTTTTAATCTAATTTTTAGCTGGAGTTATTAAATTAATATGTAATCATTATGTTCAAAAGCTACATGACGTTACACGTCTCAAATTATGAACAATATTTTTTATACAGTGATGTGTGTTTAAAAAGTTATGTTATGTTAAAATCTGTGTAATTATTTAAAGCAGCACTTAAGATACATATTGTGGGCGGTTTTTATGTAAATAAGTTTTTAAAAAACATGCATTTGACATGCAACGAGAGCGACGCACGATCCCGCGGGCTACACATGATATAACACAATTTTTTTGTTTATTTGATTCTTTTATAAAAATACATATATTTTTTGAGTGTATATATCGTCAAATAAATAACATTCAAAGAAAAACAAAACACAAACAAATAATATATTAAACAATAAACATAGAAACGTAGAACTATTATTTTCTTTGGACATGATATAACAAATGTAGGGGAAACAATTTTTTATGTGACTTATCCGTATCCAATAGGAATTAGCGACAAAAGTGTTTAAATTAGAAGAGCAGTAAATTGTCGGAGGCGTTTTAATTGAAATCGCAGTTGTTAATAGAGTGCGTACCGCAGTGCGCATGCGCCAGCTTTATTTATTATACCCTACAATTTACTAGGCTAAGCACGTATGCCTTCAATGAGCTTGATATTGCATTTTTTAAACGTCTTCTAAATCATTTAATCTGCTGTTTAAAATGTGTAATCTATTTAATATAAATAGTAATTATCTAATAGGTACTACCTACATATAAAATCGATTATCTTAGTATATGTTTGGTTTACGTATAAAGTTCGTGTAGTACGAATAACTAAAAACTATCAAACTAGTGACAGAGCCCATCTACTAAATAACCCCACGAGGGTTTAACCCTTCAACTTTTTCTCGGTCCTGGTCGACCCCAATCCTTCGTCTCTCCGATACAATGTATATCTTTATTTATCATTCTTTATTACTCAGAAACTCCATGACGGTATTGTTCGAAGAAGATTAAAATAAAAGCCTATCCCGATACTATCTTCCTTCTGATTTACCGTTACATGAAATTTATTAGAATAGTTGATGCAAATTAAATCTCAAGTTTTTCACTTGTATATAACATAAGTAAATGACTTTGATGGAGTCTTGATAAAGTCTATTATTTATGGTTTGTAGTGTGTTTTAGAAAATTAAGTGCTAATATTTCACATTCCGTACATTATCGCTTACCGTCCCGCCATTTCAACAACCAATTAAACAAGGCCTTCATACACCTTATCAGGACGAGGTATGAGAACTATGAGGAGGGTCTAATAAGATTGGAAATATAATGAACCCCACCCATTGTAACTCGCTTACAACTCGAACTTAATATTGATATAGGTATATTACAATATCTTATTGGATTTTATTACTGTTTACTCTCCAATTAGATACGAAGCAGTTTATTTTAAATTATATTTCAATATATTGACAAAATCATTACTTACTAAATATATGTTTATATGAAATAGATTTTTTTAGATTTAAGGTATAGTAAAAAAAATTAACAAGTTTCATTTTGGTACAGAAATATTTAGTGTCGGATATATCAGATACAAATAATTTAATAAATCACATCTATCTAATCTCTTGTGCAACGTGAAAATCACATTTCCCATTTTCGTTCGAGTTAAAAATGAGATCTGATAGTTTACAAAAGCAACTCAACCAAATAATTGCTATTCTATTCACACCGAGGGCGATTTATTCCCCGAATTATTTTCTTGTTGTTTTATTAGAGGATTTGTCACTCACCCCGCTTTTATAATTACCCCAGATATCGGGTAACTTTTAAGATTGAATTTATGTAAAAGGTTCGGGTACAGCGGATTAGACTACGGGAATGTAATTAGGCGGATTTTAGGAATTTGTTGGCCATATTTGGTAATAAACAGATCTAGAAGACAAATGGAAAATATAAAGTACTTTAAATTGGAAAACTTTAATGTTATACGATAAGCTATCATGTAATCAAATATGAAAAAACAATAATTAGTAAGTAGAAAAGTTACATAAATAACGCAGTTTAGTTAAAAAGTAAAAAAAAACTAAGATGATTTTATACATATATCCTTAAAGTTAAGTGCAATCGTGTTTGTAAATATTTAAGAATAATTGAGTTAAATAAAAAGCAACTGCATATAATTTATTATATATTTTTTTCCATGTTATAAGGACACGGTTATATTCCAAAGTTGTAGTTATTGATCATGCCATTACAAGTGGCGCCATCTTCTGATCCTGCAAACAAAGAATTGAAAAGATAAAGCATATTTTGTGTCTGGGAATACATTTCATGAAGTATAAAATATAAGAGCACATTACATACCTATATTACATTAATTTTTTGAAGTAAAATTAGTACAGATATAAACTATTATTAGTACAGATATAACTAATATCAATTCAGTATCATCTCTTCAAAAAGTTCGGCAGTCTAAAGAGAGATGTCGCCTAAAATAAACGGCGATCGACTACAGCGCTCGCTTTAGACGCGGCGGAACAATAAACTATTTTAAGGCGGGATTTCAGAAAGCTCGCTGTTCGACACGTACTGCGGTGGCGAGTGAAAGTTTATGACGCAATTTACAGTTCGTATATTGCCCGGCACTTCATATAACACCGCAATACGCAACTGAATTTTCTTTATTTCATATGAAATTCTTTCCTTTAGCTGCAACTGAATTTTCTAAGGTGTTTTCGTATGTGCCATGTACAAGAGCGAATAAAACATAACGTTCTCTAAATTGTATTGAAATTTAGTTATTATACAAATTATTATTTTATAATTATTATTATCGATTCAGTTCAACAATAGTTTAAGATAAAAATATCTTTAAAAATTCTTTAACAATATAGCTTATATTGGACGGTAATGACGCAACGCTATCGTAGCGTCATCATTCGACTTCATACAGCATTTATTTTACGACGTGACGAACTTAAATTGGTCGTAAAAAGCTTCGACGATTTGTTCACAGATGGCAGTAGGCTTTCAAGCAACGCCATCTATATTTTATGAAAGCTGCAGCGAGTTATGGTTTTATAGGGACGGCCATAAAACTTACGATCTGCTACTTCGGCTTCGAATATGGAGATATCGAGGGTGAATGGGCGTATAAGACAGGAGACCGACTTTTATTGTTTGTAAATTGGTTGTAAAATTATGAGTTCGCTCGTATTGTGCGTAATCACAACGATCAGCTGTTACTTTGTCGGATAAATCACTTTATTACCACAAGCGATGTTTTATGAGGTTATAAAGTTTCATTCGAATGGGCGATGAGTTGTCACTTTTATATAACATACTGATTATATTAGTTTTTTTGATTACTTCTCCTATACCTAGTTAGAAATCTCAGTTATTAAGATACTTTATGCGTTTATATATTTGAGCAGTTCTTTTAGTACTTTGTTGTGATTAAATTAAATTAACAAATTTTCTTGTATGAGATAAAAAGGAACTTATAATTCATAATTGATACTACGTTAATTTATTAATCAATAATTATTTATTAATTAATAAACTTATTTTTTATGCTTATATCACTAATGATGGGTGATTACAAACGAAATCGATTTATCTGACTACTCGACAACAGATGGCGCTGGAAATTGAAATAATTGTCAAACAAGAAAACTTCATAATCAATCGTAAAGCGGTATGATACGTGAAAAGAGTTCTAAAAAACAGATGTATTAATACTTTAAAAATATTTTCTTAATGTCTATATGCAAATTAGGTTGTTAACATGTTTCTAAGTAACAAGTTTTTTTATAAGAAAGCACGGTAATAAATTAAAATGACATTTTATTAGATACAATTGAATACTTTTCCTCATTAAAATTCAAGAAAAACTTGGTGTTCTTAATAATTTCTTACAATTTCAAAATTAAACCATTACTGTTCATTTAATGAATTAAAAATAAGATTTATTACGAAATAATTAAAAATTATCGTTCTCTTTATAAATCGTACGTTATAAAATATAATACAAACATAATTAATACAGGATAATCGTAAAAATGCAGTAACCGATGTTACCGAGTTTACAACCTCTAATTATTTGTTTAACGAGACGTTTACGATTATCGTGATCGTTAAGTTGACGTTTACGATCCGTTTACACCTCCCGTGATTTTCACTTTACAGCCACTTTATATTAATTTTGTAAACAGATTAAATTATTAGTCGGTTTATTTACACTTTTTTAGTAGTCGGCTAATTTATTGGGCTTAATTTTTTTTAATGATGTTGTTTTTTTTTTTGTTACGTACCTATACATACTGCTGTAATTTCAGTTCTAATCTCTTCGGACTTAGCGGAGATTTAATAGTTAAATTAATTTTTTTACAGTATTATAATAACAGCGGATTTGTAATTTGTTTTTTATCAAAGTTGTATAGGCCCCAGCGGATTGAACCGAGTTAATAAAGCGTTGGAACAAGACGGACGTCAGAGTGAGAAAGAAATAATAAAGGACCGGCGTTATTTATGAGATGCACATTTGGTATGAACAGCGCCAAATAAAATGTGGCTCTGTATGCTTTAGGAATCTAATTTTATTATTTTTTTTATTTTTTATTATTTCTTCATATGACAATTTAATTAATGGCTTGTATAATTTTGATCGTTGATTTTGTCGTTTTTTTTTTGTTTAAAATGAATGTAGTGTGTTTAAAAAATTCGTATGGGAAATATCTCAAATGTATTCCCCGTTGGCTGAAATTGTATAAGCAGATATGATATAATTCCTGTCATACGTATAGAAAAGTAGAAAAGTGTTTAAAAATAAACATAAAGTGGACATGTTTTTCGCGACAGTACCGCCTATCGCTATGAGTAAGTTATGGCCGTTGTGGGGTGAGTTACACCCTGCTTAGGTCACGTGGCCCGACAGAGACAGCGCTATACAAACATCACAACAACAGACAGGGACAGACGATGCCGGGGCGGCAAGTTATCTTCGTTTCATTCAACTCACACTCGCGCCGCCCGAACGTCCGTATAGATCAATAAAACTACTTTATCTCTTTTTGGCACATCCCCATCCCGTCGGCGACTTCCTACAACTATACTTTACTAGAGGACTTTCTCTTTATAAAATACAATGCAGTTTTAATTTTAAAATTTTTAAAAATCGAACATAAAGGACTGGCCGTTAAAAAATCGGACATTCAAAAAGAGAATGCGCAATAAAAAAAAAAGCTGCCGAGATCAATAGACGATCTTTTTTATTTTTTAATAGTTGTTATTGAATTGTAAAAAGGTCCAGTGTTAACGGTAAGTCATAAAATATTGTTTATTCTGAGAGCTACAGGTAGTGGGTCAGTACTAGTTTGAGATATTGCTCGGTGTGGACTGTTAAGCAATTGAAGTTATTAATTTTCTATCAAGCTAAAGTTACTGTAATAAGCTATTAAGATGAATAAGGTAATTATAAACAACTATATTGAAATTATAATTTTTATATATTAGTACCTACTTTAACGATGTAATTCAAGTCGTTATAAAGTATTCGGTGTTACCATTTTAATGTCTCATTTCAAGTCACATTCTACTATATTAATTAAACGAGTCGAACACACGATTAGCATCACAGAAACCATAAAAATAACACCACGAATTCAATTTCCCATAATGATAGTTTAATTTACATCAAAAGACCATTCCTATGTGCAACTTCCTCCCCCATAAATCTATTAAAGAAGCCTTAAGTAAACGCCATACATGTTTTTAATGTCCATCTAACTTAATTGGGTATTGTAAGTTATAATAAGTAATAATGTGCTTATAAATAACACCTTATTATGTTTAAAAAATGTACGATCAAGATAAAGTGAAAATACTTTCTTTGTTATTTGTAATTAAATATAGGTATATACCTAATTAAATTATATATTATTTGACATACAAAAATGTGTTCTTGATTTATTATAATAAATATCAATTTTGATTGTATATATATAGTTAACGTAGTAGGTAAAATACTTGATATTTCGTACTTAATGAGATTTTCCCTTTGTTATTTTATCTGGTAGGAATCTTGTTAATTCTTCAATATCCATGTGTCTTCTCCCCTATATCTCGAATCAGGATTCGTGAGAAAAATGGAAACAGCATTACGTGTGTGAAATTTATATTAAATAGATATCAAATATATTTATTACTTTATTTTGTAACCGCTGCTGATTGTATAAAAATTTAACAGAACTTAAAACGTATATATGTAATTTGATTGTTTAAGCATAGGTTGGTTTAATTGTATTATAATAGAATATATATTTTTTAAATATTAAATCCTTTAAAGTGCAATGTATGCTCTACAGTCGGTATCAAACGAAAGTTCGGTCACGGTTAATGCCTTTACGACTGTCGGGGGTGACATAAAGAAAATGAAAAACATTTTGTATTATTCTTGTTGCGCACTTGTCCCGAGTAACTTCAACCCTCTTAAGCTGCCCACAAACTATATACTAGAAAGATATCATAATCTTTCATAGAAACAAATCAATTAAACACTAATAATATCTTTAATTATCTTAATAATTTTTATAAAATTTTTGTTTAAGAATATATTGTCGTATATTTATAATTTGTTTCGTGTGCGTCAAAATAATCGCCCGTGATTAGTCCCCCTTATATTTCTTTCATTCCCAGAAGCTTCTGTTTAGACAAATATCCACTGAAACTAGTTACGTGTTTTGACTCTAATGTAAGTAGCTTTTTAATATTTATTACCTCAGATATATCTTATATAAAGCAACTTTCATTTAATCTATGTTCATCCCTTAAATTTTTTTTTATCTGTGGTGAACCTTTTCATTTTAAAATTCCATTATTTGAAATGTTCATTAAATATCAACTTGATCTCTTACTAATGATAAAAAGTACGTTTTTCGTCGTAACAAATAACTTTAACATTTTAGTGTTTGTTATTGTTGAATTTAAATAAACTTATAAAATCACTGGAGCAAGATTGCGATACGCTATAAACTTGTCAACTGAAACTATTTCTGTGCTGTTTGTTTTCCTTTTGACAAATCGTGTCTCGAGCCGGCGCCATCTTGCGGCATTCCGTTCAGAAACACTGTTTGGAGTTAGAAATTTGTTTTTTAATTTTTTAAAAATCTTTTTCGTTCATTAAAATAGTGTTAAATTTAAATTAAATATCAGAATTCAAAAATATTGTTGCTTTTTTTGTATTTTATTATAATAAAAATAAATTTGTTATTAACCCACAATATAGTTGATTTAAATTTTATTACACTTTTCCGTGATTATAACTATGATGAAAGAGAATTTTTTAATGTAATTCTTATCTACTCTCATATCCCGGGTCAGCAATTCGTCGTGTGTGGCTGCGACTTTTGTTACATCGTATCATTTTAATAAACAAATCAGTTTATAGCACTATAATCCTTATTTTAAAGGTTTAGCAGTCAAATTAGCCTGAGTTTAATATTAGACTTATTATCTTTAGTTTTCAGTATAGTTTAAGACGAATGTGATAAATGAAGAGCGTGATTTCGGTAACTCGCTCGGATGTTGATGTATTAAGGCGATTGTTATTTTTCTAGTGAAAAAATAAGTGTGAACGCAGCGTACTAAATAAAATAAGTGATGAAGTATAGTTTATTGTTGGATCACGTGATTCTGTGTAATAAAGATCACATCCCAGGAGTAATCTCCGAGAAATTGTTATATTTTTTCCCTTGTTTGTTATGGAATGAAAGATTGTAATTTCTCCACTCAACAAATAACGTGCTTCTATATTTTTAATGAGCAAACTGTATGATTTATTTGATATATTAATGATTTATCTGTGTCACACGATAATATAAAAAATAATTGTATAATTTTTTTTTTTGAGTTTCTAGTTCTACGTTTTCGATTTAAAAGGCTCAAAAGGTGAAAATATTCTCATTAAATCTACGACTATCACTTTTTTGTTGGTACGGCGTGTAAACAACGCGTTAATAGAAAGGATTTGTTGAAGGAACAGGTTTGAAATCAATTAACATTTCTCCATACAGAATGC
This sequence comes from Danaus chrysippus, assembly GCA_916720795.1. Classification (NCBI taxonomy): domain Eukaryota; kingdom Metazoa; phylum Arthropoda; class Insecta; order Lepidoptera; family Nymphalidae; genus Danaus; species Danaus chrysippus. The sequence goes on from CAKASE010000079.1 coordinate 8,570,356, forward strand.
AGGCATTATCACTTTTATAAGGCAACATTTAGCTAGTTAAAGCTCTGTATAACAAGCAAAGGAATTTATCACGACATTAAGGATTATTCGTAATTAATAGCGGCCACGGAGTCCTAACGTGATGGTATCACTCGTATGGTAGCTATGATGTATAGTGTATGCGAACTCGTATAAATTGCAATGTTGCCAACATAATATCATCTTATTTGCTTGGCATCGACGACGAAGCTCTGATTTATTCAGTTGTACCAACCTACAAAAGTTTTCGGATTAAATAGTTTTTCTCGTTTCAATATTTGGCAACGGAAATATTTTTTTTTTCTTGCCGGCATTTTAAATTAAACCCGTGATATATTTCGTTTGCGTTGACATAGAGCTAAGATTCATGAGGATTTTATTAAGCCTGGAATACTATTTATTTTCTAATATCATTGTCGACTAGGTTTATAAAATAAATATGTACATGAGGACGTTCTTTTTATGAAAATGTGAAAGGTCAAATATATATAAAAAAAGATACAAAAACTTTTAAATAATTATTTACTGTGCCTATTACTTAATCTTAAAAAAAACATTTGAGTGCTTTACGCAGTGAAGTAGTTATAAATAAATTAATTTAATGTCTGAAACTTAAATAGCAGCGACCCCAACATATACGGCCTAATGGCGACACATAACAAAGTGTTACGGAAATAAATAGCAAGAAAAAAGAAGGATTAGTCGTCGCTTTAGACGCTCCAGAAATAATATTGATTTGCTGAGTGTTAAAGTTCATTTAACAACAAATGCTCCTTGTTAACTTATCAACAATCCCTCCTGACGTTTGTGAATTATACGTTTTTATTATTAGCTGCTAACAAGATACTTTGTTTATTTTTTAGTTATTTTGACCGAATTACTTAAATAAAGAAATCTGTTCAAATGCTTAAGTAAATTGTCTGAATGATTTATTAAGCATTCTAGAATTTTTTTTATCAGTACAGTACAACTAAACACTTAAATATAATTGTAAAATCAAAAGTATTTTTTCTTAACACAGTTTTGATAAATTCTTACTAAAATCTTTATAGTTTTTTTTTTAATTATATTAACAATCATCATAGCTTAGCATCGCTTGATATTTTTTTTCAATTGTCATGTTTTAGGAAATTTACGCCCAGCTTAAAGCGTTCAAAATTTTAGCTTCGACCGTCCAAAATCCTGATTTATGTGCGACGGGGCCGGACTCGAGTATCAAATGAAGATCAGTGTTTGAATCTTTTTTTAATTATTATTATTACAATACAATTCATAAATAATTTCTTCGTTTATTGTTGGTATATGTTTTTGATATTTTTAAGTTCTGTAGGCTAAGTAAGTTGGTAGGTAACTTGGCTAAATATTCAAAGATTATTTGGATTACAGAACATTGATTTAAAAACACGTATTTTTATTCAATTATATTTCTTAAAAGCGAAGAATGTTAAAGAATGTATGCCTACGTTATACATCTCCTATCTCACTTTTTTTCAATACATAACAAATAAAAATGGCGTATATCGGCCCGCATTTGTCGGTGGGGATAAAAATTATTAGCAGGTAGGGGTAGTCTAAAGATGGGATCCAAATCTCTATAGATTTTTTTAATACTGCACATATGAATCATTCTTCGTCCATTTTGGCATTCAAGATGGCGGTTTTATTTTCCTTATTGTTACAAAAAGATCATTATAGTCAACATTTTTTTTAAGTTTCAAAAAAAAAAATACTTTGGTTATTTCTAATTTTCATACAAATTTAAAGAATTTACACATTAATCTAATATGAGTTAACGAATGTAATAAAATCTTCGCAGGGAGGTTGAATCTGAGACAATTTGCCACTCGCGCCCCTCTGTAAGCCCACCTATATGTCTTTCTTATTGCCGGCTAAATCTCGAATATACAACTAAGATTAATTCCCGCTGAAAGAAAAGGGTGTAGCAACCCTTTTGTGTGCAACAAACGCGTTAATGCACTTAAATAAAATGTATACCGCTTTAGCTACTTAAAACAACAATATTTTTCATTATATCAATCATTCTACAATTCTTATATACTTTTTCATATTACCTGTTAGTAAAACTATATTTATAATATTTTTTGATGGTCAAGATAAACATTTGAGTGATGAAATACCGAACACATTTATCAAATACCTAACGTTGGTAATTGTTGTTTCTTCTAAATCAGACGGCGGTGAGATAAAAACTTTTAATAGCGTTGTTTTGTTAAAGTTGATTAAAATTATAACTCACTTTGATGTTACATTTAGAACATATAGTTTTATAAATACCATAAAGCCGTGTGTAATTTATTTATTAAATTAAGTACCTATCAGATTAATTAGATATAAGATCTAATTCAAAACTTGCCAGTAGCCAGTTGTTATTCATTATATCCACGGTAGAATGCCTGCAACCCTTATCAAGGGAAGACGCCCGTTTTTTCTCGGTTTTCCCAAATAATTTATTTAGCGGGCCGTCAATTTATCTCTGTGGGAGCTAATTTCGAGTCGGCCGGTGGCTGGCTCATGCTGTAATTCAACGAATTACTCGTCCTATTCGATTTATGGTCTCGTACTTGACGGAGCGAGCATTGCTCTTCTATTGTTCTTACTGGTCAGGACTGAAATAGGACATTAGCTTTATCAACATTAATGTTTTTTATTTGATATATATCTCTGTAACTATGTAGTTGTCATCCAAAAGTTCTCGGAAACTTTAACGTAATTAAGACCGTCGTCTAAGGAATGTAATTAAATGTGAGATCATCAAATCAGAAGTATTATATTTAATTTATATATAATCCGTAGTTAAAGCTTAGTTGTACAGTAATGTACGAGTGTTATTTCTTTCTGCTGCGGACGGCAGACAGCCCCGCGTCTACAGAACAGGCAACATCAGCACTGGGAAATGTATAGAGCTGATAAAAACACGTTCAAAGAACGTTTAAAATATTCTTCTTACATATTTGTTTAATGATATTTATGAGATATTTTTGTCATTGAAATTATAATAGAAATATTGATGTTTTTATGATAAATGTGGCAAAAACTAAATAAAATTCTACAAAGTAATTTTCATACCTAATCATATAACAACTGAAATAAAACGTCGTATATATAATTGTAGTACATTTAGCTTATCTATTTGTTATAAATATGCAAATAATATTCCATATTGGACACGGAATCATCTCCGTGTGATGTCCAACATCTTTGTAAATCAGCATATGCAAAGTGGTATAGCAATAAATCTAGCAGCTCTTGCTCGTTCCCGCATCATGTTACATCTTAATTTCAGAGCCGGCTCGTCGGAGCCTGCCTGCCAGAGATACGGCATTTTATCAAATTCACATTACGCTAGAAATTAACTTAGTTTTAAAAATCCTTCGTTTGCGTGAGCGATAAATTTACTTAGCGGTTAATCTCCGCTGTGCACGGCCTTGGGGCTTTATTCATACATGGTGTTTGTTATTTTGTTATGTATATTTATGATAATTTAATAAATATAAATATGATATCGAATAACGTTAAGAGCTTATTATTTGTACAGCTATTATTTTATGATTGGCGTTTTATTAATTTCGCTTTCCTTTTGTTTCAGGTGGTCGTCGCGTGTAATCGTTGTCGATGCTTGGGTAGGTGTAGAGGTGGTAGGTGGTAGGATATCAAATCACTCAGCTCGTTTCGTAATATGTCATACCTCTGCCATTTTGTTGGCTGTAAAATGTGTATTGCGGATTGTTCTGTAGCTACTTGATTTACCTCACCCGCCCGACTCGGTTTGACGTCCAAAGATCGAGATATCAAACTCGACTGTCGAATAAATTTTTGTGCCAGCCCACACGAACGCTTAGGCAATCGACTGCCGAAGATTTATTGTCAAAATTTCCCGTTAGTAACGCTTACCGAGCACACTCCGCGTATCACTATTTCACAAATAAAAGAACCAGTCGCGATATCATCGTCGACTATAAATTATATGAAGCTCGTATGAAAAATACATGTTTCGATGTCCGCTTATTTATCGCTTAGCTTGAGTTATGTATGCATACGTTATGTTAATCTCGACTCGTTATTAAATACACGTTTCTATTAATATTAATTAGCTTCTGTCAATATTATATATTTTAAATTTCCATATACAACATGTATGTATGTGTGATGTCAACGGGCTAGATGGCTGGTGAGTGTCAGTTTGTTTGTTAGTATCGGGACGGGTGATCTGCTATCTATTCCATCGCTACAGTGGCAGTTCCACACTAGGTATAGGATAAGTTCCCGCGTTGTTCTGCTTGTGATATATCGTCCCATGTCTCCATGTATAAATCTTGAACGCCTGCTGAGGTACACGGACACAGCCGCGCCGCAGCCTCCAGCTTCAAATGGAATTGTGTTTTTATTTATCGTGCGAATTCTGCCCCACTATCGCTCACTCGGAATCGCAGTTTATCTGCCAAAACGTAGAGTTGAATCGATTCTTCAGCTCTTAACTTACTCTTAACTGATATTCGAATACGAATCATGATGTTCGGTCGTATCAATGATGGAAAACATTATTATTGAAATGTCTTTATCATTAACGCCGCGAAATTCATCTCCAATATTTATTCTTATAAAAAAAAGGTTTAATTTAGAATCCTTGTAAGAATTCCTAACGTTTTTTATAAATATATTCTAAATGAGGAGTGGTGGGGTCGATTTTATGATTTCCATACTATTGCAAAGTGTATCGAATAAATATATCACATATGCTCAGGTCTTTAAGATCTTTTGAGTTGTTTTTAATATCACATTTACCATACTTTTTGCAGTAGCATGCGTTTTCCTGTAAATAATATTAGAATAAATACAAAAAAAAAAATCAACTGATGTACAACGTCTGTATACGTTCAGAATTATATTTGAAATGTGTCTTTGTGAAATATTAAAGTACCTACTGTTGTGAGGCAAATTTATCCAACGGAATTACGAGGAGAGAATTGTATAGAAGCACATTATAATAATATGTGATCTTTATTATATAGTGATTCCGTGTATAAAGCGTCACTTCAGTAACCTATATACGTAACGTAAAAGGCTTTAGTATGAAAGATATTCCATTTTTTAGTCGATAGCTTAACTTATTATTAGCTTACCTATAGTCACTTTAAATGACAAAATCAAAACTAGTTGTGCCCAGTATACGAATAGTTAATAGATTAAGTAATATTATAATTTATTTTAAGATACAGTAGTGGTAATATTTTTGGATTCCTATAAACATATACGTAATTCGTCTCCTGTATTTTAGTAACGTAATTTGTAATGTAATTTGGTCGTGGTTCTTTCTATTACATAAACGAGTTAAGTGCCAAATGTTCATTCAGTTATTCAACTCTTTGTATATCTTCTAGAATTATTTAGAAAGATTTATTATCTGTTTTTCAAGTATCATGCCTATAAAAATAGTTTCGGTTAATTATTTATTAATTAGATTTTTTTTAATCAAAAAAATTATCTTCACAATAAATTTCAAAGAAAGAATCAACTTCCGAATTTTATTAATAAAATTGTTAAATATATTGTAAATAATGTATACTTATTTATAAAGCTTTTAAACATTGAAGGTGATTTTTATGACAAATTATTTCGCATTAATTATTTTTGAAACGAAATTTTTATTTACATTATATGTTATATTTATTTTAAAAGGAACGTGCTCATGAATTTCATACGTTAAATTTGTCCGTAACAAAGTATGGTCATACGTAAATAGTTAGGCGCAATTTATATGTAATATACTTTATATTAATTAGTATTAATGAAGAAAATACTTAAAACGAGGGAATCTAGTTAAATGATTTTAATGTTTGCGTTTTATGAATGTAACTGTGTGAAAATATGTGAAGCGATATCATTTTTGTACAATATTGGCTATAGTGCAAGGATCTGCATTAAATAAAATTCTGTTACTGTACTATGTTTATTATTTATTATCCTTCTTCTCACACAAAATCTAAAAATCCATATAGGTATTAATTATAATTGCTTGCACTAAATAATGTTTTAAAACGTCTCCTATAGAACCTATAAGTTGTATGTTTGATATATACAATTTTATGTTAAAGATACCTACTATATTTCTTTTAAATTTATTCAATGAATGAATTCTTATTTTACTTTAGGTTATGACGTAAAATAAATGAATTTCACTTAATTGAAATAAAAGTTATTATATCAAAAACCGTTGTACAAAGACATGGATTTGTTTTAGAAAAATCATGCTGAATGTAGGAACATCATAAAATTTCAACAATGTTCTTTTAGTTTAAAATATAAAAATAAATTTAATAAAAGTTATTCTTATATTTAAATTTATTTCTGAGAACTATAAATATACCTAACTAGGATAAATTACCTTCTTGAATTCTTTCTTTAGATACCAGTAAAATATATAATATTCTAAATTAATTTTTCACCCAATAGTATTAACTGGCAAGTACTTGTCTACCTCAAATTCATCAAGACATGATAATTGCAAACGGCCTAGTTAATTACTTAGGTTCTTACGATTTGGCACTAATATATCTTGAAGTTGAAGTAACGCATATAATTTTCCTTTATATATATTAAAATCATTATATATACTTACTAGGAAATAAATGCAAGCTTGGCAGGTATAAAGAGAAGCCGTAGTGTCGTGCCAAACAGGAAGTGTAGGGTTCGATGCAATGCCAGGCGATACTGAACTCTATTGATATAGAACAATTATATAATATGTGACGAAAGAATATGATCCTTTTATATACTTAAAATATTTATTAATTTGTAGGTTGATTCAGAGCAAAGAAGAAGGTTAATACATGTATGATCTTGAAGTCTTAATACATATTAGAGTACATTAGAGTATGCTAAGTATGTTGTTATTTAATATTATTTATTTAACAATAAATGTTAAGTCAGAAGCTCGTAGCGGGAACATCTTTAGATATCGTATTATAAACGGTCGAGCTAAGCTCCATTTTTTATAAAACACGTAAATTTGGTCCGTTATAAATCAGGGTGTATCCGGATTACCGTTAGAGTAATGACTCAAGTCCACCTGCTGAGGTAATGCTATTATTTAGCCGTTCATTCTACCGTGTAGGTCCAGGGATAGCCTCCTAGATTTAAAATCTAGATTTCTAGAATCTTAATCTTGTCTGAACAGTGAACAGTGGTTAACTATAAATAACCACATAGGTACGGAAGGATAAATTTCATATATGTTGTTAAAAAAATATTTTATATAGGCTATAATTATCTTTATTTAAATTAGATACACTTTATGAATACTTCTGAAGAAAATATTACTATAATTCTTATTATTGTTTTTACGGAAAGCCGTAATCCAACTATTAAATTGCATATATTTATAAATAAATATCAAAATCAATAGTATTATACATCTATTTTTAAAGATCTGAATGTAACTTACCAGTGTATATTTTTACATAATATAAATGATTATAAAGTGAGTTCTAAACGTTAGTTAAATAAAGTATCCTTAATAATGCAGACGGTAATCCAACGCCTAGTAACAAAATCCGTTCAAGTGACTTTGGTCTTTCATTGTGAAATTAAGGCTTCCATGAGAGGTTTATAATTAACGTTCTAATTAGGAACGTGAGAGTTACTTTATTAGGTGGTTGGGGTTTCGTGATGCCCCGATGCTCTGATATCGGATTTTGGTACTTTAATTAAGTATTTTCATGTTACAGCCATTTGTTTACTGGTATTTGAAGATGCGGAATCTGTTTTGTTAATTACAGTACAGAGTAAAATATACCTCCGAAGAACTCCGCTCTAAAGTTAGTACAGAAAATGTTAAAGTAAAGTAATAATTTATCATGAAATTTATAGTTGGATATATTTATTATAAGTCGACATCGTGTTTATTTGATATATCTAAGTAATCAGTAGTATATTAAAAGAATTATATATGATATATTGCGTTTAAAAAATATAATAACTTATTATAATGCATAAAAACATTATATTGCATAAAACATAGACACTAAGTATAAGTTTCATGTACGAGAACATAAATCCTTCTGTCTGCAATATCGAGAGAGACAACTTCGGGGCAGACATGCGCGAATCGTGCAACTATGGAAGATAAGATAAACTGCGCCTGCGCAGCCCCGCCGCGAACGCTAATTAAGTCTTTAACTTCATGCTTTATAGTTTATATACTAATAGAATTAAAGTCTTAATCTAGTAAAATATCTTTGCAATGTTGACACCCTGTTGAGTGATTGAATTGTTTATTGCGATTATATTTATTAGGTGGCGGATAAGGCAATCATTTGGTACTGATAACATTGTAACTTTATAGCAAAACATTCTACTTTAAAGATAATATATAACTTAATTTAATCGATATTATCCATTTATGGGTAGGTACTGTAGCCGCTTACGTTTAATATTAGTTGCAAAGGAAGTCTGCGTGGGCTCGTTTTTTGAGTTACACAATATGTTTTTTAAAAACCATTATAATGCTCATTTAGCGATACTAAACGCCTGTCGTGCTAAGGTGTATCTAAATCAATACATTCAGGTAAACTCTATTCAGAACAATACACATTATTTTGTTTATCACAACAATAACGAGTGCGAGACCGCTGGTATGCGAGTAGACAAAGCAGTCTTTGACCAGGGCTGTCATAAACGCATGATTTACGCAATTACATTGCAAAGGAGACGATAAATTACTTTTCAGTCCTGTGACAACCTACAGCGATACCTTACCGGTTAAGACAATCGTTACAGCAAATTTTGAACTCTAATATTATATATAAAAGGTCTATTTAAGTTTATTATGTTTGAGTGGGTAAATAAAGTCACGGTTTGGTTTCGAGGCTAGAACCTGACTTCACAGATAGCGTTAAGTATACCGCCCGCTAACATGAAGTAAAGCTGAGAAATTACTTTGAAAATAAACAATCGAGTTACATTAAAAAAATTACAGCCTGTTATATTTATATATTTTAAATTAATAATATTTTTATATTTTTCTATATGAAGAAATTTATAAAAAGGTAAAATAAGTATCTTCGTAACCTGCATATTTATCTGTCAACTATATAAAAGGTAATAATACAATGCCAGCAATAAATCTAAGTCCTGCCTTATTCTAAATTCAAATCATATCCAAACAGGCCCAGTATAATAATCTTCCAGCATTTACACGATTGTCGTCAATTTAGCGTTGAAATCAAACGCTGTTCATTATTCAACATACAATAGTACCAACATGACAAGTCAAGGCGACCGGCATGAGCAATTCCCCATACCTTCCTAATGTCTTGTCAATCATCGCTTCTTAGAGTTACTACAGCATACTAACAAGTTTTTTTTATTTGCGAACGTTTCGCTGAATACCAAGCAATGCGTCACCTCCATCTTAGGAATAACATCGTAGGCCCATTCAAGTAAAAACTGTGATTTCTCAATTAATTAGCCTAGTATAGCTAGACCTTATAGAGTTAATTAGCAGGCCTTTTAGGGATACGAGATAAATCTTATTCGCGTAAATTTATTCTATTAAATTAAAGCATTTCTATATTTTATAATATCTGTAATATATCAAAAGACTTATATTAATATTTTAGTTTAACTTTATTTGTTATATATCATAAATAATATAAGTAAAATATATATTTTTTTACAATAATTCGATGCTGTAGATCTGTTTAGCTCCTATGTTGATCGGTCACGTTCGCATTGCACATATTGAGTATTGATTATTTCAATTATTCTGGCGCCAAACATGACGGCATTTTGTTTATAGACAGTGGGGAACATTTGAGAACTGTCATACAATAGGCTCGTTGTCCGGATGTTCTGGTAGCGCGTATAAACTCATAAATTGCTTTATGTACTAAGCCTAAAATTGGACAAGTGACTATGGTGTATCAAATTCGATTTTGCAGGATATTGGACTTCCGTCACATACTATCACACGTAGGTTAACTAAAGACGATATTGTATCCAGTAACCTGTGAATAATTTCAAAGTTATATACATATTATACTTTCTTTAATGTTTCGTAAACTTTATTTTATATTATTATTGAAAACAAACAATTTATCATGGTCATAAAGTTACGTCGCTTCGTATAAGTTTAAATGATTAAGTATATGTTTACGCATACATTAAATATACAATTTTGTTTTATTAAAATTAATGCAGTATTGCGGCTGAGTGTAGAATAATTTACAGTAAAATAAATCTTACTCAATATATTTTACCGATTTAATTAAAATATGTCAATGAACAACACTAAAACACAAAATAACGCCGACTTTTGCGCATAAGCCTTAATTAAATAAAATTGAAATGAAAATACCAAATGGATTTTACGTGCTTTCATTAATGGTACGCTTCATATTATTTTCGAACATTTATTATTGTGTGTGTAATGCGACGGTCATTATTCATGTCTTGTTTAATAATCTGCTTAAAAACAACATGTTTTCATTAAGGCTACCCGGACACCTAATAATATTCAATGAGCATTGTCAGTTCAAAGCACTTTTATGAAATACTGAATCGCTATAATAATACGTAACAAATTATGTTAAAGTAACTTTAAAAATAAACACCGAGTGATTCATAATATGTCTCTTATAATAAAACACACTTATGTTTATTCAAACAATAAATGTCGTACACAATATCATTAAGATTCGTTGTTAAAAAATTTCATGGAGGATGTCTCGTATCCGTTTTTGTTTATATTATATCCAAGTAAGTTTACTGTTTAGTAGACAATGACAGTGGGACATTTGTTAGGGGACCGCGCAATTTTTTACGCGAAACACAGCAATGCGGTACGTTTCGCAGAAAAAAAGGAGAGATGAGAATAAACAGACGACGGCGAATGGCGAGAGAGAGCTCGAATTTTGAATACAAATGTAAATTAGTATCTCCACTAATTACCTCAGCAGACACGTCCAGGGCTATGTGTCTTACAGACTTAGTGGGGACATTTAATTTTTTACAAAGACTCTGAATCGGTCGCCCGTTTTCTCATTAGCTGCAAATCAATGGTTAATTTGTTGACTGCGATGAATTGATGTAATGTTATCGTGACCTATCTTATTTACATACTTACTTGAAATAGTTTTTTTTCTTTGACTTCTAATTATTACATTCTATTATTCTGTGCTATGAAAATATTTACTATACCTATTGATAGCAGCCTTACTTCTTTCAATGGTTTTAAAAACATGAAGTATCAACCCTTACAGGTTCATCACTCAGTTTGCATATTTAATGCCTCATATGACGTCACAGCTTGTACACTTTTCATCACTTCGGTTTCATACGTGTTCATTAACGGAGTTTTCAACTAAATGAAAAGCTTTACTTGACTTTATATTAGGGAAGTCAAGACATACAAGAATATAGTATATGGGTAACAATTAAAAATTACATTGCATAACTGAATTGAATCACATAATTTTAAACTGGTCAGATATTCATCAATAATGTGAGCATCAACGATTACTGAAAACATCTTCGAAAGTTATCAAAATAATGTTGTAATTATTGTAAATTAAAAATTTTAACTGGATACCTACGCTTAAGAATCTTATATACGTCACATCTTCCACTGATTGATATGGATGCACACGTAGGAATTTACAGTTGACAAATTCTGATAAGAGACTTTAATATCATTAATCAACATCATTTGTGTTCGTCCTTTTAGGTCCCTTTGACTGATGCGATCGTTAAACAATAATGCAGGGCCTAAAGCGCCTCAAACACTAAGTAGCATATAATCACGTCAATATAATCGTTTTTGAAGCAAGAACTGCAAGCTTATAGTCCACCGCTTCAGTTCTTTGTAATTGATAATTGTTGATTCTCTTTTGTTAACATCTAGTATCATTTTACCGGTGGTAAATATAAGGCGAATTCAAGTTTAACTTGTCCAAACGTAACGTAATCGATCCGATTGTAATCGGACGTGAGAAATCGTTGTGTGTTTGTGGGAAGGTTTCGTGGAAATTTTATTTAATGCTCCGTGGTCATTCCTTTTAAATTATAATTATCAACAAAGTGCGATGAATAATACGACAATGACATGGTTCACGTACACTGCACGTACAAGCATCGGCGGCCACGTGACGACGCGCCGCGCCGTCGGAAAGTTTTTTAAAAAGTGATCATCTTTTAATATTCTCACACAATTTGCATGTCCCGTTTCAGAGGTGATTCATTTTAGAATTATGAGCCAGAAATATATTTATTCATAGGGTCGGTGGTTAATTAAGTAAAATAGTACATTTTTTAAATTTTTTAATTTAAAATTCTCTCTGTTAATGAGGTTATGGCCTGTTTTTTTATCTAATAAATTACATGCACATTTTATCGTGTATTTGAATTTTATAGGAAACATTTTATATCATAGGTTTTTAACATTAAAATATGTTAAATTAGGTTTATCGAAATATATTTAAATATATGTTAAGATTATTATAGGTAGGTATATATTTTTATTTAATGTTTCCGTTGACTTAAGACATTCGTGACTCTATATATAATCGTATTTGTGGTTACATTTGATATTATTAAAATTAAAAACTGGTTGGACGAGTTTAAATAGAGCGAGGAAATTATATAAATCATGATATGCATAAATAAAAATAAGTCTGTACGTGAATAATAATAATGGAGTGCTTTGTTCCCTTTGTGTCTAATGTAAGAGACAATTACAAACGCTCAGACGAGGGGATGAACACATAAATCAGACGAGGAAATTTTAAATTTATTTAGACCCAAATGTTAACTTAATTTTTAACGAATCGCCGGTGGCCCATTTGGTTATTAACTTTCAACGTCTCCCGTTACAAGGTTTTAATATTTTTAAACTATTAAAATCTGTGTCGTTTATTCGCAATCAATCGCAAACAAGACAAGACCGTAATAAATATTAGAATAGAAAACTAAATACAGGTTAAATAAAAGTTTTTGGTATCATATTATAATGATAATCAAAGTAAACTACAACAGTCACGTAATATTTTTATTAGATGACCTCAAACCTTGTAACTTTCCACGGCTTAGCAAACGTTTTCTGACCTGCACACTGATCGTGCCCGAGGTTCACTGTTCATGACAATTATCTTAAATCCCACAATTTAATCTGAGTCAAACTGGCTGGACGCTCACCATAAATTATTATGTACTAAGAATCTTAATAAAGCGGCTCTTGCTTTTGTAATAAATGACGAAACAAAAATAAGGACTGAATACTTAATGCGCACAGCTCGGTATTATAAACAACGTGTAGCACCCGCTTTGTCATTTGAAACAAGTCCGCCTCTTAGAATACGGTAGCCACTGGGAACGTTATTGTCTTTAAATAATTAATTTAATTATTTACACAGAAGCAAATTATTCCATATCCAAACAGAGAATTTTCTTCAAATTCTCTTTAAACAAGTATGTTAAGTGAACATTTAGACTTCGAAGTTAGTTTTAGTTTAAGCTAAGGCATTAAACTACCATAAGTGAAACCGCTTAAGTATCTGTTATAAAATTGTTGTTCAGATGTTACTTGAAGTTATAAACTATAAAACAATGAATAGCTATTCAAACTAGAATAATAGCAATATATTAATAAAAGATTTATAAAGTAGTAACACTGGTAGACAATATAACTACTGAAATAACGTATTTCAGAGAAAAAGTGTATAAATTATTCGCATTCATTTTCATTGTGTTATGTCAACAAGAAATATTTATATCATGCATCTTTATGAAACTTCAATACTACTCTATTATTTATCTTCTTATATAAATGGATTGAACACATTAATTTCTTTAATGTGTGTACATATATGTCTATAAAGAAAAATTCTATATTATTTTTATCACATTACTTCACGTACGATGTCCGGCATAATTGTTAACCTTAACCTTTTAAAATAAACTTACAAAAGTAAACGTATTTTGCGTAACAACAGTGACCAAAATCATAAAATCTAAAAAACTAAAATAGAAAAAATTCTACGATTTTTTTCAAAACCTGCTCAACAACTTGAAGCAAATGCTAATGTTGATCCTCATTCCTACAATGACTACTAAGCATTATACTGTATAATGCCTCTTTGCATTTCGTTCGCAAAGATGTATTTCTAGTTAGATTTTGTAGCTTTGCCAGCAAACGTGGAATGGAAATACCTAGACAGCGAAATAGAAATATTGCAGGACGTAAACATGTTTACATTTTGTGTGACGATTAAAAAACATAGTGAGTAAACAATTTCTCATCGGCATGTGTAACTCAAGTTTGTTTATGATCTTAATAACACTTTAAACTGGGAGCTCTATGTCAACATTATACTATACATTTTTTTTTGCAGTCGATTTATGGGACATTTATTTTTTACTAAAACTCTTATAACGCTTATATTTCAAAAATGTATGATCACTATACTTAGTTGATGTTAATATTTAAAAAAACTGGAATCTTTAATATATTTATTTCTATGTCTATATGAATATAAATCCTTTTAGTATGAAATATTGCACATCGTTTTATAGTAAGGAGATGGCTTATGAATAGTTCGTATTGGCTGAAAAATATCCAGGCACTTAAATCGACAAACGACTCCGTTGCAATTGACAGTGTATTAAACAGCTGCTTGCATGCCAAAATAACAGTGTATACTCTTTATAAGGCGATATCACATGAGAGGAAATATTCCAAGACAAGCTGCATATAATACGAAATGTATATAATGAATAGCAATACATAAAATACCTGCTTGTCACTTCATGTTGATCATACTAATTAAACTTAACTTTATATACCACGTTTATTACCTATCTTTTGTTATTATTCTCGTTTCATTTACGTTGAATTCAATATATACTTATGTTAAGGGTTCTATTATTGTTTCAACAATGATTTTGATTTTGTAGTAAATTTAGTGGTAAGTTAATGTGCAAGCGTCTTTATATAGGGTTTTGTCACGGCGCCTAGCGGGTCGCAAGCGGGAAGTTTTTCTTTGATAGAACTCTAATAAATCTGCGCCAAGACCGGCGATGCAGGATCCAGCAGACGTGCCCGCCGAATTAAGAAAATAGCTACGTTTTTCTTAGATAAATCCGACTTTATTTTGCACTCTCAATAATGTAATATGTTATCTAGTATCTATAGTTTACTTATAGTACCTAAAGTGGAATATCCTTTAAGAAATATTAGAGATGTATAGACAGTATAATCAACAGTATTATAATGGAAATCATTTTAAATAATATAATGATGAATCATGAGAAATAAAATAATTTATCACTATGATAGGTATGTAATATGCATTGTATTCTAATATATCCATATATACTATGTTAAACTTACCGTACAGCTATTTATCTTGAATATCGTATAATACGTTCCCTAAATACAATATTTATGTATTTTCAGACAGTTTCATACTTTGTTCACGATGTCCTCTCGGGCGCTGAGCACATCCAATTTATTGCGACCCATGAAAATTCTTAATCTTCTCCTATCTCGTCCATTTTTATATAAATAAGAGAGGAACGATAGCTCTCTATCCGTTGGTCTTGCTATACGCGGAGTAGCGAATATGAATAATGCATTTTTGTTTTGGATTTTTATGAGCAAAGTTTTGATTATTTTCAGTTCGGTGGCAAGTAGGTGGATGTAATATGGCGGGACTCTTCGATGCGCAGCTCAAATAATTGGCAAACTCCCGTTCCAGAGGTAGAAATGGATTGCTTTGCAATAAATTCAAAGTGGAAAGTTATTTGTGGTTCCGTATATTGATTCATTGCGTTTTGAAGAGATTTGTTTGTTTGATGTTCTCTTTTGATGTACTTACTATCTAAACTAAAGTAATCTTAAATGTATCGTCATTAAAACTAAATTGATTTGTTATATTTTTTCGATATTATTGATAGAGTACCTTACATGTACCTTATATTTTTACAGAAAAAGTACTATTTATGTTTGTTTATAATTGTTCTAGTCGCGCCTATTGGGGTTATAAATCAGACCGAATAGGGTCTGGGATATAATAAAAACTACAAAAATAAGTAAGCAATAAATCGATTTCGCCACATTTGTCATTGTATATATTGTTTGTGTTGATAGTGTGTGGAACAAAATGATCATTACGTTACGTAATATAATGTAATCATCTGTCTTTGTATCTCGTCTCTAGAGAAATTACTGTAAATTATTCATTTAGTTGAAAGAAATTACTATTTAATTTAGGTTCCGGAAACTTAATTCGCAAGAAGAAAACGAGTCTAAATTAATGAAAATATACTTAACATTTGATATAACAAAGTTGTAAAACTGAAAATTCTATGAATTATTATGAGTGTATTTTTTTCTACTTTTGTCTAAAAAAGCATAGAGGGAGTGTTAATACAAAAAATTATAATCAAATAATACGTTTTTATGGAATAGATTAAGAACATTCGCAATCCAAAAGCCGAAGCATAAGAAATTGTAAATATAAGACACTGAATGGTTTTGATTCCACAGTCGCCCTTACCTGAGATTGAACGATATACCAGTAATTAAGTATCGACGCTCATTCTGTCGTGGATACTTTCAAATTTGCATGTTAAACGAAGTTTTTACTTTAGTTTTTGTTTTTCATCCGCATTAAGGTGTTCGCGTGCTACCCAAGACCGCAGCATCTTTTGACATCTTGAATTCTATGCGTCGGTAATAAAAACTAATTTAGATTCAATGATTTTTAGTAACACCAATCAATGACTGTGTTTTTAATTGTATCGTTTGAGTCAGAATTAACAGTAAAGATTGCATGCTTCGATTATAAGTCTGCTGTGGTTACGATTCAATCCTGATATCTTTGTCAAAACCGACAGTTTAGTATTTATTTTCTATTCAAGTAATGTCTCATCGACATATTTTTGTTTGAAATTAAATTAAGATAAATATTTTATATTTACTCTTGTAAAATAAGATAAAAGTTTAAAATAAATAAATTTATTTTATTTTCAAGTTTTTGTTAGTTGTAATTTAGCGTTGGTCACGGCGTTAAACATGGCGCTCTTACAGGAAAAGGAAATAAATTACGTACTTACGTCGGTAAGCCATATTAAGCGACCCCAATTAGTCGAGATGTTATATATGGTTATATTATATATTGTTGGAGGGGAATCGATTCCACGTTAGCGGCCGCCGGTCAAGCATTAAAATATTAAGGGGGTTCTAATCTACCATGATTGAATTTGCGTTTTCGCAGCCCCTTGTGCGTACTACCCCTAACTCTTTCATTATATAATTTTTAATAATATCAAACATACTTTTCCTCAACAAAAATTATTCTCTTATTAAATGACGGTAAAACACTTGTCATAGACTAAACGATTAATAAGATTATTTAAATTGCATATTTTCGTAAATAATTTAATAAATAAATGGACGAAACAGTAATTAACATTAGGCTATTTAGTAAAACGAGTTATATTCGAGTTGAGAGCGTGAACCCGTAGTTTATTATAAGCATATGAAATAAATCTAAAGGCTGTACACAAAGCGTGCGGGAGGCCGATAGCGCATCCAAAGCCGGAGGAACGAAAATTAGCATTTTAATAAATACACACCCTTTGGAACATACCGTCTATAAATCCGAAGTGATCTTTATAATCAAATTCAAACACATTACTCACATTTTGTATACGAAAATCGCCGGAAAATTGTTTGGTACTTCCAAGAAAATTTATACAAACCACCGCGCCGCGGAATCATTTTTGGATTATCGTAATAATTTTGAAATTTCTTACATATTGTAAATTATAAATATAATGTACCAGATTCCGTCTGTTTGTTTATCCGAGGTAGATACTAAAGGGTATCATAAAATAAAGATTCAACCAGACAATAGGTTTCAGACATTTACTATTACAAGTCGCCTTCCTTCAATTTGTGCTCTGAATAGCGTGTGGTCACGAACCAATTTTTAAAACCGTTTTAAAGAAGCGTTCGAATCAAAGTTATTAAAATACTATTATAACTAATAAAAGCTAAGTTTAAATAAACATTCCATGTGAATATATCAAGAGAACGTGTTAGTACAGTACATGGAACTATTAACTTAAGCGAGTGGATCGCGGTCATCGTAATCTTGGATAAGGGCTCTTGCATAAATCAGGGGTGACGCTTCGGGCCTTTACTTTATCTACTGCGGGTGACGTTAGCCTACCACAATATATATACACTGGAAGAGATTTCAATTTATAATTATATTTTACGTAGTTTAATTTCCTATAGATATTTGTCAATTATAGGTAAGCGATGGTGTTTTTTAATAAAACAAAACTTAACATATATTTTTTTATAAATGAGTAATTAACATATTCTTTCGAGGCAATTGTTTTTCCATTATAATTATATATATACTTATATATACCGTAACAGTGGGCGTCAAAACTAATTACGGTACATCCAGTTTCGTAAATGACATCTTCTTGTTTTGGATGTTAAATAAAAAAGCTATTAACAGTATATGGATTAATTGGTACCATTTTTTGTGAAGAGGAATGAAGGATTTCATATATAAACTCAAGTGGAATCTCACTTGCAAAGGTGAGGCAGCATTTGTGGCAGCCAGGTGTGGATTATATGTAATGAGACGGATGTTCAATTATGTTTTATGTTCATCTTTCATTATGTACATTATTAATATATATAAACAAATATACCTACTTTGATGCTATGTAGGTTTATGAGTGTCTGTTTGCAGTTGTAGCATTATGACTTATATGTCCTTCTACAGAAGAATGTTGAGAATTTATTTTAAGGGCATTTCCTTATCATCTTTTCTTCTATTTTCTATGCTTTAGTACCTATCAATGTTTTTACTTATGAACGTTTCTCCCTATACCTTATATAATATATGTATTTTGGGTACAAAAATGTGAAATAAGTAATGTTTCTTCCAGTTAGTATAATTCCATTGCTATAATTGCGGTCCGCCTCGCCCCTGAACACCTTTGACCTCCTGAAACTTGCAGCCGATCACAATAATTTATTAACGTGCCGCGATTTAGTGCAGCTTAAGACAATGAAAAAGAAAGTTAATTATTTAACAATCGACAGGAATCTTTTCGTTTCTATTCGAACATTACGCTTAATAAATTACATAAATTAGATTTTGTTCTAAATAGTGATTACTTTGAATCCGTTATAAATTATACAAACATATTATGTTATATTATATTACATTTTATTTCGATCGATTGTAGTTTCTTTTATTTTCTGACTTATAAATTAAAATATTGAGCTAGCATAATTAACATGAAAATAATATTAAATATATTACAAAGAATATAATATAATACACTTCATTAAGCAAAAGTTTTCTATATGATTATAAATAACCCGTACATACATATATATATTGTGTATTATTTTTCTTCAGCCCCTTGTAATTTATCGTCTTTGTAACAGGAAAATTACTCTACTTACGGACCTGAAGTAAATAATTTTTCGATTTATATTTCACTACTTCTATTTCGGACTAGGTAAAGGTTCAAAATTAAATATTATACCAATAAAAGGGATGATAATGGCTTCCCCCGCATCCGACCTCTCCGATAATTCCTGCTCGATCTACTAATAAATATACCTTCGACATTTTGACGTTACGCAGAGTTGGTATATTTCATAATAACTCGGAGCAAGACAGGAACCAGTTTGCCCTTCAAGAAGAAGCAATAAAGGGAATCCCTCTAAAGGCGGCGGGCGTCTATGTCCCTTTATATAAATATCAATTTATACGCTACGTCAAATACGGGTAAAGCCTGCCCATTTTCAGGTTACGAATCGTCCGCCATACGTCTTTTAAGCGCTCGATAAATCTCCATTTTTTTCCTTGAATTTTTTTTTAACGTGGAACAGACCGCACTACGACGCTGGTAATTACTAAGATAGATGTCTCACGGCTACACCTTAAATTCTACTTTGCATACAATTTTTTTTATATCTCGACTAAAATTACCAGAAATGCTCTAACTAATATACAAAAGCGAAATTCCCAACATTAATTACTTTGATAGTAAATCTGAATTTAAGTTCTGAGTTAAGAGGAATTATGTTTAAATATCATTTACTTTATCGCTTAGATACACAGCACCCGAATTCCGCACGGCGTTACACCAATTGCAAAACGCGAATACAAGTTGACATTAACATTCATTAAATACCGTTCCCGGCTTAAATTTAGTGTTAACAGACAAAAATAGAGCGATATTTTAATAGGATTTACGGTACAAATATATGTTAAGTTTGTCGGATATATTATATTTGGGGTTGTTCCCGAGATGAGGGGGGGTGCGTGAAAACATTCGGCTACGTGCCTTAGCATAATGCCTTCGGAAGGGCGCTGAGGATGCTAAGCTCCCGTAATTCGTCTTCTAGGAATCCCTAATTTGAAATGTGGATGAGTTTCGAAATGCCAAGAGGTAAATAACACAGCTATAATTTACCGGATTATTAAAACTACCTCCATATGTTCTTTGAGGTACCTACAGCGTATTTTTAAATACACAGACAGATAAATAATTTGTATTGAGTTTTAATTCTGTTCGTTTACTATTGCACAAATCAAATAATATAGCACTTTCAACTAAAAACAGCTGAAACGATGGAAAGTTGTTCTTCATTAAAAATCCAGTAACGTTAGTGGATTTAAAATTTTCGCTACCAAGTTGTTAGGAGATTAGCGACAAAGCGGCGCGATATCTTAAATGTGAATCTGTTGTAAACAAATTCGTGAGCGCGCGACTCGATTTATGAGTTTATTTATCATTAACAAATTATTATTAAAGCTCACGGGAAATTTGCTTTTTTGCCACTTTTTTACAGAATTATATAGAATTTATTTCAGCACTGGAAACGATTTTGAAAAAATATTAAGCTACGTTTAGAGAATTATTTAAGTGATATCTTGTAAGTATGAAAGTTTTTGTTGATGGAATCATTTATATATAATATTAATAATAAGTAAACTAAAGGCAAATTAATGAGTGCTACAATTTCTTTTACTTTGCTTATAAATATAAAATATAATCACTAAATTAAATGTGTGTACTTTGTCCTTTTTACAATAATCCATAATACCTAGGAGCAAACTTCGAGTGGGTAATGGAAATACTTCTTAAACGTAAATCCTTAGGCTGTTTCGACACAAAGGCTCCGTTAAGGGCGTACAATGCCCATCTGCGCTCGCTTACAAGATTCAATTAAATTTTTACTGAACATTATCACGCAGCGATATAGCGACCTCTATTACGTGTAAGCCTTTAACAAATGCTATTATTTATATTTTACTTTTTGTAATAACAACTGCTTTCATTTGTATTTTAATTAATTAAAGTGATCGAGCAAATAGACAAAAATGTTATCTTTATTATTTAAAGTTGACACTACAAGCTAAATGTTGCAAGCAATGTACTGTTTAAAAAATTATGGGATCATTATATTCTTATTATCCTGCTCATATCGATTTAAAGATGCATTTAAAATGTATTAAACTGATATAGTATGTTAAATAATTAGTCCATAAATAATGTTTTTGACATGACCAATCTCTATCAATCGTTATGAAACATGCTGTAATATCGTTACTTAATTCGCACCGGAGCTTACCCAGAACGATCGTAAATGAAAAATAAACATGCGTTGAGCTTTATGTGTCGGGATGTCACACGAATTATCATTGTTTGCGAATTCACACTGTTTTCTTCAATTTACTACTTTAATGTGTGAATGTCAAAGATATATTTTCTTTATTTACTAGGCTGTGAATTAAAATCATTCACATGTCATTGTATGAATACAGTTAATATTGGTTTTCTTATACGTTGTCGTTTAAGTATACATTCTTCTGTAATGTTATTATTTACATAACTAATGAGTTATGATTTATTGATTGTGACAAATATGTACTTGTATATAGTTTACGTAAACAATTCAGCAAATTTTTTAACACAGGATTTGAAACTTTTTTGTGCTACCAATACTAACTAATGTTTTTGAAGCTTAAAAAAAGTATTTTCTACATAAGGTACTGTAGATGAGACTTGTGGTAATTAGGTAAATCATTAACGAATCCATCACAATTTCTTATTATTTCTTCAACAACAAGACCGTCGACCTAATATTATAAGCGCGCCCAAAACAAATTACCATAGGAAAGAGATTCAAAACTTTCCCTACACTCATACCCATTATAAGTTTTCCAAGAAAAACGCTTTTCGTACACACGTCGCTGGCAGTTTTTTCTGCGCTCACTTTTCTAAGTGCCATAAATCTCTCACGTAAATAATTGAAACGATATTTTATGCCAAAACATTCTGTGGGAAGGGAGATGTCGCGGGTTCCACCTGCCGCCCTCTCTCCTAACTTGTACCATTTCCCACTTTAATTTGGTTGCGTAATGTATTTTCAATTAGATTCAAAGTAGCGCCGTGATTTGTGGTAGTTAAATAAGATTGTAGGATAATAAATTCTTTACATACTCCATTTAAACTTATTTGAATTATTTCAACGTACTGTGTCTACATTTATTATTTAGAAAAATCTTGAGTATATGTTGATTGAAGCTAGTCGAGTGGAAATAAAACTATTTTTAAATCATTTAGTTTTAAAAATAAGTTGTATTATTCTGTGAGACTATATTTACTTGTATTACAATTATATCAGGTATCAAATTGTGTTCAAACGTTTTCGACATCGTATTATGTAAGCGTTGGTTGTTAGTAAAATAAACGCTCGATTATTCATTTTGATGGACGTATATATCATTTTGTTGTTTTATCCCCTTTTTGTGCATCTCGATCTCGAATCACACATTTCAACGTCATTAATTCAGCCGTTCAAAGAACCATTCCATTAAGCCACGGCTTTACTCTAAATTTACAGCAAGCTTTGATTATTTTTTATGTACGAATATACGGGGTAAATGCTTTCAAGTGGGCGTCAGAAGTTATCATCAAATATGATTGAAATATACATAATATATATCAAAAAAATTCAGGACATTCTACTTTAAATATTCGTTTAAATGTATTGAACTCAACTCAAGACGAATACCTTGCATTGTAGCTGTCATTATAAACAGTTTATCTTTAAGTGTAATTAATACTATACCTACTCGTCTAAGAAGTTCTTAGCCATGCCATGCCAGCTGTGTCTTCTTGCGTTGATGTTCAATAGTACTACTGACACATTTAATACCTAGTTGTAGGATCATTCATTGTT
Source organism: Danaus chrysippus (assembly GCA_916720795.1). Taxonomy (NCBI): domain Eukaryota; kingdom Metazoa; phylum Arthropoda; class Insecta; order Lepidoptera; family Nymphalidae; genus Danaus; species Danaus chrysippus. The sequence continues at coordinate 8,593,685 of CAKASE010000079.1, forward strand.
ATAGGAGACTTATAGAAACAAAAATTAGGTTGTAATTTTGAGATTTTCTTTAGAGAACGTAATTATTGATATCTTTTATTAGTCCAATGTTGAATATAAGTATTATAAATATTTGAACAATTAACTTAACAACTGAAATAATTCAATCTCAAAAGAATATACAAAATTCTTTGTGTTATAAATAGTTTTAATGAAATATCTTTTTTTTCTGCTTAAATGAATTCAAAACATATAATTATTTTTCTGAACCATTAAATCAATAATTCTATCAAACATTGTCTGTCAATAAGCATGAATCAGTTCAATTCAATATGTATTCTATAAACGCCAATTACGTGTGATTGTGAAGCTACATTAAAAATAAAGTCGGAACAGTTTTTTAATACGCCAAACAATGTATTAACAAACAGTTCCACATTTCAATTCCTTACTCATCCCGTGACGTACGTGACTAATGAGCCGAATTTCTCTCTTTACCGAGATTGTTTTTATGGCTGAGTAAAATTTTACAACGAATTCTATCCTTTTGTGCCGTTTCGAGAGCATTATATATTTTTTATCAGCAATATGTCATACATGTAATGAATAAGGGCGATTTGTTTTGGAGCCGATCTAAATTTATGGGTGATATCAACCTTTTTAGAGTCGTTTCTCTTCTCATTTCGCTATTGTGACCGCCTTTTTCTGCCCCTTCTATCCGATCCGTAGTTTTTATCGTCTTCAACACTGACACTTTACGAGTTATTAATTGGTTGTCACAAGTTTATTTATATCTCTATTTTGACAGCGGAACGTTTTTCGTTGTACATTATGGGGGCCGGATTGAAAATCTATCATATTCAGGTTGTCGTAAATTCGGCGTGATATAGTGCGTTACACGGTTATAACTCTGCGAGTGCTTCGCTAGTGTGGACGGATGTGACGCGCGTTAAATAATGACGTTGAATATTAAAATGGCCGCCGAATATGGATTTTTGGCTATTGTCTATAGATTCGATTGTATTTGTTGTATACATATCTACCAATGTATGTTAAAGTAGAGCAATATGAATTAAACTATGATTCACTTATATATTTTTTAATGGCTACGAAATATTTTTATATACTATCCAATGTCATCAAAACAAGTATGAATTAAAAACACTTTGAACGTTTGGGAAAACATTGTTATTTTTATTAAATATTTAAATTCTGTATCTATATAAATATTAGTTACAAAACATTACTTTAGTACTCAAAGTTTTGAAGATTTAGTATTAGAAAAATTACAAAGATAAAAGCGAAAAAAAAAGATATTACGAAAGACAAAACCTAGGTTTAGACTTTTAATTCTTAATTGTTTATATTAACCGTTTTATAATAAAAAATTAAACCACGGTGATAATATTTTAAACAACAGTATACTTCACTCTACCTATAGATAGTAGTAGTAAAGAAGTAGGTATATTTTTAATGCAGTGTAGGTACAACTGTGTACCTATAAAAAATAAATAAAATAGCCTTAAGTCTGTTTGTAAATATTAAAGCAATAAGGTTACATTTAATTTAGTGCAATTTCATTTAAAAATTACTATCATTACTTAGGATCATAAAAATAACTGGCTTAGTACAAAATGTAAAAAATTGTAACATATGCTTTGAATGTTAATTAACATAACTCATTATAGTATAAGATAATGTTCTAGCTACTTTGAAACTTAAATATATATAACATTTTCATTTTATTTCTGCTCTGTTACTAAATGCGCATACCTTTAGAATGTAATTCGGTATTCGACGAATTGTAACTTTTTTGTCGTCCTTCAAGAACACATGCTAACCTGGCATTGTAAAGGGCATTAATTGATCGAAATGCCTACGTCTGTGTACGCGAGATAATTTAGCAGTAATTTGTTTAAGAACCTCATTTCGAAAGATGATCTTAGACTGAGCAGTTCAACCCTTTTTATATCTGAACTTATAAAATAAACAATAAACACGCGATTATTTTAAACTAAATTAAATATTTAAAACAAAAGTTTTATGTGAATTATCAGTGAAGTGATTGACTATTAGTTGTAATGTGAATTTTGGAGTTTTAATTAAAGGTTTGTATTTACATTTTTTCTACTTTTGTAATTTTTTTTATGACAATAGTGCGATGTTTCATTGCTTTGAGAACGTCATGTAAAAATTAAGTTCTTATATATATTGTCAGAATAATGAATTTAAAGCCGCGTTACAAACGCCCAGTTTCGTAACGTATCTCCAAGTTGAAGTTATCTTACGCAACACTAACATTCATAATGTATGTGCAAGATCTGTATGCTATTTCTCCGTCTTATGTAGCTCCTTTTTTTCCTCCATAAAGCATTGTTGGCTGCTTTATTCCTTGATTTATAAGAGACGTTCGTAAGACAAATAGCTGGATTGTGTTCCAAATTTTTAAAGCCACATTTCGCTGTGCTCCCCCGCGTTAGGTACATGAAGCCGAATTTGATTAATAATTGTATAGTTATAAATGATGTCTTACATGCTTCATTCAAACAGATTTTATTGAACTTTATATCTTGTTTTAAATTTTTAATTTATTTTAATTTTTCTAGTTTATATTTTGTTTAGTTGGTTTTCATGTATTGTTTTTATTTTTTTAAATTAACAATGCGATTTCTTTCATAAGCCTAGAGAATTAATTAATAACCAAATTATTTTTCAGACCATAACAATTTAAGTATAGTAGTTTAAAATAAACATTTACAATTTAGAACTTTTATATGAATTTTTAATATATTTCCACCTAGAGCATCAAAATAATATAAGAATATGGTCAGTATTTCCAATATTTTAATGACAATTTTAAATTACAACAAAGCAAAACATCTGTGACTCTTTAAGTATGGTAATGATAAACACTGGTGTCATCACATAAAAATGTCTCATCCACTTAAATGTACTTTAAACTATGAAGGGTAAGATGATATTAAATATTAATTTACTTTTTTTTTATCATTATCACTTATATTATTTCTATTTTAAGTTTTGTATGTAGCACAATATGTCAAAATAGATCGTCGAATTATAGTTTAATTGTAACCAAAAAGTACTTAAGATCCTAATCTATTTGTTATATATTGTATCAATCTTAGATGTGAGTTATCTCTCAAAGAACTAACCAATTGAAAGTCAACACTTAACCGTCGCGACTTAATTTTTACCCCATAAAAGCACCCCACGAATCGCGATAGGATATGGAAATTCGTCTCCCGTCGGCAATATTCGACAATATTCGGGCGTACGTGCGTCCCGGGTTAAATTGCCTATTTATTCTTAACTTCATATATTACTTTACGCGTGTTGTCTGCGCAAAGCGATATTTATTGTCTGACCGTTATTGCGTCAAATGACGTATTGGTTGTACGTATGTACGTAGCTTAAGGATGGTGTGAGCGTGACGTGGGCGATCTTGTGAGTTAGTCATTAGCGCCTGATGTTGACTGTGCTGAACTCGAAAATTAAATTATTAAATCGGGATAGTTATACTTACCGTTTTATAATTGTTTATTTTAATAACATTAAAGTCTATTTATCTGTATGATAAGAAAATGTGATTGCGGAAACATTGGCTATCCTTCAAATATAACAGCGGTTCCTTAGTCCTGCCGCATAATGGCCGCTTCCACTTACAAGTATAATAGTGATTTTTGTATTAAATACTTTCCTAACGTCTGTGGGGGAGTAATGAATGCCCGTTATTTATGAGCCGCAGACTGGCAGACGATAGATAACGTCCTACCCAATATCATATCGCCATTATATTCGGTTACTGAATGAATTATAATAGGAAAGATGGTTTTAGATTTACAAAAACTAAACAATTAGGTCAGTTTTTTCTATACATTAGGATAACTTGGTTAACACATACCTATCAATGTCAATAAAACGTGAAATGCTTCATAATATCTATAAGTAAAAGTATTACCACCGTACACCTTCTACATCATAAAATACAAAACCAAAGTTATAATATTTATATTCAGTTAATATTATATACAAAAAGGAAAGATATATATAAATTTAATATAAATTTTAAAATAAATTAAACAATAAATAAAACACATTGATACAGTAAAAAGCTCCCATTTTACGCTTAGGCGAAAGAAGAATAAGTTGACAGGGACTTCTCTGAGTTATGGTCCTTAAGATAAACGACGTGGGCGAAATGAAGTTGCCCCCCCCTCCCCACCACGAGAACCTCCCCCCCAACGAGGGTATAAATTTTGAAGAAAAATCCGCGAAGGTTTCTCTCCGTACGTGTGATTTGGATTATTAATTGAACTCGCTTCTCAGAATGTTTTATCTGATTTTTATATAGAGTTTTATGTTCTTAATATAATAAATTAATGTTAATTAAAAATTTTGTTTTTCTCTCACTCGTTTTGATCTATATAATTTTTAGTTGGTAAACTTTTAGTTTGTCTTTATTACTTGTTAGAATAGACCTACTTATATCCTTTATCCTCAATAATTTCGAGAATAAACGTGATTTTAGTATATAACAAGGCTCGTGAAATTTTATTACGGAAAATCCTAATAAAATAAAAGTATCCATGACACTTATTCAGCGTAATATAAATGATATATAATTCACACACGACTTAAATACAGTGAAACGTCTCAAAATCGCGTCATTCAAACAGAAAGTTATCCAATCAATACACAGTTTTATATGGGATCGTGATTTTACTGTTTTTCTTACATTAATAACAGCTATCATGGATACTATCTTCGCTGACCTGTATATTGTCATAGGGAAATTTACAGCGTTCATTTATTTGCGAATGTCCCCTCTTATTTTCCGTTCGAGGCCAATCCGATAGACGCTACTGTTGAAAATTTTTCGTAAGCAGCAATACATCTTGTAGCGAGTCCTATCTTTGGGCGAACATTCGACGACCACCCCTATGCTATGAGGGCATAGATTATTAATTAGATATGACATATAAAATATATTAGAAAATATACCTATTTACATGTAAGCTCTATAGGTTATGCAGACCGAACTGGTTTGAGTTATCTATTACTTCAATATAAATAGAATTGTAGATCATATTATAATTGCAAATTTGAAATTTAAATTCAATTAAAATAATTTTATCGAAATTTATACTATCAAAAAACTTAGTAGGTACTTTGAGATGTATTTACTTGTTTAATTTTTTTATTATTGAAAATATCATATATTGTAGGTAAGATACAATGTGAGGCACGTCTACGTTTAATATTTTCTCCTTTGCTTCCCATTTCACCCCCTATCCCCCCGACGTAGCTAAAACCACTTGTGCCAATTTTCTCAGGGACTTCTTCCACTTTACTTGAGCTCCTTTATCTTCTTCTAAGCTGACGTATCTTCAATCTGGCAACAGGAGAAAATACATTTAATCCTCATTTCCTTAAAGTCTATTTTGGTTTGCTTTAAATTATTATATACCACCTTCTGTCCGGGGAGATCTCATGCTTTAGAATAACTTTGTAGGTCCGATCATTTTTTCCCACTCCTTACAAATGTCTTTAGCTTGTAATGAGATTATATTTAAATTGCTTTTATTTTATTGCAATAAAAATAAAATAAAATTTAAGTTTTTTTTTTCGTACCAAAACGTTAAGGAATTATCTATTCAAAGATTTTTATATTTACATATCATAACCTATCGACCTAGAATTACGAATTGAGCTTCCAAGAAAATATGAACACGTGTTAGAATGCAACGAAAGATCTCGTAAATTATATGAAAAAAATGTTTTATGTGTTTTTAAAATGCCAAATACATCACAATGAATCAACGGAACGCAACAAATAAAAAAAAAAAAACAACGAAATATCAAAAACTGGAAATGTCAAAAAAACCACAGTAACCGCGTGATCATTATCCCGGCCCTACTTTTATTTCTTGTCACATGTAGGTAAATTATTTCCGTGCATCATAACTCCGTGGCTCGTCCTAAGGCCGCGGACACACTGGGGTCCATAAATCTCGTCTGTCGGGATCAGGTGACACCACCTTCTTTATGTTTTTTCCCAAGCCATTTTACGGAAAAGATAAAAATCTTTACATATTTTGACGCTGCTTTACGGGGCTTATTCTCAAATTACGCGCCTCCATTACCTAATACCCAGAAAGAACTATTTCCAAGTAGGCGATACGGGCTCGTGTCTACAGACGATGTTGATACTTAATTCTTATTAGTTTTTTTACTCATTTTTTTAAGTTATACTCATATTCACAAGAAAAACATACTTCTAGAGAATGAAGCCTAATATTTTATATTAATAAAGCCCACTGAATTATACATGTACCTACCTACATATATAATAAACTTTTACTGTTTTTTTAATATTTCAGGAAATGTTGTTTATTGTTTTCGTAATCTTATAAAGGGATGACAAATTTAACCATTTCTAACATCATCTTAACTTTGCTTACATTCATCCACATTTGTAAGTTTGTCTATACACGAACAATTTGGTACAACATACAAAACAATAAAGATTTATGATACTTTATATACTGATACTAAAACCGACCTTATCATATGTATATAAAGTGCAATTTTTATTGCGAATTTAGATTACGTACAACACTGTCCCTGTACCGTGACATACGCTCACATCAATCGCAATGTTAGCTTAAAACGGTCCTAAACGCGGATGCATAGATTTCAGAAAATACGACTTAAGAAGATAATAATTTGTACCGTTTTCCATTGCGCGGTCTTGCGGAGTGACGTGAAGCGTTACAAACAGAACGAGCGATGTATAAAACATTAGTAGATACAGAAAAGTACCGAAGCAAACCGACTGGCGTCTATGTACCGTACACCGCACTGGGCAAAACGAAAATATATTACTTTTCCGAAGATTTAGGAGTGTTTGGACCGAACAATAATGTCCGGCTTTTGTGGAAAAAGATAAATGGCGATGCAAAGCTTACATGGAGCCGAGTTTTTCTTTTGTTAACGAATGAAACTTTTGTGGTACGAATTCTCTTTTAACGATGTTACTGTTATGTCCGATGAGTTATAATCATAATATCTACTATGAAATTAATTATTAATATATGAAACATTAATATTGAATAATTTATTATAAATATGAATTAATACTTGTTCGAACCATATAAATATTTTAATTCCAGTTTAGCTTGCAATATCCTCAGGGTATTATGATAAGGTTCTTCGATTTTAATAGTCTTGTGATAAATTGTATGAAGTTAAGGTAATATATCTTTTAGTGTTGTATAAAAATTTTCATACGCGACATTTTTGTTTGAATAAGTCTCTTTGGAAAGGATGTACAAATTTATGGGTGTCTTTTATTTGATGTGAAATATATTTATTTAACTATATTATTTTACCTACATATAAAATATTATAACTTTATTAGAGAGAGCAAACATTACTAATAAATAAATTGATACATTTTTCTTTATCGAACAGTTAGTTTGTTTGTCATCGATGTATAGGTCAATCGATCTATAGTTATGTATAGATCATTCTGATCTATAGATCCCTTTCCATCGGGGGAATGCGTACGCGCCGTGACTTGAAGTGTAAGTGTCAATTATTTTACAGGTTCAGAACACATTGAGTATACTAATATGAATATTAACATCATTAACACATTGTTTTATGATACAATACTTTGGATGTTAAGCCATGACTGTACACATAATATGATGAACTAAAAATAATATTTAAATTATGTTACAACGATATATATGATTGAATGTAAACACATTAGTGAACTTCGAGAAAATTACATTTGGATTCTGCATATAATAAATAGATTGATTTACGTTTGAATTTATTTAGAATTTGTTTTGTATATATTAAAAAATATTTTTTCTATATGATATATATAATAATAATATTGATTATATAATATTATTTTCGATATAATAGAATTGTACTCCGATCTTGAATATCGTTTCATACTAAAGCCACCTGTAGGAATTAATGCGTCAGTGGATTTTATAACGACTGTTGTTAATTACGTGGCAATTGCTGCCGTTAGATGTTCAGATAACAACCTCTATAATACTCATAATAGCTCTCCTTTATTACTTCCTTTTGCTAATCAACTATTTAGTAATGTAAGTAATTTCGATAAGTAACCATGTTTATACTCATGTTGATAAGATAAAGGTAATATTTAAACACAGATAAGGGAACTAAATTTTTCAAATTTTTTAATATTATTTTAATGAATGATAGAAATTAATTTTTAATTTTATTATTTTATTAATAAATTCAATAGCATTGCCGCTTTACCGGCGCCATGCTCTCAACTGCCGCGTTCCCACTCCGCGGCGTTTATTCCCCGCCCATTAACATGTCACTTCGGGTCGTATTCAGCGATTTACGACTTCTCACTCTAACACACTCATAATTCTAATAAACAAAAGGGAAAGCTATACGTCCGACAGTCCCAAGCGAATAGTTTAATTTACACACACAAATGCAACGAAATGAGCTAGTATGCGACTCAAAGTGCAGGTATACTGTAAAGTTTTAGATAAACCTTGCTAAAATTATAAACTTTTATAGGAGTATCACTTATAGTACATCGAAACTTAACTGTCGATTTGTTTGTCGAAATCTAGATTCAGTCCTAATACTGCCTAGATAATCATTCGCTATAATAATATCTGTTTATTTTCCATATACTGCGGGAACCTTGCCCTCGGAGTATCAGCAGGCCCGTTACATTAAAGTTAACCGTCGGCAGAGACTGTAATATTTTCATCCCTTTCCAACTCACAATTCCCAGATCGTAAATCTCGAAATGGCCGCATGTAGGTTACGCACGCCGTCCTCGCGACTCAGGAGAGAGCACATAAACTATAGTTCTCTCTGTTTTATTGCGTGTTTTACTGAACGATAAAGGAGATGAGACTATATCAGTGAAATCAGCTGTTTAGGGTATGCTTCAAACGTACTCAGGAATGTGGCGAACAAAATGTATTATGCGCTCGCATGAACGCTGCTCTACTTGGTTTATTTTTTTCATATTTTATTACATTATAATATGTGGTTCATATTTGTATTACTATTGAAAGTTGAACTATTTAGTGTTCAATTTTCAATAATGAGCTGTTAATGAAGTTAATATCTCAGAAATATTATATAACATTTTTTTCCTCTTTTGTGATCATAACACTTATTGTCTCTCTTCAATAACTGTGTTCTCTACATTTATTCGTTTCTCTTATATTATAAAATCAAATCTGTTATAGTAATAACTGTTTCCTTGTTTTCATCATTGAATCATTTCAGCGATAATTGGGTGTGTTGGGTAGACGTTGAAAATACGGCGAGTACATAACTGGGTTGCTATATTTTGGATACCGCTGGTTTGAATTCCGCTTATGGCAATGGATTTTTCATCATACACTAATTATATCCAAGTATTAGTTCAAAATTGCTTCAGTGTCAAAAATAATTGGGTATATGAAAACTTTTATATTCATTAAGTTTTTATTTTTATCCAAAGCCACTAGCCAGTTACAAAACTTGTAATTATTCCTTAACAGCCATCAAACATTTGATAAGATCATATTGACCACCATTTTTTCAGTAAATTTTTTCTGTTTGTTCTATGGCACTAGAAATGATCCAATGGTTGACCTGAGTCTAACTACATAGTAAGGCATCTTTTCATACAGAATCTGCGTGTATGCATTGTCTTTGAAGTGTTGTATTCAGATATTTGAGATTTAGTATAAAAAGAATTTTAATTCAATTGATAGCAGATAAAAGAATGCAAGTCATACTTTCCGCGGTTACTCTTTAAAATAATTATATATTCCTAAATATATAAAAAACAAATACCTACTGAATTTTTTTTGGTCCCTTTTTTAATTATACAGAAACAAAGTAAAACATTAATTAAGTCAGTGGTGGCCTAGTGGTTAAGAGTATTCTCATGGCTGGAATCTCCTGGCAAGTACCAATGTGATTTTTCCGAGTCCTATGTACTTTCTAAGTATTTAGACATCACTGTCTACTGCATTCCTAAAAAAAGAGGGTTGATGTCAGGCAGGCGGTCGGACCTAAAAACAATTAGTCAAAACTATTTACAGACCCTGGCAGACCCTGGCTAAAGTTGGGAAATTGCCAGGTAGAAGAAGAAGACTCAAAGAAATAATTATCTGGATCAAAGTCATATTAGGTATATCTTGTGACTAATCAGTTAATAGGTAGGTATATCCTATACCTAAATTTATATGCACAACATTTGATTGTACCTAGTTATATAAAAGATAAGTTTCTAGATGTGTTTTATTGAGCCTGTCAAGAAATATCTTGAAAGGACATAACAATAGTCAGGCAAACAAATTACAACAGTTGTTATTTGAATGAAAACGAATATAAAAAATGACCTCAAGTCTTTAAAAAAATCACCAAAAAACAAAACTTTACTGGTACCTTCATGTCTATATAGAAAAAAATAATAAAAAATAATAATATTGAATATAATTTTTCTTAAGTGAACATTAATAAACTAAAACTAATAATCATAAAATTATGGGTTTAGGTAAATTAAGTTAAATCATAATAAAGTTTTCTTACTTGTTTATTTCTATCTTCTATTCTATTAACAAAGAAAATAAAAAAAACACATTTTTTTTCTAGTAAAAAATTACAAGGAGAATTGTTGTAACAATTTAGGCACGTACGTCACAATGTACGGGATGAATGTGACTGGACGTTCATCTCAATGTGAGCGGTGGTGGGGGAAACAAGATGGCGGCCAAATGATCACCTGTGATTGGCAGCTTCCGAGTTCCTCCCAAAATGTATTGAAATTTTGGTGCTCAGAAAATGTGAACATTTGTTTTAGATGACCAATGTTACAGATTGAACAAATTTGTATATATGTAAGCTTATTTTTGCTTATTAAAATTATAATTGTAACATTTTTAATATTATAGAATATTTTGTGTATCTCATTCATGAATATATAGTTATTAGTTTTGTTTTTTGAATAATATAAAAAAATATTTATATATTTAAGTGTATATGTAGATATATAAAGCATAATAACGAAATTTGTAGACATTATTTACCTGTGGACCTATACCTATATAGGTATATCTGGTAATATGAGTTCTTGTAACAGTTACCTATACCTACTTTATAAGTGGTTGCAGCATAATTAATGTCCACTGGTTAGAACCACGTTGAACCGATTGTAAATTCTGATTTTGGTGTAATAATTGAAATAAGAGTACCCAATCCTTATCTACCTTAATTTTTCAATGATTATATTTGTCTCTTCCAAAGATGACCAAGCGGCTATTTACAAAAAGGTCATTAAAATTCTTCCAATTTAAATCGAACAAAATATGTTTGAGACAATTGTTATACCTATTAAATATCCAATGTTTTGAAATTTAGAAACATTGATTCAATTGTACCTATGATCAAAGATTTAGTCAGAAAAATTAACGTATCTCAATCAGTTCTTATACTATATATATAATATCCAGTAAAGTATCAACCAAAATTTAATTATATAACTATTCGAGAAAACGTAAATTTTTGGTTAATTGCTTTATAACACAAAAATAACTCTTAATCTAGTTAAAAAAAACTAATTTATATGTTAACAAAAAACATACCATACAAATAAATGTCATATATAATTTATATACAATTATTTATTTGTTATAATAATAGTCAAGTGGAGCATACGCCCAGTCGTGCACAGTGCTATCAGCGTCTGGTGCATCGAACGATACACCAAGAAAGTTTACGAGGCCGCACTTGCTCGGACCGGCCGTGCTGCGGGCAGCCGGTACGATCGCATCACATACAAGCGGAGCTAACGGATCCGAGTTCAATTAATCGGTCGGATTAACATTGTCTCCGGATATCAATGGTGTCGGATTAACTGGGGGTGTACTTTTCTGTTGGTCGCAGATTTAGTGCGGCGCCGCGGCGTGCGGCGTCGCCTAGCGGGGGGTGAGGCGTCGCTCGTAAAGCATCGGTCGGCACATTCTACTGACGCGCGCCTTGGCGACTACGCGTTGCGTAACACACCGCGCCATAAACAACACGACATGGACCGATCGGGCTCACCACCTGACGTAGCTACCACCTACTAAGTACCATTCAACATTAACTAAGTACCGCTTACCGCTTACCACGTGCCGCATTAAGTATTACCCTCATGATCTGATCCAATCCGACACGTGACTCGGCTGAGTGAAACTATCGGAACTCTTTAGAACTGTGTGTTGTGAAGAAGTATATAGTAGTAGCGGGATGACGCGAGAACGTTTGCCGACGGCGAACGGCGTTCGGAACGCTTAAGGTGAGTTTATTGACGATTTATAGCTCCCAACTTTATACGACCGGGAGCAGAGGGTTCCAACCGAGTTTTGTTTACAAAACAAACTTTTCAAGGTCCCTGTGACCGTTCAAATACATCCCGATACAGATTTTAACGTATAACGTACGAATTTATTATAACGAAGCGCCGTTTTCAAATAGCCCTAAGTCTATAGCTGCAACAAATATTATTATAAACTCAATAATATACATTTTCACGTTATAGGCTGCACAAAGATAATATTTATCACTTATTAAGTTTCACACTACACACCTTAAGAATAATTCAAAATTACATTTTCCTAATAAATAAATCTTAACAAATGTTCTCAACAAATTCATCTCTGGAATGAAAAATTTCTAATGTAGGAAAATGACACAAAACAATTGAATTTACTTAGAATAGGTAACTTTGAAAACTATAAACACATATATCGATACCAATAAACCGTAAATATATTTAAATATAACCAAAAAGTAGTGTATCAAACATTCTAGTTGGAGAAAAGAGTTTCCATATGTATAAATTTTCTTGAGCGTTGAGCGAAATTGAATCTTATTACAATAGGATAAGATTGAAGACAAAATTTTCTTTACATACTAGATAGAGATACTGTATAAAGTTTTATTGTCATAATTATACTTATATAAATAAGAGAAGATTTTATATGTAGAAAGTAGACAAAGATATAATAATATATACTTTAAGAGTTATTCTACATATAAAGACTTGTAGAGATGAAATGTTAATGTTTAGTTACAAAACAGGGTCAATTAATAAATATCATTTTCATAAAAACAAATTTTCACAAAATTCAACTTTCTTGTTTGTTAAAATTGTACATTAAATTATTATTAGTTCTGAGGTTAAAATGATAAATTTTATTATAGTGAACTCTACAATATTTAAATTATAATAAAATATTTCTGAACATTCTCATAACGATTTGATATCTTATCTACTTATTTTGATTGATCCATATAATACTGGTTTTATTGATTTTACTAAAATAGAATCATTATTTTTACATATTTCCATTAGCAAAAACGTTCTCATATTTTGTATTATATGTATTTATTATATAATATAAGATATTTGAAATAAAACATTATCTTAATATTGTTTCTTTAACAGAAATTGACACAATAAAGGAAGACATATTAATTAAAAATCACCTTTTTAATATGCAATACAAAGTGAAGCTTTCTAGTAATTTACAATACCTATGTATACTTATTAAAATTTACTATAAAAAGAATTTATTTGTATCATGAAAAATATTAAATTCTATGACAAGTTACCTACAAAGAGTCCACTAAACTCTTATATAATATTTTTTTGTCTATAATTAATAATTTCAGATCCTCTTATTATTTCCGTATAATAAGTAAGGCAATTTTTTATTAATTCAAGATGTAGGTACCTAATTATTCAAGATATAATCAAACGTGGCAAAGTAAATGTAACATAGACAGTTCATTATCCAAATGACAAATTTATCATGCGAAAAAGTAAATTAAACAAGAAAAAGTTCACTCAATACCTATTATGTAATGTCATAGATAAAATATATTTCTTTACAACCAAAAAAAATTACACAATAATTCTGCCAACACTTAAAACTCGCGACCGAGCTTGTTAAGATGAAAGCTATGTTATATGAAGATACAATAATTCGTCCAAAATATTGTTGGATGTCGAAAAATTCGTTTCATTATGTACATGCGCGGGCGCAGTCTACTTGAAATTCCACCAATGTCCGCCGCCATATTCGTCTTATTACGTTTTTTTTTGTGATAGATTTTAATCATCACTTATATGATATACAGATGACCGTCAATTATAATGTGACAAATTAACAAAAAATATATGAGACTATAAAATTATATAAAAAAATTAAAGGATTTGTATAGATTCTTCATTGCAATTTAAGTTTTTTGTTCATCAAAAATTATAAAGAAAGTAATTTTCTTTATTAAATTTACAGTACATTTGAATGACTTGGTATTATTAAGTTAAATATAGCGAGCTGTTATACCATTCATAGGTTTGCTCCACTTAGCACTTACTTTGAAAAGGTTCTATGGATATAAATATATATGTACAGCATAAATGCTCAGTTGAGTAATTAAACTAATAGGAATCAAAAATTAAAGTAACTCCAAACCAGTAGCTAGAAATTAAATTAAGAAAAATTACTAAAAGTATAAATCTAAATAAATAAAAGTGTGAGTGAATAATAAAAAATGCTTATAGAGTGAAGAAATCGTCGCGGCGGTAATAAATTACCATCTTAATAAATTAATGAGTGATTCTTACAATACTTTTGGTTTTTGTAAGCAAGGTTTCGCGGGTGTGTAGCGGCTGGTTGTCGTTGCTACCGTATAAGTCCCTGCGAACATCTGCCTATAGAGAAATATATTAAAATTCATGTATATTTATTGTTTATTTAATACGAATGACCATTTACGACGGCAAATTATAACTATTGTTTTTATGTTTTCGGTGCATATTACTGTCATAAAGGGCAGATAATAACGTCATGATAAGAATACTATGACTTGACATTGTAGCTGACAATTTATAGCTATTAATATGGTTGCAAAAAAATAATAAAAATCAAATATATCTTCAAATGAAATTCTAGTCCAGTTTAACACAAATAAATCGTGCCGCAAAATTCGTATAGACTAAAGTTAATTACAGAGGCACTTTAAGGTGCCGATGTTAAATACAAACCTATTAATAAAACAGCACTGTTGTTTTAAACTGCATACGATATTCGTCTCACGTGCTGACGATCATGCTGTAACGAATTTTTAATTTGGACAAAAAAAAAGTATTAAGCGGCGTTTAACCCACAGAACAGGTGATGTTACTTTACAAATCGATAAATCAAACATATGTACATATAGTAAATATAGAGTAGATCGTAATAAGTTTTAGAATCGGTCGTACAATAAAACGCAAATTGGCTTATCGCTGCACCGTGAGGAACCGTAAACCGACCCGTAAAGCACCGCACTTCAGCTTTAAATCCGGATAATTATCGAATAGGCCATAAATTGTAGTGTGGGTGCACGCGTCGTTTGTATTCTCATCGAGAACCGCTTGTTACAACAACGCTGACTTATTTAAAACACACAAAAAAATAAATTAGATTTAATGCAAAAAAACTTACACTGAATAAAAAATAAGACTTAATTCTTTAAAAAAATATATGAATATTTCAAAATTATTGTAAATTCGATTATGAGAAACGTCAAAATAGAACATAACCATAAAGATATGAAAGAACGATAATCATAAAACTATCGATGTATTAATATATTCATAGAGCGATAGTATATTCGGCGGGTGAATGTAACGTCACCGCATACATATTTTGTATATGATTTAAAGATGTTTTGACCCCGGTTCGGTAATGAATGAGCCGGTCGTAAACGCTGGAGTCAAGAGAACATAAATGTCAATAAAAAAGCTATAAACTCTATTAGCCATCGTAAACTCACCGCATCTGTTCAATAACTCATTTTGCGTACAAATAGTGTTAATTATTCAATTATGTTGTAAATAATTTCGATAATAGTTTCAAAGAGTTTGTGTGAAAAAAATTGTATAGATTTTTAATTACGACTATTACAGTGTAGATTATAATTAGGCATGACATGTTATTAGCGTTTTTAATCGATATAATTTTCAACCGCCTCTACCAGTTATGCTTCTTTGTTTTTAGAGTGTATATTATGTATGTACGTATATTTCAAGGTTCATCCTGCATCTTAAAAGGTCTGATGGATTTTATCTTCAGACGTCTCGTTATAGTCATGTTAATACAGAGAATTGTATGGTATTTTTTTTATAGAAAACTAATGTTTTTTGAGCTAATTCAAAAAAGCATATCAATAGATAATAGAAAGAGAATGAACGGCTGTAAATATTCTTGTCGGATGATAGTTATTTTTAGATAAAGAACACGGAAACGAACTTTGTAATGAACTTCACAAATAGGACCATAAATTATCACAAGGTGTAGTAATGCAATTCAGGCCACAGTTCCTCAAAATATTGAAACGTCCATTGTGTTATGTATTAACATAATCGGTTACCTGCTTAAGCAGGTGAATTGTTTAGGAGTTGTAAATCTTCTTGGTCAATTTGCGCAATACATTCTGCTTACGGGACATTTATATTGTTTCCCATTTAAACGACCTTTATTTTTTACGACTTAACGGACATTTAAAAGAAATTTGTAAACATAGCGGCACAGAAACACCCCGCATTTGCATCTTTTCACTGCTTTACATTACAATACAGTAACAATGTGCCATTTTTTTGTTAGTCCCGTGAAGTACGGTGATACATTTTTAGGAAGAATTCCTAATACAGTTATTTAACATAAACATATGTTTTGTTTTCTATTGTTTTAAGTTCAAATATCTATTGTTTAATTCTAATAAAATGCTACTGTACTCTGTTTTGGCCTTTGTTAATCAACATCTTTGACAAACAAACACAATTTTTTATTAATTTTGTTTTGGATTTTTTTAACTTTACATGTGTTATTTTTACGATATAGCTATATTTTAGTCTTTGTTTCAACTTTCCTTCAATTTCTTTATTCATATTTGTTTTATGATACCAATTTTAAACATTATTGCCTTCGAAGGAGTTTCTTATTCCCTCTCTCACATAATATTTCAATCAGATTGAAGGAAATGATAAATAAGTGAAAAAAAGCTAAAGAAGCAAAAAAATATTTGATTAGTGCTTCATTAAACACATCATAGAAGTTAATATTTTTTTTATATAAAAAATACAAACAAAGTAGGTATATTTCTTCCTATAAACTGACAAGTATACTTGATTTAAAGGTTTCATTTTATTTTTAAACAATATATTATCATTAGCAATATGCGTAAATGTTTGTTTTAATAAATTATCGTTAAGTCATTATAGGAAGTATAATACTTTCTTATTTATTAATGGTAACTTGGTTCGTCGAAGCGATGGTGGCGCGCTCCAAAATTGTAATATTTCAAAATTACTCAGAAGTCTCGCTCGCTTGAATAATGCGATAAGTTTTGCGAGGGAAATAGCCCCGTGCGTGCCTCCCTCTCTAGAAGTTCTGTTCCAGAATTTTATCAAAATATACTCTTAATACTTTAATTATAATAATTATTATAATCTCACACAATTTGAAATTTCAAAAATATTTATTTACTACTATATAAACACTCGTAGTTTAGGTTCTCGTTTCCAAAACCTGTTATTGATAATGAGTATGACGCGACTAAAATAATAAAAAAAATTTTACGTCATACAGAAAAAATGTAAGGATGAATATTTCAACTCTAATATACAGGTTAAATTCTAATTATTTTTTTTATATCATTAATACAATCTTAGATAACTATTTTCTAATAAACCTATATATATAGTTTTATAGTAAGTAATATTAAATTTAATCGTATATACGTGAGTGATTTTCGTTATAAACATATGTCGTTCTAGAGGCCGCACGTGGTCTCGACCATGTGACAAACCGGTCCCATCGAGCCTAGTAACCTCTAAACGACATTATTCCTCAATTCACTTTTAGTCGCCCTTTGTTTCGATGGGTATTCGTAAAAACCGTGTGGAAACTACATAGTTTTCCGTAGTTATTATATCAAAAGTTCATAATAATTAATGTACTTTTTTTATAATGAGAATCGTTTTGTTCAATTTAAATTAATGCTATAGAATATTCTTTTATATTCTTCTATTATATAGTGATATAAATAGTTATCAATGTGCTTACAATAGAAGAATTTATTATTTAAATTCTTACTTATATTTAGATACGTATCGCCCGGTGTAAGGTGTTAGGTGTGACATCTTATGCTTAATACATAGGTGTACAACTTTGCTTCCGCCGTTTTGCAATAGATGGTTGTAGCGGCAAGTGGTAGTCGAAATGAATAGATCGTAGATGTCATACAATAAAGCTTAGGCATTTGTAAACATAACGCCATCGAAATATTAGTCGATTTGTGTCTGCATCATAAAGTTATTCTCGATTAAACATGTCACCTTACGAGCCAAATTCTCGTCATTTGCGGGAGGTTTTAATTTTCTGCTTTAATATGAAGAAATCTGCGGCTGAGGCTCATCGAATGCTCTCAAATACCTATGGTGAGGCTGCTATTAGTAAAAGAACGTGCCAAGAGTGGTTTCAACGCTTCAAGAACGGTGATTTTGACGTCGAAGACCGGCATGGCGGTGGAAGAGAGAAGGTTTATGAAAATGCAGAATTGGAGGCATTACTTGATCAAGACTCGTGTCAAACGCAACAAAAATTGGCAGGATCATTGGGAGTGACGCAACAAGCCATTTCAAAACGCCTGAAAGTCATGGGAATGATTCAGAAACAAGGAAATTGGGTGCTGTACGAGTTGAAGCCGAGAGATGTTGAACGGCGTTTGTTTGCTTGTGAATAGCTGCTTGCAAGGCAAAGACGGAAAGGATTTCTGCATCGCATTGTCACTGGGGACGAAAAATGGGTTCATTGCGTTAATCCCAAGCGCAGAAAATTATGGGGATATCCCGGCCATGCTTCCACGTCGACGGCCAAACCGAATATTCACGGTTCCAAGGTATGCTCTATATTTGGTAGGACCAGCTCGGCGTAGTGCATTATGAGTTGTTAAAACCGACTGAAACAATCACAGGCGATAGTTATCGAACGCAATTAATGCGTTTGAGCTGAGCATTGAAAGACAAACGGCCGCAATACAACGAGATACATGATAAAGTGATTTTACAGCACGACAATGCTCGACCCCATGTTGCGAAAGTGGTCAAGACATACTTGGAAACGTTGAAATGGGAAGTCCTACCCCACCCGCTGTATTCTCCAGACGTTGCTCCCTCGGACTATCACTTGTTTCGATCAATGGCACACGGCCTGGCTGACCAGCACTTCCGATCTTATGAAGAAGTTAAAAATTGGATCTATTTGTGGATCGCTTCAAAAGATGACCAGTTTTTTCAACACGGGATTCGTATGCTGCCCGAAAGATGGGAGAAAGTAGTGGCCAGCGATGGACAATACTTTGAATCATAAATGTATAACCAGTTTTTTACAATAAAGCCTCGAATTTCGGAAAAAAACGGCGGAAGCAAAGTTGTACACCTATTAGCTACTATATCCAAGAATGTATACAATATAAAAGAGATTGTTTCTATAGGAAAAATATATGCTGTAATCATTTGGAACATTTATCTATTAAACATCTCTTAGACAAAATCTGAGGATACAGACGATTCAAAGTTCTAGAAAGCGAAAATTTTTGTCCACTATTTAACCGCGAGGTTCTACATATAAAGGATGACGCCTAATCTATCGTTATTTCGGTTAAATGATTAATTTTAATCAAACCTCTTAAAAGGTTTTATTGATAAAAAAATATAAAATTTGTTTTTTCATTGTAGAGTCGTACAAAGCCTTATTAAGAAATTCAGATATAAGCTCGGCTGCCTACATTGATAGCCTATTTTGAGTTAGCTAAATCAAATATCTTAGTACTATGATCTATGAAACGTGGCGATAGATTAAGACACGGAATGTTAATAGACAACTATCCCACTTAAATATTTTATCTGCATATCTCATGTTTATGATTCATACAATTCATCCAACGGATTTAATAATACAATTGTATCTTTCCATACTTAAGTTGTTATGAATGACTCACATTGATATGTATAGAACTAGTTATTTCCTACAGTTCCGCCTACTGGCTGATCAATCAAATAATGCCAATAATGTTCAGTTTATATGACAATCTGCTAACAAGCCTCATTAAATTTTACAATTAATAATTGTAGCCATCTTAAAACACTTATAGTAGGATGTTCTACAATATGATAATTTTGTGCTTCATTTAATTAACTCCGATTATCAAAGAGAACGGTTTAACTCTGATATGGCTATTGGAGCGTAACTTAACAAGTACCACTGTAATACAACGTCTAAGAATTGTTTATCAAACACGCGAGTTATATAAAGAACGATAAAAATTATAAGCAATCATACTGTACTACTTCTTATTATTGGTTCATATAGCTAAGTTTTTGGAGTATAAAGCGTTAAATTGAATTTCCCTCCCTTAAACCGAGAGTAACCGCATCATAGTACCTAAAGTTTGTTACATCTGAAAACTTGAAGAATTCCCAACTCTAAGAATTCCCGCTAGAACTTGCTTCGTCGTCTCGTTAGACCGCTCGCCGCAAAACCTCTTCTTATTTATGCCTCTACTTTATTCCATTTGCAGGCAACTTCCACAACTGTAGCTAAAATTTTTGTATAATATTGCTTTTGACTTACCCCAAAATATTCTTCTTATTATCTTTTATTTTTATTATATAAAAAAATAAAAGAAGTTATTACAAAAAAATGTCTTTAAAATGAAAAAGCATCAAATGTGAGCTCAAATAAATTTACAAAAGACTTGCAATTTAATATAAATTGATAGAACTGTCACCGCATGTCGCAACACCTTACACCACCAACAAATAGCCATTAAAAGCAAACATAAGGTGCACTCATATAGCAACAACTGACTTATTTATTAATGTAAGCGGATTAAGTAAGTTAATTGTGTTTACGGAAATCATAAACACGATTTCAAAGCCGTGTGTAATAAGCAGCTCTTTAAACCGTCAGTCTTAAGTCAATCAAAACTCACTAGCATTAGTTTTTTAACGTTAAAAGTAATATAATATTAATGGAAACTCACATTCGAAGTACCATATCCAATTAAATTAAAAAAACCAACATCGCTTTCTAGAATTCGACACACGCAATCGAAAGGTGTTGGAAAAACACTAGCAAATTCTATGAAAATGTAACGCTTTGAAGAAACCAGCTATAGAATGCCATGATATCCCGTCTCACAATCAATATAGATAATATAGTTATACAATTGAATTTAATCTTTGGCAGTATTGGTTTAATGTGCAATTTTTACTGACTGACAAATGGTTCTTGTGTTATTATATTATGTTCCCTTAATTGTTACGTTTTTTGTTGTTGCAAGGTGCGGATATAGTGCCACTTACTGCGCACGTATAAACATTTCTTGCAATTTAAAACTATAGGTGGTCTAGCATGTAGAAAAATGTAAGTTAATTTAAACAATTCTGGCATTAAAATTGATAGAATTAAATGAATTTAATTGTGTATAAAACTATGGTTAGGGTAATAATAATATAAATTTTAACTTTCTTATTTCGACAGTCGAATTTTTCTCCTTTAAGTTATCTTTTAAAGGCTCACTGGAGTGGAAAGCAAAAGCAAAAGCAAATGCATTTATAATTTAAATATGTTTTATAAAAGAAACAAAAAGTACTTGACGGTTTTAACGTGCACCGTTACATGTAATTGACTGTTTTTATCTATTGTTATTTCTAATTATGATCGCTAATTAAAGAATGTGTAAATCAGTTTTTTAAAGGTTTTACGTCATAATAATAGTCAACAATGTTAAACGCAAGAGGAATTCAACACTTTTAAAAGATAATAATAACTTGAATAAGACGATACTCTGGTATAAACATATATAAAAAGGAATTAAATAGCTCGTGTGGATTACATTGAATTATCAAGATTTCATAGTTAATATCTTTTATTAGTGTACGTTAGCTTCACAGTCTAGTTTTTTCTATTTGTATCATGCATTGAAGCTAAGTAGTTCTGTACGCATCCAAGCATACATAATGAGTGAGCGAATTCTTACCTTTGATCTATTTGATATCGATGTAAAAAAAAAAACTATACAGATAAAGAAAACCATCGATACGTATAGCGTTAAGAATTAATTAAATGTAAGGAGGTTTTATATTAAATATTCTGTGGATTATTATTTAATAAACTGTAACCGGGTCGTTGGTATAATATTAAATGCTCGGTTAATAAGAGTCTATCTATCTAGGTATCTCAGCTAACAATTACTAAACTTGTCTAAATGTCCAACTAGCATTGGAATGAGAGCTCGCTCTTTGTACTGATTAATAGAAGACCTAAATTGTTGCTATATTTAAACAACATCCTATTTGGGGCACGTTTTAGTTCTATAGATTGAATACATACATATTATATTGAAAAAATATTATAAAAATTGTATTTAGAATATTATTTTAATTGATAGGTGGATTATATTTAAAACTTCTTTATCAACATTAATATAACCACCTTGGCCTGTGCCGTAAGCTCACAGGCATAAATCTAACCATCACATAGGACTAACTCATTAATTATACCGCTTCTAAAATTGTTCACGGTACTCTGCTTGCACATAAATAGGTACTTGTATGTAATGAAAGCTATTAATGGTTCATAAACTAACTATCTACTCAGCTTTGAGTTCACATAAATGTACTATTGAGGTATAAGGATCCATTTGGTTTGCTTTTTAATTCGCAAACAGCTGCCTTTTAGCCATCAATCAAAGCTTATATTATATTGAATTCTATCTTTCTTTGTTAAATTCATCGTTTAGATCTTATTGTCTGTATATTAATTGCTGTCAGCGTCTGTGGGAATTATAATTTATCTATTATTTAAATAAGAACAAGTTCTCGAATGATTAAGGCCAAGGAAAGAGGTGCAACATTAATTTAAATACGCAATCAGTTATCATAATATTTTAAGACTTGCATAAATAATATATATATAAATCTTATAAAAATTAATTATGTCTTTCTTTGGCTATTTTATGTAATTTTTTAATATAATCGGACTAGATGTATATCTGTTCTCGATATCGTGTTACCTAATTGCAGTGAAAACGATTGTGACACTACAAACTGTTACAAACATGCAAAATAATTTTATTTAATCAACATGACACGTAATTAACCCGTCGTTATTTAGTTAAGTCGAAGTCGTTATCGATTATAAAGGACGTTGGGAATGCAATCAAGATGTTATTTGTGTAAACTATAAAATATAAAATACATAATTTATATTAGATGACATTAAACAGTTTATGATAGAGTACTTCGACAAATTGTTCCCTCACATTCACGATGTCGACATTTTCCCTCAATTGTTAGGATACCTGAAGTATATAATAATGCATACTTTATTACGAAGTAATTTTCGTTTAATTCTAAACTGACTGCATTAAATTTTAAGTCTAAAGTTTTAATGAAATCAAAGTGTTAATTCGTCTTAAAGATTTATGGTGCTTCGGAAATAGCAAGCCGTCGGTGCGATGTCCATCTTCTTCGGAAGTCACATGGCTACTGACTAAGAGCCAGCTATGATTTATGTTCCCTAGCACTGTCTAATTAGGCGTATGCGCATCTCATTCTATGTAAATTTAAGACGAGCCTAAGAATCAATGATAGTTATTATTTCTATCGCAGCCATCTTGATTGAAGGTTTGAATAAACAAATATTTGAATTAATAGCGCGTGATTTGAATAATAAATATATTCTGTTATTGTATCTAAGTTGTTATAGTCGAGTTAAATTTTTATATTATACATTAAATTCAATCGACTGCTTAAGTATATGTCTATTTTATAACAGTCAATTTAATTGTATTCAGCTATAATTTATTCCTTTATGTGGGCTTAATTGAAGTATAAAGTATAAGTTTTCATGCTACTGTAATTAGTTAAAAATACAATCTCATTATGAATTCTTAATTCATTTGACATATAACTTCTATTAATTAACGTAACTATAAATATTTAAAAGTATTAGTGTATTATTCATTTATTACGACGTAATATTGACATAAATGTATTAATGTATAGACTGTACAACCTTCAAGTGAAACCATCTCATAGTACGGGGTTGCGGACGAGTAATGTTATGAGCAAGCCATTATTGTCTCGCCCCATACCGTAAAACATCACGCAGTCGGCCCGAGCCCGATGATATATATAGAGTTGATATAACCATATTTTAAATAAAATATTTAAAGAAAATGATTTAAATCACATGCATCCGGTAACATTATGTCGACATTCATAAAAAAAACACCGGATAGAAGTTTTGGCACAAATATACATATATTTAACCGCTTTATAATCTTCCTGGATCATTCAAAGCTCTAACTAATCTATAAATTACGCAGTGTAGCAGCAACAAAGTGTCTAATAAATAAGCGAACACACGTCATATATTCATTGTCATGTTGTATACGTTTTATTTTTAGTGTTGATGTCGTTGCAACCGCTCCATATAGATACTCAAGTGCAAAACGTTTAGGATAAACTAGAGGTTTTTGTCGAGTAAAAGATGGTGAGATCTTATGGGAATAAAAGAGTTATCAATAACTTTCAGTTCGATATTTAAGTCAATAACTCGTGAACTTATAAAGTAATAAAACGTCGAGTTATAAATGTTGTGTTAAATCTGTTGCGAGTGTAAAATAAATCTGTTTGATACGCTATGAATTCGTTGTGGCGATTAGATATAAAATCTAGAATAGTCACGTCTGTCCAGAGTGACAAGTACAAAATCGCCAAACAAAGCGAGCGTCAACATAAACTAACATCCGGCGAACTCTGATATATTGCAGCCGCAAAACTATGGAAACAAATCTCTACCCGTAATAATTTACGAGCGCAATATGGCTCCGCAATTGCAAAACATACAAACAAAACAAAAACAGAAGCGCGACCCGCGATAAAAGATGTCGCAACACACGCGGGCCTTACTTTAAAGATAGACCGGCCAGTGCATAGATTAGGACACAAACAACTCACCGCCTAACAAAGGAAACAAATCAACGCGCTCAGCTTGAGCCAATCACTGACCGGGGCGTAATTATAACCAGCTCAAATTAGGACGTATGATTCCTCTGTTTGCTAATTGCAAACCAAATTGGGCGTAATATATGCATTAAAATCAATTCATTTATCTTCATTGGCTCTTCATCAATATAACATGTTATTGCTTTGATTAGACATTCAATACACTTTCTGTTCTGAAGCGACTTGATAAAAGCAATCGAGTTCTAGGAAGAGTCATTTGAAATTTGGTTTCGTATATGAGTCACAGATATTAAATGGCCACTGTACGTGCTAGGGCTGCCAGCTCGATAAAATGTTTCAAATTGCATGGTGCCTATCGTCATTCCCGACTCAATTATTTAAAAAACGACTACGTGTTGTGTGAGTGCGTCCTTGTTTCTCGTGATTTTCGTCGCTATAGCCATCCTTGTTGTTCAGCGAGTAGCGGCTGCGCTTGCGCCTTCGATAAACGCGGAATGCGCCGGCTGGCTTCAGACAGCGGCGTTCATAGACAATTTAAATTGGAGAAATTGGTAGCAGAGTAGTTCGAGGAACTGGTAATAACGGACAAATGTCGACGTATGTAGATATTGCATTCACTCGATAACATATTACCGACTTTGTCACTGTCACAGTCTATTAATATTTATTGAGAATGACAGGTACAGTAAAACAGAAGGGTTCTATACTTTATTCGGAGAGTTAATATTTTAAACCATACAATCAAAACTACATTAAAAAAGGATGATATAATTATTCTTACTTCGTTCTTTCGTTCGTTCTTTGTAATAATTTTATATTTTTTATTTTATAACTTACTTATCGTAAATATGTTTTAAAACTATAATCATAATTGTAATAACCATATAAGAACATTTTATAAATTGGAAATCAATTTCATATTATTATGTTATGGGTACAGTGAAAAACCATTACGTAAGGAGCGCGACATGAATAAAATGACCGAAGTAAAGAAATCCCGAAACTTAACCGTTTACTCTCGAGAAAATTTTCAAGCAGTCTTGAGCACTGTATTAAGGGTAGCATAATAAGGCTTTCTGGATTAGGTGTAGCGCTCTTGAGTGAGAATAAACCCAAGGGAAATCCTGGCTCGCAGCTTTCCTTCTAATTTATTGCTCCTCCGACCAACGGCCTTTGTATTGGATCTACCGGCAGCTGAAAATATATTTCTAAATGGATTAAAGTGTATTGTACTTGACAATTAGTTAGCTTAGGTGACTATAACAATAGCCAGCTATATACGAAATATACTTTCCCAGAGACTATTTCACACAATTTTGTTGATAAAAGCGCCGGCGTTTTTATATGTGTATAGTATTTATTTGAATAAAACGAATATCGCTAACCTTAAGTTAACAACATAGAAGTTCATAATTATATATAAAGTGTAATGTTTTCTTAATCAACTTTTTGGTAAGAAAGCTGAGCTCAGAAATAACAAATAGTTTGGATTGCAGCCATTGAAAACAAAGACACGCGTACAACTGTATATTACTGTCCGAGAAATGAATTGATTTAATGAGATCTTAAACTAATTGGATTTATACGGTTCGTTTGCATTTACTCTCAGCGTTAAGATAAACGCGATGTTGCCATCTTAACTTATACCCCGACTGTTGAGACAGACCCGACGGAAAATAAATTAGGAATTATATACGACATTGTTTTGGATTTTAATTCAAATTGTTTTGAAAATTACGATTTACTTGCTATGTTTTGTGTCCGATACTCCGAAAGTTTAAGGATGATGTAAAACAAACGATAGTTTTATTAATATAGAAAACATCTTTAAACAAAAAATGTTAAAACATTTTTGTTATCAAAATATTTTAAAAGTAATAAAATTTAAATTAACTGTGCGACAAAACAATTTATTCGTTGTGTTCAACTAAAATTTTATATAAAACAAAATAGTAAATATGCGGATATAAATTTATTTTTGGTGGAATTTCGACATGCCACCGGTCTAATCGGTTGTAGTGAATTAGTGCAATGCACACGTTTGTAGTGGAGACACTTCATTATGGGGGCAGGACATAAATCAGGACTTCTAATATTAAACGTGCCTTCGTGAGGCAAATTGCTAGCCTGTCTGCGAACGTGCGGTTGGTTGGAACCATGGTCTGATGAAGTGATAATATGTTTATGACCCGTAAAAATGTATTAGGTGCGAATTGATGAATGAATTACTCGGAGTTATGTTCGGGTTGTGTCTTGGCTGTGATGTGATTTGTTCGGAATTCATTTCTTCTTGCCAATTCTTATTCGGAGAGGCACGTGTACGAAAGTTATAATTTAAGTTTATGACCATCGTTTATTAAAATCCCCATTAGGAAGCTTTAGAAAAATATTATTTTGAAACGCATTAATTTTTATCGCAACTTCCGTATAATTTAATTTTCGTTCCATCATCTAAATGATGACAAAAAAAAAATACGATTCTAAATTTCTTTTAATTTATTTGTGTACCGTCAGAGATAAATCGCAGACCCCTAAGATGTTCCTTCTAATGTGATTTTAATGTACCCACTCAATGCCTTTTACTGTATTTCGTGTGATCTGTTTACACTAACAATATCAAAGGATGAGGATAATAGTTACACAATAATGAAATAACCGCAATTGCTAGAGAAAAATAATGTTATTTATATACAATTTGGATTGTTTTTTTATTTTTAATAGAGGTTGTTTAGCCACGGATATAAGTGTAATCAAATAAAATTTCCTAATTAAATAATTGATCTGTCACTTATAACGAATAATTTTTACTGCACTTTGTTGTAGTAGGTACGTTGAATTAGTATTGCGTGTGTGTTGCAATATATTAAATGATGTTTATTGAATAATTATAACTCTGGTTATCTTTACACTAATTACCACTCATATAATGATAAGCTAAAAAAATATTACATATTCATGAGTATTAAAAAAAGTAAAACATTTATATGCACATCGTATTTAGGTATAGTATACGGAATTGCATGAAAATGGTACAAATCAAAACAACGTTACATAAAATAAGGGAGACATTTAAAAGACGCCATTTATAAATTTTTATCTTTTTTTGACACTATCGGTTCCACCCTGTGTGTTGGAGACAGGGGCGTTTAAAGAGTCATTTAGGATTTAGTCCCTTTAAGATATGGGAATGAAAAGGGGATTAGAATAAGTTTCATTTGCTTTAAGTGACGTTACTTTTGGTTAAAGAAAAAATATATTATACGGAACCTACTGTAACATTTTAGATTTGTACATCACTTTAAAACAATTACGTTACCTCTTGATAATGCAACAAAAATAGTAAAATAATTTTGTTTTTAACCAGTATGAAACCTTTGAATAAAAAAAATTAACTGTTCGATTTTCCATTTTGTCACGAGTACCATTTAAGAACTTATTAGTAAGAATTTCAAAAACCAAAATGTCCCAAATTAAGTCTGAGAATGTGAAGTTCACAATTTTTTTCCATCATAGCCTGTCGTGTATGGTATCGATATAAAGAAACCTTTAACCAGGCTGTAGGTATATATACAAAAATATATGGGTTTTTATTTGTTTCACCTTTCATGTAATACCTAAATAGCTAAATATATTGAAAAAAAATCATAGTTTGATAGGATTGGCAATCATAAAATTGACGCTTATTTCATACAAAATATGTGACTTATTGTATTGTATTGTATGAACAACTTTACGTTTATTTAAAAAGAAAAATTAAAATTGAAGATTTAGAATGAAAAATTCATCGGCACAAGCAATCATCACATCTGCCATATCCGTAATATCAGTTCCATTTGGTTTTTTTTATATTAAGTATATAGGAAATTTGAATACTAGTTTTGTCAATGAATTTAGTACTAGCTCAACACTGCTTAAATGTCAAACATATTTGTGCACTAGGTGAAGGCATATGATCAAACTACTAACATTTTTATATATTCTATTGTTATTTTAATTATTTTTTTACTAGATTTCTAAATCGTTTATCAACCAATATTATTTAAAAATTTTATTTTACATATGGAATATTTTTCCTCTCCTCTTCCATTCCATGAACACGTCATCCCATTTGTAGGATGTCACAAGTTTTTGTATATTCCGTATTGTCGGATGACGACATAATATCCGAGTCTTGAGATATTTCTGAGCGCATTGACGCTTTTTAGTCGAATGACATTTCCTTCGTGTTCATTAAAATCGAACGGTTGAACGTGCTTGAAATGGATCGGAAAATGTTTGGATGTATGAAATTATTTTTGTCGCGACGCCTCCTGTAACGTAGACTTTTATTTGCCAATGAATCAACACCCTACTGATATATAGCCGTTGTCGCATGTTCTCTATTACGTTTTTTGTGAGTATCTACATTAATTTTTTTTTTCGATGCCGTAAATTGCTAGCGCTTCTGTTGGTACATAAAATTTTTCATGTTTATAGATAGCAGAATCAAGTATTTTTTAAATAAATATACGAAGAACTTTAATAGGCGGCCAATTTTGATTATTATTATATAAAATAAATAATAAAAACTGGAAGTTTTTTAGAACAGATATAAGATAAAATCCCACACATAGTTGAAGCAATAATCTTATTGTATAACAATTTATCCGAAATGTTTTTATAAAGCAAAAAATACAAAGATTGTTGTGAAAAAAAGTTTTGAAGGTCGTTTAACATTAAAAAATCTAACACGTGTTGTATGTAGTACATTAAAACTTTCCCAACTTACTGGAGTTCGGCCTCTAACACGGTATCTGCATTAAACCCGAAAACATAAAATTACCTTATATTTACGGTGTGCTGAATATGAAATATGTATTAACTGTCGCAGGATAGAACATGTATATTTGTCATACATTCTGTACATAATGATATTTAATGTAAATTTAGCATATTTTTCATAATATCTCTAAACAGCCATAGCAGTATTTCAAACGTATAAAAGTTAATCTATATTGATCCTTAAGTTGTACGGCGTAATTCATGTGGTAACTTAAAACAGTGTCTAACATAACACATGGTGTAGACACATAGTTGTAGAAAGCAATAATTTATCCCTCCTCATCCCAACTATTCCCTTGGCTCAACCATATATCTACGTATCTAACATTGCCAAATAAATTAATCGCTGGAAGGGCCTTGCGCATAATTTACATTACACTTTCACTAGCGAAAGCGATGATATATTTGTTTATTTATTGTATCTGTCGCCGCATGTTACAAAGAATTTTCATAGTTGGAGTATTTTGAACAATATAACGGTTCACTACATTTGATAAATCTATATTAAGAAATAAACTTACAACCACGATATTTTTATATAATATAATTGAATTGTACTAAAGAAAGTCTTATTTATAACGTCTTTTTCCAACCACGGCAATGATACTGAAAATCTAAAGTGCCGTATCCAGTAGAATATATTCCGTAAAGCTACCAAATATGAAAGTTAGTCGCGAACAGCACGCGCGCAGTACAATATATCAAGTTTTGATTCGGCCGCGCAATAAACAATACAATATATCAATACAAAGCACACGGTGGCGAAATTTTAGTGTACCGTGCCTAATATATACATTTATATAATAAAGTCTTTATAAAGTTGTTTCATTTGTTTTATTTAGAACGCTGATTTTCAATAAGATTGTTATTAAAGATACAGTCGGAATCGACCTCTTGAAGAATTACGGACTTGTTTCTTGTACTTGTTTCTTTTTTACTGATTATTTTGAGTCGTAATACTTTCGTTACGTAATTTCGTACAAGCGATAAACATTACTATATTAAAAACTCTTGTCTTAAATATGCATCTTAAAGTTGTATAACCTGTGTTAAGTGAAGTGAAACTTGTCTATTTCTACAACCGACGTTAGTATAGAGTTGACGTTCTAATTATGTTTTATAGTAAAAATATATGGTACATATATATCTTTTATCATAGTATAATATATATTCTATGAATATAAGTACAGTAACGTAACACTAAGCCACATATAATTCCATAACATATAAGTTGAGCGCGCAAGTGTACTCACCGCTACATGCTTTGTTTTAAACTTTGATTAATTCCTCCATAGCTTGTACTGCGTTGATTAGTCCGTTGTTGTTGTCTACTGAAATTTCTTTATTACTTTACGTTCTTATATGAAATTAGATTTGGTTTATATAAGTACAATATGAATGAAATAAAAATTAAATACTTATATTGTATTATAAATAAATTTATGCAAAGATATTTATTAACTAAACAAAAACTCAATGATTTTTTTAAAACTAGACAAAATAAACTGATTCATTAATAAATTTTTATTATAGAAAGCATTATTAATAACAATAAATTTGTTCATAATTACATTTAAATTAAATTACATTACAATTCAAACACTAAAATAAAAACAGGTCATTTTAAATAAGAATAGATTAAAAACAAATAAATTTTGTTAACCTTTAAGTAAATAATCTAGATTCAGATAAAATTATTTTAAAAATCTTGAATAAAATTGACCATCGCTAAAATAGTTTGTTCTAAAATGCCCTTAATAGTATATACTAAAAGAATAAACGAATTTAATATGCTAAAGCTTATGAATTATAAAATTAGAAATTGAGACAGAAACTGTATGTTTATCTCTGACTAGTAGTTATCTGTAGAATAATTATTTGAGAATCATATCGTTTCAAAGGTAATTTTGTTACGTACGATATTAAAATTATGTATTAAATAAATACAAATTAAAAAACTGCATGTCAACGTCTACTGACGCCACCCGGCGTGGCACGTCAAAGGCGCCTTATCTCGCGAATTACAATAATTAGAGGTGTGGGGGTAATTAATATTAATTAAAATCACCTTTTAGCTCGCTACACTGAATGCGTATCACAGTTAATAAATTTACTCCGCACATCGGACGGCCACTGGTTACACTGCACTGATAAAGACAAACTGACAGCTTGCTTTACAGCTCATTTATACGATATTGAACTCTATAACAACATGTTAAAGTACATTTTAATATGATGTATATTAAACAAAAAGTATGAATGTGAGAATACTTGCTTTAAAAACTTCAAGGCTTTAGTTTTAATGTTTGCAAAGGCTAGATTAAGTAAATAGCTTTTGTCACGTGTCAAGAAGTACTTTAACATAGCAATCGAAGTCTGAACGTTGAGATAAAACTATCAGTGAGATAAAGAAACATCTTTTATATTCATTATTATATCTATACCTATTTATGTTTTGAATAAAAATATTTAAAAAGAATAAATATCTTTCTTATAATATTTATTAAACTATTAGGACTATGAAATAATATATGTTTATCTACAATTTAGATTTTATTTTTATTATTTTATCAATCTCAGTCATCAACCATATGCGTTCTTACATATATATTTATCTACTCATGCTTATATATTTAAAAAAATTAAAACATCTTGACCTTATTTACTACTTCAATAGGTTACATTTAATTGGTAATTGTTTAATTTAGAGTAGAACCGAATTTAATTTAAAAGCAAACTAAAGTTAAAATTAATTTTAAAAACTAAGTAAGAACTCATTTCTTGATAGCTGTGCTAATCCAAAAATAAATAATTTATACAATTAGTCAATTAGTTGATTCATCAATTGAATCTATTTTTATAACATCAATTAATATTTGCTCAAGGTTATATGAATCAAGTTTTACATGGTAACAATGTATAAATATTTAATAGGCATACGGAAGGGTTAAGTTATTATTCAGGCGCAGACCTATTTAAAATGGTTTTGTTTTATGAAAATTAAATTGGTGGTCCCTTTGTACGTATGCAAATGATGTATCGGGGATAGAACATGCTTCTGATATCACAAGCTAGCTGTAATATTTGAATTTGTGTACATATATAATACTAAAGAGTATTATTTTATCGATTTTATAAATACATACATACATCAATATATAAAATCCGGTTGAATTATATTGAGTGCTGAATTTTTTAAACGGAAAAATTCTATCAGCGATATATTTAGCCAACATCCATCTCGAAAATAATCGTCCGAATGGTATTCCAGAATTAAATCCCCCAAAAGCCACTTAAGATTCCATAGATAACATGGATTTACCATTAACAAATACCTACCTAATTCAACATTCTTGTGTCGAGCTATTTTTTTATAATACGAAATATACAGATTTTTAAAAAGAACAGTAAGTTCTAATACTATGTTGATTTCATGAACACAATTTTTTATTGTTCCATATCATATATTATAATATATATACAAAGATAAATTATGTAACAAAAACTCCATAATATGACGCAAATAATGCAACCATAAATATAACAACTTTTTGCTCTATATATTTTTTAGGTTTTTTGTTATCTAATAGAATTTTTGACTTTATTTATGAATGCTATTATCTTAATTACTCCATTAATTCTATGATTAACATATTCAAATTTTGGAAGAATTAATTGGAGTGCAACTGGGTATATTTTTCTTTAAATTTATTGATAAAAGTAAATTCCATTTGTTTGGAACAACAGTCATTAGGGGCTATTGAAAATTTCAGTTATTTTTATGTTAGAAATATAATTATTATTTCATTAATATTATTATATATTTTAAAGAAACTTTTAAGTTTCTATATTACATATTCGTATTAAGATCCATTTACGTTTATGCTCAAAAAGTTTTTCACGAAATTCTTTCTTCTAAAAAAGTCATCGTCACATTGAATAAACATTTTACCCTTTACAATATTCTTGAGTTGATTGAACTGAAAGTAGGTAAATGATCGAAGAGGTAAATTGAGGAAGTCACTTATCAGCCTAGTTGACAAATCTGTGATGAGATCTGTGAGTCGCGATAGCCCATATAAGCAGTTACTTTGATGGCATTCCATGGATTGAGATGGATTCTTAGCGTGACGACAATATTTGCAATGTTACTAAGGTTCCTTTTGTTTTTCGAACGGTTATTTATCAGATTTTCTTTAATAGGTTTGACTTGTCACTTTTTACGTAAAGGTTATATTTCTTTTGATATACTTTATTAATTCTTTACAGGTTATAAACTACTTGGTATGTATATGGTTATATTACATATTGTAAATTTAAAGACCTTAAATCGATCTTAACTATGGTATGAACGATTTAAGTATTTATGTGAAAACAATATAAACAGTACAAAATTCAATATGGCTTTACTGAATTAGTCAAGACAAGTTTATTTTATTTGGTAACAGATGAATTAGATTAGTTTTGGCATAGAAAAGTAATAAATTATTGGGACAAAATTTTAGGTAGGAATAAATAATAAGAGTAGAGTCTCCATAAAGAATAAAGTTTATTAATAACCCCTTCAAAATAAATTTTCAATGATTTTTTCTTGATACATATTGTAACAATGTAGTTTTAAATTGTATTCACTACATAAACCGCGACAGACAATGAGGAATCAAAAACTTTTATACACTACCCCAGATATTCTTAACCCCTCAACCCTTTCTATTCGCCTCATAAAGTTAGCGAAATGTACAAAAATACGAACATAATGCCATTTGCATAATGTTTTAGCTTTGTTTTTTTCATAGAGTCGGTTTTCAAATGTCACCGCAGACTGAGGGTGTGAAAACATCTATAATGGGGTGCAGAGTGTATTAAAAAATTGTTTCGCGCACTTATTTTACATTCTTGAGGTTGGTTGTCTTCAACAATTGAATATTTTAAGGGTTCGTATAGAATCTTTGTGAAATAGTACTTTGTCACATTAGTGTTTATTTGTTGACATTGTAACTGCTTCAATTTTTCAGATCATTTGATAGTATTACTTCTCGTAAAGAGTAAATCATTAGGAGTCATTATATGATAAAATTATTATTCCTGTTCTCTATGAAACGTATCACTAACGAGAGAATGTTTTGTCGTGTTTCGTAATATGCAAATAGAACATCCTTATATGCCAAAGATCAAGGATTCTTGGATCGAAAACTAATTAAAAGCTAGTTTTCAAACTGATTTATTGTCTGTTGGTTATTGATAATGGGATTTAATAATTAGTGATTAAAATAACATAAGTTAAACCTGTTAGTCGCCAGTTAGGCAAAAAGCGCAGTGACCTTACAGAAAAGCGAAAGTGAAGCGAAACGAGGAACGGCGACAGCGCCTAGAAAATTAAATAGGTCGTGATGTTTTGCACGTGAATAGAATTAAATGCCACCGTTCAGTTAGATGGACGTACATAATTTATACGAATTTAATCCCTAATACTATTGTCATAGAACTCATAATAACAGTTCATACAAAGAAGACAAAGTAAATCTAAAGTAAAAGTGTTAATTGAAATAATGTAACTTCGATGTATATGTGATATATGAACTTTTTTGTAACGTTTAAATACAAGAAAAAAATCAAGTCTAATAATCGATAATAACGTATTCTTATAGTAAATAAATATATATGTTGCAATAGAGAATACAAGGAGCTCATGACTGGCAAATTTTCCAAGGAAAATCAAGATTCAGTCACCCCTGAGTAGACTTGAAGTCTACTCGACCGGATGTAGTAGTCATTCCGGCAATAACAGTTCCGCTACCAACACTCGACTAGCTTCCGTCGACGACGAAACGGCTTCCTCCCTATTGTTTATGCCTTAAATAACATCATATATCTATATTTTTTTATCGATTTTACTGTATTTTCTATACTGTTCAAACTACTGCAGATTATTCTTAAGCTTCGAGATTTTCATTCATATATATCGCTACTTTCTTTTTCTTAAATACTTCAAGATAAATTGCTTCATTTAGTGTATTCTTAAGATAATTTTGTTCTCATGACAGTGTTAAAAATTGTATGTGATAACAATGCATATGACTTAAAGATTCTTTGAATACAACGACCATCACAGACATTTCGTTTACGCGTGATCTTTTTCTTATGAAGTAAGAGTAATTAAATGAAAATTTCTATTGCCATATACAGCAATTGTTTTTATCACATTCATAGAAAATTCATTTAAATATAATTACACTTGCTGG
This sequence comes from Danaus chrysippus, assembly GCA_916720795.1. Lineage (NCBI taxonomy): Eukaryota > Metazoa > Arthropoda > Insecta > Lepidoptera > Nymphalidae > Danaus > Danaus chrysippus. Next base: position 8,629,898 of record CAKASE010000079.1, read on the forward strand.
TCGTCTAAACTAATTATCAGTAGAAGTCCTACAGCTGCTTCAAACAACTGTGGTATTATCATGGTACATATTTATCAAAGAACTTATATTATCTATGTATATAGCATTGAAGTTGATTCAGTCGTATTTTATTTCCTCTAACCATTTGTTAGATGGCAATGATATAATTAATCGCTGTTAGAATATGGAAATCATGGCGCCTGCTGCAGCGAAAGGGCCAAGTGTTTTTAATCTAGTACAAAATTAATAAAGATTCCGTTATTTAATTTTGGGAGAGTTGTGGCATTTTGAATATTCCCGTTTTAGCGTACAATTTTATTATAACATTTAATCCGCTTTCATTTCGCATGTGTACGTATAAATCAAGTGTTTGTTTTTACATACCTAAGGTTGAATCATGTGATTTACGAGACCCGTTTAAGCTGTTTCGAGTACATATGAATTATATTCAAAGTCGAATGTATTGGTGGGTTCAATAGCGATCAATACGTAATATAGCACCCCATAATGGAATACTTTTACATACAGCCCCCTAGAAAACCAATAAGAACAATAATAAATAACTCTTATCATATTTCGAGTATGCTCCTGGTCGCATCGCGAGAGATCCAAACCAATATATCACTTGGAATTTACGAGGCAAGATACGACAGGAAAATTGCAAGAATGGTGGCACAATCTATCTTAGTTGGGTTGCTTAGGGAGGCTGGGGTAGCTCAGGCGATGTGGGCAGGGTGAGGCCGGAGGGGAAACTTCGAGAGGTTATTAGTCCAAGCATCTGTTGTTGAGCGGGGGCGTGATGAAACTGCTCGGGTACAAGCTAACAAATCTAATTGCTCAGTAGGCGCCCGTGTATAGTCGTGCCTGACAAATGGCCCCTCATGTGGCAGCGCGGTACACGGCAGCAATTTGTTAAACCTACAGGTCACTGTGGTATTTAAGATATCGTATAAAACATAATTATATGCAATCAAAAAAATATCGTTGACTTTATAAACAAAGAACTTAAGACAATTACATTTTCTAGTCACAATTTCGTGCGGTCCAAATAGTGAAATTAATATCACAAGCTGAAATTTACCTAGTTTCATACGATAAGGAATGTTTTCATATCAAAGCTCCGTCTGACGTAAGATAACGAAATATGAAAAGTTTAGTTCTACCGTGTACCCACCTCGTACAATCTTTTTATGCTTATCTTTCTGTGATTTATGGTTCGTTCGGCGTCCAACAACGGGAAAGAAAGGAGGTATACAAAAGTAATTTATTTTTTACGTTTGTTTTTCTTGTCTTTCCATCCGTGCGTGTACTGGTCGGGCAAACATGTTTTTGAAGTTGGCATTTTTGAGTTGTCGCGCATGATTTATAAGTGACCGTGAGTGTGGGCGGTGCTTAACGCGATCAGAATTTCGGGTTACATATTACATAAATCATTTGTAAATAAATCATGTATTAACCATCAATTCTTTATTCAAGTAAAGGAGATACTTAATCACAGAAACTTCAAATTTTATAGGTGCTTACGGTTTGAGAAGAAAAGCTTCTAGATCTTAAATAATACACCAAAAAATTTAGTTTTCAACTATTTACAAATATGATAAGAAATTCTTACAATACTTTATTAAGTGAATTCAAATAAATAATATCTATGGTGAACAAAATAATGAATCCACATCATTTAAAATGAACTTATATGAATTGTTATGTCTGTAATTCAAAAACCAAATCCAAAATTAATTATTATTTTTTGTTTCAGGTATGTCAATCATAAATCCAGCACTAATCCAGCACATGTATGTAAGGAATGTTAAAATAAAAAGATTAATAATATCACGTTATATATTATATAAAATTATAGTTACCTCTGTAATGTAAAAAACTCCATATTTTGTGTTCACGAAGTTAGTAGATTCAAACTATATTATCCAAAAAGTGCCAAACTAAATAGGCGTTTCATTGATACGTGGTGTAAAGTCTTTTTAAATATTCTTAAAGTAAAATCAGTAAAAAATTATATTTAAAGTCATGAGTAAAGCAAATAATGGATATATCAAAAAACAGGCCGCGGGCCATGTTTTCAAAAGTGCATGCATTATGAAGATTGCAAATCTAGCTGAGCCAAGCAGCTTTACTAACACTCGTTGCCAAAAATCACACGATAAATAATACAGAACTAAGCTGCATGCATTATAGCTGTACCTTATCTTAGTGAATTTGAAGCCAAGAATTGTCCATTAAATATGCATTAAAATTACCTGTCCCGAAGGAAAAACGAGATTTATTTGACGCATACCATTAATAATATGAATAAAATATAGTGTATATGAACAAAACTAAGATAATATATCGAAAGAACACAGTAATTAGTTATTCCGCACTCGTATACCACGGTACAACCTCCTCAATTAGATGCGTCGCGATTAATGTGATATAACAGGGATTTCTAAGAAATACCCAGCTTTTATATAACCTAGGTTTTTCTCAGATTAGCTATGGATATTTGATGCAGCAGCGCCTTTTTAATGCCCAAATAGTATTGAGAGATCTGTATACGTTACAGTTTTATAGATCTACATGTTACGTAATGTTCAAATGCGTGTTAACAAGTATATGTTTCCCAAAGTTGTCAAGCAAGTCGTGTATGATACTAGCGTCGTGTCATACACCGGACGCGCTTCTCAAAGTGCCAACTTCAACCATTGTCAATATCATTTGAAGTTGTCACTGCCAAGATAGCCTGCTCTGTTTTCACGTCTTTCACTTTAGTTTGTGATATATTTATGTTTTGTTTAATAATGGTTTATTTTGTATCTCAAGTGAATACAAGCGTGAAAATTTTCGAACATTTTCATACCTTTTCTTAATTTTCGACGGGAATATGCGTTATATTGTTGAAGATATTTCTATTTTATTTTTATTAATTTGTATTAAAACTATAAATAGTCGTGTAACTCCGGCGCTCTGCCAATATTCAATTGTTATTCAACAACGTTTCCTCGCACGCATACATCGAATACTCAATGTGAGGAATTTTCGCACACTACATACTCAACGAATTATTAACTAGTTTTTATTATACTATTGCACTTTTCTTAGTAAAAATATAATTTAAATTTTATAACAAAATACACTCGCAAAAATTTATATAAGAATTAGGTAAATCTTGTACCTACTTGCCTTAAAAAAATTGTAAACCCTTACTTTAATTTTTTTATAAATCATATTTTTATAAATGTTTTTATATTGTGTGTTATATACTCAAAAGTAAACTATTAAACTTTGAGTAAATCTTTTATATGAGTAATCTAATGAACAATCTAATATCGATTTTGATGATGCGTGGATATTAAAATAATAAAATCAAATAAATTTTAATAAAAACAAAAGTGATAACATTCCGCCAGTTCTTATATTTACAGCAATTTTTCCTTAGAATTTGAGTCAAAATTGTTTTTGCTTCAAACTATCCTGTCTCGTGTTATAGAGTGTTGCCACTTACCATTTTATTTTAACATAGAACCAGCAACTGAGTGTTAAAACTGTTCAATACTTAGATAATTATTTTATTCCAAGCAACCGATTTTTATATACATTTAACACTAATATCACATAGTCAATTTTACCTCCAGGTAAAATAAAATAGTTATTACGTCACTGAAACAGTAAAAGCTACTATAACGTTCGTTCCACAGTGAAATGTAAACTGTTTCGGCGAACAATAGACATCATAAACTATCTCAAATTTCAAAGACATTTATTACACGCTTTTAGATACAACTTTACTCAAAAATATGCCAAGACAACATGAACAGTCACTAATGAACAGTATTAATGATATCTCTAATCAGCTAAATCGTTGGGCGTAAAATTGTATTCGATCCCATGAATAAATTCAATGACGAATTAATAAAAAAAAAAACTTTTGTTTAATTTATAAACATTGTGTACAATCGCGTCCAGTAACGGTTACGTAAAACGGTTAAATATTTTATTCTATTGATAAATTTATTCTAGGCACACTGTAATCTAGAGGCAAGTCACAGGCTGTCCTCCTATTAGCTTTGGATTTCAAGTAGCCATGAGTTGTCTTGGCCCTTCCTGCGTTAAACACATGAATGAGAGCGCTATCTCGTACGGACAAACTGACAGATGCATTCGTTCTCATGTAGGTTAGAAAACACAAGTGGCGACAGTGTCACATGGCATACACTTGAATAGCTACATCTTGATACACAGTACTCACATGATAGGATGCATTAATACAATATATATCATACCGTATCAGAGGTTTTTAAATTACATTCGTGACTTTCCCAGTTGTGTTCGTTGAAAGCTTACGGCGATCTTTTATTTAAAGTGAGGCGAGAGTCATAAATCATTATCTGTCTTTCAATACGACTGTTCGATTATGTTTTAAATAATAAATCGTAACAGAATAAGGACCTAATTGCGATCGGTGTCGTCAATAGTTATGAAGATGCCACTTCAATTATTTGCGTGAATTTAATGTGGTGTAAAAAAAAGTTGACACGTTTTAACTCCGAAATGAGTAAGAAAGCGCATATTTTGAAGCGTTAATTATAGTAGGGACGCAAAAAAAAACTAATTAATCTCATTTGTTTTCATGCTGTTATTAACATTGGAATTATGTTGAACTGGTTGGAAGTAAAATAAGAAGTTGATTTTAAACAGCCGCGTCCGAAAATCAGATTCAGCGAAGTGCAAAGCCAGACACGAAAACAATCCCTTATTAATGTAACGTCAGCAAAACATTGTTTGAATCGAATATATGATAACGTCAAGATTTTTGCATTGTATGTATGAGTTGAATTCATTAAAATACTGACTTATAAGTGAATTTTTGCTTTCTGGTTTTGTAAATTGTAATGTCTAATATAATTTAATTTCGTGATACGAGTCCGTATTCCGTTCCAATCCATTCATTTCCAATTTTATTTTATTTTATCAAAGTCCGATTCTCAAAGAGTGTTTAATTATTGTTGTACCGAGTACAGATTTAATGTCTTCATCAATAACTGATAATTTATGTACTGCACGATCGGTACAAGACAAAATTGAGGCCGCCGGCACCCCTTTGTAATCAGTGCAGAATTATAAAGCCATTGCAACACCGCAGGCTCTGTTCTCTGAGTTATTAAGAAAGTTATATCTCAATGAAGTTGTTCGACGTACCGTCCCGTATTTACGTATGTAAAATTTCCTACCGTGTAAGCCTCAATATTATGATCGATAGCGTAACTTGTTACTCAACAGATTTGAAGTATTCTAAAACTGAATAACGTGAAAATATTTCGCATAAAAAACAACATCGCTCGCTATACTTCATTCATGAGTGTATTGTCAAAACAAATTCAACTAAAAGCAACACACAAATAACAAATACATCGACGCCTTCAATTTGGTGGAAATTATTGTCAATCGTCACCAACGATATAGTTTCCATAACATATATATAAAACACATAATCTTTACTAATATTAAAACAGATGCGTTCAATCCAATATATTTACATACACGCAATAGATGGCCGCGTATCATTAACCATACAACGTGTATGCTTCTTGTTTACAAGATATAGAGGCGGACCACTAGAGAATCGGTGGCTATTTTAAACGAGCTCTTTTAATAGTTTTAAAAAAGGCCGTTTAGATTAGAGCCGCGTTCGAGGGTTAGTGGCTTATTGGTATTTGAAATATTAGGTGGGAGGAATGGCACTCTGGAAGTATTAATAGCCTCTTTATAGACACGGCTTTAACTTTAACATTATCTAATACCGCTTTATTAATAACGTTTGTTTTTATTGTGAGATTTATTACATGATTTTTCACGATTGAGAAGATAATTACAACATATTTTTATAAATAATTTGTTTAGAATAACTGTTTTTAATCGTTTATCGTACATCGAGTTTAATATATCATTATACTGTATGTAGGAATAAACCAGTTCCCTCAATGTCTTCATCGAGGTATGTACATATTCGATCGATAATGCCGATGCATTTTATGTTTGATGATCTGACGATTCATTTTAAATAACAACATTCAGTTTATATATGATATTAATTTTCAATGTTTATAATTATAAGAATGTTCTTATAATTGTTATTAAAGTGTCTGGTTATGCTATATATTTTAACATTGTTAGCTGTGAATGTAATATTAAAAATCTTTTTAAAATATTATTTATTGCAAGAAAAATATTAATTAAATCGTACTGTTAGTATAATAATATATATAAAAGCGTAAAGGTAACTAAACAATAAAATATCCTTAATTTTGACTCTTATAATATATGTATTTAAAAAATACTTTCGATATCATGAAAAAAGGAAATAAAAAGCAAAGCATTTCTCTGAGGCGCAGTTTGTCATTTAACGCCCTTATCGATGCACTGCCAGATAGCTTCGTGTTTATGTCGCTTAAATTAAATTGCTTGTGTTGATTATAGTGGCACTTCTTTTTATAATCAGAAATTTATAACCCACGAAATAAGGTCCCTCGGACGGATAATACATCTTTTTTTGATCGTTCTCTTGTATATAGAATTTATATGTCTATCGTCGCGGAATAAAACACGACTCGGGACAATAAAAGTGCTGTAACGCCCACAGATCGCGTGTAAAATTATATAAAAAAAATCAATATAGAATTACGAAATTGTATAAGAATACAACGTCTTCATTAGTCGCACGACGATAGAGCGTTGCTCAGCAATTTATTTCTGTATTCCCAGCAATTTGATTTGCTCGGATCCCGATCTGTGAAGGATGGGAGTGACCGACAATTTCTGTTGCCACTTGCAATTGCAATTTTCGAAGTTCCACGATCAACGCCGTAGAGTCGTTGTTACCGAGCTCTTCGGTGTAATTGAGGCTCGCGGCTTGGCGTAATTGTTAAATTACCTCTATTGAACGGTCACCTTTTGAGAAGATAATCGACCGCTATTAACTTTTTATTTTAATTTACTATAATTAATTATTTTTATACCATATTTATTACATAATTTTTAACTTGTTTATATAAACCTTAAATATAACTAGGATCGCACAATATATATAGAAAAAAATAATAATGCTAATATTTATCCTTTTGAGTTTTAAGGAAAAAAAATACCTCAATTTCCCACCGGCGTTACATTTTTGGAATATAATTGTACAACCTGCGTCCAGTATCGGTTCCCGTATGACAGAATGATTTATGTTTTAGGGCTAGTTAATTGTGTTTCTCTCTGAAAAAAATCTCTAGGCATTATCTCCTAGCGGTCGACAGGTAACAAATCTTGCTTTTCAAATATTATTACTCATCGCAGTCGATTTGGGAACGGGCGAGCTACGAAAGCTATATCACCACCTACTCGATATCCCGCGGTTTTCGTTCCCCCAAAACTTCAAACGGACGAGAAAGACATCCATCTAACCGTCTCTTTCCATCCCGCAGACATTAGATAATATTAGATATATCCGTCTCACGCACTAAAATAGACTTTGCCCAAGCGCACTACTCGTGTCAAAACTTTTGTTGCTTACGAAATTTTCCCCTACCTCGTGACTTTTTTGTACAGTCAAGTCTCTGTGTTGGGGTCGTAGAGTTGTGTTAGAAAAAATATATAATACATTATTAACAGTTCTCGATATGGTTGTTATTGTAACATAGGCTTTTGTGGTCGCGGTACGTCGTCCGCGACACGCTCTATAGCATGGACTGTGGCAGTTGTAAATAAGGATTTGTATAGATCAAACGTATCCAAATAGTGAGTGCGACATTAATTAATATATATTATATGTATAATTGAACTAATTTATTTTATAATCCAATAAGAAACTTAGTAGAACATGCCATGGTTTTCGTGAATTCAGTGATAACGAAGATTATTTATTAGTGCTTTAGTGTCGTCGTTAATTATAATAAGTGGTTATAGAAGTTTTGAGAGGATTTATGTATACAGTAAGTAGCCATTACGGATGACTTCATTATTGTGAATAATATACTTACATTAGAACAGAATGTTAACAATTTTATTAATAATGTCATTACTATTATATTTTGTACATTATTTTAATATTTATATGAACTGTCTCGATTTATATATATTATTAGTTTTATCGGCTGTGTTATAATCGAAATTTATTGTTTAAAATTAATCTAACGAAATGTAAAAAATGTTATTGCGGCTGAATGTGAATTCTTTTAAGATCGAGTTGAAATGTATGGAGATAAAAGATGTCATCTGGAATCCTGGAGCTTGAAGCAGACTTTAACTCCAATTGAAAGTAAAAATGATATCAAACCTTGACACGCTTAAAATAGGGCACATTTTGTAATGAAAGTAACATAAGACGTTGTTTCAATATAAGTTTTTTTTGACAAAGGTCCGGACCAAAGTTTTGACCTAGCGTTTGGAATTCATAAAATCAAAGCCGATTCCGATATGTAGCGTTCCGCGAAAAATAAAACCTTTTATTATTATTTTAATCTACTAATAATATGTTCTATATAAAAATACCATCCATATATTAGACAATAATATATATAACAAAATATAAAAGCAGCAGTTAAAGTGAATTCATAGCTTTTATCACTTAGCTATTTTTGTCAGCGTCTTCCCCGGATAGCGAAGGACGAGGAAATGAAATTCTTATCATTCCAACGTAGAAAGAAGCTCACTTCTTTCAGTTATCCGTTCAGGAAATATATGGGGGATCTGAGTCGCAATAACCAGGATCTGATTGCTACACGGAATCAACGAAGAATCTCCCGCTCAATCTAAATAATGCGCAATAAATGTCTTCTATGTATGGAAAAAGAAAATGTTATTAAAAATCAAATATTATATATTTCAAATATACATCTTTTTCAACTTTCAAGGTAACTATATTATATAATACATTAATAATACGGCTAGCAAAAAAATACATTAATTTAAATTTCGCACGTTTAAAAGTTATCAAGTGTTACGCAAAGATAATAATTGTATTATATATAATGTATAAATCCTACAATGATGGTAATTTTTCATTCTGACGCTACATTATTTACGATATGCCCACGCCCGAACGCAACGTGCCTGATGTTTCTAAAAATGTGTCAAAGTTTTTACGAAGTTCTTTCATTCCATGCTTTGTAGGACCTTTTTCTATTGTTTATTTTTTAGTTGCTATTGAAATGTCTTTTTTCTGTCTAATACTGATATAAAATTTCTCCTTTCAACCAACTATTGTATATATTTTAGGGACGTCTTTTAAAGAATTTTTTATTTAAAGAATATGTAGGTTTTCTTTTATTTAATGCTTTTAAACATTTAATCGTATTTAACAAACAAACATATTATTATTAAAAAAATCATTTTACTATAAAGTTGCTAATGGTGAACACAAAGCCTATTCGCATAATGGGTTTATTCAAAAACTTCGTATTTAATCGGTCGGATCGTACGAATCGGTTGATTAAGTTGAATCGGTTAAATAGGCTGCTTTCCCTCGGGGGCAACGCACACTATCCGATACTATTAGCATTAGGCATATGCGATAATATTGATAACAAGAAAATTTTATGTGACACATGCTTGATAAGAAATTTTGTTGAATTGAATACAAATTTATTATAAGTACGCATAAAGGTGTTTAACTTAGATAAAACAGTTGTTTGTTAGTTGAAATTTATTCAAATAGCTCGTTATCTTAGCTGCTATTAATATAAAAATATTTAAAAATTCACTGAATATAATTTAAATGAAAATTAATTTACGCAATGTTAATAATGTTTAACATATTGTGAAACATTATTCACTGACATTTTTATATTACTAATACTTTTGTTTTCTTATGATAATAACGCATTCGGAATTGAAACATAACTATAAATAAACTCAATAAAAACTAAATTCATAGATATTCAAAATATAAAACGAACATTGTCGTAAAATAACTAAAGGTGTCAAATTAGACGAGACAAAAACGGACAAGCGATTCCGTGTCTGTATATTATGCTAATTAATAATAAACAAAAAACAACACAACATTCTAAGACATCTGACCGGTGCTCATATTACTTATACGAATTTCAAATTTAGAGATGCGTAGGCGCACAAGAAATAGGTGGTATTTAAAAAGATTTAAATCGGACCCGAAACCACTCGTAGGACGTGATATATTATCTCATTTTATATACATTTTGATTTTCATCTAGAATTTACAGTCTAATGAGCATGGCTCACGAAACTTGACTAAATCATAACTAGCCATCTAGTTAATTATCTAACGCGTTGTGTTAGGATCAGTAGAAATAAAATATATATATGATAATAAAAAAATATGTTTTAAGACGAAAAAAATATACCTGCTCATTTATTTAGGGTATATAAAGGCGCATCTGCCATCGGACTGTCAGCTTTTAGATTAGGGACGTTTTGGGCGCGCCCCCAAATTGAGAGTTTCGGCCCGCTCGTTCTAAATTAGTAACGGTTACCAAATTGCTTTTTAATTCATTCTCCCTTATTATAAACATCTTTACTGAACACTATTGTTTGGAAATTTTTGACTTTTTTACATGTAAATTACTTAATATTTTTATAATGCTCACTTTTTGATTTTTTTTTCAATATATTTAATTAAGAAGTAAATAAATATTACTCATCAATTCTGTTATATAAAAAAAACATAAATCTTCTCATCGTTTAGTTATTTTTTGTTGTATGATTTCATTCTTTTTTTTTATACGATAACCGTTCCCCAAGGCGCGCCGACCCAGCCCTAGTTGAGGCCCAACCCTAATTTTAATGGCCGCTTCACGTCATATCCGGATAGCCGACTGTGGATTACGTTTCTTAATATCATTACAAAACTAAGACACTTGATGTTTATTTAATATGTATATTAAATACATTTTATTTATTTATTATTTTTCGATCTTATAGTTCACTAGTACGTCGTTATTGTATTTTTTCTGTGCGTTCCGTATAACGATCAATGAACATACCTACATCAAGTTCTTAGTAACATTTACACTCTTAGAACGTGTCAATGGGAATAGTAACGCGGGAGGCGTAACTAATTGCTGTTATTAAAGTGCAATAAATCAGTCATTTATGGCCGAGCAAAGCGATAAGTGGCCTACAGTTTTTTTTCACCTTATACCATACTTAACATAAACATATATAGCTCAAACTCTTTCAATACCAATTTATATGGTAAAATAAGTGTTTTAAATACTAAAGAATTCGTTGTTTTATGTACTAACTGTATCTGTAGAAGACGATGATGAGAAAAAATAATGTTATATTGTTTGTGGAGCACATCGAGTTTTATTATTAATATTAATAGAATTCCATACTATTCTAAATGTCATACGCGATGTGCTATTTATCTCTTTAATACGCGTATATTATTTATGTATACGTATAAGAGACATACATCATAGCCAAAGATAACTTGAGTTCATATAGCACGCGTATCTTAATTCTCAATTACACAGACAGTAAAACATATGCCAGCCTCAAATAAACCACTTTAATGTAGCAAACGTACATTAATATCGGAATTGAAGATAGCTACGAAATTAATTAAGCCGGCACAGATTGAATTCTGTTGGTACGTATTAACACAAAGTATAAGTCATCGTTGCACTCATGGTTTAACCCTTCCGCGCAAGCTGATGCATGAGTTACGACTGTCCGGGGTGCCTCACTGACCCCCCGGCCCTTCAGACCCCGTCCGATCGATAGAAGCTTTTTGTTAAATTTAACCCGTAATTGCTGAAAAGTTTTCACGCCGTAGCGCCGGTCACGCGTATTTTATTACTATGAAATTGAATTATTTATGACGCCATGCACGACAGAGCGACCATTGTGAGCGGGAAGCGGCCGCTGCTGAATTTTAATATTAAAATTACCTATGTATTTTCGTTTGTATTGTGCGAATTGTGCGATTAGTATCGGACGTTGCTCGTCACAAAATGACATATCTGCTCTGCCGGCTTAATTGCGTCGCCCCTAAAGCCTTGTCCGAGATTTATGTATATCCAATCCCGGTCGCCTAATCCCGCTCCTGCCCGGGTCAATCCGACCCCGGAAAAGGTTTTCCCGGTTATTTTCCGTGGAACTTTTAATCCCGCCGAATACCGACATACATCATAGAGGATTAAGAGGTTTAAATTGGAAGTTACCGACGTCCGAAATAAATTTAAATCGGCTGGCAGTCTGTATTGTGATATCGGATGCTAAATGGGAACCGATATTATCCGGCAAGTAAACCTCGCGGTGTGTTTAAGCTTAGCAGGGCTTCGTGGACATTCACGTTTTTAAATCGGTTACGATTCCATACCATGATTCAATTATTCAGCCTAAAATAAAAACTTTTTATATAACATTCGTATAAAAAAAGGAATATAAAAGTCATTCTCCCTATTTTGAATAACAAACCCGGAGCGGGTGTTGCAAAACGAAATTAAAAGGGTATCAATAGGGGCGTAGTAAATCATAGCAGAACCTCTGCTTCGGCGAATCGGACCCTTCACAATAACCTTTCAGTAACACCTGACTTGTATAAGCAATCGGTCAGCTATTCCTACTGGCTAGTGGGGAGGTTATATCACATATGATATACTACATCCATAAAGTAAACTCATATTATATATGTGACAAATTGTAACTATACACCCATATAATAACCACTTAAAAATAATAAATATTTTTGTAAGCATTATCGAATATATTTCCATTAAAAAAGGTTCAGAGATCAGCATATATATAATCAATAATAAGTATATATAGCCTAAATAAAAACATTAATTTAAATGAATAAACAATATACAAATATTACAAATTTCATTTAACAAAATTTTGCACGGAATTAATTTGATACCGCTAGAGCTAGGAAGTACTAGAATATAATTAAACAGCTGTATGAATGTATCCTGTGTACCGTTGGTACATATTCTCATAGGGATTGTGTTTCTGGATTGCGTTGTGTGTTCTGAAACAGGAATTGGGTACATAAATCATTAATCAGTTTGCTCATTTGTTCCCGCCAAAATTATTTATGTGCGTGCAACGTGCTTTGGCTCTTTTAAACGAAGTCACAGTCGTGAGCTAGTCTCTGTATAAATTACGAAACATAACTAATACTAACATTATATCAACTATTGATTGTCGGGTACATTCTCATAGTATAATCTTGAGAGTAACTAAAAGCTTGATATCTAAGTAAATAGTATAGAAAAACATACTTTTATTATGTATGTTATGTCTGATAAATTTAAATATGTAAAATAATTATATTTAGGAACAATATCATATAAAAACGACATAGTTATTCCAGGTTAACTGACCTTATTGGTTACTAAGTTTAGTCAACTATTCTACTCCATTAATTTAGGCCTTTATTCGGTTTATACGGTTTAATTGATATTGTGTGTTCAAAAGACAAATAAATATGAGTTAATTGAAGTTATTAACGCAGTTTTTTATAATTAAATATATGAAAAACATAACTAAATAATATAAATATAACTTTTTAGTACAACTATCTATTAATTTTACTATCATTAAATGGTTTTGAATACATTAAATATATTTTTAAAACATTCTTATCTAGACAGCGCTGCTTCTATTAATTTAGAAAACATTTTATTTATATACTGAATTCTTTGTCAAAACTTTTCACATAAATATAAAGTCCTGAGTAATTGCACATTCTTCAACCGGGCCCTTGACCGTTAAAGGGTCGCATGGACTCTTGTAAATTAAACTATTAATGGAATAATTGCTTCGTAATTAACACTAATGTTACCAAAATATTTTAATATAAAAAGTTTTTCACCCATTGATTTATAAAATGTTCTAATCCAATTTCAGATAAAGCATTTCATGACCATAACATCAATAAAAATAACGGAAATATAAAAAATGAAAATTTTACTTAACTAGCTGTTTAATTTAAACAGGCTGATTAATTTTCGTTAAACATGAGCCTTAGGTAAGAAACACAATTAATTTATGAGCTATAATCTTATCACCTAGAAACAGGCGTTAATTTTTAAGGTCGTTGAACTCTTAATTAAATTAATAGTCACTCTAGTTACATTGTAACACGCCGCTGTTTATTTATAATGTATGTATGTTTATAAATTAAATAGCCTATCACGGTCGCAATCTGACTATAAGGCCGGCCTCCTATTGTCACCGTACCGTTTAGTATACCTTTAATTACGCACGCGGTTTAACCTAAGATAACGTTTAATTCCTTTATCTTTTAGCCTAACTTGAATAAAAGATAAATTAATATTACATTAGAAACCGCCTGGGTGGCCGTAATTGTGATAATTACGTCAGTACGTCAGTTATTGTGATGAATTATTAATGATACTGTTTATGATGTGATAAACGTTCGCCTTGTTCGAATAAACCATTTATTGTATTACGTCATCTAAACATATGTTTACAAAAAAATAAACTATACATATTAAATAATGTCTTTATATAAATTTATTATGTATATCGTGTCAACATAATCTATTTTTATTTTATCACTGAACCGATTTTTGGTAACAAGTTTGTCTATTTGCCGCTAGATGTCACTGTTCTAAGCAAGTATTTTCTCTTTTCTAAGCAATGTATTCTCTCATCTGAGAGCGCCCTCTCTGTTTTTCAATGGACTTCTCATTTAATTGCTGACAATAGTTTATGGAAGCAATTATATATGGACTTATTAAAAATAATATTAACTAACTGGAGTGTTTATAATTATTTTTAATAAGTCTATGTTTTCTATTAAAAAGGAACAAAGGAATGTTTTGCTTATTTGTGATTTGTAACTATAACATTCCCGGTTTTTTTGATGCAAAGAATGTATTTCATACCTAATATTTTTATATTTTTCTTAATATTCTCAAATATTAGACGCTAAACATAAAATCCTTCGTGACAATTGATATTTGATAATAATGTTAAAACAATGATATTATTATACAATAAAATTCAACCAAACAGACTACAAAACGGTAATTCATAATGGCTTCCAAATAATATTCACAGGGGTAAAGTGTACCCCTAAAAATTAAAAATGGCCGCCGTAGAAGCACTCTCGATTGGTGGCCATAACTCATGCCGTTCGCCCCGCGTCATTTGTCTACGTCACCCCACCCCTCTTAGAGATTGCTCTAGCAAGATGTACGTACTATTGTATACATATAATAGCTCAGCTGACGTCTTAAGGCACAATATATAAAAACTACTCGTACTAAGGTACAATATATAAAAAACAACTCAAATTATTGTTTTCATTTAATGAACGATAATAAAGGCTAGCAAACTTGTTCTCATTAAATTTTTTAGTATAATTATCAATATTAGTAATATATTTCGTTGCTATGCAATCTATATAAGCTTTCTACATATATATAGTAAGGATGATAAATTATGTTTGATAACTATTGACTTATTGACATAGATGAGACATATTGCAAACTAGTTGACTGTGTTATCGCTATGTGAACTACACATATATTTTATTCCTAATTAGTTTTTTCGTGTCACTTAAGCACAAATAATCTTAATCTATGCTTATACCTCAACGCTATAACTCAAAGGGACTAGCTGAACCTCTGATTACGTTTCTATTTAAAACAAACTAAAATTACTCCTGGTACGCGTAAAAATTATTAGAAAGTCATATTTCAATGCAATAAGGTTCAAAATAGATTGTAGCTTTCTTTTTAGATAGAATAAAAATATATTGTAGAAACTAGTTCGCGTGATACAAGGCAGTATTGGAACGCAGCTCACGCACTTTAACAAAATTATTTTAATAAACAAGCTCGGATTTGATTTTCCCGAACCCAGGAAGAAACAACCGAAACTTCACTTCATTATTTTACTTTCTATATAAAAAAATATAACAGCGTTAAATGGAAATATTATGTTAATGGTACAGGATTTTTATTAAAATTAAACGAAATTTATTAGCTATATGTTACACATACCGTTTCTTAGGAGGCTTTTGTTTTATTTTTATTATACGTAACAGTAATTCATGCTTGCTTTAAATGGCCGCTGTAAGCAGCAATTCACACAAATATTGGGCAGACTAGTTTTTAATGTTAAACACGTAGCTACGAATGGTAGCGTGGGAATCATTTGACTAACGTTTCTAGGAAGTTAGATGAGATTGTCCAAAAATGTTGAATTACAACTTTTATGTATTTTGTTTTATTTTTAATATGTAGAACTAGAAACTAAACTAGTCAGAAGATTTCCCGTACTGCATGCCTCTTATATGTTTAAGCTTCTACGTAAATATATCAAGTACCTAATAAATGATTTCGAAAAACAAATGACGTCATAGATTGTTAATTATAATAAAAAAAATACTTGACGTTATTAAATATTCATGATGTATATAATGTATGTAAAGAAAATCTTTGTAAGAAATTCAAATATAAATTCTCTTACATTTTGCGTGCTTAACAAGTAAAACGTTTGCCATTGTCGAGCCTCACTTCGCATCGCCTTTATACTATTAAATCGTACAAGAGTTGACCAAAAATAAATCACTGACGACAACTCTATCTTTGAAACAACAAAGCATTCGCATTCGCAACGATTATTATCTCTAAAACAAACTTAATGCATTTACGGCTAGTAGCGACACGGTCTAGAGACATTTTACTTACTTACCAATTAAATCTTGCGTTCACGTGTTGCTTTCTCCCACGGGATAAAGTTTAGTTTTACTTGACGCATCCGCACTGGCCGATGCGATTTTAACATATTAAAGTTTGCTGTCGCCGTGTACTTTATTATAAAAGGCACAAGTGCTACTATTGATTATTTTTCTTATATAAATTGAGTTAATAAATAGCAGAGGGCCGGTCGTGATCACGGATCGTGATTGCAACACCGCTGCGTGCCCTTTGGACACGGGTACTGTAGCCGTGAAAAATCATTGGAACATATGCAAGGCTGCCTCCCTCGATGTTCTAATATAGTCACCTATGACGAACTAGGCGAAGCTAAGAAATTTAATGCTTGAGATGACAAGAAGGAGCTAATAGTTTAGCTGTCATAAAACTTAATCTATCACCCTAGAACTGAACTTAGAACATTTATTTGAATGAAAAAGTATAGACTTTCAGTGAAAAATAATCATAAATAAAATAGCACAACATTATATTTTATTTTATGTAAATAATTCTATTACTATGTAATTTCAAAATTACCGAAATAGGGAATAAATAAATCCAAATTAGAATAGAAAACTAGACAGATATCAAAAAGCGGAATCTATTAAGCAACATAACCTCATGAGCCTATATGTTTTAAAAAAATTGTCGCCGTCAAAATAATGAAACGTTTTAAAATCAATTAAACTTAAAGTTCTACTCGTACAGAATTCAATTACTGTTTTATTACACATTAGATATACGATCGAAACTCTAAATATTATCGTCAGTTCATTTAATGTTGATATCTATCAAGTTGTTTTCATTAGAGCTATGTTGTTTGTTTAAAATTCGTACACTGCGTTCGACGTGTAAGGCGGACAAGGGATCATAAAACATTATGGCTCTATTCTATTCGATACGTGATAGTTGGAGCAAGTGTTCGATGAATTTTAATGTAGGGCTCTTCGCTGGACTGACACCGATACACTTCCGGGAAGTCCCTATGGAGGTTCCAGATCTAACAAAACCTCCATCTGACCATTTAACTAACTACAATCATCGAAATAATCGATTATCAGAGCAAATCATCGATAAAAAAACATCGGATTAATTACGATTACGTTGAAATAGCTTTGAAGAAAAAATATAATTCCGACTTATGAAAAAACACGAGTAATACAATGTTAGCAATGAAAGTAATGTAATAACTCATCAGTAATTTGTTCAATTATTTATAACAAGATCTTTAGCCAATTAAATAGTTACCTACCTGTCAAATCTTATTAGTTAGATTATTGTAACTGATAACAAAACAGCCGGCTATAAAAACTGACACATACATTCAATATTAGTGTCATGTTATGTACTTACGCCTAATAAAAGCATGTTTGAAATATTAATAAATCTATTGCGTGCCTTAATATTTGATGATTAACGGTTGTCTGTTGAATAACGCCGTCCGATATGTGATGATAATTTCATTGAAATGCACCGGGATTTATGTATTTGAATGCTTGAACACGTATTTTACTTATTCGGTGAGTTTTTTAAATAAATTTTATGTAAATATCATTCAACTTCATCGGTCAGCAACTTGGTATTTTGGAAACGAAGACATCACAATAAGTTAAAGAAACCGAATCGTTATAGGGACTATTTGTTCATTAATGCTGAAACTTAGTTAATTTTTTTATATAATTCAGCTTGAATTATACCTAATTTGTATTATTTTAACTGATTTCTATTTAGTATAATGTATATTGTAACTTCAAATTATGACAGCTTCATATCTGTCGAATGTTCGTTTATCAAGCATCATCGTCAATTCATGATCAAATCACCAAAATCGTAATAGTACTGAATAGTTAATCATTATGAGCATTCCAATCTGCATGTGTGACGTGCTCCGATAGTTAGCTGACATCAATTATTTACCTGATTAACATTTAAATGACACAGTTTGGCATATGTAAGATATAAGATAGATAAGTATCTCGTGATCTCTTGCTACTAGTAGTAGGTACCTCTAGGTACAAACTGATGGATATTTAATGACTTCTAAATGGTTGTTTCTAAAATATTCCGTCTCCGTTCATCAGATTAACTTTCGATAAACCTCCGGGTTGTATGAGAAGAGAAAACTCGGATGCTTTTACTAAATAAATTATACATGACCTATGCTTTTGCTCTTGTCTATTAAATTCTTGATGTATTATACGGGAATTCAATTACCTTTATTCTGAAGGGTTGCTTTATGTATTTTTTTATAAGAAGCTCAAAGCGATGTTATGATACTTAACTAGGTTAGATGACCGGGTTATGTGTTGTGTCTTTGATATATTATAGAGTTAGACATTTTCACTTTTTCCTATTGTAAATTATTGCTAATGATTCTTCAGACCCTTAATAATTTAAAAAATACACTTCGTATTGTTTTGTTATTACTTCTATATTTATGAAACTACTTACCTACTATTACAATAGCGATATCAGTCCCAATTATTTTATAGCAAAATAAACAGATAAACAAAGTTGTCGTATAATATTCAATTAAAAATAATACTTGTTTTTGCGTCATAGTATCTTAAGAGAAAACAAATTATCATAAGCAAAAATTGATAATAATTAAAACATTACTATCGGAGCCTTTACTACATATTGATTAATAATACCCATATTGTGTTATGCCTTTGAAGCATTCCTTTTGATGTAATCGAGCCAGTAGTTAATGATTTCATATAATATATTTTTTTATATCATTATATATATGGAGGCGGAAAAGTTCAATAATTTCTCCCCTTCACATAACTCGCTGGATTATTTTTCTTCTTCTGCACAAGTAAAAGCAGCGTATGTAAGAAAATCCAATAAACATGAATTATGAGAAATTAATCATAATTAATGTCCATGGTTTTTTTCACTTTCAGTCGGCTGCCTCACGGATCATTTGTTAGATTTAGTTGAAGATGTAACACCTCATAAAGTTACACACCACTTGCGACTCTTAAACAGATGTATTCATTAAGAATTATCGATAAAATGTTGGAACTACAAAATGAAAATAATATTATATATCTTGTTAGCATTATTAATGTTTTTCTCATGAATTCACATTTAATTAACTTCTCATTTTGAACACACAAATAAATAATATATAGGTATAATAACTGAATAAAAACAGAAAAATCTTTGCCAAACTGTATAATTACAAATAAGTATTCCAAAAAAAAGATACGACGAAAATCTTTTTCTAAACGTCGCAATAGTATTTCGTCTATCAGATAATTGATGTACCAATCTATGGACACACCTTCGCAAAGCTGCTATCGACACGTGCGAAACCTTTTTCATCAATTTGTCAAACGCATTGATATGCGAAATGTGGACGGGGATTGCACGCTGAATACATACGATTAAAAAATCACCGCGGTAGGTGACCGGACTGTAGCCAGCTTTAATTGAATAGATTTAGCGTCACACGGCGACTCTTAATTGTCTAATTTGTAGCGAAAACAAGGCACTCGCAAGCGGACGAATATATTTCTATGGTATGCAGAAGGACTTTCTTTTGGAGCGGAAAATAAACAAGTCCCGTGAAGCATAGCAAATAGGATTACGGCTCAGGCATTGACTCAGTGGCGACCTTCATGCAAATGGCCTATGAACTGATTCAAAGCTACCCTAATAAGTATATTACTTTGATAATATTGAATCCAGTAGCGTAGAATCCAAAAGAACCTTCGATGTGTCTCATAAGAAAATTATCAATTATTACTTTTTTTATAATATATGCGATAAGAACTAATGATATAAAATGAATGAGAAAGGTTATAATTCAAGTTGTGATTGCAAATTCAGTGTCTGAAACTTGCCGGAATAATAAATACTCTTGTGCATTATTTACGTTTAACAAATTCGACTTAATCATCGGGTACATCACTGCAGCACAGAAGAGGGTAGAATTCAACTTCAAAAGCAATATGTCATTCAGTAAAATCAGTTTTTGTCTTTTAAAACACCTAGTTTGGATAGTATGAATTCTAACTCTTAAAAACCCACAAATTTATTCGATGAGTTAATAGAAAAACTATATGAAGTTTAACATTTCAAATCAAAATGCTTTTGTAAATGAAAAATCTTCAAACAATCATTGTTTACATCAACAGTCATACACATCTAATATGACACACAGATCACGAAACGCTTCCCATTTATGAAATCAATAGATATATATTTTTAAGCAAAGCTTAACGATTTACACCAAGACCTAGGTCCATTTATGGGGTAGACCAATCAAGTTTCATTACAATTCCCCTCTCCATTGGTATTCTTTGGAGGTGAGATACCACCAGGTATTGAATCCCGGGTGGTCTTTGAATTGAAACCTAACATCGTAAAACTTGTATGAATGATGAATACTTAACACTAGTGAATGTATTTAGATTACTAATTAGTATTAATAGTTTCTTAGAATATATTGTAACATGCGACGAAGGGATTACTGTATTGTTTTGATACATTTATTATTTAAGGATTTTTGCAATTATGGAATTAAATACGCAATATATTCATACATTCAAACGAATGTAGGTACGAAATAATTTTGAAAAATATACAGAGAGACAGAATTAATGTGAATATATGTAATGATATGACATTTCATTAAATTCAAATTTGCCGCGCTTCCCGCGTTTGTAACTTGTCAACCAGAGACGCGTCACTATTCACTAATGGCGAATTATGTTTACGTTTTTGTGCAGTTTATGATTATTAAAACGTGTAGAGAGATAAACTAAGGGATAATATAATTGAGGAGGTGATATTAGTGGACTTTAATGACGTTTCTTTGTATTTTCAGGTAAGATAAAAGTGTAATTGTCATAGTTAAACGATAATTGTTAAGTACTTAAAACGATTATTGTAAAGGCGTGTTAAGTAAAATAAATCTTTGTATTTCCAGAGAAACAAATTGTGATTTGCTTTGAAAGCCTCGATAATATTCCTTATATACATACATATATATAGGACTATGTCATAAGATATTTTAAAAGCAAGAATAGCTGTCTTCCATACAATTTTATCTCAATTTGTTATGAACGAGCCAAAAATGCATTCCCTCGATTTATTACACTATAAACATCGCCGAACTAAAACAAGCATGTTCTCACAAAATAAAGACAAAAGACGACATCCATAAATCGCCACTGAAAAGTAACCAAAGCATTATACAGTTGCATAACAGTAAATAAAAACAGGCAAAAAGGAGTAAAACTGCACGAAACTACGCTTTTAAATACGGACGACTTTGAGCGCGGGTAAGGCAAAGACGTTTATGTTCACTAAACAAGTAGTAAAAGTCACTACTTGAGCGTTTTTATGGCACTCATAAATGTCAGATTGTGTAGCGGGGCTTAGCGAGCCGAACTGTCTGAGGCGCCCCTTAATTGATTACACGTTTTTTTACCCCTTAATGATTTCGTTTACATATTTTATATTTATCGACAACAGTTTATTACACCTGCCGTTTTTTATTTTTCAGGTAATATTGCTGCCAAGTCTTTATTATTATCGCCACTTTTTATAGTAAGTATTTAGTTTAAGAGATATTTTTTAAATTTAAATTAGTGTCTTTAATTCTTAAATGGTTTTACTGACACATCTGATTAAATGTTTTTGGTTACGCTGAGTAGATTTGCAATGAAAACAAATTGTGTTTTATGTCAATATTAAACATATAAATTTGAATAACAAGACAGTTACTGTATAAGGGCGCTAAAATGGCGCTGACTAGTGATAGACGTGAGAACTGAGTGAGTTCCAACGCCCTTACTATGCAAATTATTGCATCATTAAACACCTCGGTGTGACTTTACGAGCGCGATTGACATTGGTAACGCCACCTTTCTAGATAGTTTGCTGAAACCAGAGCAGACATTAGACATGATTTATTATTCTCCTTATATTTTTATATAAACTTAATTTACTAAAAATAATTATCAACTCCTTTAAAATATTAGGTCGCAATCAAAAGGTTTAGATCTAATTTTATTATAATACTAGTTTTTGCCCGCGACTTCGTCCGCGTTAGTTTCGTCATTAGTAATATATGTATAGCTGACCAGGTGAACTCTATTCCGGTTTAGAGGCCATAAAAAATCAGGTTTTTCCTGTTTCAATCAAACATAATGATTGACATATTAGTTAGTTGTCAAATCTAATGTCAAAAAAAGCGTTTGTATGGGAAATAGAAAAGGGCTGGTGTTAGGGTTTTCCCGGCAATTATTCCAATTTTTCTCACCTTTTATACCTTCCCTGAACCTCCACAAACATTTCAAGACTAAGATAAGACAAATCCGTTCAGCTGTTCTCGAGTTTTAGCGAGACTAAGGAACAGCAATCCATTTTTATATATATAGAAGATTAATTGTACCAACAACTGCAGTTCCTTAATGACAAATTATTTGATATTTATCTTGTAATTTATTGTATACTAGTTTTTGCCCGCGACTTCGTTCGCGTTAATTTCGTCATTAGTAATATAGGTATAGCTGACCGGGCAAACTCTATCCCGTCTTCAATAACCCGGTATATTGGTATTTATTAAATTTCTACTGTTTCAATCGAACAGAATGATTGACATATTAGTTAGTTGTTAAGTCTAATGTCAAAAAATCGTTTGTATGGGAAATAGAAAAGGGCTGTTTTTAGGGTTTTTCCAGCAATTATTCCAATTTTTCTCACCTTTTAAACCTTTCTTGGACTTCCAGGAGTATTTCAAGACTAAAATTAGGCAAATAGGTTCAGCCGTTCTCGAGTTTTAGCGAGACTAAGGAACAGCAATCCATTTTTATATATATAGAAGATAAATAAACATTGATCAATTATAAAACATCTGTACTTCGAAGTTAAGGTTGTCTAGTGTATATTTCTAAGGCTATATCTATTCTTTGTAACACCGGATACGTTTGATTGGCGTCCACTCAATTATTGTGAAGGTGCCAACTCAAAGCCAGTAAGGAAGAAGGTTTGTTATACTAACTTGACTACCAGTGACTTATCATAACTTTTATATATTCCACTGCAAATTTATTACACTTTTTATATTTTATTTAAATTTAAAAATAAATAAACATATTTAAAATTAGATCTATAACGACTAATCTGTGGATAAATTATGTATTCAGGAGATTTTACGAAATCCTCAAGCATCTTTTAAGCGAACCGGTTTAAAGAGTTTTTTTTTTTTTTTTTTTATTATTCTTTATTGCACAAACAGAGGTGTACAAAGGGCGGACTTAACGCTATTACAGCATTTTCTGCCAGCCAACCCAGAATAGTATAGGATAGAAGTATGTAGGGTGTGCACAGAAGTTAAAGAAACATTAAAAATATATACATGATATAAAATACATACATATACATAATATACATAAATATGCACAAACAAATACATATACGAGTACATAAATATTTAACATATATACACAAATATATACATATATATATGAATCCAATAATGACAATAGTACAGAAGAAAAGACATCACATAGTGTTGACAGACGACAGATAAAATTCTTTCACTTGACGCTTGAAAGAATCGCGCGAAGGGGCTCTACGAATAGAGTCAGGCAAAGTGTTCCAAAGCCGGGCTGCGACTAAAGAGAAGGAGTTGGAAACAAAGCCAGATTTATGGGGAGGTATGAAAAGGGTAAGGGATTGAGAGGATCGTAGGGGCTTATTATGAGTAGAGGAGAGAAGAGAAAATTTAGAGGATAGATAGGTGGGAGCATTAGGGTCGGTAAGAATAGAGTAGAGAAGACATAGAATCCTAGTATACCTACGTTCCCGTATAGGAAGCCAGTGTAACTGCTTCCTAAAACGAGAAACGTGGTCGAACTTGCGTAAACTAAAGATGAAGCGAATGCCGTTGTTTAGAAGACGATTAAGTTTTTGAAGGTGATCTTCCGACAGGTCTAAGTAACAGGAGTCACCGTAGTCAATAATTGGAACCAAGAGGGTAGAAGCCAGCTGGATTTTAGTTTCCATGGGCAAAAAAAATTTTTTAAACGCATCATGGAATGCATAGTGGCATAAAACCTGCGAGAAACTTCTTTAATATGTTCCCCCCAACTGAGTTTACTGTCAATGATAATGCCGAGGTCTTTAACACTACTGCTGAACTCTATTGGTATATTATTATATCGTAGGCTGGGCAGAGTCGGAACATCTAGCTTCGCTAACTGTCTCCCGCTGCCTATAATGATGGCTTGACACTTGGAGGGATTGACAGTGATACCATATTTAGCGGACCAAAGAGAAATGCGGTGGAGATTATTATTCAGGGAGCTTATAGCCGCGGCAAGATCATTGACAGTAGAGTGTTCGTAGAGCTGCAAGTCATCGGCATACAGATGGTAGTGCGAAGTTAAAATTTTAGTGATGGCGTTTATAAAAACAGAAAATAACAGAGGAGATAATATGCCGCCTTGAGGAACGCCGGCACTCACCTCGCACCAATCAGATTGTAGCTGACCGATGCGTGTGGATTGCCGACGCCCTCGGAGATAAGAAGAAAACCATTCAACGGTAGAGTCTGACAAGTTAGCATGGGAAAGAAATGCAAGAAGGAGATCATGGTCTACTGCATTGAAAGCATTGCTAAAGTCGATTAGCACGAGCACTGTGAGTTGCTGGTTTTCCATGGCAATACGAATATCGTCCGTGACCTTTAACAATGCTGTTGTTGTACTGTGACCTAGGCGAAAGCCCGATTGGAGTGGATTGAATAAGTCGCATTTATGAAGGTAGCAAGAGATTTGTTGGTGTGCAATGGACTCCAGGATTTTGGATAAAAAGGGGAGAATTGTTATAGGACGAAAATGAGAGGGTAGCGAAGGATTTGATATTTTAGGGAGTGGGAGAACAAAAGCCTTGCGCCACATCTCAGGAAATGTACTCGTGGTAAAGGAGAAGTTTACGATATGAGTTCTTATATAGATTTTATTTATTTAATGCTAATATGTTTTTAATTATTTAAATAGGTGTTAATACGACGTGAAAGCTATCTTCTCATATAAAATTTGAAAATCAGTATAAAAATTCACTTGTAAGCTAGTCTAAATGCTAATAATAAGTAAATCAGAAAATTTAAATTCTATAATATTTTTAACATCTTAAAGTTATCTGTAAATAACTCGTCTATTTAAATAAAGTTTAATCTGACATTGACTTCTGCCCTCCGTGTGAGAGTTTGTTGACAATATTTATAACATATAAATTCTATTAAAAATAATCATAATTTATTCATATAGGTTATTTGAATTTCATTAATTCAAATAAGTTTTTATTATATGTATCATAATATTTTTAGATTACAAATTTTATGTTATTTAGGTAATCAATTCGAATGTTAAACAGAGAAATATTAATGAGAAGTTATTTTTAATGAATAATAAAATGTAATATAATTTTTGGATTTCAATATTCTTCATATGTTATACGAGCATGTTTATCAAATATTTCTTTATAATTATCTGAATTGTGTCCATAGATTACATCTTGAGATTTAATTTAAATATTCCACTTACTCGTCAGTTTGTTTCCAGTTTTGTAAGTAATTTCGTCATATCATTGTGTAAATTATATTATGCCTATTATTATTTTACCTAAATTCATACAAAAATCACTATTTTATAAGGAAGTATTGCTATTAGAATGTATTAAGTTGATTGTGCGGTATTATGAGAGTGGCTTGGTGAACGGTAAATGTCATTTTATGGCCTTTGAATTACGAATGTTAACTATGATCATGGGAATGGGATGACGCTATGATGTCCTTTTGAATCACAAATTTAAATAGAATGGAGTAAACGCGGCGTGTGGCTTAAACAACTGATTCAAAAACAAAACAAATATATGTTATTTCATATTAACTTATAGATAAAGCAGTAAGTTTGCTGTACCAAATTATAACGATTTTATATCACAGTGAATTGAATAAAATTTATAAAAAACACGAAAACAAATAAAACACAATAATATACGGTTAATGTATTCGGTTACGGCTAATTTAAATTCATACATATTTATAAAGCAGTGAACATCGATAGAAAAATCAGATACGTATCTAAATGTTGAAGATGATGATGATAATATATGAAAATGTATTAAATAAAATATATATTAAACGGCTAATCATCGAATGGGCTGACCAGTGACCAATAGTAATAGCGCGAGGGTTCATGTTCGTGATTCAAGTCTCGATAGCATTGTATGGAGCGAGATCGCGTCGACGATTGGAAACGCCTGTCTAACTTGTCGCCTTAACACACTATCGAGAGGAACATCGCACGCAAATTATAAACGATACCATTATTGTTATAAACTGGTATATTATTATAAAGAAATTCTTCAACTCATTTGTTAAACGTCGTATTATTAATAACATATTCATTAAACATTATATGGAACAAATTTGTAATATTTATAGAATAATCGATATAAATATTTATATAGTACTGACAAAGATCGATAATTGAGTAGCTATTGTTGAATTAAACGATTATGTAGTAACAATTACCGTCGTTTCCGACAAACAATTCACCCCATGGCTACCTGTCGCGTCGACACGTACGAGTAAGATGTATTAACAAAAACTATAACGTATATTATTTAAGTTCAACCTTCTACGGGTACCTTTTTGTACGTCTGTTAACTCGAAAATTCCGTCAACAATTATGATTTAATAACGACTAACTTCCAGATAGCTGACTCATTAAATTAAAAATATTGTAATTTGATAATTTGTAAGATTCATATCATTTCAATTAGCTTTGTGAGTGAAATATTTCTTCAAAATATGTGTGGAGTAATTGCTTTGATTCAGTTCGAAGAAACGCATTAAATCATGTTATCGGTAAATAATTGCTACAATAATTTTAATTGGTCATTAGAATTTACAATCGTATATAGCTCGATTAAAAAATTTAATTTTTGCATAGTTAAGATATTAATCATATAAAAACATAATCATTTCAGGCACGATTAATTTCTTCTGTACCCAATGAGAGCGAGCTATGGGCGTGCTCGGCCACTGTCTTCATAAATCTCGCCACTTGCAAATATATGGTTCCAATTCATAAATACAATGTAACTGTATAAGTCTTTATTCGAATATTCAATGTGCGGTCTTAATCAGAACCTACCATATAAGATGAATGCGAGCAGAAAAATTGTATCCTCCAATTAATTTACACACTTGAAAACTCTTAAGCACTCTTTCGGTGAACAATTTGTGAAAATATTTTGATTAAGTCATATAACTGTTTGAAATTTTACTGTATGTATTTTTGCAATTGCGTATAATTAGCGCCTCGAGAATTCACGGTAGGATGTCAAAATCCAGATAAGCGCAAAGACAAGATATTTAAACATTATGCGATAACATCATAATAAAATATATTAGTTAGAAAATATTTAGGTTAACTGAAATAGTTTTTAAAGTTAATAACCAGGTGAAAGCATAAACAAAAGTTACCTTGCTAAGACATCACGCGATATAACAGCTGTTACGCAAAAGCGTTTAACGACTCTGCTATAAATTGACACAATATAAGGTCAGGGTCCCTATAAACGTTCAGCGCTCGATGCACCGCGCCGCAAAGTGGTCATTCGATTCAAATAAATTACTATGTAATGCCACGTTAATTTGCATACTCCGCCCGACCATACCGCAATCTCAACACTGTAAAAACAACTCTATTTTCTCATACTTAAAATATGCTTCGCTCAGATTATTTGATTTCATTCAAAAGCTCTGACGGTGGCGCTCCGGAGCGGAAAAGTTTGGAACTATGAGCTTTTTTGGAAGTTCGTGTACTGTTTTAGAGATGGCGCTAGCGGCGGCTGTCGTTTAGTTTGGCTAAAAGCTCGCTAGGGGTAGATATAGGGTGGAAGGTTCTTGTCGATGCTAAGGGTTGTTTCCCCAAGCGAAAACTGATTCGAATAAATTCAAAGAGATGGCGCCACATTCGTTCTTTAAATCTGAGCTCGATTTTATTTTCCTAATCTCTTCAGGGTTCATGTATAGGGATTACAAGCATTTTGTTTTCAATAGATGTCACCTATTAGTTTCTCCACGTTAACATTCTTCTTAAACTGAGAGTTTTTGAAATTATTTTTGTAACTTTTAGTAATTTTAGTATAATTTACATGATATTTAAATCGAGTTACAATGCTGTTTTAAATGTGAATCTTTTTATTCATGAGTATGTTGGTTATTAAATTATGTAAAGGCTACAAAACAAATATAAGTAAATTTTAATTAATATTTTCGTATATAGAAACGCGAAAGTAAACATCGTTAAAGCAAATAGAAGCCGCTAGTAAATTAAAGTGATAAAACATCTCCTAAATTTCTCACAAATCGTAACAGATTTATATCAAGATTTCATATTCTTAGTTTTTAATACAAACTAATGTTTTCTAAGAAGCGGATAATTTTTTCTCTGATGCAGTTATCTTAACGCGTTATTTTAATTCATTTTACAGAGACGTTCTTACTTGAATATTAATTAAATATTTTGTAACTTCCCTAGAAACTGTCAAGTGAATTATAAACATATGAAATATATATACGTGTCATCGCTCTATACCCATTCAAGTACATACATAGCTGTACTCTCAGCTACTGTAATAGTTTACAAACGGCTCTATTATTCTAATTTTTACAATGAAAGTGAAAGCTTTAAACTCCATGCTAATTTATTTCTGTACAAACATACCTGTCTTAACAATATTATATTGTTGTTTGCGTAACAAATGCTTTATTTGTTACTGCAGCTTCCTATTTCTTTATTTTCGAGTAAAGCAATTGTTTTGGATTTACCGGGATGATTTTATGAATTATAATATAACTTCACGAATTGTGATTGCAAAAGTACTTAGGTTTTTTTAATATATTTATCATAATTTATTTTATTAGCACTTCATAATAAAGTCTACCAATTATCAAAGATTTATTTAATTTAAAATATATACGAGTAAATATATCCATTATTACTTAGAACTAGAATAAAAATTAATATTAAAGTAACAGTATTTTGTTCAGTAACATCAACAAATTAGAAGGAATATGAGAATCATATATTTACAAGCAACTTTTACATCTGAATCTTTTGATCTGTATTTGGAAGTTTTCAATTGGAACTTAAATAGCAGCCGAAACAATTGGCTAGTCCAAACAATTACACCCCTGCAATATATACGAAGACAATTCAAGCATACATCCGAGAAATTTAGACGTCCTGTGTAAGCAAACATATGATTTATATAGGAACACGGGGCTCGATGACGTTTCCAAGCCATAAATTGCACCCTCAAGAGCGGACATCGGGCACTATATGAAGACTCCTTCATTCATGGCCCGGTATAGACGAGTATCGCAGTTACACAACCGGGTACGTACCCGGGTATAAATCTTGAGCATCCGGGTAGTAGCGGCTCCGGTAGTGGCGACTATTATTCATCTAATATCGAGTTTTGGCTTTACTAACTTCCCATCTTCGATTTAGGTAAAAATATGACATTAGTTCTTATGTGGCCATTGATAAGAGAAAGTTGGCTGCCAATAGTTTTGACACAGTTTTAGATTTTATTCAATTTATGTAACGAATAACACCTTGATACCTGCGTTCTTATAAAATAAATTCAATATTTTCCCTTCTGTAGTCGGTATTTAACTAAAAATTGTAATATATTTAATTTTAATAATATCTAAATTTATTATTCTGTATATAGGCATAACATTATATGACGTTATACCTTTACTTATACTCCATTCTTATATAAAGAAGTATCCCTTCTTTTTAAAGTTAAACTGAAAAAGATTGCCGTAAGTAACTTTTACTATCAAGTTTATTTGTTTAAATTCATTTCCGATAATTCATTCTGTATATTAAAATTTAAAGTTTATTTATACAGAACCATTTCAATAAAATTAAAACAGCTTAATTGTATTTTATCATGGATCAATATAAATTTCCGATAAAGGTTACTTTACTGTAACCCAAATCATGCGAGCCTAATGCGTGCCTCCGTAATAAATCAGGTTGCCATTTTTGTTTTCAACGCACCGATAACTCTTTTGTCATAGGGTGATGTAGACGCGGGGCAATGGAGTTATTTATATTGTAGTATTTTCTTTGGAGAATTTTCCTTTCTGTTCGATTCATGGGTCAGTGATCAGCTCCTACGGTGAGCTTGATACGGCCTTAGCGCAGAAGGTGGTAACGAGACTTCAAACTATTCGATTCGGACTTACCTATCATATTGTATATTATATGACAATAGCATGAAATATATAAATTGAAATTTTTTAGGTTCAACCATTTCAGAAAATATCAGTTACCTTTGGTTAATACGTCTGATAGTTTTGTTATATCCTTCTCCATCTAAACTGATAGCACCCTACGGTTAGTTCGCAACCGCGCCCATTTCACCCCAACTAACGAATAATTGTTTATTCTCTCATCCACATACAAAGTACTTAGCAGTCACAAGCACATATAAATTAATTATATATACATTAAAAATAAATGTTGCTCTCAATATTAATAACTACATAACACAACTATTTCGTAATAATTTCATTTGGTTCCAACAATGATGCAATCTTATCAGACGCGCCATATAAAAGGCCACACAGTAAGAGATTTACTTTAAGATTAAATTCTTACGTTCTCAGCTCATAAGCGGCTAATTTAGAAGAGCCGTATATGGAAAAATAAATTTAAACATATTATTTGTTTACATGACATTATTAAAAGTGTTTTTTCTACTTCTTATGTAAAAAAAATATACATCTATTTCATACTAAGTATTCAATTAATCTTAATAAACCGGTTGTTTTTATTTATATTTAAATATTTTATGAAAAATTCCATATAGGTAAATTACGTCTAAATTTCTTTATGTTAAATAATATAAGTATGTAAATATTTTTAATATAAATTAATGTCACATATATTTCGTATTAAATATTTAAGTATATACAATATAAGCATATACTGGGGTAGTTACTATAATATGGTTGATCGCGATCATTGTACCGACGCGAGAGGCGTCACGAATCAATGGAGGGAATTATAGATGCGATGAACCATGGAGTCGATATATTACAAAATATATTATGTATTAAAATACATTATATATACGTAAATATATTATTGTCATTAAAAATATATGAGGACGATTCCTTTGTAAAAGACGAAAAAATTACATAATATTTCGTTTATAAAATTGAGTTTTTGTTTGCTGTAATTAATTTTTTTCTGTTATTTAGTTGTAATATAAATATTAATTGATTAATTAAGTATCAATAACAACTCCAATGGTTTCTGTGTCCGAGATAAGTTCGCCCCACACAGCGTATCGGTTGAAGAGGTAAATGAAATGCTATCTAGAGGGGAAAACTTAAATTACTGAATTTGAGGGTCAAAGGAATAAGTCTCCCGAAGACATACGACACGCGGCATTGAACCGATTGATTTAAAATCTTTTGTGTTTATTGTGAGGGCCTATTGGCTATGTTTTACATATTCTCGAAAAGTCTCGCAACGAGATTTATTTACAAATATCGTACATAACAAGAAATAAAATTCAAATTATTTTTATTCTTTCAATACATAATATATATTTTTTTAATAAAATAAAAATTTCTTTTCGTATTATGTTATTTAAATTTTCATATGTAAACGTTCATTGGTTGATTGGTTTATGTGATAACACCCACTTAACAAAGAACAAAATAAATTGCTTCATATAAAAAAATTAAGTTATTAACAAAAAGGAAGTAATAAAATATGCGTGATCTTTTAAAAAAGCCCCATGCTATAAAACCTCTGATAAATGTAATGCACTTCAATATTATTTGAAATTAGGGAAGGGTCCTAATGACCCGTTTACCGTTATCTCCTTACATCGCTACCATAGACTAAACACCGGCAAATTTTAAATTCGACGTCATAATCTCAATCTATTAAAAAACAGAATCGCAAAAAAAACATTCTAAAATATACCGTAATATGATTATGTAAGGGTTGAAACTTAATTGCAGAATGTCCTATTCGAGTTATATAGAGAAAACATCTGCCGCTATAGCTCGGGAATCGACTCACGCGCTTTCGAAATTTTGAAAAAAGAACCGTCCACAACAGATGCGACATGTCGGATTCCTACAAGCAGATGTTTATAAAATTCCCTCATCATAGATTAAGTATTGGATTCCTTTTGTTTTTGCCGTTTATTGAGAAATGTAGCGCCTTTAAATGGTGAACCATTTGTACACCGATATGCGGGCATGATAATATGGATGATTACAACGTCCACTTTAATAATATGCGATATGTTTAAGTTTCTTAGTGCTACAAACTTGCAGTATTATATGTAGCTAAAATCGTACCCATAATATTGACTATGTGAATATTTCTGCAGTGTTTTAATATAAATAAATCAATGACAATTTAAATGGATCTATTACGTAATACTAAATCCGTAAAAATAATTTATATCCCAAATCCAATCATACATTCGTAATGTCGATAAAATAAAAACCGAAACAATCTCTTTGTAATTGTAGAACGTTTTACAGCACTCGATTCAAATTTCACGGTCATTTTTTTTTTATGTTTCGTGTGCTATAATCTGTATCACATTTAACTGTCAGTTAACATGCAACCTTCGTGCTACGAAATTAGATAAAGATAGAAACAATTCAAACTCTTTTGTAACATAGGTCCTTGAACAAAATAAAAACTATTATAAAGTTCTGCTTTCGAGTCGTGTTGCGAAAAATACGCTTCGTTTATTTCTTACTATATCAGAAATGTTTCAGTTTAAAATAATCTTGATAGTGTTGTTTTAGCTTTAAATTTTTCACCTTACAAAACTGTTGTTGTTGAAATAATATAACATATAATAACACATTATCTTCATAGTTATAGGTATACAAGACTTTAAATAGAGAAAGAATGTAGTATCCTTTTAAATGAAACAAATATAATCAGATTGATAAACAAAGTAAATAATATAGTATAACAACTGTTTTATAAAAAGTATTTAACCCACCACCTTGTCCCGATGCGGGTCTGTGGGTTATTTATATTAAAACGCATTTATAAATAATTTGTCGGTTAATTCAAATCAGACCTCTTTATTTCTGGTCAGACGAATCAGTAGGGTGACATTATATTCATACTCATATATATGTATATTCATACTTCATACATACATAACATTACACTTTAAAATTAAATAAGAAAACTTAATTCTTTTTCTATAATTACACGCTAAATTGAGGGAATATTGTTTTTAATTATTAATAAATTGGTATTGAAGTACTATTTAAAGTAATGAAAAAATCTTAAATATATTGTGATATGCTCTTTTAAAGTCATTTTAATTGAACAATTTATTGTTATAATAAAGTAGGTATGATCTTTTAATGTTCATAATCTTGAATGACAATATCGTACAATAAAAGATCTCGAAATATTTATTACACTAAAAAATTAAATGTTGATTAATATTTGAATATAACATTTTTTAGATACGTGTATTTAAGAACTTATTTTTTATACTTGAGAATAGGGTTCAAAGAAATAAATAATGTTTAATAATTTTATTTGTTACTAGCTTTTGCCGCGACTCCGTCCGCATGGAATAGTAACTTACGGCAGATTTTTGGTTCTTCCCACATAGTTCCCGTTCTTGTGGGGTTTTCGGAAAGGTCGAGTTCCCGTAGAATTTTCAGGATAAAACCTTATTTTTTTTTATTCACAATGAAGTACTCTTAACCAACAACATATTTATTTGTTTATTTGAATAAAGATTAATATTATTATGTTGATACAACTTAAACAAATTTTTTCGACCAAATTAGGTACCATAAAAACGGTTTTTGTGACTTATTTCTTGCACGAATAACGTTTAATAACGGGAAAATTGATACTTTATATGTTATTATATTATATGAACTCTGTCATCTTCAATATCATAAAACAGTTTTTATATGAATGATATAAATCAGTTTTTATATGTAAAATCTATACAGTATAGTATATTTATTCCTACAAAAAATGATTTTCTTTTATTACGTGCACAGTTGTTAACTCACGTCGATTTAAACTAGTGGGTGAAGAGGGATGGTGCAGAGCTACGATTTGGCGTTGTCAGTGTAGAAAAAAAGATTCATTAAATGGGAAATTTAGAAGTGGTACGATTTAAATGCTAGTACGATATAACCAACTCTCCCCTACATCCATTATACAAACTTTTTATTTTACAAGGTATGTTATTAATTTATCTATCTTATATTTTTACTAAAGAAACTTTTGAATTCATAGAACCGATTCTTTTATAATATTTCTTTTCGTATTTCCTCAAACTCGTAACAGGAACGAAACCTAATAAACTTATAATTCAAATAGATTCTTATAAAAAAATAAATTACAAAACTTTAATGAAATTTAATTAAAACCTGGTATCACACGAAATGATATACTAGCGGTCGCTTCCTGCGTTCTTTTTGTTCAATGACGTCATCAATTACAGTATGGTGAATAATTCCATACAATAGCCATGGGCGATCACCGTGCATACACCCAAATATATAACAAGAATATTTACGAGGGACCTCCCTATAATTACACATCAACAGTATTATCTAAAATAATCTATATTTAATATTAAATACAAAGTTTGTATGAAAACAAAAGTTTACACACAATACGCAAAGATAACGAATGAAAGGGAAAGTATGACCACGTGATTGTTGAGTCCCGTTCGCAATGTACCTGTTGCAGTCTTATTTACGACCCAAAACAATCGCTTTATCTCGCCCCGTAAACCCGATTCTTCACACAACTCCATGTTTATAGCCTTGCATAACAGCTTTTGTGTATAAACAATAGTTTTCAAGGACTCTCAGCTACCTTAACAGTTCAAAAATTATTTTTGCTTAGTTATATATACGCGCGCGTTGCGATAGTGTTGAAATAGAACGCTCTAACTACGATACAGATATAAAGAATAATAAAATTATTTAATTATATAAAAAATACATTTAAATAAATTAAATTTTATCAGTGAACTTAAATCAAAAAAGTGTTTTTTATATCGTGTACATATTATGTCACCATAAATAAATGTAATCGTGTTAACAAGTAATTTGTTATAAATATAAACTAACTCGGATATATTTGAAAACAAATTTACGTCAGTCTTGTACGGGAGTGTGATCGCTACCAAAAAAAAAATGAAGAAAAGTGCGACCATAATGGCCGCCGAATGGGAAGGGAGAGAAGGGACAAAAAACTAATAATAACAGTGTGTGTGTGTGTGTGTGCGTGTGTGTGTATGTGTGTGTCACCCCATCACGCTGTCCCATTTTGGCACATCAACCCATCGTGTGAACAGCAACCATGTTTGTTATACATCTATGTATGTATAATTAGAAAAATTCCGACTTATTTGAATAGAAAATTTAAATAGTCCCGATTCAGATAAGATAAACGTAATTAATTGCTTTTCTTCGAGCCGTTTTTTTTTGTTTAATTTTTCTTTTCGTCTAAATCAAAGTGATGAATATAAGATAACAATTTGTTTAAATTGTTACATTTACGCCTCGCATGTAAGCCTATTATCGGGTCCGGAGTAAGTAATCATTCTGTGTAATCTAAGGTAATTATAACATGCCTTGGCTAGTGTAAGTCACGATTTAAACTATCTCGTAGAAGTTTTAAAAGTTTAGCCCTTGTTAAACTATAGAATGTAACTATAGTTACTTAGATAGGTATAGATAGCGTGCCCTGGATCTGATTATTATCGCGGCCAACTTATAAGCTGGATGTACAAACTGTAATTTATTATAGTTTTAATATATTTAATTTTATAATCTACTCAAGTAACATATGAAAATTTATTTGAATTAATTTACATTCACCTGCTACTAATAAAACTTTATATTTTTTATGGTGAAGTGATTTATTATATTCAAAAATAAAATACGATTTAGGTAAAATTTATAAACTAAAAACTTACTGAATTAAGCTATATGTACTGTTCTATTTATTTCTTTTATATGCGTCTGACTATAAGTACATAGTTCCTCAAAAAATATGAACTTAGGATTTAGGTAAAATTTATAAACTAAAAACTTTCTGAATTAAGTTGTATGTGTACTGTTCTATTTATTTCTTTTATATACGTCTAATTATAATACGTTACGCAAAAAGTATGTTTTTTTTAATCAATAATTAATTTTCTCTCAGTGTACCTCAAACCTAATACAGCACCGTGACTCCAAACGTCTGATAATCCTGGATGTAAACACGCGAGACACGATCACCTTAAAATGAAAACTTAAATGATTCAACAAAACCTATTACCAATATAGATTTATCAATAATTGCTTAATACTACTACCAACATACATTGAATTCAATTTAAAATATTTTACCACACGTGTCAAACTTCATATATACAGTTGGGAATTCCATTCATAGACTTAGTACATTGATATTATGTGTGAAGATTTTAAATGATTTTAAATTTCAAGTCACAGTATTTAACTCGTAGTAAGAAGGCTATAGATTAAATATATAGTTTGATAGCTTATAATAGTTTGATAGCTTCAATTTATTTTTTTATTTTTTAGTGTTTTTTTTTGAAACTAGATTGATAATATAAAACATTAAACCCGTCGAAGGGACAAGGGGAACGCTAAATTAAATTCAAATATCGAATGAGGAAGTCGCCACCGCCCCCTCGCGTCGCTGCGTGATTTATTATATTTGTCCTACGCTTATTTCATTACCGCCTGACGCTTACATCGGAAACTTTACATTTTAAATATTGATAATCTATTTTAGTTATTCAAATTCTATATATTTTATAAAGTAAGAACTCAAAACATTAAGTGTAACGGAAGTATATTTCAAATTAAGAGCCAGTATATAAATCTGATATGTCGTGTTACTAAAAGTTTGTTAACTTTTCATAGTTTGTTAACTTTTCATGCCGTGGTAACTTTTAATCAATATATAATATAATATTTTTTTTATATATTATATAGTTCATAGTTTCCAGTGACATAAGTTGAACTTCTCTTTCTCTCTCACTTAATATGATCAATCTAACGCGAATCGAACAATAGCGTCGCATGTTTGATTTATACAGTCGTTTAGTAGAAACGTTACTGATAATTATAGATAGATCGAACATATTTAATACTTTATGCAGATTACTATATAACTTACATTATGTATATGATAAAAAAGAACTATATTTAGTTAAATAAAAAAATTCTTAATCCTTTGTTAAGCAAAAAAATGCTAATATTCAATATAAATAAAAAGTATAACAAATTCCAAGACATATCGGTCCTACTACAATACAAAGCCGAACAGAAGTAGAAGCTCAGCTCTCGAGCTTTTCAAGGGTGGTGGCTTTCGGCGGGAAAACGAAGGGGGGGTTGGTTTGGAAGTGGGAGGAGGGGGGGGGGGTGATGGCTCGTATTGATTTAGTGCCGTCGTCGACGAAGCTATGTACTCTAGGTGGGAAAGTATCGCTTTGTCGCTTGATGCGCTTTCTTATACTTTTTGCTGGAATAAATTATTATAGCAGCTGTTTTTATTATCATGTTATTATGAGAATAGTTTAGACAGGATAATGCAAGGATTTATAGTCGTTATATATATGTACTTAGTTTCAGATTGACGTGTACCTAGTGTTTGTTTACATATATCGCAAGGATATTTTTCAGTTGCGAAGAGATGGAGAAAATAGTTTTAGATTTTAAATTATGTAGATAAGGTCAGGCATTTATTTATTCTGAAGAAATAATAGCTGCAAAGCGCTATTCTTAGCTGCAGCGCTGAAATCCCAAGAGGCTTCCCGGCGTCGAAGATTTAAATGGATATTTAACTTTAGTCTCAAGGAACCTAAAGTCTATTGCTTTTAACGTCCTCCGAGTCCGAAGGTTTTTCTTAAGAGGAAAACTTGTAAAGCTTTTAGCAAATGTTTTTAAATCGGCCGGGTTCAACTGAATGCTTTTGTTTTTTTTCCATCGCTTTAATGGGTAGGTAATGACTTTTTTCATATTAAATTTTCTAATCTATATGATTCGAATAATACCATAATAATAACATTTTGATCTTAATGCGATATTTCAAAGATTTCGGGTTCGATTCCTGTCCGTGTCTATAATTTTTTATCGAGTATCAATCAACATAACTTTAATTAAAAACAAAATAGAAACATTTAATTCAATATAATTCAATTAATACATTACAAAGAAATCAAATAAACGCATTCCCGGTCATTGAACTATGTATAATAAAGTTTATAATAAAATAAAACAAGATTTCGTAACTGAAGTGTGTTGGCGTAAAAAAATTTATGATCACGTCGGGCGCCTACTCGTATATCTGACCGCTTCCTACTATTATAATTATCATTTTAATTACTAGTGATACAATCGTAAACTATTGTTTGGAATCACTCATATAGTAGAACCTTGGCAGTTACCAAATAACATATAAATACTAAAGATATATTTTAATATTACCTATATATCATTGTAATATAAATCTTGGAAGATTCAACTTTCATCCTCTTCTGATATTTGATAGGCGTATTTTGAAACTATATTTGCAATTCAAAAACCTTACAAGGTTAGGATTTTTGGTGGTATCTTTTATTTATAACTGTATATTATTGCCCCTACTAATGTCTAATAGAATTAAATTGTTTTAAAAACGTTAATATTTATTAAATTATATGTAGGTAGTTTTAATGGTTATTTTTATCTGTAATTTGTTGATATTTTTTATATAATAGCAGGCTAAATTTTGTTTCTTTATAGTTATATTATAAATAACTATAAAATTTCTAAATCATATATTTTCATAAAGTTTTTCATGATTTAATACCCATTTAGAAAGGAACAATTTATATGGGTAGGTATTCATAATGAATATTTTTTTGCTGTATTTTTTTTTATTCTTCTTAAAATCAAATTGAATAATAATGTCCCTAATAGTTACGTATATTCAACATTCATACAAAATAATAAAGCTATATACACATGTTCGGTCACTCTAGTTCGTATATATTTACAGTGTACAATAGTACCTAAAGCCTCACCGGATATCAGCGGGTGTCCCCTTAATTATATTCACGGCTGATATTTCTGAACTTTCACGTGAGTTCTCAATTTTTTCTCGATTCGTATTTTTTTTTTCTAAACTTCGTGATTTACGCGGGACGAATTCTGTGAATGTCGGTTGGTGTCGAAAGCTTTATATGACTTTGAAATTTATTCTGTTCTAAACGATCCTGTGTCACATTCCGCTTTCCTATGTTTGTTTTACATTTGAGACAAAAAAAATACAAGTACCTACTTGACAAATATATATACCTAGGTATATTGATACACCAGTTGTTTACGAGTAATCAAATCAAATTAAATTGTATTGAAAGTGGATTTCACATAAGATATTATTTAATAATGACAATGTATTGTAATATTTATTTATTTTATAATCATCTTTTTATTTTAATTACATAATCATAATAAAACAGTACTTATATTCATACCACTTAAAATATATAAAGGTTTATATACAAAATAAATAAGTACGAAGTGGAAGCGGCTGACGAAAACGTTTTATTTATTTTGGGACCGGAAGTACAAACGAACAAAACCTAACAGAAAGGAAATAGGTATACCGGCAGTGCTCACGGGAAAGTTTTTTTTTTCATTTTGTTCAAACATTCCAACACTAAGCAAATACATATGTATTATATATTATTTAATCACACAAGATATATTTAAAAATTAACATATTGAACCGAATTTAAAATGTTATAGTTTCGGGAAGGCTACTTATAATCGCCCTTGGATATTGAGAATAACATATTAATTAAGCCATCTGGATGGAAGCCAACATTTTTAATACTATGTTAAAAACCAATAAATCATACATATGATATAATTTAAATAAAATTATATATATATAAGTTAATATACCAATTAAAATTTCGTTTATACTGTCCTGTGTCGTGTTACAAATTCGTATAAATCTCTTCCAACTTCTCCGACGGAAATAGCACTTCGACCGTTCATAAATCACGGTCTATTTAAATTCTGTTACGAAAAATCAAAAATATACTAAATACATGACACCCTGGACACATTCAGGTGCTGACGAATCAACGCACTCCTATTAAGAAATATACATTTATATGTGTTTGTTAGTCATTGATGCAACTACTAAACATTTAAGATCATTCTTGTTCTGAAATGAATGCGGAATCATTAACCAAGACATGAAAATTATTTTAGTATACTATATCTATAAATTGGTAAAAAATATATATATACTTGGTAAATTATATGTAAGTATATACCAATAATTATATAGGTGTTAATTAGTTTCCAAGTCTATTTTTTCTTTCCGATATCTTAAGCATCTAAAACAGATGTGTACGTAACTTTCAACACACCGTGGGAATGATATCAAATGTATTTCAAAAGGAAGTACAAACCGGTTCGAACGGAGAAATCAGAATCACAAAATTAATTTATAAGAAAACAGAAATCACAAATTTATCAGAGATTTCGCGAGTTTTATCGCACCAATAAACGTCGTGGACAGACTTGACATAATTATCGTGAGTGATAAATTCAGAATGATTTGATCCGTTTTACATTTATATTAAATTGATTATCCAAAGTTTATGTTTTATATCTGAATATTTTAAACTTTAACTACTGTTTATATTGCTATTGGTATCGATATACTTTTAGTAATGAATATTCAAAAAAAAACATTTTATTATGAACATTACCGTCTGTTATTTATTCTAATAAAAATTCAGACGGCTATAACAACCC
Source organism: Danaus chrysippus (assembly GCA_916720795.1). Taxonomy (NCBI): domain Eukaryota; kingdom Metazoa; phylum Arthropoda; class Insecta; order Lepidoptera; family Nymphalidae; genus Danaus; species Danaus chrysippus. Next base: position 8,671,532 of record CAKASE010000079.1, read on the forward strand.
AAACAAACATTATGCCACATACAATTAATGTAATTGCAATATATCTTTATCGTTACATCAATATATGTAACAAAATTAACCGTTGTAATTACCCGATATTAAAGACCGATATCATTTCATTTATAATTACTTTTCAACGTTTGTAAACATGTCAAAGGATAAGAGAATTAATTTCGAGCGTCGAAAGTATCATTAAAGTGAATAAATTATACATATACCTATAGTTTTTTTTTGTTAAACTCGTGTCATTCATAATCTATATATTTTTTTAATCTGTATGAAAATATTTTTTATCTGTGGCTTACGCCTGACGTCACAGGATGAAAGGGAATTCCGGAGCTTAAAATATAGCCGATAGCCAGAATTACGGATACAATATCAAATATTTTTTATTACTTACTAGTATATATTCCAAGGATAATATTAGGTTTAATAACATTTTATCTTATTTAACGGTATTTTAATATAATAAAAATAGAAAAATAAATTCATTATTATGTGAGAATATTTATATAGCAAGGCAAACTAAAAGTTACGTTAACATTGAGATGCGTTAAGCAAGTTCAGTAATTAATTGTTAGAGCCGATTGTGCCGACGACAGGGGAATGATCCTATTGATTTATTGGTTCTTATATTGTAATTCGAGATTTTGAGGTCAATTCGATTGTAACATTCCTCACTTAATAGCTTCATAATAATAGTTTTATAAACTATTAATGACGTCATATTCAAAACAAGTATATATTTTTTTATCATTGAAATAATCGAGCACGTACATCGATATCAGAATTCGGTACAAAAATCGTTGGTGGCACATACTTAATCATGTGTACGCACCTGCCGGTATACATATTCATTAGTCTGATATCGACTCCAGTCAATATCAATGACTGTTTTCGCGACATCGCAATGGACATACAGAAATGTTTCGTATCATTTTTTTATATACAAATTAACTTTATTACATACATGTCTGCCCTACTTATTTTTTATCATTCATTCATATATTTTTCTGCATTAAACCGCATAAATACTTTTACCACAAGTTCCTTAATTTACGAAAACAATAGCTATGCAAATATCACCAATTAGAATTGTTGCATAGGAACAATAAAGAAAAATGCAAAGAGACTGATTCAATTTAAAATGAGAATCCGTCTCCGTTCCGCTTGGGCTCGTCGATCGGGACTAAATTGAAAAGAGGACAAAAAAACGAAGAGGAATAAATAAAAATAGAGATCCCGCTATAGCGCAAGTCGCCGTTGAAATGAAAATAAAACACAAAAACGCTTTCTGTGGACGAAATAAATTAAAAAGTGTGTCGCGATTTTGCGAGCTATCCGTATACAGTTTCGTAATACCATGAGCCCCATGACTACGCCATGGTATTCCACTAATGGTATTTGGATGGCTTTTATTCCTCGCCCCATTTTATTTAGCGCATAACATCAGCCTTGACAAAGTTTTCTGTGTTACAAATAGTAAAGTTTCGCCGAAGATTTTAAAACATCAATCATACGGAACAGGGAATGTTTTGGACGCGTTAAAAGCATTTACTAGAACATGAATAATATTAATGTAGTGAAAAACGGTATGCATTAATATTAGGGAGAAAGTTTTACCTAAATTATATTTGTGGGTCGTCACGGTTTTCCGTGGAGGGGGCGATTAGAGGGGCTCTGTAATCGCAGGAGGCGGGCTCTATTCATAGGTATATCGAACTTGATTGACTTGATTGACGGAACACACGATGCCATTTCTTTATTTCCAATATATTTACTTTTTAACCTGAACTATTTCAACTGGAAGAGAATAAATAAGTTATTTTTATCACTCATAAGATATTCATCATCTTTGAATATACCATGCTTCATTTAGAGTATATTTCTTTGCATATAGTTTGCAAAAAAATCTATCGCAATTGCTACAAATGTAGTCTTTTCCACAATAAAATTTATTTTACTTTTTGACCTCAACTACACATAAAGGTCCGCTGTGATCCAACCGCCACTTAAGTTGTGGGGGCAATCGGGGACTATACACACGTCTCACACTTAGGTAGTTTTGTCGGAAAACACTGTTACATTAAGCTACTACCGACTCGAGGTAGCTACCTACTAATTAATGTAGGAATTTATATAAGTAAGGAATCGCATTAAAAATAACACATTTGTAACGTTTTCATTTTTTGTAATTAATGGCCCCAATAATCGTAACACATTTTGAACTGATATTCAGTAACCAAGTTAAAGCTAATCATATAAATTTGATGATGATATACCGTTCGTGCGAACATTTTAATATAGGCACAGACGTCAAAGTATTACAATTTGTGAATAGCTATCAATGAAGTTCATCCATACTCCATAGGCGGCAACGAAAGTGTCGCGAAGAAGAATGAAGCGAAGATGCTGGTATGGCAGGAAAGTTCTATAAGAATTTTTAATCAGTCGCTAGGCGGGGGTGCTTGCGAGGGGGCCTACGGCGCGGGGGCCGGCGGGGGCGTCGCGGCGGCGGCAGTGCGTCGCGCGCGGCCGACGCGCCGCCCGCCCAGCAGTCGCCCGCGCGATCGCCACACACGCGACACGCCTAACAGAGCACGCCACACGCGCGCCGACGCCGCGATGACGTCGCCCGCCCGCCGCTAACACGGCCACCGCGCGCTCTAAACCCGCGCGACACAGTACTAACACTGAATAAGTTCGACAAATCATCCTCCTACCTGGACCACTATATAGACGGTGACCCCGCACCGGTGATAGTTCTACAAGTTTTTTTTTAATTTTCTAGTACAAAAAAAAGTATATCCTCGGTAGAGAGATGAGATTAGTATTTTTTAAAGTACAAAAATATTGTAATATAGCAGCGCTGTAGCGTCTATAGATTACCTTCTAATAAATACAGGGTCAGTTTTGTATGAATTCATTGTGATTGTAGTTTAAGTCGCCGATACAATATAGCTAGCAACTCTTCAAACAGTTTAGATTACTGGAATCATTTTAGGTAAGTTAATATAAAGAGACTAATGTATTATGAGGATCAAAAACATTCTCAAATGAAACGGTTAGTTAGTAAAATCGTATTAGTTCGACGTTAACAAAACATTATTCATATCTTAATGTGAATTTAACTCTACGGAGCATACTAAAGAGTTTAAAATAACTCACCGCAAAGAACGTTAAGAGCAGAATAAATAAATCATATATATAGACACACGAACGCCAATGTTTTTAGAAGTAACAAAGACCAATCGTAATAAATAGGTTGTAGTGAAAGCGACGGTGTGGAGAGATGATTGCCGTCAAGAATTAAAATGAAACCAGTTCGGGAATCAAATAATTTGAATCACTGTTCAAGTGTGGAGCGAAGAGACCGGTGCTGGCAATCCGCAAATTGTTTGTCTCGTACATAACAATGTAAATTTAGAAGGAACAAATGCCGATCGTTTATCGAATGCCTCTCAATTGTAAATATAAGCAATGATGTGTTTGCTTACACTGGTTGGCTCGAAACAGAAAATATTTACTACAATATTGAACTACTCGTATTATGAAAAACTATTAGATATTGTATGAAGCTGATAAAGAATCCATCAATATTATACTCAATTAACTAGTGTTTATATTAAAATGAGTTACATGGAATTTTTTGAAAAGTCTGTTATAACTAAATTATACCGCATTTAATTGCAAAATTACATTCAACAATTTCTTTGAAAACAGCAGACAAATAGCTAATTTTTAAAAAACTAAATATTTATAAAAACAAAACATCATTATCATTACCTCAGCGGGTGATTTTCGCTCTAAAATATTTTAAGAATGTATCCAAATTTTTTTATACATTAAGTTCAATATAACACAACTATAGATAATAAGCATTATATTTTTTTCGTACTAAAAAACCAAGAAACGGAACGTACATTTTGCATAAAGAACAAATAGCCAATAAATCATATTCGCCTTTGTTCAGTAAATTACAAAAGGAAATGAAACTAGCCTAGTTTTTATGTGGTAACGGTCCAACTCAGTAAGATATCCCCAAAAGGTAACAATATGAGTTTAACGTGAATGAGCTTGCGCAACTATTTTTTTCCTAACAAATGTTTTGAAGTCAACTTTATTGTATTTATACTTGTATTGTCATCGGGGTGGCGAGTGAAAGCGAGTCTTATTGTAATTTAACATGCACAACCACCTCCTTCAATTTAAAGCCTATTGAATTTGATTCTAAGCCAGATTTTCTCTCGTAAAAATATTATCTCAAAGACAAACAGGTCTAGAGATAAATTTAAAATAATTAACTTACCATATTACGTTCAATGACATCTTATTTCGGTCTTAAGTAATTTATTTACTATAAAAGAAGTCATAAAACTTATTCTATTTGAAACCGTAAGTGTTTGAATACGCTGCCGTAAAATTTTAACGAGACCCATATAGTGTGAGGTATGTTTAAAACTAGTTACAAATCGAAAACAGATAAATTCTCGTATGTAACAGGTGATTGAACACTGACCTCTAAAACCAAATTTAATTACGTCGGTCAAAACAGCTAATAAATGTAGATATCAATTATAAAATTCACACTATACAGCTTTTATAGCCACAGCCGTAATACGACGTATTTCAACAAAATATTTATAAACAGTAAAATGTGCAGCAATAGTGCCATTTGTGTCAGAGTGTGGAATAAATCATTCTCAAAACGAGTAATTAAAATACTGTTGTACGCCAGAATCAGGAATTCAGAATTTACGCGTATGGCACTGATGCAAAAACATGAAAGTGATATTGCACGTCCGTGGAAAATATGAAAAACACTGCCATGAAATTGCTGTTGGAACACTATTAAAAACTACTGGATGCGAAATATTTTTCGTAAGATAGAAAAAAATCTGTCTTAAGCGGGTTTTAATATTTTTATATTTTATATTTCCTTTTAAAATATGTATTTAAAATCATAGAATAGATGGTAAAATTTAATAAAAATTAATCCAAAGACTAAATTAGTATTCCAAATTTAAAAATCAATTAAACAAATTTATACCGTTAACACAAGAAAATACTGGCAGTCTAATCCATAAATCGGTAACTCATTAAAAAAAAAACGTCACATAAAACCAGAAAATCACGATCATAAAAGATATCATCAAATCGCTACAAGTGACAGTTATCTAAAGCGTCATAAAACATATAATTACCGCTATAATGTCATTATATCAATTAAGGTTAGTACCACGTGGAATGGTTCGTTGGCGAGGAGTTAAACCGAGTTTATGAGTCAACTCGTAGGGCATTTCCCATACACATACATATATTAACATTGTCTATTAAAAATGTCCAATATTTTTGTTCAATGAAATTACAAGTAATTTTGTTTTTATATTAAATAAGTAATGTAAAACAACATCAACGAAAATCCATAAATTTATTCATAAACGTAATTCATAACCATTATAAATAAAAAAAATAGCAATACCAATTTTAGAATAATACTATTATTCCAAAGACAATAATGATAAAAAAATATATTTCTTTAAACTTGATTGAATAAAACTTCACGAGTATTATATTTCGAAATCAATAAAACGAAAATATTTAACGCGTAATATATTATGTCTGATATTTCATCAAATGAAAATATTCCCATTGAGTCATTCGACCTTGTTTGGCATCCTCAATAAAATTTACATTAAAAGGAAGTTTTCCCAATCAGAACATTAATGTTATTTTTTTTGTAAGATTTATGTTAATTAATAATATTGACATACATAAAAAGGCTGAATTTATTACAATGTTTATTTGTATATATATGAAGCAAGCGTTATTTTATTTTACATTTTCATATTCAATTTGAGAAAAGTAAAGTTTTAAAACTAAGTTCAAGTTTGGGCATTAATTTCGTTTCTATTGAGCCATGCCAAATTACTCAACGCTAACGGAGTGGAAATTAAAGTTCACAAACAAATGTACCAACAAGAAAATTTCTTATTTATTATGTGTAAATAAAATTTTTAGGTACAATATATTTAGTTTCATATCATATTTTTATACAATATTTAAATAAATTTCACGCAAAATATGATTTTTAACATTACGAAAGATAAACTATTTAAATAAAAACTTCGATTAAAAATCATTTATTTGATAATTATATATTTCCAGCTACTAGTAAAAAACTAACATAAAACAGTTCAAACACATTATAAAACATGATACGAGAAAATTATTTAATAAGAATTTCCTTCATTACACAATCACTGATACAAATCAGACTAACAACCACCTTTATTGAACCGAAGTAAACAAAAACAAATGAACACTATACGTATGTATTGGTTATATTATCAGTATTGCAGCCAATTAAGCAAGCGGAATACTATCTAGCAAATCTTCTTAAAGACAACACTTTCGTGTGTCTACATCGCGTGACCGGGCAGAGATTCCTGTTATAGGGCAAGCCGGCTGTTTTAAATTGTTATGTATATTATGCATCATGAATATATTTTTAATATCTATTGACGGTTCTAGTAATGTCTCATTCTATAATCACATCCGTAGCTCACGAACTATTTGATTTTATCACAGTTTAACACGTTTCCTTATTTACATTTTTTACTCATGAGCTGTCATTGAATGTAAGAATTTTATTAATTTAAAATGAATATTTATTATTATTGAAAAATTTGTATACCTAATAATAAAATGTATATTAAAAACTGTAAGATTCATATTGATAACAATAAGTATAATTACGCTTCGCCAATAAGGAACGTATTTGTTCAAACCCGGTCTACGGGCGCCCGAGTATTGAACGATAAAAATTACTTTTCAAATATTACTACGGCTTTTTCATTCAAAATTCTATTCTATCGGACTTCAATAGTTTTTCATATTGAGAGTAACTTTCCATCAGATGGTTTGTGTTAAAAAAAACGAATCCAATACAAGAAGGCGTTATTTCCCGACTGTTTGCTATTCAGGACGCTCCTTACTCTGATTTTTGCCCGATGTAGACAGTGAGCTCGAAATGTATTAGTAGATTTAACGCCCGTGGAATAACACCACTGAATCGAACGATTTGTGTCTTGAATTCGATACTAGGTGATGTTCAAATAGAATTATATAAAAGAAAAGATTTAGTTTTTATCAACATTATATATTAAGATTCAAATTTGAATGACAATATTTATAATTATACTCTTCTTCAACATAGGAGCTACTTTAATGAAGACAGCTGATGTAACAAATTTTATCCCTATACAAAATAACAGACGGCTGCAAAAATTCTTCATTCCATGATTTCCTTTAATACTGATAGGAGTTTGTGTATTAAAATAACGAAAAAGATATAATTAGTAGTATTACGATAATGCTGGAATAATGCCTAATTGGATCAGTATAGCCACCTGCTTACTTATATGTAACTAAGTATCTTAAATACCTATAGGTGGGCGGATCTTATCATTACAACGACGTGGTCAGCAAATATTTGCTAAATTCTGACTCATTATATGAATTCTTTAAGCAATTTAATTACTTTACCATAAGCTAGAACTATGACTATTCTTTTATATGGTAATTTCGTATTTAATATTGCTTATATTTTTAAATACAATAATTAAGAATTACTAAAAATTATTGCTTTTAAAAATGTTGTTTTTCAAACCTTATATACGTAGGTAGGTCGTAAAATGTGAGAAAAAGTACGTATTTATTTTAATAAAAAATATATGCAGTTTTATACCTATATAAAAAGAGTAAAATCTTTTTTTAAAACCAAGTAAAAAAATATAATATATTTTGTAAATTAATTAAGATAAGATTGTATAAAATTTTATCGTATATAAAAAAAATTCAATTACTTTTCTCACGCTTATTTATCGCTATAATAATATTCAAATTAAAATGTATTTCTATGGTAATGTACCGTTTTTTCTCAACTTATAGTACCGTACATTAAAATTCAATATCTAATGTTAAATTTAATACCATTCAGAATTCTGTGAGCGTTTTTATTATGATCGTAAAATCAAGTAATTGATTCTACCAAACAACTTCCAACATATCGTAAATGACTTTCGTTTTCTTAAATATCTCTCTGTTTATCGGACAAATTGGAATTTAAAAGAAGTGAATTATAGAACTACATATTATCTTTATTTTTTGAATATTGAAACAGTAAGCAATATTACAGAATAAATATTAATATATTCTAGTAGTAATACTTCCAAATATGTATAAAATATTGTCTAAGTTTCAATATGATTAAAACCAGTAGCACTCCGATTACTTTTTCTTCAGTGGCCTAATGCGATGTTATCTGTAGTAGGGCGAAGGGTCCTAGTCGGCGCTCTTTGCCACTTAAAGCCGAGCTATTTATACACTGACGACATCTGACGGACAAAGCAGAACATGTGTTCATGTATAATAAATGATATACTGCTTATATATTACATATATAACATTGAATTTATTTAATCTGTGGCACTTTTAAATGAATATACAATTAAACAATGTATGTATTGTTAATTCTGTATTAATATTTGTCCAAATTATTAAACATACGGTTACATTAATGCCAGATGCTATAATCAATTAAGCAAGACTGTAAATGTGCTTGTGTGATACATTTCGTCTTATCACATACATTAGAAGCGGAGTCAATGATTCGAGTGGCGCGGTTATTAAGACTCTCAAACGTTTTCAATACAATGATCATTAGTTACAATAACTAATTATTTTTTATTTATTTCAGGTACATAATTTTATATAGAAGCCTGTGGTCCGGATAATAACGGTTAGTATTATACGAATTTTCATAATAAAATTTCCTTAAATATATCATGGAAACGACAATGCTTTAGCAATCAGTACTTTAAATAAGAGAAGAATAGCAGTACGAAGTCCCTTACGCAATCTTTTCACAAATTCTTTAGACGTACTGTGCCGTTAAAAAGCGTTGAACTTTTATACAAAAGCCCTCAGGTAAGTATAGAATGTAATGCTAGTATGGAATGGGATAGTCTTAACCTATGAGTGAAATGGGTATACAGTGAACAGTAAGTGCGAACGGATAGAGTGTATTCAACTCGCTTGCTCTCTTACGGTTACATCTCAGCTGTCTGCCCCGGAGCGGTGATGTTTGAAACACGGGACAGGCGGAGCTTAGCTACAAATCACTCAATGTCACATTTTGACATTTGAGATATTAGTTCTTTTTTCTATAACTCCGCCACCTCTGTTCCTAGTTACACTATGTATTGTATATGTTATAGTTATTACATTTTTCATAACTATATATGTCGTGTTGAATTAAAAATCATCTAGTTCTATAGTCATCGGTCATTAGAAATATTACGGCTCATCAGAGCTATCATAAAATTTACTAGGGCCGTGTTAACATTGTTGTCTCGGCTTTTTGAACATTTCCAACGGAATGCCGGTTCTATATTAAAAACCGACCAGTTTAACTGGAACCATCTCTTTTGATACAATATTCTAGTGTGATGTTATCTTGTAGTTTTTATTATTCGGTCGGTCATGGTTCAGGGAAGTGCCCTTTACAGCCCAAATAGGCCCATAAAAGTCCCGCTGAGTGAAGTCTCTATAGTGCGTCTAAGTAGTAAAACCACCATTAATTAACCACAAAAATAAGTCTATTGTTTAAAATTCACAGGCTGTGAAATTATAATATATAATTATATCTTTCTTCAGGTCAAAGGCGTCAAAATATATTTACAAATTAAATGCATTACATATTAGCTTTTACCTGCAACTTTGTCCATTCATACAATAATATAATCCTAGAATAGTAACAAACATTGCTTTTAAATAAATATATAATATATGTAATTTAATAAAAAATCCTTGATAGAAAATCTAATGACTTTTAATAATAGGCTTAACTAAAGTGTTTACAACTAATAAAGAACAACCATGTATTCATTTCAATTAAAATCTAAATTATTTCTTTACAACCACGAACAGCATATTCGTATATTCAAATTTGCCACTCACTCATCATAAATTAAAAGAAACTCGGATACAGTACGACCATTTTTATGTTCAAAAGAACAAAGAAGGTTAAGCTAATTATTTAAAATTACGCAAGACGTCCAAACAGCCCTCAGCTTCCTTTAAAACAATAACAAAATATGCGTAATTAATTCCCATTCAAAATTTAAGATCCACCGCATGATCTTTGTGCTGTTATATCTTAACAGCGGGGATTCACAAATTATTTTTAACATACTTATATTTTCTTACAACAACAACTCTATTACAATAGCTATAGAACCTATTTTTGATAGATTTATAAAGAATTTAACTTGGCACAGAATTCAGCTTCACGTAGCTAACATTTTTAGTATCTGCCTAAAAAACAATACATATACAAAGAATAAGATAATAAACAATTAAGAGATGTAATACGGTTTAGTTTTGCTGTAATGCAATTCTGAAATTTACGACGCAGTAAACCACGGGTCATAGTTTTTAAAACTTTTTGTCTACAATGAATTTTTGCCGCTTTCGTGATTCCACATGACTGTAGCTTTTTTTACAAATTCTTTAAAAAATTTTAGTGTAACACTTTTGTCACGGTTTCATATATTTGTGTTTGATTTCGTTAAATATTCAATATACAGAGGATGTATTTGAAATGTTATCTTCACTTATCTCGGTCAATGGCTATTAAAATTACACCTACAGACCGATTTATTACTCAGCCTTGCCCAATATTTAATTGGCTATTAAAGGTCGACCAGAATTGGTTTTAGGTAATCTCATAATCTATTAAGAATGTTCATAGTTATATATACATAGTTGTATATAAATGTATATAGTAGTGGAATTAAGTGAGGAAGGTTGTCTAATACAGTCGCCCCCCGCTGTACTAAGACGTTCTGATGGATAGCCACTTTATTGAAAACCAATAGGTATTACATTGTGTGTGGTCACGCAATTTATATTATCATGTCGCTTAATTTGATTAAATTTCTTCCATACGATAACTCATTCCCCGCTGCTATGAAATAACAACGGTTATCGTCCAAAAGTGATCGATCTCTCATATTAAAAAAAAACTTTTAATTATACATTCTGTATGGAGTTAGCATAATTAATAAGTTAATTGATAAATATACAAGCGGCTCAAGTTTTAGAGTAACCAATAAATTTGTTACGTAACTGTTGTATCGTTATAAAATAACTCCCTATTTTACTATTCAAATTATTAGGTAGTGCGTGTTGCGGTGAGGTATACCTGCTTAGTCTCGCTATGTTAACTTTACGATACCTCAATTATTGTAACAGTCGATGGATAGATTACTTTATTTCTTAATTTGTTCGACAAAATCTGAACCTTATCTCACTGTGTATAAAGCTTAAACTCAAATGGTTGCAATGTTTTTGATTTTGGTGGTTTAACATAATCATTACATTCGGTTCGCTAAGATTCACTCCGCGTTATTACAAGTAATTAATACGGCCGTCTATTTATAACGGATTTGCATTACATTATATGTTTGTGTGCAAAATTTCATTGAGGTCAGTCGAGAGGTTGATACGTTTAATCTCGCTCTTGTAACTGTAAATTCCGAGCGGGTTATAACAGAATAGTGGCATGTGAATTTGAATATTAAATAACAGCCATAAAAGATAACATTACATTAAGCAGCACTTATAAACTTCCTTTTGTGACATTTTCCCAGCTAAGAACTGTGGTTTTATAGATATGTTAATGTAGACCGTTGGGTAACTTTGATGAAAGCAACACAATGTCGGATTTATTATGTAAAGTCTATGCATCAAACTTATGTGGCTTTTGACTACTGTGTGAAAAATGTGTATATAATAAAATAACGAAGACTCCGTATAGAAAACAAACCGATAATCGAAAGCGGCCGAGGCAGTCCAATGTTCTTAGAAAAACAAAAGAGATTACTCATCCCGCTCAAACTCTATCTGAGAATTCCTTGAAACACGCCGCCGCCTTCTGTAGCGACAGCAAACCCAATCATTTACTTATATAACAAATATAAAACAATTCATTAAATCATCAAATTGATTATAAATACTCAACATAAACATACTGTAAACTATTTTATTATCATTATATATAAAACTTTTTGCATTACCAAATATACGTATAAAAAAACTGTGTCAGAACAAAACGTAAAAATAAATATTAATATGTCAAAGCACGCGATATTAGATTGAAAAACTACATACACGACATGCTGTCGGTACAAAGCAACCCCGTCTGTAAGACGTAGTACAGAGAAAGTTTGAGTGACGTGCCCCCACCACACCACCTCGCCCCCTTAAGGATTTATGGCGCCATATTGGATTGGGACAAGATGACACGATGCCCGGATAATTTGGGCAATGGTATCACGTGACGTCCCCGAACTGTGGAACGGCACTTTAATTATCATAACCCGCAGTAGATTCTTGCTCCGATGAATACACTTCACTACTAGTATATCGGTACGATATTATTGCTTTAACTTATAATAATGGATATATATCATCACGTATACAATGGCCATTGATAATTTGTTACCGATTAGCCATATATATTGAGTTCTTTTTCAAAATGTTATAAACAAAGAGAATCGTTGAGGCAATAAATAAACTGGCTGGTGAGTCGCGGGCCTGTACATCCTACACGCATGTGTTCAACGTGCCAACACATCTATGCAGAGCACTCAGAATATAGATTCTGACAGAAAAATATATAATAAATATTAATATTATTGTTCCGCGGCATAAAACGTCACCTGCTATGTTACAAAACGGATTCGACGATGTAGGTAATGTATAATACATCACTTTGTAACATGGAAAGAAATTCATTATATTTATTTTATTTAAAACCATCGATATTAAAACGTATTACCATAATACATTTCGGCATATGATGGCCTGCATATAAGGGCAGAGTATCTATAATATATTCAATATTCATGACAGAGAAGGCGTGAAATCAACAAAAACAGAAATATCGTTAAGATGACAATTTATGGGTTGTTTTTGCTAAATGAAAATAGTCGCGAGTCGTGAACTGAACAGACCTTTTTTGATTTTCTTAATGGAATCTTTTCGCGAGCGATTTGTGTCGAGCGATACATAAGCTTTCTCCCGCTGCTATAGGACAATCATCTGATTTGTGTGGTCCTTTAAGAAAAAAAATTATTCTGAACTCAATATAAATAATCCTTGAGTTTAATCCAATATACTACTTAATATTTAATTTGTGTAAGGATCCCGAACATTAAAAAACTTTCTATGAACTTAGCGCAGTCGGAAGCATTTCACGATTTATGACAAAACAAATTTTCGTTTCCGTTTCTCTTCCTATTGTTTTTCATACACCAGCTCCAAGCTTTCCAACGTAAAAGGAAAATCTAAAATGTTGTCTTGTTTAGTGGAAATAGAAAAGAAAAGGTAAAGAACGCATACATTTCTAAAGCATTATTAAACATCATTACAAATTAATGTCCTTGGAGATAAAACATAGGTGTTTCTACCTCAGCCATTATATAAATTAAAGTTTACTTTAGTTCTAATTAAGGTTAGTTTTGAAATTATTCGCTATTACGTATTTCATTGGATTCTAGAATAAACTATTAGTAGCTCGCTACATTTTTTACTTTACACTTGACGCATGACAAAACGTAGCGAGCGAAGCATTTTATTCTATTCAGCGACACCTGGAATTTTTTAAAATATTCCCCTTTTATAAAATGTTATGAACTATTTTTAACTGCTAATCAAATTACGTTCATATAAAACATACATGTAATAAAAATAACTTACACTAAATATACCTAATAAGTTAAATATTGTATGTGATTTTTATTTTTACACCGTAACATGTGCTTGGAACACTTCGTTTACATAGTTGTGTTACACGTCGGTGTATTTTCTTTCAGTCCACTTTATTTTCTTCCTTTACCTCCCGCTGTTTCCTGCCGCGGACACTTTTGGTTAGTTTTCTCTGTACCGTATAATAAATAATAAAATACAAGTTACATAAAAAATTCACTGCTATTTTAAAAGCGGAATACGTTTTCAATGTAAGAACAGTTGGTTGCGATTTACATAACGTTTTAACATTATAAAACCATATATTTATGTGACAGTTTAAAAAATTATTTATTCTAATATTAATAAAAAATCATAATCGTAAATTAAAAATCATATAGCTATGTGTCATTCGACCGAAAAACCGCTGTGTTTATGTATGCTGATTTGATGTTAATAGATTTAGGTAACAAATAGCTTTTTGATTTTCTATTAATCTATTATGGCGTTATTAAAATCAGATAACATCGGTGACGCCTAATATAAACGAACGTACATTACAATATATCATTACACAAAGCGATTGTCAATGTACTATTTTTCACTTATCAACGTTTTGGCACGCGCTGTTTAATGTGTTTCTGATAAATAGCTCCTATTTAGAAGGGATATCTATACAACGATTGATTTATTATTGATCCACATAATACGATTACAAAATATTTTCAACCGTCAGCCTCTTCTATATTGTCATCATTTCGAACACACGTTCGTGTCCACAATGATAAACATTTCTCAGTCGTCTGTGAAAACGTTCATAATTTTTATATTCTCATTCTTTTAAAGGTCACTTCCATCCGTTCAGCAATTTATTAGAACAAAAACAAGAATTGTTGAGATATGTGAACAGTCGGTGAAAGTTTTAAAATGTTGTTACGTATTTTAATATTATGTATTAAGTAATACGAAACTTTCCTATTCTGAATGTTAAATGTTCAAGATAAAATTTAGATTGTTCGCATTGTTTGGCTCATGATCCGAAAGAATCAATTTTATTGTTAAAACAAGCGCTTTGTTGATTTATGTGCTACGAACGTGGCTTCCCGATAGCATGTCACCGGTCCGCGTTCGCGCCTCGCTCTAGAATTTGCTAGAATTTTCTTTGTGTTCAAACATTTGGAAAATTTCATTTAAATTAAAAGCATATTCCTAACCTGTTACTTTTATTTCATAACATGGTTATAATAAATTTATGGAGAATTCAAACATAATAATAAATATTGACAACATAAAAAATTATTGTCAATTTACAAGCAATTGCTTCATTTAAACGCATTTTTATTCTTTCGATCACAATTTATCGATATGTACCGTGGCAGGTGAACTACCCTATCCCCTACCACTGATCTACATAAATACCATTTTACACGCAGTTTATCACATTCGACGACAATTCCTATTAATTCTCACGTCAGCTATAACTATTTTTTATCCGTATGTCATCATTAGTACGAAAAATTACCAGTCAATGACGTGTTTGTGTGCCTTTTTTTTGATCGGCCGCAAATTATGTCCTTACTTATTTTAAAACGTTAAGTCATTGAGTTTTTCTCGTGGATCATTATTAAGTAAAGGTAGTAAATTTTAAGTGTTATGCTTTATACGTCCGCTCGTCAATACATCATGAAATACTAATATGGTTTTCATTGTTTGCTTTATATATCTTGTGTATGTAAGAAAAACCATATTATTGAGTTTCTAGGCTCTGTGATGGCGCAACAGTTATATTATTATAGTGTAGCAGAAATATCTCGAGCGAAAGCTACCAGATCAAAAAGGATTAAGGTCACGTATGTTGGATAATATTAAGTGGACGTAGATATGCCGTTTTCGTGACTTAGATATAAAACTGATTGTAATGCAAAATATTGTTAAATACAAAAATAAAGCAAGATTTCTATCCTTATATAGACTATTATTGCACATTAACTATAAACTAAAATGTATGTATCTCTTCTCGGTTCAACATGTGTAATTTAAGTCGACGTTTAAATAACATTAAACGTCAGTTTAATTGACTCTGAGAGTGATATAAAAGCACAATACTAAACTTCCTTTACAAATCCCTGTTTGGCTTCAATTTCACTCCGGGAACTGTTTAAATCATGCGCGTGCGCTTGAAATAGACGATGCGTTCACTCCGACGTTGTAAATTCACCGCTAATTTACAACCCCTCTATGTTATAAATAAATAAATACACAGCACAGCACTATATCCTCGCCTGACAAAATGTGCCACCTCTCGTATGGTGCTGTCATAACAGCTCCTTCGCGTTCGTTTAATTGATTACTCGCTACCAATTGTTATTACGCTTTCGGCCGTTTGTTTGCTGAATTCATCACTTATGAACGACAATTGTTCTGAACACTCCAAACTTGTTTGTTTCAGTGATGCTATAATTACAAATATCAGTTCGTACGTTTTTCTTTATTTCCTCATCCCTTTTATCATTTGACGCTAATCGTAATATCTTATTCATCGTTCGAGACGTCCAAAAACGTAAAACAATGCGGGCGACAGGAAATAAAATGTTATTTGTAATTGTGAACAACAGCGACCGAGCCGTCGCGTTGACGATTGTAACATGACGTGTCAAAATGTCGTTTAAAATTAAAATTGCTTGTAATTTTTTGATTTCCTTTAGTTTTGTTGAATTAATTTCGTTAGCGCTACAAATTATTCCGCCGTTTTCGATGTCTGAACGGTTATTGGGTGCCAAATGGATTGAAGCAAGACAGCAGCCGGTGTGTGATCGTGCCAGATAGGTATAGTGGTCATTGTGAGATACATTCTCCGCCGTTGTTACTATATATCTTGTGAAAAACGAGAAACTACACAAGCAGTGACAATATAATCACATCATTTAATATCCAATTTGTTTTAACACCGCTTCAATTCTGATCTGAACACCATCTTAAATATAAAATGATAGTATACTTTAGAAATATATGCTAACATACAAATTATAAAACAGATGCTCAAGTGACAAATTGCTGTATTACTTACATATTAGCTCGTATTTTTTATATGTAATGCATCTTTTCAAATTTATTACTTATGCAACTTTAACACGTTTAAATATTATATTCATTTATGTTTCATACCAGAAGAAACGACAGCTGCTACTGTTTTATTTAATGTTATAATATTAATACGAAATATTTACAATATTATTTAAGACTAATTATGCTTCTGAATTAATAATATATGTGCAACAATTTTATTTATAATTCATTGGCGATGTTTTATTTTACGATGTTTTCAAAACAAGCTATCAATCTGTCTCGAGTTCTTTGATTACAATTAAATATTCGTAACATTTAATGAAGGTGGAAGTACCTACATAGTTTCATAGCGTGAGTTTCATATAGATATGACGTTTCTGTGTAGTGATATCTTTCGCCGGCTGCCAGCTAGCGGGCGGGGTTAGTTAGATGCCAAGTATTGCGGGCTCGTTAATGTACCGCTTCGTCACATTCTCTTATTGTACGGACGCTATTAGGCAATCTATGCATGGACGCCACACACAGTGCGAAATGTCACTGGGCATTCTGTTTTACATGTTAAATTTGGACCACAAAATGTCTAGCGGTGTTATATGACGCGTTGCAAACATATAGTTACATTGCATCGCATATCAAAAAATAATAGGTATGTTCGGCTCTGATTTATGACACGATTAGTTACACTAAATGATATATAGCGGCCTGTCACATACTCCCTTTAATTAAGATTGATTAAAAAGTCGCAAATATCACGCAGACATCAGACTTCAATCATAGCATCTGCGATCTAACAGACAGTTAAATGTTACATGCAAACACACACCTGCCAGATTCATTTAACTGTAGTCCATCCAGCCTTTCTAATTTTATTGTATATACGTGTATAGAATTTGAATTTTCTTTAACGGACACCCACGATGTTTTAGTTTCGCAGTCACTTGAAATTTGCGAACAGATTACATAACAAGTCATGTACCATATACGATATGTTACCGTCGTTGCAAGATTCAGAACAAAAAGTCAACTTGTAAAGATTTTTTTCTCCACTATTCGATCTCTTCAACATCTCACGCGTCAATCGTTATGTATCAAAATGTAAACTGAATATAATACATCATACCATACCAGTAGATTATAAATATTTCAAATCAGGTAATGATTATTGTTACAACTTGAAAAAGGATACCGGATCAAATCAGGATCGGAATCAAGTTTGAGTAACAACCTCATATATAACAGGATGTACGGAGTGCAACACAGCGGTGGAACAATAGCCAATTTTACCCTTTAAATATATTGAAATAAAGGCTGGGGATTAAAGGGTTGCGTGTACATGTTATGTACGTGGAAGGGCCCGTCATGTTTTATTTATTCGCGTCGAAGTTGTAATAGAGTCGTGCCGTGAGAGCGGCTTGCACGTTTTTTGCCGGCCTTAGGCCTCCGTATTGAGACGTCTTTGGATGCTGATGTCTTGTTGTCTGTCCGTACAACATCCGACATGCCAGAGACACTTATTTATTAACTTTTTTTATATAAAAAAGCATTGAAAATTAGATCCCTTTAATATATAACAGCAACAGGCTTTTAAGAGTTCATAAATATTGTTGAGATTGTAATCGATATCGAGATATAATATGAATTAAATATTGCACTACTTAAAGAACATTTTTCATCAAACTACTTACGTATACAGATGCTGGTGGATATTAAAAAACCATTCATCACGGTAACAGCAAAAAATAAGAATTCAGAATCACACTCGAACACCGCAACTGCAAAATCTGGAGACGAAGAGGTATTTCCATTCCCCCTCACAGCTACACCCCCGAGGGTGGCTGTATCCTCCCCTTTTGACACGAAATGATTGTCTAATATTAGCGTTGTTATAAGGTCCCTCTTTAGGGATTTCAGTGTACCTTCTGTAAACATTACGTGCTTTTCAGTTTTGAATTCGCGATTTACTGAAATGTTTACTATAAATTAAATATATCTTAACATAATAACACGAAGATTAGATCGTAAATACTATAGAATAGGTCAACGGCCGCTTCGAATATTTTTTCTCCACCCCCCAACTATATCCACAAAAAAATGCCGCTTGTTTTCTTCGAAATGAACCGTGGAGTTTTATTTTGAATAAAATTTATCGTTGCTACATCTATTTCGGCTGGTTTCGTCAACACCGGTAACTATGTATAACGAAGCGGACGCTAGCTATGAATAGTACGGACCGTGGACATACAGATGACAGATTTGTTTAACAGACTCACATTATCATGAATAAAAGACAAGAAAATTACTTATTATTTTTATTATCACCTCATATATGACACGTATAAACGTAATTGGATTTTATTGTATCTTAACCTCATTATCATATGTAGTTAAATTAATTTTCCCATAATAACAATCTAAGTTCATTGCTATAGTTATTTTTAATAGCCGTTATCGTTAACCAATAATAATCATGACTATTATGATTTAATTGTTCATAATTTCATGATAAAGGAATCAATTCCCGGTTTTCAGCGTTACAGAAATGAGCAACGTAAATTTATTTTTGTTGAAGCGGCAATAATATGAAACTCGCATATTGCTCGATTCGATGTAGATAACAGAAATAATGGGGTTCAAAAATGAAATTAATTCCAGGTTGATGATTTCAAATTGAAAAGTCACATCGGTTCGCGCCATAACTCATGATACTGAAACGTGTCCGGACGGCTGTGTTGGACCTCTAGGGCTGACGGAAACTTTCCTTTTAGAAACACTTTAACAAAGATTATAACATTACTAATATACGTCATAATAAAATAACATTTTTATAATGCAATTCACATTGCATCGTAATTTATCAGTACAAATATTTTTATGTTCTCCACTAAATCTGTTAACACCATATAATAAAAACCCACATGATTTTTTAAATATAATATTCAAAATTGTTTTATTTATATTATATATGTAATCTCGAAGCTGTATAGTACCTACATAGAATAGAATAATAAATTCAGTTATCCGACAACAATAGCTTTTAATCCAGGCACGTCAAGTTTTCGCTATTAGAGCAAACCCTTATTATTCAGGGTTATATATCAAAATTATGTAAATATTTGCTTGATCAAGTATCAACCCTAGCTTGTCGCAGTCCTTTGTCGGTCTTTCCGCTTCACCACACACGGTATCTCTGAAACTAGAATATGCATGAACGAACACTATATTTAGTTAATTCTTAGTATTATTGATATCAAGAATATATAAATATTATAATTTATATAACATATTTATTTATCTTTGTATGAAATAGGCGTAATTTAATTTTATTCAATCAAGCAGGCTCAAGCCGTTGTTTTATTGATTGAGAAAATTACACATAAGACAATTTTTACTATTACTATGTACCTAAACGTATTTAAGAATTACAAAGTATTGTTTTAAAGTTGCTTATAAATAAATCTTACAGATATATTAAATAGAGTATATATTCCGAAATTAATTCTTTAAGAAATATGAAGTTGTATCTGAAAATTATATAGGTATGTCATTACTTACGCATGAATATTTGTCGGTATCAGCTTTCCTAGCTTTGTGACGGTAAAAACATATTGTAGAGAATTTCAATACGCAAACATGTGTATATATATAAAAAACAAATAAATATATACTTTTTCATATCCCTGTTTTCAATAAAAAGTTGTACATAAAACGAAAACAAATTATGATGCAGATGCCTCTGTAAAAAAAACCTTCAACGAAGTTTAAAAATACGAACGTTACATATTAATCCAACTAATTATTGTTTCGACGAGTTAATTAGAAATAGGCTCGTAAATCATTTTATCCACAAGTCTAAGGCATGTAACGGCGTAAGGCTTTCGAGGCAACAATAGAAATATTTGCGTCCTTATCTGATGACGGTTATTGTATGGGGTAGAAAGAGAAAGCGTCGTATCCACCCATAATTTGCCTGCACGAAAATTCTATAATAAATCATAATAGTTTCAGACAGAGTTGGGGTAAAAAAATGAACTAAATTGGAAAGTGAATTGTAAGGCACGGCGAGGCTAGCCTGTTATTAGACCAATTATGTTATTATGTTTGCCGTATCTAATCCGAAAAACTAAATTGGAGCCAGTCGCTGCCGGCGAATGGCCGATAGGTTCAATCATTTTTACTAGTGGGTCGCACGAAAT
Source organism: Danaus chrysippus (assembly GCA_916720795.1). Taxonomy (NCBI): domain Eukaryota; kingdom Metazoa; phylum Arthropoda; class Insecta; order Lepidoptera; family Nymphalidae; genus Danaus; species Danaus chrysippus. Next base: position 8,692,606 of record CAKASE010000079.1, read on the forward strand.
TCGTTGCGGAAGCAATAAGAAACATGAGAATTCCTAACAAATTGTACAATCGTATACATCCGAAGTGAAATTTTTCGATCGATCGTATAAAAAAGTTGGGTACGTTTTTTAGTCACCATTTTGGCATGGCTCATAGTTTCTGTACAAATTAAAAAGGGTGCTCTTCTGTACGTATTACAAAGTTCACGTTTTAAGCCCCTTGCCCTTTATTATCCCTCACCTAACTCATATTTCATTCTATGTGACCATAATTAAAGTGACGTATTAGTCTTTATATCAATTAAGCGCTTACAGCGCTGTCGACAGAGTTCACATTAGACTGCATTCCGCTTTGATAAGAACATTGAACGATAGCCTCTTTCACAATTTGTATATTTAGCATACATGCTTCAAAACAGGTTTTTCATATAAGTTACGAGAAGTTTTTTTTTTATTTTGTATATTTATTACAGAACGTCCTATTGTGTAATCAAAATATCAAAATATGAATACGAAATAAGGGAAGGGACAAAAGAATTACTGGCATGCTTTTAATTTATTCGTAAGCGAGTACATGAAAACGTAATAATAGAAGCGTGTTTGTAAATATATTAATGTAATAACTCTCTCAGGGTAATACGAAGTATGGGGTACTGAAATTTCACGGTACATACATCAGAACGATTGAAAACTGAACGTCTTCATTAAAACTGTCATATTAATAGGTTATCTTTAATATAAAGCTACAATAGTTAAAATTAAACGTGATCTGACCTAGCCATAATGAATTCATTCATGAATTACACCGTACATAATTTTATAGCATAAAAGATAAAAAAAGTATATTATTTATCATTATGCATGTGCTTATATTTATAATAAAAACATTGATATGACAGAATTAATTAATTTTCATAAATATTATTCTCATCTCGGTCATTGACCTTTTTAATTATTGTTTATCTATTAGTCGAGGATTATCTGCTTGCGATTTATTGTTATTGCCTTCATACAAGATGTCAGTTTGATAAATATTTTGATTGCGTATACTTTGTTGTTGAGAATTACTTCGTATTTTTAACCTCGCCGTATGATTAGTTAACATAAATCATGAATTTATTAATTTATCATCGATATAATAACGTTTAGAATGATTATTTCAACACAATTAAATTCGATCTTTGTTTTGATTTAATAAAAGTTACTATTAAATATTCCTCAATCCCTCCTTTTCACTCACATATCAAAGTGAATAAAATATATTTTTTTATATAAATATCAATTTTAAACCAACTTCCCTTCCATATTCTGTATTTACACAGTGATAACTCGTGCGTCACACTTGTCTCAAATGAACTTGACATTAAAAATAGGTACGTATGGTACTAAACTGACCTACTTATCAGCTAAGATCACTCTTAACCGTGTCTTCATATCAGAGCTAATGAACCTAACTTGGAGGGTCAAACGATAAATAATGACAACGACTTTCTACACTCAGTTTTTTCCTATATAATTAACAAGCAATCTCAATAATTAATATATAAATATTTTTAATTATATTTATTCATAAACAATAAGAATTAATAAATTAATTTCAATTGTTTCAGGTAAGTGAGGCTCCGGAATTGCATTTAACGAAATTAACGGTTGGCTGACGGGAACGTATTCGAAATTTAAATTACCATTTACCTTAGCGATCGTTTGTTTTGTCACGTGCCAGCCACGCGATAAACAGTTCAATCATGATTTACATAAAGTCGTAATTCAATTTCGCACGGCCGATGTACCGAGCTTCCAAAATGCACGTGTGCTAGCGACAGCTGAAATCAAAGGAAAGTCCTATAAGTGGACGAACTAAAAATATCGTAGTTATAGTGACTCGTGATTGGCTGTTATCTTAAGTATCAACATTAATCTTTTTAACGTAAACGGTTTTTGCTCCGCGTATCACAACTGGGTTTTCGTTATTGTGCCATATCGTCGGCGTCGGTGATTATATTTAATAACAATACGCGTATAGATATAATAATTCATTTAAAGCGTTGTAACTCTGCAGAGTAATGCTGAATATTAAATAAGAAATTATTCCTGCGATCGCAATCTTATAAGCAAAAACATATCTGTTTAAAATGTTTCCCGCCCATCCGTAGCGCAACGCTGCGTGCATTCACACGCATTCGGATAATCTTTCATATGATCGGGCACATAGAACAACCGGCCATTTTACGGAACCGATATAGTTCTCGATTCCGTTCGCTGTCGGCTGTCATTCTATTCGGCCGTGTTAGATGCATGTTCGCACTCCCACTCGTGTGAGGGCGCCTTTATTCGCGCTCGGCTGGCGTGTGTCAGTGTGTGCGTGTACGTCGGTGCACGCGCTCGTCTGTGTGCGTGCCCACTCATACCAGCCGACTATGACGGCTCGTAGATTTGACAGCTAGCTCAATGCGGGTTCAGACGTACATTACACCGATGTTAATATAGTAGAATACTTGACAGTTTATTTACGTACATTGACGTTCAGTTTGGAGTTCTAAATTCAAATTTTTATAATTAATTATATAGATATATATTGTGTGTAGTATTGATATGTGATATGATAGTTAAGTGTGTTTATTTATCATGTTCGCAATTAGATGCGCTCCGTTGAAAATCATTGTAAGGGGCAACGGTATGAATAAAATATTGCTCGCTGTTTGGTGGTCCCTATCACAAGGAGTATCTGATTATTGGATACAATAAATAGTGTTCTGATGGACCGCAGTGGAATACATGAGTTATGACAAGAAATAGGTGAAGTTTAACGTGAACACATGTGACGTACATTAACATTTGAACTTAGTTGTGATCATTTTAAAGTGTTTTATATTATTTTGTTTATTTGGACATATTCCGTTTTGGATTAGGTGGAACTAATACTTGGTGAGTTTTTCATATTTTCGTATACATATATAAAAAAAATTATAGAATTATAAAGAAGAATATAAAGAACTAAATGTTTCAATTTAAAATCTCATAGCCTCGTTAATTTAGGACACTAATTTAAGTTATACATCAACAGAGACATTTATACAAAACAGTAAATTTATTGTTTTTCACAAGTTAACCTTTTTGTAGCAGGTACAAGGGCGCAAGGTCGCTCTACTGTACAAAAAAAACTAAATAGAGACGTTCCTTGCTCTATCCTTAAAATTTTGGCACCGCCCTATATCATTAGTTTTTTTTATTTACTCTTAACTCTATGATAAATGACTTTAAATAATGACGTCCTAAAAGACAGGCAGTTTAAATAAAACTCTATTTCTTGTTAATTAACTATTTATTTTGTTTGTATTAAATATTGTTATAATATTGAAACGAACATATTTTATATATAGATATATTAATTTGAATAAATATATATGAGTTATATATACAATTTTATTTAAATCAAATAATTATATACTCTCAATTCAACATTCAAAACCGGTTACGAAACTTTTTCTCATAGATAATACATTTATATAATAAACTATGATTATTACCTAATAAACATAATTCTAAAATACTTTTCCTGTTACCATGGTAACGGTTAAGATATAACTCAGACCATTATATATAATAAAATTAACATAAGCATTCTACTGATCGAGCGACGGTAAACTTTTAATATAAATATAAATTAAAAACACGAATTAATTAATTAATATAAATAAACAACCTTATTATCAATAGATAAAGTTCATTTTTATATCATTAAAATAGCTTTTTAACAACTATGAAACTTATGAAAGATTAAATGAACGAGCGTGACAATGAAAATCATTAAATTAAACGTGATGGTGCCACGAGTGTTTTCGTTATATGATGGAAGGTTATAAACAAATTTATATGGTTAATAAAATAATAAAATGACAATTAATTTTATTTTAACTATTGAAATATTTAATATTACTAACATTTATTAAATATTAATTAGTAATCCAAGAGTTTACTTGATATTATTTTGTATATAATATACATATAAAAATTGACAATAAATCTTAATTTAAATAGATAGAACTAAAATAAAAAAGGCGTTTAGTAGAATGTACTATCTAATTGGATAGTATTGAAAGAACAAGCCTATAAAAGATTCTTTATCTCACATAGGGATGCATCAACAGTACGTAGTTGAAGCCAGATTTCATGCTATTATTCTAACGGTACCTTTCACCGCTATCTGATTCTAAACTTGTACCAAAATCTGCCTTAATAAAGTATACACTATACAGCGTGTAACAATTTCATGTTGAAAAGATTTCGTTACTACGATTATAATCCGTGACCGAACTACTTTCTATGGAAATAGAAAACTAACTTCATTATGCCCTTTTACGATACAAAGATCTCTTTCATTATATACAGGCTGTTCAAAAAATTATTAGATTTTATATACATTTATACGTAATAACCAGGTTATTATATATTTTAATGAAATATTTGATATTATTAATAATATGGACATAACAAAGCTACAATATATTATCAAGGAATAATAATGATAATTATTTAAATAGGGTAATTGTAGTCTAAACTAGTTGATGACCGTGGTTTTGCGTGGTTTGATGTTGACATCGAATAGCATTTAGCATTGTATTCAAATTGCTAGTTTGAAACCAATTTGTAGTGTTCTTAAAAGTTAATAAATAAGGCTTAATTCAGATTCATAATTAAACTGACTTAAATCAGATTGAAATTTAAGCTCACTTTTAATTAATAAGAAATTTATTAAATTAATTTTCTTTGACAAAATTTCACAAAATACTAATGAATTTTGGTGTGTATTCTTATAGAAAATACCCTATTTAAATAACATATAATAAATAAATAACAATTCATATAATTGAATATTTATAATAATAACATTGTTTCATACAAACTCCACAAATCCTTATAAAGAGTCCGCTATCAATATATTTAATAATACGTCATAATTCGCCGGGTATCAAACGCCCGCCCACATCGATGAAGGCTAATTCAACATCATTTGTATGTGTCTGTTACTAAAACATTTATATGTTACATTTTATTTAGAATTATATATGTATATAATATATGTATATATGACTTATAGTATGTAAGCTATTTAAGAAATTAAACATACAATTTCCTTATCCCATTACACATTAAAAGTTTGTTTAAGTTACTTTTAATGATATCTTTTAATTGAAAATAAATATAGCTACTACTAATACATAAACATTTAAGTTTTAAGAAACATATTTTTATTTGTAAAGATATAAAATATAATAAAAACTATAAAAAATGAAGAGTGCGAATTTTATTTTGCAATAAAACGCTAATCTTTTGATAAATTGATAAATAAAGATAAAAAAGTTGATTTTCATCTTTGGCGCGTGAAGTCGGCGAAATTTATGAGTATTATAGGTTGGAGTCGTTTGTAAAATTATCGGGTCCTGGTTACAGGGTGCTTTTTTTTGTTTTTCTGATATTATGAATACATTTAGAGTTATATACATATTGAAGATACATCCTGTATAATTTTATTTCTATATTTAAATTATATGTATCATGTCAAATTGAGAGAAACGTAATGTTTTTGTTTATGTTTATCTTGAATGAAAGTATATGAAAAAAAAATAGAATTATATTTATTTTGATATGTATTGTTACTTATTCTTTAATTAATACAAAATTATTAAAAATATTCTAATAAAACTTTTGTATTATGTAAATTATTAAAGTAATATTTGGTTATATATTTGTATTAATTCCCACCATCAATTAGCATGGAATTTTCTAGAAGCTCTACAGATTGTTTCTTAATTAGAGGTCACGATACACTTAATATATAAAATTAACATGTAACAACATGTCCGTTTTAATATTATTTCGCAATTAAAATATCATAGCTCTGTATAATTATTTTTTCGCAATTAAAAAATCACATCGCTAGTTTCACAAGAACATAAAAGTGTTAGCAATTAGTTCACTTAGAAATAACTAAGTTAACAAAACGGTTAATAATTAACAATTTAAAGTTAAAATTAACAAAACGTAACAAAATATTCTTATGTTTAACATTAAATATTGCAATTATTATGTTAAATGAATGGCGTAGAATTTGTTACTCTTATAAGTATGTAGTGAAAAACTCTAGTTAATTGTAAAGGATTATTTCTTTATGGTTTAAATTTGATTAACTATTAAAAACTATATTAATTAATCAAACTCTTTTATATATTTAAATTAAGTAAGAAAAATAATATTGGAGTTTAAGGGAAAATAACCCTTAGAGGTAAATACCCAGGGGTAGATAGATAAATATTTTTTAACATAGATATAATTTTCATGTGAAATAAAATACATTTTATGTCCGCTTTATATTCAAATTTTAGAAAAGTTAATTAGGAAGCAAAATTCTTGAAATGAGTTCAAATTAAGTTGCTCAGGTACATTCTAATTAACGTTTATGAATTTTTTAGACTCACATTATCTCAAAACAGTTTCGACTCTATTTAATACTTCTCATATTAAAGTATTAATTTTAACTGTGAATCTTCACCTCGGAAATACTAGCAACGGTATATAATATGATTTCAATTATAAAAAGAAATAGATTAATAATCATTATATGTGATAAAAAATATTTAATCTATATAATTTTTTTATAAAATTATATTTAAAAAAGTCAGAATTCCAATATTAATATAGACCTATTAGAGACTAAACAAATAAAACTCAAATATTATTTTTACTTCATCAACCTGATTATAAGAACAAACTAATTAGGGGAGAGTCGGTTATATCGTACCACTTTTCTCTTTAACTCAAATATTTCGACTATAACACGTCTTATAATAATTAATACATATGTAAAATAAAGTTTCGTTTTAATCGTACCACTAATTCTTTAAATCGTACCATGGGTGTTTAAGTCGTACCACTGAATGAAAGACATTAAAATTCTTAATCTTATTATTTATTTTTAACTGTTAGGTAAGTAATAAAACAACATTACTTATATCTAATAGGTAATAGAAACATAATTTTTAACTCTTAGGTTATATAAAGGAACTATAAGCTTTCTCAGTAAAATAACATGATTATACTATGATAATGAGATCAATCAACATAACTAATAAAAATGAGACAAAAAAAAACAGTAAACTATAATAATAAAGTAACAGTTAAGAAGAATGTTATTTGTAATATAATTATTGTGCATATTTCTTAATGGAAACAATCATGTCAAATGTCTGGATTCGAAGTACATGTCTCATGTAGCCACCGTTTACAGCGAACGCATTGAATCCAATCAACTTTTGGACCCTTCTTATCGTAGTAAGAATAATTGCACTTTCGACATATATTTTCAAGATAATCATCGCTGTCATCATCATCATCTAGTTCTACAAGAAGTGTCTCTCCTGAATCATCGCTACTGGTGATGGAATGAGATCGTTTCCTCTTATAACTTTTGTTCTTGGCCTTGGGTAGTACTTACTATACGGACCTGTGGTAGGTTATAGGTACTTGCGGTGGGTGGTCGGGTAAATCATACCAGTATAATTTAACCAACTGCCAGTGGTACGATTAAACCAACTAAGGCATTTCTAAAACAAAAGCAAATATCCGGCATAAACTCAAAACTTAGACGCGCAACAAAAACACCCAATAATCTAGTATACAATTGTGGAATAATAAAAAAAAACTGAATAACTATAGCTTACCTTGATTACGAGTTATCTCCTTACGAATGTACGACAATATTTATATTAATTCTTACAAAAAATGTTTTTCTTTTATTACATGCACAGTTGTTAACACACGTCGATTTAAACTAGTGGGTGAAGAGGGATGGTACAGGGCCACGATTTGATGTTGTCAATGTAGAAAAAAATATTCATTAAATGGGAAATTTAGAAGTGGTACGATTTAAATGCTAGTACGATATAACCAACTCTCCCCTATATTAATTTCCAGTATATATTTTTCATTTCGTATTTAAATAGTAATTGAGAACAAGCGTATGGTTTATGTATTTCTGATTTGATGGTACAAACTATGAATGTAGGGTATTCGATGCCAAAATGTACTGAGAAACATGGAACTGATATCTGGTTCAAAGATATTATACGTTTGAGCTAAAACGAGATGTATCAAAATAGTTCTGAACTTAGAACGTTTGAACTAGTCGAGAACTTTTATATAATATACATACTATATGTTAAAAAACTTGGTATCATTTGGAAATATAATAAAAAGACATATAAATATATAAATACAAGTTGTATAAGTAAAAAACATTCTATGATAATCATAATTTTTAATAATATAGACATTTTTTAAATATAAACTTACAATTATAACTTTATACTAACAATATTTTTCGTAATTGGTTTTAAGTTATTGTTTAAATTTTATTAAGTTCACTTAAATTTATAATATTGTTTGGTACATGAAAATAAAATTTGAATTTATCTTATTAACCTTTAAAATTAAACTGACTATTAATAGTTTAAAATAGTTTTATTAATGTATTATATAATAGCGATTATAATTAAGTATTAACCTTGTAACAATAGCTTGTATTATTATAAAAAGACATCTGAACAAACTAACTATATATACATATATAAATAAATAAATACCTATATAAATTTATTAGAATATTTTTAAATCAATATTTATACAAGAAACGCTAAAAACTTGATTCTCTAACTTTATTTATAGTTTATACAGAATTGAATATTCATAATGATTGTAATATATTATTTCTTTTCAATTTACTATATTTATTTATTGCGATTAAAATTTTATATTTTCCATATGTTTTATAACGAAGTAGACGTTGTTTTAGATAAAAAAAAATGTAGGAATTAAAATTTTAAAATTGTATTGAATAAAATGTTTAATTTAACCTAATTTAAAGTATTTAGTATTCCATGAGTAGGGGAGCGGGGGGCACGTTGTTACAATTTTTAGATAATTATTAATATCACAAAAGCTACCAAAAAATGTATACATTTGATTGCTTTTACCATTAGTGTGTCTACTCAGCTAGTAGAATAGAATTGGAAAAATATTAAAATTTACGTAATTTTTCCCAAAATAGAGAATTAATGAAATAAGTCGATTGCAACAACTTACCCCTGACTTGGGGCAAGTTGTTACAGCTTCGGGGCACGATGTTACAGTAGGTAAATAAACAAAATGAACAATAATAAATCATTTATTTTTTATTATTTCAAAACGTTATGAATAAAAAAAACTATTTTGATCAGTCTTATAACATTTATGAGCAATTATAATATCTATATCGTAATTTTCCAACTTTTTAACAGTAATAATCACATAACTTTTGGCAGGAACTTTCTTAAATCTTATATATCGTTTATTTTAGTTATTTTGGTTTATCGGTTAATACAGCGGACTTACGTTTACGACGGTTATGGATGGATTGTTTTAGAGCCTCTGCCTTGGGAAAGGACCTTATCTTTGAAGGCGAAAAATTTTCAAATGTACTTTGTATACCAGATGAACCTGGTATCGCTAATTCAATTTTATTTTTAAAACTTGACGAATCTGCACTCGGTAATGTTGTTAAACATTCTACATATATCTTGCGAACAAGCTGGATTTGGAGAAGGTGAAACAGTAATATTGTTAATAGTGTCAGGTAATAGATTGGTTGCTGTTTCGGTTGAATGTAGGATTTCATTTGTATGATTTCATTTTTTCACTTTCCATTTATTCTAAATTTTAAGTACAGCGTAGTAATTTCTAAATGATAGTCAATGAGATGAACAGTAATTCAGGATCTGAGGCAAGTTGTAACATGTAACAACCTACCCCGAAAAACTGTAACAACCTGCCCCATGGTGTGTTTTTTAATTAAAATTAAAGCCGCCATTAATGGATATCAATAGCAGAATAAAACGCTATTACAAATTAAAACTCGATACATTATGAACGTTCGAGGCGAAAAGAATTTAGAGAATAACAAATATAGACAGCAGGAATCAAAAATTTCGTAAAAGATTTTGTTACGAACTTGATGGAAATCGAGACACGTGTACATAACCTAACAGTTTGCCGCTTGCCGGGTCCCTGATTGTTTTTTTGCAACGCACGATGTTATAAGAAAACAAATGAGTCCACTTACGTCTACCAAAGAGTTAAAAATCCCGGTAAAAAATGCGTGTAACTTCTTACCCCTGTAACAACTGGCCCCCCGCTCCCCTAATTAATACATATAAAGTAAGAAGCTACCTACTATTAAATTATTTTTGAATGTTTTTAATTTAAAAGATTTGATAGTAACATTATTTTATTAATGATTTTAATACTTTTACTTTATTTACCTACATATCAATTTATAATTTGCATATTATCATATTAGGTATATCCAATAATCACATATTTATATTATAGGGACCTCTATCTACCTATGTTTTATTTCCTAATGCCTTATGGCTCAATTTAAAATCAACTTTAAACAATAGTTGATAATTATTACTCAAAGTTACCAGGTTCAAATAAATTACATTTCGTCATAGAAAAAAAATAATATGTATACTTATACCTATAATAAAATATGTACCTATATTTTTTCAAAGCGTTTATTGATTTCATTTTATTTATTTTTTTCCTATATGTTATATAATATAAATCTCTTGCTTCATACGCATGCCAATATAATTTTATAATTATTCATTATCTACATACATGTATTTTAAATAGATTTTCTTCTTTGTGTTTCAAAGGTCGATATATACCTATAACAAATAATGTATAATAAGGAAAACTTTCATAAACAATAGAAATGTAAAAACTCAACCAACCACGTTGTAATAACTAGCAATAGGCGTAGTGATGTGCTGTCGAGGTGTTCCCTCGATAACTGCGCTCCGTCACGCGACTCGCCCCGCCCTTACACACGCAACATTATATGAATAATATCTGAACATTCAGATTTCTTATGACTAGGTACTTTTACTAGCTCAAGGTGATGAATTAACTTAATTAATTAGCAATAAATAAACTTTGTGTTAGATAGATGAGCAATAAGTTTCTTAAATAGTTCTTCATCTTATAAACATTCATTGTAGTGTCATTATCATTGCGAAATAACAGTACTAAGAAACAAAAATATAAATGTCACCAATCAACACTTTTCCACTCGTCAGTACAAGTCAGATCATCTAACAAAAATCCGAGCGTCTAACAGTCGTTAATAAACGGCGGCCATCACTGATCGGGGCCTATTATGAGAGTGTGACGTCACCGCCCCCCCCTCCCGGCACCGCGCCCTCCTCCCTCGACCCCCTCGACCCCCCCGGCTCGTTCAATCAAACCGGGAACCCTCGTCATTCCCCACCCCACGTTCCGCTTTACTGACTCCGCATTTTTTCTCATAATAATAACGTCGAAAAAAATCGCACAAAAAATCTCGACAGACGCGATTCTCATTCCGTCCCATCCCTACCGCCATCCTTTTTGTCTGCCATACCAAAATTGAATTTAATTCACAAATACCTTTATACGGATGTTCGGAATAATAATGGCTGACGATTTTTTTAAAAACCTACACGTTGAAACTAATTCAATATTTAAAGAAGTTTTTGAAAAATAATATAATTCTTTAAAAAAATTTAGTATTGCTTTTAAGTTTTTTTTAATTCATCTAATTATAGCAGCAAATAATTATTATTATATAACAGATATACGTAATAGTCTAAGAGACTATTATTGTATTTAACGATACTCTCTTCGAATGTATTTCTATAGTAGAAGTTAATTAAACCATCCATATTTATAATTAATTACGTTTAACTTAAATTATTTGGACAAAGCAATTAGGAAATTGTATTAACACAAGTGTTCATATAACAATTAAAAAACAATAATCTTATTGGTTTTCTGTGTGTGTATTGGCGCATATTTGTTCAATTGGTCACATCAGTCTTATTGGAAGGTAATCTCATTAACGAATTATACATTTTTCTAAGTGTATATTATATTTATAATCATATAAAATTTATAATTTTAATTGATTTTTGTTTCACAAATTATTTGGATTGAAATTAAATTCCACTTTTCAAAACAATGTCTAACAGTGCCATCTGTTGTTCGAGAGCTTACAAAGTTCAAAATAAGTTTAATCTTCTTGACAAGAGAGGCTAGTAGTAAAAATTACTTTCAAAATTCGTGAGGCGCGGATGTTACTCGTTTACTTATAAACTTATAGATGGGGCTTTTGAGAACAATATAATTTAAGTAATTTACAAAATAAAAATAAATAACTTTATAAATAAAGTATTACAAACTACAACTAAATTATTAAATGCTGGTCCAATAAAAATTATAACACGAGGTATTAACGGTAGAAATTCATCCAATTTATAAGTTTTGGACCAATATTTTATCGAAAACCAACTTAACTTCAATAGAAATTAAAAATTACGGATGATACATAACTTTAGACAGAAAAGTCAAGAACTATTTCGTCTTGTCCCTGTATATCTTCTCTTTATAGTGCGTATAGAAACTGATAGATGCCGCTTTTTGTTACAAGTTTCCAACTTTTACTACTAGGTGGCGCGGGAATAAAAATAAATAGAGGTAATTTTACTTTATTTATTTTATTTAAAACTTTTTAAAAATAAAATTCACATTAAACATTTTAATTATATTTAACTTTAATTAGTACCTACATTATAAAATGATTGTTTTACACAAATATAATACAGTTAAACATAATTGATTGATACCTTTTTAAATATAGTTATTAATACTTACCAGATCATGTCACCATTATAACAAGTAATATATATTTTACATCTATAAAGTTGCAAAACATGCAATTACAAGGTGTCGTGCAATAAATCACTAAGGCCAATATTAGTCGGTATGTTCGCAATGTTAATTAAACACAGATAATGCGACGCTAGCGCCGTGGCCATCTTGTGAACTAATGGCACGAGATACAATAACGTGTTAAAAATAACTCATAATAGCTTATTAATATTAAATATAATTATAAGCGTGATAGCAACAAAAAATATACAATTCACTTCAGTTACATAATATTCTCAATCAATTATAGATGAAGATACAGTCATAGATAAATGCAAAACTTCACGTATGAGTAACGAATTTCATAACATTACATAATATTTAAAAAACAACATAACTGATGGACTTAAGCATATTTTCAAATAGTGTGACTACGATATATTTGTCATATATATAAAATAATATATAATTGTATTTCAATTACAATACATAACACCAATCCATCTCTATAATCCTTTGAAGACAAGCCTCAGAGCCAGTCGGGAATGTCAGACATTTTGATTGCACGGCCGTAATTGATAGCGTTCGCTTTGATTAACAGATTCCTCTACCTGCGACCCTCGTATAGAACAGATTATTATTTAATAACCTTTATTATTAACTAAGGTTTAACGTAACTAATTTAAAATTCATCTACCTATCTAATAGCAAAAGGTTATATATTTCAAATATTTTCCATACATAGCTGTCTTGTATCGATAGATCTAACACATATATAAATACAGTAATTAAAACATACATTTCCACTCAGGCTCAGTATCGTCACGGGTCTGTTATAATTAGGTGAAAAATTATGAATCCTTTGACATTACGCAAGTTGTAAATTAAATTTTGGAAGTTGGTAATTAGTGGGTACATCGCATTTCACTCAGCGGTGCCTGATTCACTCTAGAGGGCTGTTTATATTCCAGTTTTAACGACAGGGAAAAAAATTACAAGCAGAAGTAAAATACCCTTCTGTGTTTTATAACACGTTTTAAACTTGACCGTTGAATGAGTCGGGATTCAGTGATTAAAGTAAAGGAAGATTTTTGATTTTTTTAATTGAAATAAATAGACCAAATTTTTTTCTTTAAATCATATATGTCGTACAAGCAATTAATGTTTGATTAAAATAATTTTACACAATAAATTAAGTGCTATATAGGTCTATACGTAGTAGTAATGAGCTAACACATAATTATACTTCCGAATAATATTCAATGTCTCTGATCTCACAAACAAACAACTCTTCACATTTATACCGATGTATTTAAATAAGTAGTATAATTAGTAAAGGATCTAAAGAAACAGCATTGAGATTAATATAAACCAGCTAACTAATTAATACACGTCTTAAGATACGCCTATACAGACCTGAGATACGTCTCAAGATATCGACCGTCTAGTAGAAATTATCTTATCGTTAAATAACTATAGAAATAGATTAGAATAGAACAAAAAAAATAGTAGATAGATATGTTTTAGAAGATACCTACTCATAGGACAATTATTTATAAATATATTTATTGCTTATATATACGAAATCGAATCTGTTCATGACTAAAACGTGATCGACTTTTAATAAACATACACATATTCTTATCTTATATTGAAGCCAATAACTTTACATTAATATAAAATTGATATAAATCATAATAAAATTAAAATCTCTGTCTCCATCTTAAATAAAAAACATCTTAGTACTATATGATTATGACGTAGAAAACTATAATAATAATATGTACCTAAATAAATCAAAAAACACTTAACGCGCCCACAATAGAACACTAATTGACAAATAGTGGATATGATGTATACGTGGGACTCAAATATATCCTTTGATCTGCTCGTGATGAACAACCAGACTGTCCGACGAGATTTGTATTAATGTTATTTTTAATTCAAACCTAAATATCTCGTACGATACATATTCTTTATATAACAGGTGATTAACGATACTTTAGTCAATAATTTTTTTAATATATAATATTTTTTTCATATATTATGTAAAATCAATACTATTATTTACGTATTGAAACTTATCATAGTTTTTTTTCCTTTAAATCTATTTAATTCTCAACTTTTGTAAGCGTCAGTGTGACAAATGTTTTTCTAAAATGTCGTAAATATACCTACTGGTTTTTTTTTGTATTTTCATTAATTATTTTCTCGACATGACATATATTCTATACGTTATCACTTCATGGATTTACCTCATTAAAAATAATATACTATAGTTATTCATCACATGTAGTATTAAACGACTTGTCAAATACATCATGGTGTCTACTTTTAAAATTTATAACATTATTAGTATACACGAAATACTGAACAGAAGTTTTATATAACAGACATAAAAATACCTATGTATTTCTTAAAAGTAATCTAAACTTCACCTTTGACGTATATCTCTTGAGAACTTCCATTTACCAGGTAGCAACCTAATTAAGAAATAAATAAAATATCATAACACTCATTTATATGACATGTTGTTATGGTAACAAGGATTATAATAGCGTGTACAGGTTTCGGTCAGTAAAGCATAGGGCATGGGAACTCAGAACTGACTCATAAGAGAAATAAATCAACGCGATTCGGTTATCAAATTATCAAAGGCACGTAAGACTGTTAATTTCCTCGTCGGTCAGTTTAAAGACATGTTCCTTGAAATGAGTTGAGATATTTATCAGATTCGTAATTGTAGACTAGAAACATTAGCTCATATACGCAGCTGATTAAAAAGTTGATAACACTTAGCTATTTAGAAAGGAATTTACTCACTGGTTAAGACAACTTATGTATTAAATATCTTAGTCATAACTCCAATGATTGGTGGTATTTTTTGAATCTATCAAGTGATATGTAAATAAAATCAAGTATATTTTATTTATTGATTGTAATTCAAATGCATCGCACCCTCCTAATAAATCTCTATTCGGAAGTTTTTAATGAGACAAGATTTTTAAAGCGTAGAACTCTGTAGATTGGACCTACTTGCTGGAATGTAAATGGAAATTGAAAATTAAAAAAAAAATTGCGAGGGTCGCTCTACGTGGGGGGTCTGCTCAATCGTAAATTTAAATTGTCCATCCCTCAACATGTAAATTTTCCGAATAGCCACCTTTCAATTGTCTTTGTGCTTTGAAATAGTAATTCATGAAAATTTAATATCACACACAACATCGGTAACGAATGTTTTACTGTAATATTTCTTTAAGATTCCTTGTCTTTATATGTATTTGTAGTATACACTATATATATATTTAAACATTCGTAAGGGACATATTGTCTTGTGTCACGCCGCCTTCATTAAATGTTGCTAATGAAGCTTGAACATTTCGGTTTTAAATAACGAAGACACTCGCTAGGGGCGGATACAAATATTAGTGTGTATATTTTTTACTTAATACATAAGTTTAACAAACCATATCAAAACTACGACGTTTCTTTGTATCGATGTGCCAAATATGTTTTCAGTAGCTGATACGTACACCGCTCGTTAACAAGATAATCTCGAAGCACGTCTCCTCACTAAGATCTTGTCTAAAGTAGTCGTATAATGTTTCATGTACATAGAATTTTTATTATTCGGACTAACTTAATTCTAGTAGCCGTCTACTTAAGTGGCTCGTAAATTTCTTAAGAACCGGTGTATGATGTTACAATGTCGCTCGTATCTCGCTACAAATTAACGTCGATGTAACGTGGCGTCGCGTCGTGCGTTGTCACTCATACTCCATCATGAGTGTCGTGGATTTGACGCCGGGTCATGTCACGCCGAGACAGTAGGTATATCATGTAACTGTCTCATTTTTGAGGAATGAGTGTCATGAGTATGACAAAGACGCACTCATGATACCGCCCTGTACACATATTGCGAACAGGTTGTCGTTAATGGACGATAACTGAAACTAATTAGATTTTTAAAACATCACGTCTGTTCCTTCCGTAGTTTTGTTGAACATGCTGCGGCAATCGGTCAAGTTTACGGAGGTGGTATGTTTTCGAAAAGCTTCCCCTCAGCTGTAGATAGTATAATTAGTACAGATGATTGTTTAAGTGAACCAATTTTTCAATCAAATATAATGATTAACTTGCTCAATATATCCTCTCGTGTTTTTCCAGATTAGCTGAGTTTCTGATGAGGATACATCGTCCGCAAGCTGATCGTGAACCAACAGTGGAAGTGGAATCAACTGCTGCTGTTCAGTGAATGGAATCCGAAGTGTTTGTGTAGTGAGGGACGGATATAGTGACAGTGTCGGCCTCCTCGGCCGAAAACCTGCAACGGAAGATACGGACGCGAGCCACGCGGGCTGTGGGCCCGCGATGAGCGCCAACAGTTGCGATAACATGACATATTTCTCTAACGCATACGTCCCAGACATGAGGAACGGCGGCCATGACCACCAGCAGGCGCACGCGCACTACGGTGCGGTGCCGCAGCAGGGACACGAGATGGACGGCTGTGATCAACAGCTCAGGCCAGCCCAGCATCACTACTCCGCGCAGACGGCGCCCGGGATGCCCTACCCGAGGTTCCCACCATACGACAGATTGGGTTACTATCAACAAATGGAACAGAATGGATATCGGCCTGATAGTCCGTCACAGATGGGTCATATGGGGCCGAAATCGGATGGATACGGCCCTAATGGACACCAACCACCGGCTCCAGCGGTGTACCCTTCGTCGTGCAAAGTACAAGCGGCGGCCGCGATGGCGGGCGGTGTCCCTGGCAGCCCCCCGCTGGAGCAGGCGCAGCAGATGCCTCACCACATGCACCCCCAGCAGCACATGGCCCAGCACGGGATGCCGCACCAGCAGCACCTCATGTACCCCGTGGACGACATGCAGCACCAGACGCAGATGCCTCCCATGCATCAGCAGTCGATGCATGCACAGCAGCCGCCTCCACAACAACCACCGCCAAACACCAACGCATCGTTACCAAGTCCGCTCTACCCTTGGATGAGAAGTCAATTTGGTAAGTTGAATAAAATATTCCAATATTTTTCTTAACAAAAATATTTCGTTTAGATACTGTATACTCAAAAAGTGAAACTACTATAATGTATTCAGGGTTACAATACATTTTTTTAATATAGGGAAACGAAAGTGAAAGACGTTTGAAAGTTAATTTTGCACAACGTATAAACAGGTAGCAATGTATTTTGCGAATTCGTTCACCACCCGCCTGCATTGACTAACAAAAGTGCCAAAAACAATAGCGTCGTCTAATCCCTAGTAATTTATGGACCGAAGAGGCATTCAAAAGGAATTTCACTTTTCATAAAATTTACAACTCCCGACACAAAGGTTCACCTTCTGTTTTGCTGACAACGATCACGAACAAAGCGGTTTTAAGTTGCGCTACCGACTCCTACTGTTTTTGAATTGTCTAAAATTTAATTTATGTCCCAGTCGCTAATTCAATGTTTCTATTGTGATCGTTTGAAACGTCTCACTCCAATACAAATATCTTTTAGTTAGATCCGCACATCCGAGCCGTACTTATGCTAATGCGTATGTTTAACAATCCTTGAAAACTCGCGAGTGATATTAAGTGGAGAAGACATCTAGAATAATAAATATAGATATGAATAAATCAAGTAGTGCTGTCTTTGTTATGTTATTTTTATCTTAAAGTTTGTTTCTTCAGACGACCCGAAAAGAAAATTCCATATAAGGTACCACTGTTTACTTTATGAACAAAAATGACTTCTACTTTGTTCTATTATATAAATTATAAGGTATATGGGTTTTAATTATAGGAATATATAATTGTCCCCTTGACGTGTAGATAATAACCATAACTTTTAATACTTAGTCATAATAAAATGACTTCATTAGAGAGTATGCGAAAAAACTAGATCTTTAAAATATAATTTCACTATTGAAAGATTTTTTTTCAATAAGTGTACAATTCCACTGTATTTTTCAATAGCTTATTATAGTATTTTTACTATACAAAAATTTATTTATCTTAATTGTCAAATCACTCGACCTCAGATGTAGATAACTATCTCTACACTTCATAGAGCGTAGGTTAAATGCAACTATTCAGTTCATGGTAGCCAGGTCTTAAATCTACTTCTAGATTGATTTTATCTGGCAGTTTTGATAAAACACTTAAAACCCACATCAATGTGATAATTCACAGTTCTATAGCACACAGTCCTACGTGTAGTAACTATACATTGCAAAAATTTTATATGGCCCATATAAGTATATAGTAATTATATATTAGTGGTAACCATTATAAAAAGAAACTAAATACAGTTTGAAACGCACAAAGATAAGACTAACAAGATATTAAGTATCAAGAATTATCAGATATAATAGACCACCCTGAAGGAACTTAAAATATTTCAAGAATCAGACGACAGTCTTGTTACTTAATGAAAAATACAGTAGCGATACTTAAAACAGTACTCAAGAATCAAGATATGTATACCAGTAAAAATTCATTAATTATCTTCAAAATTCGGCTTCCATTCTAAAAAATGGACCAATCGGAATGCATCTTGAGTTTTAAAATAGAACGCTTCGTAGCAGACACATCGTTAATCATTTTGTGAACAGAATCTTACACCTACCACTAATATGTAATGATACATCTGTTATTATATACTCCTCATCTTGTATATCGTCTCTAATTAACTCTATACAGAACTATTCCTTTATCTTATAGTTTTAATACTATAAATACTATATATGTAACTTTTTCTCATAAATTTATCTCGTTGATATGTTGTTATACTGACTAACGGCATAGAAAGATAGACTTGCCAGGTCTGTGTGACGGTAGCCAGCGATAAGTCGGCGCAAATCGACGTGGAAATGGAAATATAATGGTAGCACCCCCCCCCCCCTCAACCCCCAATATCACCCGCCTCACCCCCCCTAGCCCCGACCAGCTCATACAATGCCGAATGAACGACTTGTTACATTTCATTGTTCAGTTATCAGCCCAAAGGCCTTTGTGAAGCCACGATGATTGAATACAAGAATTTGTTTGCCGCCTGCTTCTGATTTTCCACGTTTGAAAATGAAAGACCGAATCGTTTGGCATTAAATGGAATTGATGATGAGACTTTATTGCTATATTTAGTTAATAATATTTTAATAATTAATTGATTATAATCATTGTTATTATCTATGTTTTACTATTAATAGTAACGTCATGGATCCTTCTTCTTCAAAACTAAAATAAATATTCTGAATCAATATATAAGGGAATAGAAATGTGAAGTATTTTTCCTCATTCAAAAGCATTACCTACTTACGGTTGATAAGAGCCATTGTGGATTTCATTCACCATTGATCGATTGTCGATTGTCGGTTTAACAATGGTGGTGAATGCCTTTCCAGATTGAGGTTCCGATTCTTTGGCGCTGAGGGGCTTCCCCTTTTCTATGGACCTGAAATACTTATTTCCTGTGTAATGTTAACAGATATCGCTAAATACATCCTTGATCCTCGCCTAGTATTAGTTTGTATTAGCTAGACTACTCCTACCCTCCTAAATAAACCCCATTTTCTCACACCCTAAATAGCATTCGAATACACAAATATTATTGTTATTGAATATTTTAGCGCGATATCTCGAACGTTCCCCTTACATATGCTGTTATTTGCATAAGATTTTTTTTAAGAGGGTGCACTGTAAAAATACATTTCTAATTTCGTTTGCCACGAACTTTCCGGTGAGGGCCGGTAGTGCTACCGACGTTGAAGGATGGTTTTCGCTCTCATATTATTTTTGTTTCGGCGTCTTTGAACTCGAGGAGGTATATAAAGAATTGTTTTACGTATAACATGTTTTAAAACATAACTGATTCTAATCGCGAACATTGCGTATGATAGTTTTCTTTACATGATTTGTATATTTGATTAAAACATTATGACGGACATCAAAAGACAAATTAATTGTATTTGCTTAGGTATACATGGCGAATCTTTCAGAGAATGCACATCAATCAGTTTTTAACATATATGTCGAGTTTGATATAAATATATTTGAACAATTGTTTCAAAATATTTATCCTTATAAGAACGTGCTGTGAACAGCAATCAATTACGCGCTACATGTTTACGTAGTTTGACCTTCCATCAATAGGTGGCGTTGTTTTGAAAAATAAGTTTTAAAATATTTTACTTATCAAATTAATCGCTTTAAAATGGTTATTATACTAATAAATTATGTGAGAGACACTAATTTTGATAGTTACAAACGTATTCATGTATTCATATGAATTCTTCAATAAAAAACGTAATTAGACTCTTCATAAATAATCAACTGCTATAACATTATAATGTAGGTAGGTATACAATAAAACTAAAAATATTTTATATGAAGAACCGGAAAAAATATAATTACACGCTCACACCGAAATAGTCGAAATAATTTTATACACAGTCAAAGCTGCAACACACATACAAATCTTTCACAAAACACTTTTTTAATCCAATAATCGATAGCACTTTCGAAAAATTTTTATTTTCCATATAATCCGAAGTACTTTGTATATCGTCTTATAACAAGTCATAACTCTCAACCTAAATTTACTAAACTGCTAAGTTCTAAAGAAACTTTATTCTATTATCTGGTAACATAGCAACATCGGCCCTGCCATGATAGGTATCCGACCAAGAACTTGGGGTAACTTACATTAATTAAATGTTGGGTTACAACGCTAATCAAACTTTGACCGCTGAGACGAGAATTATTATGAGCCATAAAAAATCAATTATCAAAACCGAAGAACTCAAAATTAATATACTTTAAAGAAACTTCATTAAAATTATCAATAAATAATCACATCAAATAGGGTTGCTGCTATTTAATATACAGAAAATATTAACTCATTAATACGAAAGCCGCTATCATTAGTGGATTAAAAATATCACATACACATGTGGATCGCCGGCTCGTAAATCATAAAGTACGTAGGTATATGTATGGAGGCGCGGAAAAAAGTCCCTATTTCCTGCTCCGATCACACATGACCGGCCTGTCTATCTGCCAGACCCGTGTCAAATATTCTCTGGAGCGTTCTGAGGCCTCCTGGGGCCTCCCGGGCCTACCGTGGTAAACCGTCTTACGCCCCTAATGCGTACACCCCATTTCACCCTGATGAATCTCTCCATACACATTACCAATTTGAACCCACAACGCTACCACAATCAAACAAAACCGCTTCAGTGATTTAATACTTTTTTTCATTAAGATTTCCGCGTCCATGACGGGCATTGACAAATCACCCTCGCTAACACCTTTCATAACTTTTCGCTTCGTGATCCAAAGCAATTACTCACATTCTATCGCCTTCTCAAATATTCATTCCTGCTTCCCAGCAAATTACGGTAATGGTTCCAACAGCCTGTAATTAGACTACACGGAAAACAGAATTCCTGTAATGGATTACGATTTTTTAAAAGCTATTAGTTTCTTACTTAGTTAATTGAACTAGAATATTGTGCGGCGGTGTACGGGATCGTATTTAATAACGGGTGTGGGTGTGGGTGTGGGTGCTGCTCGGGTGACATCACGGCAGCAGACGGAGTCGGGTGTCGAACAAAGCTAGCCGGGCCTAACAAAGACGTCAGCGACCGTGGTTGCGACGCGGAGTTATGGCATCCATTGTGAACAACAATACCCAACAAACGAGTTTGTATAAGCTATTAGGTACGCGCATTAATATATATTTTTTGTTCGCCTGAAAATTTAGCATTCCATTACGGGGGAGAGAAATGAAACGCCCGCCGTCATGAATTATATTATAATATATTTGAATATTTCATTTGACACCTTTTTTTTTGTTGCGGGCTGTGTTTGGTTCAATCCGAGCCGGGAGTCTCGTAATTTTTATCGCACACCGAAGCAAATTCGTTGAATAACATTCCATTACGAATGCGAAACACGACGGCTATCACCGTCGACACGAGGCTGACTGATGGCTCTGTATTCGAGACATAAATCCTTTTCAAAACAAAGGTTCTGTTATGAATGTTATATATTCATAACATTTTAATAAAACAATTATTGTGACAGAGTTCTATGTATAATGACGTATTCTCTTTATATTCGAATTTGATAAAAACATTTCATAATTTTTAAATATTTCTATATTGGTTCTAAATTAAAATATTATGAACATTCAAAATAACGAATAGAATATTATAAACTGTCACAACATAAAACTACATAGAATAGTCAAAGAGAGCAACAAAAAACGTTGCCATATGTTATTGTTTTAGGATCACAGCCGCAAGCAAAACAGGATATTAATGTGTGTTATATACACGCGGTCATTAGTATATATAAATATATATATTACATATAATATAGGTTGAGTGTACGAAGATTGCGTCTGCCCCCGCCCAACTAATGATTAATGATTTTCAAAGCTTCAAAGGCCTCCATGTTTTTTCTTTGTTCTTTTTGTATTCGTATCAATAATTATTTCCTTGTTTCGTGTTTCATAAAAAAAGTACGCATTGATGTTGCTAAAAAACATTATAACATCAAATTTTGTGAAGATTAACTGGGACCAAATATAACGAATTATATTCTAAACTTTCTAAGAGTTAATTTAGAAGTTTATTTTTATTACAAAATTCTTTTCTAAAACACAACTTAACTAATATTCACTTTAATACACATTAACAGTAAAACTATGTTTAAGTTCCCATAGCTCGTTTGAACCGGCAATTTCATTTACGACGTGTAAGCGTTTAAGAGAAATTGCATTAATATGAATATCCTTTTGATATCGTGTACGGTGTTGCAATACACTGAGTGGCTTGTACATTCTTTGAGGGCGAATAACAATAAATCGGGCAGGACAAATTGGACTCAAACAGCAACAGTATAAAGTAATAATTCGCTTGTACACAAATAATGTTTTATAACGTCCCGTTTGTCGTACGTATGAAATTGTTGGACATGAATTATGTATTGTCGATATCGCTTCAAGCTGTTGCTGTATTTTTTTTTTTAATATTTCACTGGCGATACCGCAACGAATTAAATTAAAAGCTCTTTTCACTTCCACCACTGATCTATGATTTTAGGCTCTTGAAATTTAAATTATGATTTAATTATAATCACTTTACATTATTCAATAAAGTTTTTACCGGATTTATAAAGATTCATTATACATTTACACGTTTTTATTCTGATTGTATGTCTGTTCGTCAGCTAATTATATAGAAACTGAAGATGGCTATAATTACAAGACTAATTAATAATGATGAAAAAGCAAAAAAATTTTTTTCCACCATATTTCTGTACCTATTCTTGAATCTTATAATTGGTACCTAATCGAAACAGGCAATATTTTAGTAACTCTTCTTCTGTAATAGTATTATTTGACCTTAAGCTTATTGTTTTGTTAATTTCGTAGACCTCAGGCGATTTTAAAATCGAGGCTTTCTAGCTGTGTAGGTTTTAACTTAGGATACAAGTCAATAATGATTATTGAATAAAAAACTTTACCAAGACGGTCTAAGCTAGGACACATTGCATTTACCATTATGCATATTATGCCTAACTTAAGTACCTAATACAAAAAATCCCATAAGTCCAAATATAACTTTGAAAGAAAAGTCTTTCAGTCTTCTTGAACATTATTTCGTATATATTATATATTATCAAAGATAATATTAATAGTGTGTAAAGTATTCTCAATCTAGTCTAGCTGTGAAAGTAAGCCGGGCAGCGACTTTGTATCGATGATTTATGTGTGCCTCGCGACACATGCAGCGTTGTGACGACTAAAGAACAGACGGGCGTTTGAAACGCCGCGTTTGGAACGCTGATATGAATTTACTGATATTTTGATATATTACTATAAAATCGAACGCTATTTTACTATGAAAACAGTTTCATATATGTATAAGAGATATTCGTCTTTAGTTTAAACATCCAATCCGTTGTTAAAATGAGTTCGTGTATTAATGAATATTAGTCATACAAGTCAGTGTGAAGTAACACATAAATGAAGTCGTTCCGTGCCAGTCGCGTGGTCCCTGTAATGCTCTTATTACGTACGGTTTAAATCTGACGTCGGGATCATGTTTTATGCATCTGAGTGCGCGATGAAACCGCCAACGTAATATATAAAGCCCGCTGAGAAGGGGATTTCATGATATCCTATATGATTTTGTTTTCCGTCTGACTTCAAGTTTACTATGTCACTTTAAATTTTGGTGATTCATAACGTAAAGTTATATAGTCATAAAATATCATAGAATAATAAATCACAGAAGAGTAATTAGGTATAATACTATTCGGTCATTCAAATCTTGAATTTGTACTTAAATTGTACAAGCGGCTGCGATGAATC
Organism: Danaus chrysippus; assembly: GCA_916720795.1. Taxonomy (NCBI): domain Eukaryota; kingdom Metazoa; phylum Arthropoda; class Insecta; order Lepidoptera; family Nymphalidae; genus Danaus; species Danaus chrysippus. The sequence goes on from CAKASE010000079.1 coordinate 8,717,766, forward strand.
GTTATCAATTCTGTGCAACAAGTGGTCGATAATATTGAATCCGTACTGCACTTGCAGAATGTAGCGACGTTTTAGTCGTTTTCGATTAGACAACGGAAAACTTGCGTGTTTAGAAACAATAAGTCGTTTGAACGATTAACAATACTTTTAATATAGATATGGTAATAGTAATTTGTTTTATAATGCCTATTAGTCATTACGGATCATGCTTTTAATTTAAAAAGAAAATAATCGTTTACAAATTAAAGAACAAACAAAAGCAATCTAACTTGACTCAACAGAAATTAGAATTGAATAAAACATTTGTCACCTCGCTTCTGAGGCGTGTGTCTGTCTGTATACCTTTTTTTATAATATAAATATTATTTCTCAGAAACTGTGAATCGTTTCGCAAAGTAATCCAAGTATCGTGTACAAGTTTCTTCGAAGTTCGCGTGTTTATCTTGTATTGGAGCTTATTTTGCGTGTTTTCGTTACAACTAAAATAATCATTTCATTCTGTACCGGCTTTCTGTTGTATAATTGTATCACTTTCTAGTAAATTTATCATTTGTTTCCCTTCGATGACGATTGAATGTCACGATAGTATAAGCGATGTATCCAAAGTATATTATAATGGGTTTTTTGTTGGGAAATAACATAACGTAATGGAAAAAGCTTGGGGCGTTCGAAATGATTTCTAATTGCCTTCGGTAGCGCAGCGGCGTCTTCGTCATGAACATACAAAATAACATATGCGTGATTAATTTTCCTTGTATCAATAAGACATATTAAAATAAAATTATCTCTGTTTGAATAAAAATAAATAAATTTTTTCCTCAAATTTGTTTATAAAGACTGAATGTCAAGTTTGTATATTTGTTATTTTTACAATAACAAATTGTTTTAGTACACGAAACGTCCTTATGATCAATTTAACTTAGCCCGCTATCACTGACAGTCAAGAGAAATGTCGAACAAGCAAAAACAATTAACAAATTGATAAGCTCAGAACAATTTTCAATTAACTCCGCGCGGGAGTGTTCGAGTTTACAAATAACACTCATTTATCACGGCCTATGCAGTTTTTAAGTATTCAGGGTTGTCAATTATGATTTTTAATTGTTATATTAAATGTTTTCAGAGCGGAAGCGCGGTCGGCAGACGTACACCCGGTACCAGACCCTGGAATTGGAGAAGGAGTTCCATTTTAATCGCTATTTGACGAGGAGGAGACGCATAGAGATAGCTCACGCGCTGTGTCTGACTGAGAGGCAGATCAAGATATGGTTCCAGAATCGACGTATGAAATGGAAGAAGGAGAACAAAACCAAAGGCGAACCAGGTTCAGGAGACGAACCTGATAATATGAGTCCACCAACATCGCCACAATAGAAACCTTATCTCGGTCCAAGCGACTTTTAAGCCACTATTGGTTTGTCCATTTATTTTCATACTAATTATGTGTTGATCAATAACTGATACGGCTAAAGGGGTTTCTAATGTTTGATTTGTATAAAATGTACCTACATACGTTGGACATTAAATAATATAACATTATATTAAACTAATACGTAACTTAGTGACTTGAAGTAAAGAGTAATGCTAGTGTGAAGAGATTTTTACAGTTGTTAAGTATAAATTAATTTATATAAACAATCTCAATACCAATAATTACCAAAAATATGCGTTGTATATGATTACTGAGGCGACAACAGCTCGCAGGGACTACATTATGTAACTAGTTTTTTTTTTGGATAAATTTTGTTTATCTGACTGGCACAAGAATTATAATTTCCTTGCATATAATGTCTTATAGATATGTATAAAAGTAATTTCTGTTCACAATTTTATCAACCAAAAGTTCATAATATGTATTGAATCACAAAAACCGCAAGGACCTCTTATAATTAACCATTGATAAGAAGGCGATTAGTAACTATATTGTTATTATTTAATATATTCGATGTTTTATTTCTTAATTAATCTATACATTATGTAAATATAAACGAACAAACAAACAAGTATGATTTTTTTAGTTTATATGATTGTGTACAATTGTTTTAGTGTGAATAATTATTATAACGACTAATGTCATTTCTCGTTAGTTCTACAGGAAGTAATCTAGTATTTATTTGTCTCCACAGTTTCGTATGTCAGGATAGAGGCCAGTCCTAAAGTGCAATGTATACGATTTTGGGGTACACAATATACGTAATTAAATATTAAATAAATGATATATATATTTAATATTGTTGTAAAATTTTTGCAAGGGTGAAGCTTAAATTAACTTACTTCTATAAAAGTTGGTAGTGTTCTTTCGGGTTATATGTGGGAAAGTTAATATAGATACGGGAAATGTTCGATGTTATTATAGTGAAACAAAAGTTACCCGAGTTTTTTGTATGTGAATCATATTATCTACACAACAAACTTGATGGAAAGAGTGTACACAGTATACCAAAGTTAGGTTTTAGACCCAAACAGCGACATGACAATGTTACTCTTATATTTTAGTCTCATTGTAGACAAGAAACGTATTTTTATAAAAACATTGCCTGAAAACCCATATACGTAAAGTAACTTAACTACAGTGATCCAATAACTATATTTATTGTAAAAAAAATATATTAAATTCATTTCTTTGATAGATCCTACGTATCATAAGATTCTGAAGGTATAATGCAATTTTTTTTTCTATATATATATATTTTTTATCTGTGCTGTGTTCGTTAAGTCAATGTAAATTGTATTGTACATGATATTTATTTATTGTTTCGATGTAGGCTGAACAATGGCGTCCGGCTGGGATGTTTATTTCAATTTGCTCAATCTTTCTGTTCAACAATATATTGAAATAAGTGCAATTAATACGAATCCCGACCGGACATACGATTTTTTTTGTAAAGAAAATTAAAAGTTAGTTGTAATATGGAATTAATTAAGTTACGTTTTTAGATGTATCTGTTTCGTGAATTTCATTTTTTTTTATTTAGGTCCGTAGAAAGATGGGATCCTAGACGATTTTATTTACAATAATTTTCCTATCAATTCAAATTTTATGAAATATTACTATAATTAGTGACGTAATAATGTTAGGCGAGACGATATTGTCATAAATATATAAATACATGAAATTAATAAAGCATAATGATTGTACATCAGATTTTTATTATACCTTTGACATAAAAAAAAAAACATAAAAAGAGGTTTTATATTTAATTTTTTTTTAATGGCAACAGTCTAAATGTAAAGGCCCAAGTCTAAATGTAATGTATGAAATAGAATATATATTCTGGAACTAATCTGTGTTATATAATTTTAATATGAAAATAATAACCAGTGTAATGATTCGCGTGTCTACCTTCCGTGTCACTGCCGCCCTAAAATCACCAAATTGCCTTTTTTTATATACAACGACCCAAATGTGTTTTTAATAATCCAACCTATGTAACACTAATGCGACTTTTACAAGATATTAATATGATTATGGGCGTGCGGTTATGCTCGAGAGTTTTTAATGTTACCCACATTCGATACCGGGAAATTTAAATTAAGAACACTTTTGGAAGCAAGGAAATTGAAGATTTTTTTTTTTGTCTTTTTTTTTAAAATTTATAAACAGCGAGGAATTAAAGGAGTTTTTATATAACTTTATGTTGGCTGTATGTTGTAAGATCTTCATAGTTTTGATGTGTGAAGTGCATATATTCAATGACAATGTACTGAATAGTTGTGGGGTCAAGTTAAATTGGTCAGTCATATTACAAATGATAGCTAAGTGTGATTTATGAACCCTCTCCATTTAAATTGGGTTCACGGTCACATGTTCTACATGTATCTAAATATTGTATATCTAAATTTTTTAAGTCTAATATTGTATAATGTTTTCAATAATTAAAATGATAATGTATTTAGTAAATTTTGACGTTAAATTAAATTATTATATGTAAAAATACGGCATGTAATAATCATATTACTGAGTAAAATAATTTAAAATGAAATTGATCTAAAAGAATATTGTATTAGAGTCCATTTTATAATATTTTTTTTAAATAACTGTTTATTCCTTATTGTATAAGTTTGTTGATAAAAAATTATGTATGTATTGTAACCTAATAAATTAACCATTCTTTCATGAACAAAGGTACCGGTATAAAGATCTATCTTTACGATGAAGACATAAATCTCTCCGCTGCGACCTTGTCTCATAACATACATTTTTATTGACTGCAATGTACCTACAAAGGAAATGTTTAAATCAACGCGGCTGTATCGATAAACACCTCGTTAATATCATCTATCCCTCTCACACTTATAGTAAACCTCATAAGCAAAAGCGAGACGGATTCGTCTCATTTCGCTGGAGAATAGTTTGAGTATGAAAGCTTTGCTATTATTATTGTATACTTTATTTCAAAAGTGTTAAGATTGACTTTTGAATGAGTTAGAAAAATTATAGCTTTTAAATTGATCCTTAAATCGCAATAACGATCTGTTTATAGATCGCTTGAAGTCTCTTTTAATTTATGACACGTTGTAAAATATTAAGGGCTTTATAAATGTGTCAGTGTAAATTATTTAATGTAAATATACAAAAGCTTTATACTTCATACATGATTAAAAACCAATGATTCATTAATATGGTTATAATTAATATTTTTAATTTTTTTAATCAGAGTATTATTGTCAGTACGTATCAAAACCGTTGCCTTTGTTTGAATGCATTCTAAATTCAAAAATTGGCGCGTCCGCCAGCCATTTTGTTTAGGGCGTCTCCCCCGCGCGCTCCGCCTCGCGAGCCCCACCAGCTACGGCGACTCGGACGCAGCCCAACTCATTTGTTATATTGTACACTGGGCGAAACAGGTTGCGATGTTAGAATAATATATTTTAGATTTTATTATTATTAAATTTATGTAATGATAGATGTATTTATTGTAGGTAATTTTAAATAAGAAAGAAATCCATAAAATACTAATACTTGTTTTAAAATTTAGTTAAAAATATTTATTTCAATTCTCATTTAAGTTTGACAAAACTAGTTGTATAGTAGTAATATAACTAATAAAATAGACTAATACATAAGTATACCTTTTTGAATTTACAAATCTTGACAAACCAACATGAACCTTAACTTATATATTAAGTTTGATATAAGTACATTGTAATATGACTGACCAATAATAAATGAATTCATATTTGAGGCTAAACTAGATTTTACTACCCAATTATAATTAAATAAAAATTACTAAAATATTATATTGTAATACCAATAACTAGAACTTTAGCTTAATATATTGATGAAACTTATATTTTATAAAATAATTAAAATTATTAGCAAAATTTATATAGTTCAGTGACAGTCAAACTTGTCGTCGCTGGATACTCAGGTACATTTGAAGATGACGTCGACATCCTACAGCCTTCTCGTTTCCATATATGGTGTTATATATATCCGTCCTTATCGGCCTCGTTTCATCAGCTCCATCTGCAAGTGGAACAGCTCCGTTACGTCACGGGCTACCTATCGCTAGGTGTATACAACATCCACTTACGAAGATTTAAATATAGATAGATTCGGAATAATACAAATATATGGGATTTTGGTTGGAATTGTTATAACTGATTTAATATTACATCCCTATAGAAAAAAACAATATTATTTAATAAAATTTAATATACCTAAGTGTAAATTTTTGTATCGCATGGTGAGTAGAAATTAAGTTCAAATTACATTGAAGTAAAAAAAATCTATATTAATTCATAAGTATGATATAACATGACTATCGAAACACAAATGAAACTAATTTGGTAAATAAAAAAAATGCTTTAAAATTAACCATAATAACGTAAAAATTACTTAAGCCGGCTTCACACGATGTAACTTTTAATCATCATTCAGGTATATAAATGATAAGGTGTGTAACAGCCTTAATGAGATTCGTTAAACATCAATTATAATATCATCAGAACACGATTGATGGAACTTTAATAACATCACACGTGTAGGAACAGCGTTAAAAGGAAACATTAAATAATTACAAGAAAAAATATATATTGATAACTTGAATAATTGGAAAACTTGTAATATACCTAAAGAAAACTAGATTATTTAGGTATAGGTAAGTATGTAAAAATTTCAAAAATACCCACTATAGTTAATTACCTATAGTTCAAATATAGTAGATAACAAATTATTTCAAGATATAGGTATATATACGTATATATCTTACATGTTGATCAATAACAAAAACCCTTGTATATACCTATATAAAAGAATAAGTATATACTTCTCGTATTAAAAACACACAGACCGTCGGATATACAAAAATATATGCCGACGGTATGAAATACACATATAATAAATTTCACAAGTTATTAATATAATAATAATTATATTATAATACTATTATTGAAATTAATATCAATCATATTTATTGGAAAGCCATTTTATTAATGAACATAAGTTTAAATCAAGTTTCAGAGGTATGACTGTTTACACGAACATAAAGACAGACTTACTAAGAATAGAATTTATTTAATAATAAAACTATAGGAAACAAAACCAAGACAATTACAAAGTTACAAAGTATGTAGAATTTCTAATTAGGTACCTACTATAAGTAAACCTATAGGTAGGTATCTCAAAAACGATCAACTAAAATATTTTATGGTATGTTTTATTTATAATTAATTTAATAGTATTAATATGAGTGCGAATCATATAATAATTATAAAAAATAATTACAATTCAATTTAAAAATAATAATAATTTACCTATAAAATTCTAACTAATAAAGGAAAATACACGTAGCCAATATTACTTCTACGTACTTATTCTACATTAAATATACCTACCTAATAAATAATTACTCATAATAAAATATTTTTTACTTAAACAATAAGTATTTGTTATATAAATATGGTTAATTATTCCTAATAAATACTTAGATATCCTTGAGCATACATTACATATTGTGTTTCAATAGAGACGAGTATATAATAGTCATCTATATATACATATTATATAGTGTATGTATGTCTGTGTGTTGAAGGTGTTCCCATTGTATACGGAAGGTCGTTTGATAGTCGTGATACTTGTCACGTTTTCTTGTGTTAAAATATACAATGCATACTATATAATGCGAAACTAGTAATTATCAGCTTTGACTAAATTTTAACTGAAACTGTAACATGCTATATAATGTACCTATATAGTTGCAGTTTAAGATGGTTTTAAATAAAATTATGTAATATGCAATAATATTAAAATGAATTGTCTGCAGTTATTGTTATTTGATAATTTTATATTTAGTGATATTTCAACTTAGTGCAATATTTTTAACAGGATTAAAGATTTGATTGTGTTTCTTTAATTTCAGGGTATGATTAATTTGAATTAAACTTTAGGTAGTTTTTCTTAATTATTACCCTTTTTATGATCTTGTAAGTTACATAACTTTTTTTTATAAATTATGATACTTCGATCTTAGATTAAAATGATTACAACAAAAATTATATATTTAAAACTTGCGTTAAGATAGCTTTGTCATCAGCCTATCAGAGCCCACTGCTGAGCAAGGCATCTTTCTCACATGGAGAAGGTTTGAGCATTAATCACCACGCTTGCTCAAGACGGGTTGGTGATTTCAAACTTATAATTGTGAAGCTATAAGTCCAGGTTTCCTCACGATGTTTTCCTTCACCGTATGTCAGAGATGTCTAAATACTCTCAGAAAGTACATATGACTCCGAAAAATCACATTGGTACTTGCCAGGTTTGAACCCGCGCCCTCGGCAACGAGAGGCGGGTCCTTAACCACTAGGCCACCACTGACTTAAGATAGCTTTAGGGGAACATATATTTTTTTTATACAAATATTATAACAGGCTGTTGAATAACAATAGACCACAAGTAAGTAATACTTTATTCACTATTTATTTTAACTCTACATATTACATCATCTCTACATAACAACATACAACTTCAACATATATTAAAACTAATTTTTCATATAAAACATCGATAAAATAAATCATATTAACAAAAATACTATGTCGGTGTGTTTATATCAAGCTGAGAGCAGCGTGAGGCGGTTTAATAACATTACCAACATAATAATGTACAGGATATAAGAAAAACACGGAAAAAACAATGAAAAGAGATATTTATTTGATATAATTATAGAGTTTATTTTACTTCCATTATTGTATTTTTATTAATAATCCCTACTAATATTATAAATGCGAAAGTAACTCTGTCTGTCTGTCTGTCTGTCTGTCTGCTACGCTTTCACGCCTAAACCACTGAACTGATTTTAATGAAATTCGGTACAGAGATAGAGTTGACCTTGAGAAAGAACATAGGATAGTTTTTATCCCAGACTTTTGAAAGGTTCTCTTGGAAACGCGATATAACCGAACTCCACGCTGCGAAGCTGCGGGCGGAAAGCTAGTAAAATATATATATTTATTCAAAGTTTTATACAATCTTTTAACCATATGATCCAAAGATATATGTAGGTAAAGGTATATGTGTTTTGTAGATTATCCGAATACTAAACAAAAACACATTATTATAATAAAATTTATATTATAGTATGTAATACAAGTTTATTTTTATGATAAATCTACTTCTAGAAAAGTGCTACTATTCAAGAAACTACAAGGATTTTTGGGTAAGAGTTAATTAATATATTAAAATTGAATTAATTAATTGATATTATTAATATTACTATTTAATATATATTTTTATACATATGTTGTATATTTCCTTACATAAACCACGTGGGTTGATCTCTGTCGTCACAATAACTGTTAGTTATAGTCTTATTATGCAGATGAACTGTACATATACATTGACACCAGTGTAACGTGAACCGTCCTTCCCTTCCCGTGTGAGAAGTTTCAATACAGTCGATCAGTTTACACAGTTCAAGTTACGCTGGTCGGTGTGAAGTGAAGTTTGAAGCGGGCGGCTCTATTGTCGCTGGAATTGATTAATGCCATAGTTTATCTACCGATATGACAACAATGGCGTCTTACCCGAATACCTTAATGCGTCCTGCCTCTAGGTTTCATTATTCTTATACAAGGTGCTCCATTTGATTTGTATGTTCGTCTTTCATCTGTCATTGTTCTGAAACATATATGAATTAGATAGCATTTGAATCAAAATGTATTAAATATTTTTAAATCAATGATATCTTATATGAAATATACTAAATAAATAAAAAAATCTCATACATAAATCTATCTCATTAAACATCGTCTCGTATCGTCCTATATAAATATCGTCTCGTAGAACACCCTGTATGTACCAAACGTCAATCAAACAAACAGTCAGTATTACCATTCTATGCAAATGTTCTCTCCCGTGTATATAATATTGATTACTTGATTACAATCGATCCCTTTTACAATATAATGTAAAAAGAATATTCCTGATTTATTTTTTATTCATATTTTTTTATTGACTATTCCTGAGAAGCAAAATTAAGGCTAATGTATTATAGGTTTTAGTTTATGGTTAAGTATGTAAATAAGTTTTAATATATAAATATTTCCTACAACCCTCGATTTCATTTACTTATAAGTTAGTGTAATGCATATAATTTAATAATTTGTAGGAATTTATATGAAAAAAATAATTATTTAACCTTAGTTACTATACAAAGCTCTCGTTTTTCTGTACGTTTTATCCTTAATTCTTATAACTTTAAAACAACCAAGATGTTGGTGAGAAATGATTTATGTCACTTCCATGTAAAATACTCATTTAATCCTGAAAATACGTTTAATTTCTATATATTACATATTGATAATTAAATAACAATCATTTTATTCACTAACTAACTGCACAGCTAGTCCGAGTTTGCATTTTCACACTACATACGGAGCGTTAACAGTTTTTCAATGATAAATCATCTCACGTATTAGTTCTCATGTATTAAAGTATTAGAAATTTATTGAATAAGAAACGACAAAAAGCAAGTTTGTAGTGTGACGATGAAAACTTGGACTAAGCATACGTACATAGTTTCTGAAGATAATTTTACTATTTATAATAATAATTTTATTCAATCAAACAATATGGTCTGAAGGTAAGGGTACTTAATATCATATTTATCTTTAAATAATATTAGGTTAATAAATATTCCCGATATCTGAATAATTTCAATGTGGTTTCAGAGTTTTTGCATTAACAAACACACATACATCTAAAATACCTTTCAAATACAAAAACATTTACAATTATAGCAGTATTAAAAGAATAGCATTAATTTAAATAGTAAAATTTTATGTTAGTTTAGAAGCTATTTATTAAAATGTTTAAACAATCTTGACTTTTTTTAGGTTTTTTTCACAAAAACAGTATCCTGTTGACAACAACACTATCCCTGCTTTACTTCATGTTGGCGGAAGTTGTAAACATGTAATCGCGTAAATATGTTTACATTTTATTTTAGAAATTACGTAAAATTCACTTTATGTATGTGACATTCTTCAAAGAAAAGTACCTATACTGAATTTTTCTGTGTATTATTGGCGTTAACACTACATTGTTCATTCAAAAATATGGAAAATATTCTAGAATTATATTAAATTTAACCGTCATACAAATTCAATTACATTTATTTCATAAACTATCAATAAAAAATAAACTACTAATAATGTTCAATATACATGTATTTTTATTAGTATTAAGAGGCAAATATATCAAAGATTTATACTTATTACCGCATAGTCATGTATGTATGTTCTTTTACAACTATATTTACACTAATTTTGATCACTATCCATACATAAGTTACTATATTATATATTTTATTCATATTAAAGTAATATAACAAATCTCTTCCATATAATTAATAATTATCGTTAATTTCCTCTTTCCCATTGAGTTATATCATTACATTAACATGACTAGCATCTAATGATAACATTATACGTAAGAACATTATCTTATATACGTTTTGAAAAACTGGAAAAAGGTTTCCTGATAGCTTGAGAGAAAAAAAAAGAGCAAATTTCGTCTCAGGAGAGTAAGACTGCAAAGCCTGACTATCAGCTCAAATCTAAAACGTTATATAACATATATATGGACGAATCAAAATAAACTTTATACTATAATTTATATGGTATATAATACTATGAATTGATATCGTATATACAGTTTATTATAAGTAGGTTCAATAAGGACATATTCGTGACTAGTGCGACAGAGATAGCTATATATAATGAAAGGGACGGAGGTATGTCATTTTGATTAATGCCATGTGATTGCTCAGAGCGGGCTGTGTACCATTGCTAAGTAATGACCACTCCATAAAGACATGGTTAAGGTTAAAAGAAAATTACTTTATCAACGGCTTGTTTTAAATAAATATCCCGTTTCAGGAATTATTATTGTTATTTCCAATACATGAAATTGAGATGTCCAGATGTTAAAGATTTAACCGTCTTATTGATAGCCGTACACGCGGCCATTTATATTATAAATACACTGTTCTGATAACATGTTGATTTCTTTTTAGTTTTGAATAATGACGGCTTCATTGAATACGTACGGTTGTTTAATTAAATTATATGATTATTACTGTAATGATGTATATTAAGGATGTTTGTTGTTCATAAATAAACATTTTATCATGATTGAAAATAATATTAATTGAAATATTCTTTATCTATATAGAATACTAGCTTTCCTCCCGCATCTTCGCCCGCGTGAAGTTCGGTTATATCGCGTTTCCAAGAGAACCTTTGAAAAGTCTGGGATAAAAACTATCCTATGTTCTTTCTCAAGGTCAACTCTATATTTTTACCAAATTTTATTAAAATCATTTCTGTGGTTTAGGCGTGAAAGCGTAACAGACAGACAGACAGAGTTACTTTCGCATTTATTAGTAGGGATAATACGTGGGAATTTATTTATAATAAGAAGTAAATTCAAACATTTGTCACAATTTTTTTAATACAATGAATACGTTATTTCGTATTTAAATAATAATTATCGATACATCTTTTTATATATAAGATAAAAAATAATCCCATGTATCTGATTGGCTGAGAAGGGTTGTGTTGCCTTACCAAAGGAATGAATAATGTCATGAGATAATCTGTAACAGATCCGTCTAACAAAAAAGACCGTCTGACATAGATAAATATTATAGAGGCGACACGTACCTTGAATTGATACCTGCTTTAATTACTTTGTTTCTCACGTATTTGTTTTATATACATATATAATATATATTTAAATATTTTCATAGTATTTGATCTATCAAGCTACTTTATTACTATTACTTCGTAAATCTTTCTGTAGATAATTATAAAACATGTAAATATTAGCATTATTTAATTCATTTTTTAGCTGTAGTTGTAATGATTGAGTTATTTTCTTTTTGTATATATAAACAAAGTATTTTAGTGAGTAAGTCAGTAAGATAATCAATTATATATGTCTAGGTGAGGCCGGCAAGCATTTAGTTGGAATGTTCTCGCCATTACGTACTAATTCCTTGCCATTTGCCTGCGGCCAGGCTGGTCGATTGTCGACCGGACAATTTGAGATTGTGTGATTTTGTTTATGTACTAAAATTGTTCGGAACGTTTCATTGTTTGTGTGTAGAAGACGATAATTGAATTGCTAAGATTGTGGCTTTATGTAAATCTAAATTCGTATGTTCTTTAGAGCGTTACATATGTGAATTAATTTTTATATATGTACATAGGTATATCTCAACTCAAGACGATTTAAGACATATTATATATGAGACGTCATATATTTCTTGACTTAGGTAAATTTTGAGGTAGATACCGATTTTATGAGAAAAATTGAATTTAAATTATCAAAAAGAACGATTATCATATAAAACATATATTTAATATTTAAGAAACTTTATATAACTATAAATCGTTTTATCTATATTCCTAACATTTCCTTCTACTTCCATTATAATCTTCAAAATATCAAACAGAAAACAATGTTTCCATCACCCGACTATCAATCATAAACAATATTTGCTGTACCACAGTCTGTGCGACTCATCTCAGGAGGGATTGTCCGTATGGGACAAAAATCGACTCTCACGGAAATTATATTGATATTCAATACACAATAAATGGCCGCTGTCAAAAACTTGCTGTTCGCTCCTACGGTCATCCCTAAGCTATCTGTGTCATTTGCCATTGGAAACGCAACACTTGCCATCCCTTTCCATCCCATTGATGGCCATAAGGATGAAAGAGATAAACTCCTATAGTGGGTTTAGCGCGCCTTTGTCACAAGGACTGAACTAATTTTTCATCATACGGCCCGCGACAGTAACAAATGCGCCCGAACTGTCTCCTTCTTTAATAATACTTTTTATTTTTTTTTATTTCAAGGGTAGTTCGCCCTCCCAATGAAGATTTTCATCCGGGAAAAATTGGAAGAAGCTTAAAACGCTATTTGTTTGTGAAGCTTTTTAATGCTTTTCTAATTAAAGTTGACGGCTATCTTCTGAAATACAGAATTGGGACTATAACACTCGCAAAATGCCGTTACTCTCTTGTTTATATAGGTTTTTCTTAACATTTTTAACTTATTCAGGATTTTGTTTAAAGATAGTCATGTATATTTTTTATCTTTCATAAGAGTAAGTATATTAATATTATTTTTAGTATGAAGTAATGATTTCCTTACAACATTCCGGTCCATAGTTTATAGAAGCTACCCTCCATATTATATTCGACGCCCTCATCTCGCTGCGATCAATCACTGTACGATCTGTCATGTTCGGTTTATGAGAAAAATTGTTGTATCCCCCCTCCCCCATACACACACAAACACACAAAGTAAACAAGCATAGTTTGTATATATAGATTTATTAATAATTCCCAATACTTTTATCTTTGCATACACTTTCAAACTTCTTAACTATTTTTATATTACAAATAAAGCATATAATTTAGTGGCTAGTAATATTATTTGTGTTATAGAATCAGAACTGCTAAGAAAAATAGTGGAAACTTGAAAAGAAAATACTTTCCTTGGTATAATTTGTCTAAGCATCGGGTCAATGCGAGTCGGCGGTTCCCACGTTAAACCTAGCACACGACAAACTTTACTTGCTTTTCATGAAGACGGTATTTATAAAAAATACTTTTATTACTATCGCAATAGAGTTTGTTATCAAACTGAACTATCCAGGACAGGTTTCCCAATGAAACTGTAGGTATTTCGAGAGTTTTCGCTAATCGACTAGAAAAAATATTTGCCGATTCGGCTCAAGCTTTTTTGCCGCTGATAAATGTTCTCAGAATATGTATCTGGTAATTTAGCGGTAGTTTTTCCTTTCTTTCATTAAGTGGCTACCGGCGATTTCCTTTTAGGGAGCACCAGTTGTTTGTGTCACGAAAAACATTATGGCATATTTTTTTTATAAAACCGTTACAATACGATCAAAGTGAGTGCTCTATCAGCTATATTTTCTCTTAAATAAATTGTAAAATAAATATTTAAAAAAAGTATTTCTTATAACGTCTTTATTCGTCTTTATTTGTATATAAGTGTATTTTCTATATGATTTACATAATGTTAGCGTAGCTTCACAACACGCATTAGGCAGCCGATGTCAAATGACGGTTTAGATATTGAAATTCAAATGGCCGTCCGTGATTTAGTATTCATTTGACGTGATGGAGGCTTTGCCCCGGTTTAGGTTTCGTCAGGCGTCGTCTTCCCGTAGATCATAGCCTTCTACTCTCACAGACCACGAGATACACTGAGAATAAAATAATACTATTATAATATTTAACATACAATTATTAACTCAAATGAATGTCAAATAATTCTATACAAAAATCATATTATAATTGTTTATTTTAAATATATATCTATTGAATATAAAACTTTAATAAAAGTATTATTTGTTCTGTTTGTAAACCAACTATATATATCCGACTGTGTCTTAAACTTAGTTGTTGTTGCTTCGTAAAAGTTTCCGAGTTATTCTTAAGGAATTAGTTTTGTGTTATATAACTTACACAACTTAAGTGAAACAGATGGAAAGTATGCGTATATTTAGAAGAATTTTGTGCGTCTTTAAGAGTAATATGATAAAAATTTAACTTGTTTTCTAAAAAATACTAAGTAGGTACCGTTTCAGTCATGTAGACTTAATAATCTATAAAAAATATTATTTAATTCTAAATATTTTTCATATTAATAAATATTAATAGTGTATATATGAACCCAGTGTGTCCATATCCTAACCAAGTTGACGGTGGAGTAATCCCAAAAGATTTCCACTTGGAGCCCGCATCGAGTCGCGTCCCGACGCTACACATTCTAAATAATAAACAGCTACCTATGCCTCTTATATTATCATTCTAGATTTTCTCAACCATTCAAACTTACATATTTTTCATACAAAAATATCTTTTTAATATTTAATTTGTGTCCGATATCTATACTAACTGCATTTTTTCTATATTATATATCAGTGAGACAAAAAGCAAAAATATATCAACGTAGGTGTCTTGGGACATCGCAACAGCTTAGCCAGTAACAAATGATTCAAGAAAGAACTTACATGCACTTTGACCTTAGCATACGCCTTTATTAAAGCGAACGAAATCGCAACATACATTGCTGTTATCATGAATGGAATGTAATTCTGATTGTTATAAAGCAGCAATGTATGTTGAAGTTGGTTCAGGAGCTCATTGTAACTTGATGCATTTCCGTTGCGCCGTTGGGGCTTCGATTGATGTTCTCAGGGCGTTGGACGTATTGCAATCGTTATGCACCTAATTGTCAAAGCGACTATTCGCCACCGTACGTCCACGTCGCACCGTTGAAAGAAACATATGTCTTCGATAGTTACAAATCGTATGGAATCAAAATGTTTTAAACTTTTAATACAAATTCCATTCACATCTCAATTATTTGAAACAAATTTATTTATATGAAAAAACAATCTAATAACGCAATAAGAAAACGTTTCATCTTTCGAGTTAGCGTTGATTATATATCTATCAAATGAGTTCTCATGATTTATAATGTATTTAGTTATCCATTCCTTAACTGATTCTAGAGTGCTTTAGGTTCAAGCGTGGTTGTAACATAAATCTGGCTCGGCGGCTGTGTCGCACGGAAACTTTTTGAATTATTAGTTTTAATTTCCGCCTAAGATCCGCCAACGGTATCTGTCAACTTCTATATACATTGTACACGTCTTAAACTGGTTTATATGTAATATTTTTGATAGGATTTCACCTACGGAACCACATAAGCAATATAGTGTTTGAATTAGAACGATAATTACCCGCAAGTCACTTAATTGAAGGTAAGATCATTCAATAACCAACCAATACATATTTTAAAGGATATAAAATTAAAAACAACAGTTAGGCAGTTACCAACCGTCTTTAAAGTAAATAAAATAAGCAATTTCGTGAAACAATTCAATCTTATTCTCGATCATGTATTAAGGAAGCAAAAAAATCGCAATCAAAATTAAAGGCTGCAATATAAATGGTAGTTGTTTATAATCCTGTTATTATTATAGCTGATAACGAGGTTTTTTAGCACTCTATTAATATGGTGGCTTATTGAGGTTCCACGTAATTATATAGAGCCTTATAGCCACTGGCCGGAGTATATTGACTTTATAAAGATTCAATGTGATATGCGAGTGCTGACTAATACGGAAACCTTATCGAATTTATGTATGATACTTTATTTATTGGTAGATAACTTTGTAAGTGATTTATTTTTCATTTAATAGAGGTTCTTTTAAATCATGTTTATTATACATATTATGAAATTTTAAGCATTATTTTAAATTAAATCAATCAGAAAATGAAAATAAAAAGGATTATATTAATTTGTCCAGTGCAAAAGAGTTTTCATCTGCCCTTTTCTCGTATGTTTTCATATTTTTTTCCTTATAAATCATATTATTTTTCAACGTTCCCGCTTTTTGCCGATGTTCTATGGTTGCACGGGTGTGTTGGCATTTTTTTATTCGGACGCAGTTTTCACTTGTTTTGTTTTGATAAATACGTAACAACGAAACAAAGTACATTAAACTATTGAATTTTGAAAGTATTGGTTTGTTTATGTCCTCGAAAAAATTGGTTAATTAGATCAAAATAAATTTATAAATACACTATCAATAAGTAATAAATTTGAATATAATATAAGTGACGCTATTTAATTATTAAAACCAGAGACTATTGATCGATGTCATTATTTTCAAATTTCCACGTGATATATCACTGTGTTCGTAATATTCTATTGATAAAATAAAAAATGACATCATATATATGACACGACGATTATTTATCGATCGTTATAAATTAGCTTGGTCCACTCAAGAAACTTAACACCTCAACGCTGTATATTTTAATTTAGCTACCTCATCGAGAACAATTTAATTTAATTGCCAAATCATTAAGTTAAGCACAAAATATTAGCAGGCAATAGCGCAACCGTATTAATAATACGAACGGAATAAAACAAATCAATTGAGTGTCGTCTCACGGAAATATGGCGGAGAGTTTAACATTAATATGCAGCTATAAATTAAAGTGTCTCGAAATTAAGACAACAAGCCTGTTTAATCTACAATAAATGGTGGTCGCTGAGACCGGTAAAGATGGGATGGAGGCGTAAAATGGAGAAAAAAATATATAGGAATAATCCGGTCCCGAGCGAGGTCCAAAATATGATGAGCATCTATATAACAACATGGCCGCTAAGCTGTTATATGCATCTCTGTCACACATACGGACCCCGCATAAGCCTATCACACTTTATTAGGCTGACCACATGTGGAGTGTTCTGTTAAGCCTAACCTTGATATCATACTCTTGGATACACAGTGTGTTCTTGTACGTAATATAACATATAGATATACTATGAGTAAATATTATATTAGATTTATACCAACGAGATTTATTTAGGAACATTTGTTATCGGCTAAAGTCTTGATATATGTAATAAAAATGATTTTATTTTTAATATTTCATGCTAGTTCTTACGAGGAAATTAATTTCAATTTTTAGTGCGAATATTCTTAAGGCTGATATATTGAATTGGTTTATAATAAATGTAATAATAATATTTATTGTCAGTTATTTGAGATGTATCTTAATTGCATCATCCTGTGCATCGAGGCAATCCCTTCTACCAACGAACCGTCAGACGCATTCCACATTACATGAAACAAAATAAAACTTACCTGACAACCAAAATACCATAAAAATACCTACCTTGTTGACATCACATAGAGATGCTGGAACATTGATACGTATCTTACAGATTTATATATAAATAACTTGTCTTCTTATTTATAGAAGCCTACAGTTAGTGATTATAAAATAACACAGCAAAATCTTGACGGTCACTAAACTCAAGTCTGATTTAGATGAAGTTTGAAGTAATACTGAACTTTTAAGTTATATCGAAAATGAAACCAGCTATTGTATTTGCGAATAATATTCAAATATTTGATCGGCAGGTGGTCGTTTGTTACAATACTATAGAATTCAAAACAATTGGACACTTTCGCTCGCATTCTTGCGAATTCGGTCACACCTTGACTTTCTATGGAGTAAATGCATTTGTTTTGTTTTGATTTCTGTGGCCAGTGAACCCTTATAGCGGTTGTAAATCAGTAAACACTTTCTTTTGAAAGGATGAGAGAAAGGTGAGTAATGTACCTGACTCCATACAATATATTTGCACTCTTTAAGAGCTATTTAGAGCAATAATAATACTATACTACAATGGTATATATAAAATAAAAGCTTCAATATTGAATATTATTTTTAAGCAAAAGTTGTTTTTAATTATTATTGATTAAAGTTATTTTAATAAAACAGTTATTTTTACTATATTGACATCTGTTCTAATGATAAGGCTTGTGGCTTAATATTGATGCGATGCTAAAGATTTTTTTTTTGTTGAAAATATTGATTTTATTCATAATATAAATTTACAAACCATATCCAATATAATTTCTTTCAAATTTTAAACCATGATTTTTTAGGAACACAATAATTTTCTTATACACTTCTATACATATCATAATATTCATATATTTTTTGCTTAATATTTGTTAATGTGGATCAATTTAATAGCGTAAAAATTTTATAATTTTTTTGTTAAGTTTTCATACAAAATATATTACTTTGATCTCATAACAAATTTGTATTTGTATATATAAATATATTTTATATATCGTATGTCGTGTTTTTAAATCTTTCTATATTAATTGTCGGCGCTACAACAGAATCCTACCACATGCTAGCGGTGTACATAACAGATGTTTTGTTGAAACAATTAATCACTTGTCGTATCGAAATAAAATAGATATTTATAGTAACATCGCATGCTTCCGTTAGCGATATTTTAGAATAATATTATTATAGCAGGTATAAGCAAAAATATAATGATATAACTCTCTGAAGCATAAAAATATTTCATTACAAGTAAAAATTTATTTAATTTGTCTTACCTTTCTAAGAGTATTCCCAAAGAGGGTTGATGTCAGGCAGGCGGCCGGTCATAAAAACAATTAGCCAACTATTTACAACATGTAAGGCAGCCTGGCTACACCTGAGAAATTGCCAGATAGAAGAAGAAGAAGTAAAAATTTCTCTAACATGAAATTCCGATACGGCTTGAATATAGGCAGTTTAGATTTATTTTTTATAATAATATCCGGTTTAAACAAGTCGAAGACAGCACGCGTGACCCGCACCAAGAACAAAGCACTTAATTTTATTGAAACACCATTATCTAATAAGCAGTCGGATCATCCATCACGAGTGAACCACGGCCCCTCATATTTTTAACATTAATCACTATATACATGTATCGACGACATTTGTGTGTCGAATTTTATAGTTTTTATAACAGGTTTGTTATTAAACTGCATTGTTTTGTTATAGCTTGTATTTCTTGAAGTTTGGAAGCGAGATTGAATGAATTAGAAAAATATAATAAAACCTGTAAGTGCTCTTTATAATATACTAGCTTTTGCCTGCAACTTTGCCTGTTTTAGTTTCATAATTAGAAATGTATAGCTAACCAGATAAACTGTTTCGATTTTGACGCAGTAAAGATTTTGTATTTTATTACCAATTGTTTTTTGGTTGAACGAATTCAAAAGTATCCTATGTGTTTTTCTAAGTTCTGAATGGTTCTAAGCTATCTCTAAGTCGTGTTAGTGTAACTATCACGACTTTCTTTTGTATGTAGTAGTTTTAGTTGTAGGTATGTAAAAGTGGGAAAATAAATTTGGATCAATAGTAAAAATCGTGTAACACAAGTCTGGATTCGGGATCGATGGTGACAAATGATCGTCGACAGGGTGCTGGGTCGCATGCATGGTATGCATGGCATGCAGTACAAATACGATTGCATGCATTGGATATGCCATGGCTATTCCCTTATCCCCTTCTGTTATTGGACGGAATCATTTCTCCTATGTTAGATGCTTATCTAACTTCGTGGATGTGATTTGAAACTATCTATTTTTGGAAGAAGATAGTTAATAGATATATTTAAGAATAAATACAATAAAACTAATTGCATTACACTGTGAGCATAATTATATTTTCTATTTAAAAGTTTCAATAGATCAATCCGTCTTAATTCTTTACTTCTGAGAGTGATTAAGTTCACAATTAAAAGTATCCAACGAGTTACGGCTTCTCGATCGGTCAAGGATGTCAGCGTTGTGGAGGAATTAAACTTTTTCTTTAAAGAAATAGCTTGAAGGCTTTAAGTGCAACGGAATCTAGACATTAATATATATAATATCACTGTAGTAAAATAAACGGTTTAAAATACGTTTAATTTCGTATTAAAATTATAAATAAATATACAAAAGAAATAAATAAAAAATCTTAGTAACTTTATTACGAAATCGGTGTGAATATTACACACGTTCAAAACCAACAATCAAAACTATTATGTTGAAAATTCCATGTTATTTGTGTATCGCTTACAAATCTTCGATTGTTGCAAGTTTCGACTGCAGTAGGCGTGGATAGCATGCAACGATCGCGTGTTAATGATAATGATAATGATACGCATTAATGATATCGAACTGATATCATATTACAAACTTTGATTAATGATATACGAAACAACTTAGACACATCAAATAAATACTCCTTATAGAAATTAAAATGTAGAGCTTAATGATTTTTTTCCTAAGTTCGAATGTTGCAAACGATTAATAAACTTCAAGCTGTAAATAATATTTCTGTTTAAAAATGTATGCTATATAGCGAATTTCCACAGGCTGATTTCTTAAATAATGTCGGTAGGTTGGCATGGCAGGCATACAGGAGCAATCACTCTTATTCCGCGCGGCCGCGCTGCGATTAGTTAACGTCGGCTACAGAGACACCTCCCTACTACGGAGAATCGATTATTCGTAATCGATTCCGGTTTATGCGGAATAATGTAAAAACAATGTCCCATCCTTATAGTTTACTCGGTATAAAATACTATCCAACCAATAATACATCGATTGACAAATTGTGAATTAAAACTATGATATTTATTCGCGTACTTATAGCTAAGCTACTTTACAACTAACAAATGCGTCATGATAACAAGGAAAAATTAATATCACGAGCTAATACTCATATATACATCAATAAACGGATAGTATATAACAATATAGTCTTAATATAATATATACATGTGTTATTTTTTATATTGTAACTAAGTTCATAAGCCGACAATAAATTACACGATTATCAACCGGCATCATCTATGTATGTAGTTGTCACCATCATTATTAGTGTTTCTATCAAAACATGTTTTACAATCCTTATTTATTCATTCTCAAACAGACGTCTCGACTTTATCAAAATTCATTACCTGTATTTTACAACGAGCTAGTATCTTATCGCGACTTTTCTCTACGACGTTATAATGAAGAGTTTAAATTTAGGCATAATGGTTGACCAATAAGATAAAAGCGAGAGAGGTGCTATTGCAAACTATGTGTACCGCTTCCTATAGTTCTATTGTTTATTACATAAGGTTTAAAATCCTTTGTAACGATGTAATGGGGTTTGTTCAGGATTGTAATGACGGCAACATGGATCGCGGCATACAAAGCAGGCGGCTACCAGAATAAAGTTATCTCGCGATATATCCCTGAATTAATGACTAACTCGTTACTTGTGTATTGAGATGTTCTGACCGTAATGATTTGGAGTCATCGAACCTTTAACATAAATAACGGAATGCTGTTTGGTTTACATTATCAAGTTAATACAGATTTTTGTGGGCGATGTTTTGTCTATACACTAGAGTATATAAGGTTTATTTGCGATTTAAATTCATTAATAGTTTTAATCAAAAGAGGATGTTGTGGCTTAAAAAGAATAAATATTAATGTTTTTTTACAAACCTATATTAAAACTTACTGATTTATTATGTACAACTTTGTATTTGATAATGTCTGTGGCTAAAACTTTATTGCGATAAGATTTTTAAATAAAATTGTAAAGATGTAACAGATAGATGACAAAATCCTTCAATATCAATTCTAATGACTCTTTCAATATTTTACTCCATAAATTTTATATCTCAAACTTATTAGCCTTTCTTTAAATTTTTTTTTTTCATTGACAAACGGCTTTATACATTTCTTTCTAATTAGTTGTTATTCAAACCTTTTACAATATTACTAAATGGTAGCCAGTCCTTATTGTGGAGGTACATACAATAAAAATAGTAAAACATATTATATTCATTTACATGGTTATACCGAATAAATTAACTCAAAGACATACATACAATTATTAAAGTAATGTCAGCGTACAGAAATAATTATAAAAATTTTAGATCCCCGACGATAAGATATAAAATTGAGTTGTTAACGTTAACGATCCTTGAATTTTTTAGCAAAACGATTTATAATGAGACAGCAGTAGTTTATATTAATGTTTGTTTAAGTTCAACGTACGATATTTTACTTGTATGGAATCTTATATACTTTTTTGTCTTTTTTATGTAGTTTGGCATAAGACGTCTTCATCAAAACACTATTTCCTCAACCCTCGCCTGGCCTTTACGAGCTCCTTTTCCAATAGACTTAATGATTGATCTTTATCTCATAACCACACTCCTGGACTGTAATTTGCTAGTTTCTGCCGCCCAACTGTCCCAATTCACTGCAATTTAACAACCATTTCGCTGGAAGTCTTAATTTCGAACTATCTCTAAATCCATCATATAGTAAACCTTCAACGATTATATTTAAGTGTGTTTTTTTTATATTAAAATGACTACACCGTATTATGATTTAAATCTAATATTTATTATAATACAAACAATGCTTACACAATAATGTGGCTTACTAAGTTGTTTACTCACGTACAGTAACGCCTCATAGAAACCTAATCTGGTAACCAAATGTTCATTCAAATGCTAAGGACTTGTCCGCTATTGCGCAGTTTGAAAAAAATAATGTATAGGTTGGCTCTTAAATGTGCAAAGCACAAGTGAAGGTATGTAAATGAGCCGTGCGTCATAAAATGTCAAGAAATGTCACATAAATCATAAAGGCTATAGACAGTAGGCTCCCGAAGTCTCAATTGTCTTTTATAGTGTTTCGTGAAATCAGGTCAGGATCACATGTGCTTCTGACTCTTTGTTTCTTTGCATTGTGCAATCTTCCGGGTTCTATTCTATTCATGGGTGTGCAAATTTTTTGTTTTCAAGGACTCACAGAATGCTCCATTGTTTAAGCTTCTGTTATTTGCCAATCCATATGATATTTTTGTTCAACTTTGTAGTGTTATTGGCGTTGTTTCAAGATGTCGCCTCGTGCTCTACTTCTTTTAAAATTATTTAAATTCGATATTAAATTTTAGCATACATCAAAATGTGTGAGAATTCAAGGTTGCTAAATAAAACAAATCACCGTGTCATTATTTTCATTTACTTGCAAATTTCGTGCAATATTTGAAAAAAAAAAGTCGAGATAAAGGTACAAAAGTATTCTATTCTAGTCGCCAAATGAATAATTACCTTTCACGCTATTCCTTTCAATCTGCGCCCGTAGATCGATCAACGTCGCGAACTCTTTCAGTTACGTCACCCTAGCTGCCGGCTCAGGTAAAACGCAATTAATCTGAAACATCCCAAATCAGTATTACATTAAGAATTAAATTTAAAAAAAAAGAAACAGTACAGCCTGACGTTTTTTTCACAGCAGCGTTTTCTTTTTCATTCACATTTTTTGACAGCTCGAAAAATGACAGTCATTTATTTAAGTCGACAATGTTGGACTGTTTGAGTACCAGTATTCGCTATAAATACGTATATTTCTTTACATCTCCTTCCTCGATGTGGGGTGAGTATTAGCCTGCGCGGCGAAGGGAATCTCACGTGTTCCCTTTGTTCGATTTCGAGATTTTGGGGGAGTTCTGATGCTTATATTCTCATGGAATCCATCAAAATAATCGCATCCTCATACATAATGGATAGGGACGTCAACATACTCGCTCATGATTTACAGCCCCCGTGAGTTCTAGGCACTTGTAGCGACGTTATCTGTAACAAAATTTAATTAGATATATTACATTAAAATATAATCCTTTATGTAAACAGACGAAATCTTTTTACACTGAAAGATACAAAAGTACTTCGTCATAAATAACATAGGCAATAATTAATTCTGTTATGAATATTAAAGCGCTGTTTTTCAGTACGTCTCATTAGCACGTTCATAAAAGGCAATTGTTTCTTTATATCTTTGTACGTATTTCGTCTGTATGAGCGGACTGTTCTAGCTTGTTGTTCGAGAGCATCACTAATAGTTTCTCTAAGTCCGATTTTTAAGGTTCAGACACGCTCATAGTTCTAGCTGGCCGAAACATCCTTCTTTGTTTGATAAATCGCTGTACATAAATACAGTATTGTCTTTGTCCATTCATTTGTTATTAGGTAGCACGATTTGCTCTTGAATCGTTAATGAGATGTTAACTGTTGGTTTAGAGTTATTATGTTGTATACTTACTGAACACTTAATCATTATCGGCTTGTAGATTTGATTTTTTAATATTGTTTACTTATTTCTATATATTTATTTCGATATATGTATGTATAATGTTAAATGTAAAATTGTACTAAATTAGCTATAATTATATAAATATTATGCGCTTTTTATTCTATTTAAAACTTCCCACTAATATAATAACTGTAAAAGGTAAAATTGTTCAATACAGTATGTAAGTACCTAATTATATAAATTTGACACCTGAACCATGATTTTGTAAACCATGATCGCTACATATTTTTATATCATCTTATTATAATATATTTAACTATGATAATATACGTAACATTTTAAAAAATATTACATGTATAATACTAGGTGTATTGAATAAATTCAACTATGTAAAACACATTTAACGCCAGATGTATGTACAACTATGTAATTCTTACTCGAATATCAATCACACTCAAAAACATTTGTATCAAACACTCGGCGATTTGTCCGAATGAAAAATTAATTTTGCTGATGATTAATATAATGGATGGCAATAAAACGTAATTGCTGTTTTGAAGTTTTTACATCTTACTCTTGTAACAAATTAATTTATTAGATCTTTTAACTCGACTTTAAAAATTTATTTACACAAATGTATTACTCTTTCATTACAAACATCATTATGATTTGTGTTCAATTGACTTTAAATATATTAATGTTAATGATATAATGATAATGATATCATTAATTCGGGAATCGCTTATCATTAAAAGCGTCATCAGAAGGCATTCATTTCTGTAACAATCAGGTGACAGGATGAGGCATGACGTTTCGTAAAACAATGAGTTTGTCCCTTTATAATGGGATGAAATATTTGCGGTAACAATTTATATTCTAACACTGGATTCAACTTGACAATTTATTAATCAAACCGATTACCTCCCTTGCAAAACCCTCTGCCTATTGTGAAAATATTGTCAAGCAAAACAATCCTATGAATAATTAAGGATTTATATTTACATACAACAATAGCGTTAAACAATAACCTCTTTAAACGGACGAAGGTATTTTGTGGATTGCGTTGGGAAGGACTTTTTAGTGATCATTTGGACCAAGAGTGAATCAATGCTATTATTTACGTCGATATTATATTCATTTTTCACCTCTATTCTATACTAGTGATGTACCTTGATATCGATAGAGCTGAATATAGTTATAATATTATATGTGTATTATAGTGAAATCAATTTAAGTCACTATCGGTATGGCATCGTGTTGTATGATCTGCGTCTCCGACACATGTCGGACCCCACTTCCCTCAGCTTTTTCCATAACGACCTGTGAGCCCCTCCCTTCTTTAGAGAGAAAAGCATAATCCATCACCGTACGTCACCCTTATTTTGGTTGTCATCCATCCCTATCTAACGTATATATTAATTCTCTGTCTATCTCTGTCGCCCCAGCTAGGGGTAGTTTCTCTCAGTCGCCGCTTGACGGGTGATCATTTTTCTTGTGGCACGTTCAATCATCGCGTCACTATCCCCGTCCCTTTCTTTTGTTGGTCGTTTCTATCTCCGTCTCGGTCCCACGCGCCCTTCCTGTCTTTCTGTGTGTCCCTTATTTTCTGTTAGCGGTGCGTGTTTCATTCTGTAACTGCCGACCAAATATGGCGTCTTTTGTGTTTGAATTTGACGTTTTAATTTTTGATAATGGAGAGGTCATTTTTAATTGCTTTTATTTTATTTTGGTTGACTTTTTTGTATAAAAGGATTCAAATTAAAACTAATGTAACGCTGTTAGGGGTTGATGATTGTAAAAACTATGATGTAAATTTTATTTCTTTTACACAAAGCAATCGTGATAATGGTAGCGTTTAATGTAATTATATTATTTTAATATTTTCAATATTATATATATCGTCTATAGACATTCTTATCACTCTACAACCACATTATTTAAAGGTTCAGTTTTATTTAACCAAAAAATACATTTTTGACCTTTTTTTTAGTAATTCAAATTTCCCGATGTATCAACTGACCGGCGGGGCTTGGATTGACTTGTCAGAATATTTGAATTTTAATCTCCGTCAGTATTACATGAGCACTTGCTTATTTATTCATGAACTTTGAGTATTCGATGTGGGGTGCATTGTTTATAATTAATAATAAAACGGACATGTTCATTTAAAATTTTAATTGAAACTAATTTATTAAATTCTCCGTTGATATGACTGTCGTGTTAGAAAACAAAATGTAGATATTTTTACTGTTAATTATTAATACAAAAATCCTTTTTATAAGTAAAGAATGTATAATTTATTTATTTTTCATCTATTGATATATTGTATGTAGTACGTATCTTAATATAAATATTCAATATATGTTAATAAGTCCTCTCATTGGCTTGTAGATTGCTCTGTCGTTTTTATCTTATACTACATTTAACTCTGGTGATTCAATTTACTTTATTTGCATAATGTCCCTCTCAAGTAGGTGAGTATGGTAATCTTATTTTCTTGTTTTGTTCTCATTAATGTTATATATATATATCTTGCACAATATCGGTCATAGTATGTATAGTCTGCCTACGCGCTAACAATCAAAAAGGTTTCATCACTTTATCGTATAGAATAGAGATATGTATAATTAATCGGGATCGGGCGTACAAAGCTGTGAAATATGACTCTCTCGTTGTACACAATGGCTACGTCTTCATCATGACCCTATTGTTTTTTTTTTTACCACACGCGTAAAGTTTCCTTGAAGCTCGAATGTGTTAGGCTGTTCAGTAAACATAGTAAATAAAACCTTTTTAGAGTTTTATGTAATACTATTTGAAATTAGAACTTATTTTATATGAAAATAATATTATATGTAATGTTGAATTGGGGGCAGAGCAAAGTCGGGAGACAATAGATAGCTTCACCTCTAGCTCCGAGTTATCAATCTGCCGTGATACCATCTGTGACGCCGCCATTACTCAATTTCCTTTCCCGCCAAAAAGAAACGCCTCAAATGAATTCAAAGGAGCTATATCAAACAGCGTTCTGTAACATTACGTATTAAAAATTCTTATATGTATCATGTTTACTTAAATTTTATAACATTTATTCCTTTTTATCCTTAATCATAACTATGTTAATCTTAAAGTGTGATCAGTATTGGTATAGTCTAAATACAATGTTGTAAGTATTATTCTTTGATTATTATTATATAAAACTGACCGCATTGATATAACCGTTTTTGGGAACTGTTGCAGTATGTTGGTAACACTGAATGATAATTTAAATTCATTCTCTCCGCCGCCCGCGCCATCATTTCGACAAATGTTACGTCATTTGTCTAAGAGGCTGAGGGATGAAGCGGGGGGCGAAAGGTCTCTCCATGTATTATACAAAAATGATTCTTATTTTCACATAATACGACTGTTTTTAGCTTCATAAAATTAAAACCGAATCCAAAAGCATCTACAATACTATCGGCATTGAAAAATATTTTTTAATACAAAGCTTCAAAGTTTATTTTCGCTTTAGCATCGCGAATTTCATTTCGTAAGCTTCCGAAAACATTTCCACAATGAAATATAGAACTTAAAAAGTATAGTGCTCGGTTGTTTTTTGATGGACAAAGTTTTCTTTCAATGGGTATTGAATTAAAACTTACTGTATTTGTGTTACTAATTAATTTAATTATATATATCATTGTGTTCATGTTTATTCAATACACATAACTTTAATGAATGGGGTGAAGGAATATATCCCACACAAGTCAGAACAATTCCTACTAATCTGCATAACTAACTTAACTAAGATTAGAATCTACTCTTAGATTCAATTAAAACTGACTTATCAATTAACTATAGGAACATACATATATGATTGCTATCAAACTTCATCAATTGTTATCAAACTTTATCAATTCTTATCAAACGTTATCAATTTTCGTTACAGTTTTCAAGTTTTATGATACATATAATTGTATCTAATTGCGCCCGCGGCTCGCCCCTGGGAATAAAACGTGTCACGAGCTATCCTCCGCGAAAACCAATTTCAAAAGACTCAGAAAAATTACAGAGACGGACACCTGTATTTCTTTTTTATATTATACCAACATAAATACATTCCTATAGAAATATCTAAATAAAAATCTACTATTAAATCATCACATACTAACAACAAATCAAATTACTACATGAGACTGTGATATTCCAAATATTTACAATATATATATATGAATTCAAAAGAAAATTCCTTCTTTAATCAGATTGTTGTTACAAAAATCCTTAATTTACATATAGATACGTATCAAACGCTAAAGGATATGTACTCCGGGTCCGTACAGCGGCGTTCCCTTCGACGTTGACGGATGAAGCAACATTAGTCATAGTCGAAACCTTCCCCCATACATACCCTGTTTATTTACTTTTTGTAACGCTATTGATGTTTAATTATAGACCCCACGAGACATTCTTGAGTAGTATTTTTATGTTTACAACTATCAAACTTAGATTATATAGTTGAAAACATTTTTTATATTACGTACTGTTTGAGATACTATTCTATTTTGTCGATAGTATTCTTCTATTTCTTTCCCTGGTCCCACTTTATATAGGGTAGGCCGTAGGCAAAATATTTTCTTGTCAACTTTTTCTATAGTATTCATTAAAGTAAATTATAAATTATCAAACAATATAACGATCGAAAGAATATCTACCTATTGCTCACAATAAATACTCATAAAAGTATGATTGAAAATTCATAATTAATATTAATTTGCCCCACTGATAGCTACTGAATGTTCTAAGTGTATAATCAATCATTATTTCCACAGCATCTTCGATAACGTACCTGTTCCTCGCTCCACCCCTTATCACATAGCTGAGATAAATGACTTAACTCCTATCTGTTAATTAAGATTTTCGCGGGCTCTCACCTACGACGGATGGATGTCATTTAACTTAGATTATTTGGTGACATTGTATTCATCAAGCTGTGATTATGTCTCATATTATAAAGATCTTTTCATTGAAAATACATAATAGTTATGTTGTTTTAAAGATTTTTTATATCAAATATCAGTATAAAAGTATATAGGTATTATAGTATGATATAAAAAGTGCAAAATGAGAAATGTGATAGTTGCTTGATCATCGATAGTGGAGGGCCTATAACGATTTGTCAGTAGAGCTCATTAAGGGTCGGCTCCGCTGAATCTCAAGGGATTAAAGGCTTTTAAATACGGCCCTGGACTCTCGCCAGCAGACATTGTTTGATTTGTTGAGATAATAAGGACACGCTCGTTAAAGAATATAGCGATACCTCGACTCTCAAGTCTGAACTGACCCCGTGATATATTATATAAAGAAAGTCACAAAAATCATCATAAATCACCAAAAATGTTCAACTCAGCGATTATAACAACATTATCCGATGGTAACAAACTTATCGCGAACGCCAATCACAAACGAGAACTCAAAATAAATCGATGTTACCTCCAATCATTACTCTACGTCAGGATCGACTCAATTAAAATATCGTTAATGCACAACAAATATACAAAAATGAACCTTAAACTATACGTGTAAGTCGCTTTTTTGATCGCGTGACACCGACCTGCGACTGTCATTATGGTAAAAGGGAGTATAATATAAAACCACGATATCGGCTTGTCGGAACCAGAATAAAGACAAAATAAACTGTTGGTGAAACCATGGCCACGTTACGTAGGTTAAGTCCGACATTAAAAAATACTTCCATTAATATACACATCAGTTATAATTAAATCTTCATAATTTTAACACTATATTAATGATTTAAAACTCGCAAAAACTTCGTTTCAAACAATCAGAAAATTATAATACAGCTTTCGATTGCATAACAACAAACTTATTCTCACGGAGACAATAATCCTCTAGCATTATTATTATAAATGACAAATATTACACACACAAACAAAAGTCACACACACACACACACACAAACATAACATTGTTTAATATCATTGTGATTAGAAATTTGTAATATATCGTGTTATGTAAAAGTTTTGATTATCACTGTATCAAATATATACAAATTCACACTTGAAGCTTAACAATACACACAAATAAATCATATTAGGTTAAAACATTACAACAGAAATACATCGAACGTTCTTAATCTTTTGAATGATTACAACAATTATTAAACCGATTGTTAAAACGGATTAAAACTAAATTAAAGAAAACCAATAGACAATACGCAATTTTTTATTATATTACCAAAACATAATAATATTCGCATCTTTCATATATTTTGTTATAATACTTTAAATTGCTCGTAATACTGAGATACCTTAAAAAGACGAAGCATAGACGTCTCGGTGCGTCTCAAATGACGGTCATCATCTTCTCATCAAGCCGTGGGTAACTTTGATGTACGAGTTACAACGAATAAATATGTAGATGTGACACTTATATTGAATAATACATACATACATACATTATAGAATATGTTACTCATAAGAATATGAAGAAAAATTCACTTTAATTACTAATTAATAAGATGTATTTTCCATTACGCAAAATGGAATTCAATGTTAGATTCCATTCTAAATAGAAATGTAAGTCTTATTGTAATTTTGCAATATGATTTTAATGGTATGCATTCTCATATAATCTTTGATGTTATTCGTATATCCGTATAGTGGAGTTGGGTTTGAGAAAATGGTTGTTCAGTGGAAGGTTTCAAACTGTAAAGTTAAGTTCAAGCAAGAAATAAATTACAAGGAAATGGAATCTTTGTGCTTAATGCGGAGTTACATTATGAAGGCACGATCTTAATGGAATTTTGTCACCTGCCTACTATTTGTATTAGACATAGGTACAATTTTAATTTCTAATTTATTATTGCGAGCGAAATAATACCTTTATCATTTTATTTTAAGGCTCAATATTATATGTAGTTACACAAGTTTTTAATACTATAGGTACATAATATTATTAATATTTGTTTCTACTGTATAGTAATTTCACGGGATTTAAATTAGAAAGCCGGTGGCTTTGCGGGCGACTGTAAATAATCGCTGCGCACGCGCAACGAATCGGAGTCACTTATAAGCATTAAGTCCGTTCATGGCTTTAAGGTAGCAATGGGTGTCGCTTTTAGGAAAATAAATGGTTCTTTCCATTACAATATCTGTTCAGTTAAAAGTATGTCAGATATTGGTTTGATACTGTTGAGTATTGGATACATTGCTGTCTTTAATTAGCAAAATTTTATATAATGTGAACCTACCCTAAATTCAGACAAATTGGATTATGAGTTTTAAGCCTAATAAAACTAAAATTTCTTCTATATTTAGATATATACCTAAAATGTATGTTAAAAAAATAATTAACTACCTGATTTAGTACAATAAAAAAACAATAATGTAATTTGTAACACAAAAAAATAGCATATAGATAACATCTCTCAGTCGGTAGTAGTTCCTTAGAAAAACAAAATTACCAAAACGGATTGAAGGTAAGTATGGGGGTTGGACGAACACGTCATTAGCTTAAGAGCCAATGGTTGTTACCAAAAACTCATTAGCGTCAACTTTTACTATAATTTGAGGTTACAATATACATACACTCATATAGATATGGGTTTTTTTATTAACATAATTATGTAAGAGCTTCAATTTTGTGTTATTAACAAAGCTTCTGGTGCCTGTAATGACTGGATGGCAGTTATCATTCGATGAATATTAAAACTTGGTTATGGGGGAGTCGCAATAATTATTATTATCACTTTAGGATAATGTATATTGTATTGATATTGGAAAAACTAAAACAATGTTTGTGTTTATTTATTAAAACTATCAAAAAAGTTTACATAACTAAATATAAATTTCTCCGTGACCCAACATATGAACTATGTATGTCTTTTGAAATATGATAACAACGATTTTGAGATTACTTATTTGTTGAAAGCAAGACGCTTATCTTTAAACAAAAACAAAATAATGGAATATTCAGTTTTCATTGAAGTTCGATAAGGATTTTTCATATATTGAAAGATATTTTGACAAATAACAGTTTGAGGAATAAATACATGTGGATTGCTAAGAATATATTGAACGGGGTAAGTGTTCAATGTTTTTTTGTCTATAAGCATTATATGGAGAACTTTACTAACAAGTATATATGATTAAAAAATAGATTTAAACGAATACGTAGATGTAAGTCGAAGATACAATTGTTTATAATTACCCATTAAAAATACATTGCATTGTCATTCGATTTTATACTCGACTAGGTTTCCGCCCGCAGCTTCGCCCGCGTGGAGCTCGGTTATATCGCGTTTCCAAGAGAAACTTTCAAAAGTCTGGCATAAAAACTATCCTATGTTCTTTCTCAAGGTCAACTTTATCTCTGTATCAAATTTCATTAAAACCAGTTTAGTGGTTTAGGCGTGAACGCGTAATAGACAGACAGACAGTAAGAGTTACTTTCGCATTTCTAATATTAGTAGGGATTTCATATAATAAAGTAATAATATGATTCAAAATTGCTTACATTTTTAACAAATAATATATGAGCTGGCTTACATACATATTCGAATAATATTTTTATCCTGACGACACGTGACCCCGGAGGGATTCCTTATCAAAAATGGGGTTATTAATGAACTTTATATTAAAAGATATGTGACATTGTATATTCTTTTATATTTTGAAAGTAAATTTATCTTTAAAAAGAATTAACCCATTTATTTCATCGATTTTTATTGAGTAATTTAAATTTAATATATTTTATTTATACATATTTTCTTAGTCTAATACATATATAAACACTTATACATAAATATGAATAAATTATGTAGCGAGTTTAGCTGTAACAAAATGACTAGTAATCGTTCTAGAATTGTCAAAATTTAGTTTAATAATAAAAAAATATGCTTAGAGAAGATTTTCAAAGTAACTACATTAAAATATTTAAAAAACACTCTTTGATATACCAGTTTCCTTAATATATCAGTATATAAAAATCCTATATTAAAGAAGGTGTAAACTACAAAGAGTAGATACATGAGAATTATAAAATTTCTTTTTAACTTTAGTATCACAAGAAATATTTAAAAAACCTAAAGCTAATCATATTTTTCTTAAAATATTTAAACAAACTTCGATTTAAAATTAAAAATATGACAAATAACTTGAAATACATATTAATTACCCTCATTAAAAAAATCAATCAAAAATAACAAAAAGTAAAGTATAAAAAACAGAATTCAAAAATATGCACCTTAAACTAAAAAGACAGTCCGCCTGAATTTAATATGATGTATTCGGTACGTTTGTGATGCATACATGCATAAATGCATGCACATGTAATGATTTGTCATAAAAGTAATGATGATAAGCCCGCACGTATTATACACGCTAAGTTTTTCAATGCTGTTCAGTAGATCGTTCTAATTACTGTATCATTATCATAATGTCTTATAATCTTGGGTCATTTGTACCGACCTGTTGCTCCCCAATGAGGTGTGGACATAATATACCTTTTGTGCTTAAAATAATTACTGTAAAATATATTTTATATAGTTTTTTTTGTTAATTAGTGCTTTCTTGTTATTTTTAATTTGATGATAATTTTGTACAAATTGATTTGTATGTTTTTTATTGTACGTAATCCAAGTTGTGAATTGGATGAATTCAATTCAATTCGTTAGTTCTTGTTAGACTTACATTGACAGCTATGAAAATATAATCGCAGATATGTCAAAACGATGTCAAATCCACTGCTCACTTGAAGTCCAAAAGGAATTTTCAATTTTATTGCTTTCATTCAGAATCCAATAAGTTTTAAAGAAGGCTCATATATGAAGTTAGAATCAAGTTTCCTTTGAATAAGAATAATTATTTTAATTAAAGTATAATGTTTCAACAATTATAATTACTATGAAAATAAAGCTGAATCTTCAATATATCGTATATCTATAAATATTTGAATCAGGCATCGCGTTTAACATAACAGGATGGCCCCCGATTGGCGATTCCGTTTCTGGCGCGACATCAAAATGTTAATCGAGCTAACGTTCGTCGGGTAAACTACATTATGTTGAGATGTTCTGTTCAGTTTTACAGCTGGAACAATCCTCGCCTGGGGATGCTGGGAGCAAACTTTTAATTGGCGTGCCATTAGGACGGGCGGAGCACTAAGCGATTTGCGGTGTACCGGCCTGCTCTCCCGAGCTTTTAATTCCTCACCTCTATATATGTAGATTATATTCGGGACTTGATATATACTGATATTATATATACAACATGTTTTTTGTTTACATCCTAATTGGAAAATAGACCTATACTTGAGCATTGGTCTTGATTATCGAAATTATATACAAAATATAGGCTTTTTGTCAAACAAGTTATAAAATTTATAAAATATTCATTATATATAGACTTCTAGGATTGTAATAACTGATATGGTGTTAGTCTTACAAGATAGTTCTCATCCAATTGTGTACGTATTTTGAATATTACATCAGAGATTTTATATTATTGAAATGTTTAGGAAAATTCCATCATGACGACTCATCTATATATTTATTTCATGAAAATATTACCAAAGTTGACAACAATGTGCCGATTCTTCTGTAAACAGCGATTATAATTAACGTTAAAGTTTTTCTAAAACAATCCGTTGAGGGCATGCCTCTCGGTAACGACAACTCGTTATCTCCACAAATCTCCGACATTACGACGCATTAAAACTCTTAAACTTCACTCGTTCTGTTTGCTAAAACAAAAACTTTCTTACATCATATCAATTAGAATTCATGTCTCGTGCCGCGGATGTCCATGGAATTATTTGCTCCGAAGACGTTTTAATTACGTCTCAGATAATTCAAAGTCCTATAAAAATATTTATATTAATTGCAATATTATCTCTTACTTAAAATTCATGCGGTACATTGACGGAAAATTTTGGCGAGTGGCGCTTTTTCGCAGATTTTCCACAGCAACCCTTGGCGAGTTAGGGATGAATTCAGTTCAAACGGCCTTGCAGAGATGGCGCTGGATCGTTTCTTCCGGTCAGAGTTTTACTATTTCAAGAAATAGATGGCGTTAGTCGAGCTCAAATAGCGTTCAGTATGCTATAGTATGATCTTGTAACATTTGTTACATGTTGAATGAAATCATGCTTTAAAATTTATTTTACCATAAAAATACAAGATAATATTTTTTTATTATAATTATTTCAGCGATATTGTTCATAAAGCTATACTTAACCTATTTTAAGTTATTCCTAATATTAAACGCGTTATATTTTATAAACGTTAAACGTTTTAGCACCGGCTGTTGTACATTAGACACGCTAGCCGGAACAATTTTTTAATATCCCCAAACATATTGACATATAGTGGATATGATTAAAGCCTTTATACTGAGATTTAAACACATCAAAAACCTTTCATGATAATGTATGTGTGATGTATGTATGTATTTGTGTTACTAATACTGTAGCGATGTCTTCTTAAGAATATTAATTCAAATGATAGATAGTAGATTAGGGTTGCAATATAATTAAAAAATCTAACAAAAGTGGAACTTTAAATGACTAACATAAAATAAATGCTTTCTTAATTATAATTTTGTAAGCAAGTTAGTCTGTCATAATTCTATTAATAGAACTTCAGGAACTTACATTAGCATACCAGAAAAAATTATGTAGTAAATCTAGGTAGCCTTAAATATAATGAGCATAAATAAAGGAAAACAAATGAAATCACAAAAAATTATATAATTATATTAAATCATTTGTCGGCCTATCTGTGTGTTTTGATATTCCAACAAAAAAAAAAGTATCTAGATTATATATGATAAGTAACCAGGCTATGAATTTTGAAAAAATTGTCTAGAAATAATAACAGTTAACCAATGCAAAATGAACCCTATACAGGTGAGATAAAATGACAGACATCGTTTATTATTAAATTAGTCTAAAAATTAAAACTAAAAAGACATACACGTTGTTTGTATGGCAATTGTCAAGACTTTTAATGTCAGTTTTTATCAATCTTTAGCTATGGTTAGTTTTGACTAAATTGATTGAATTATCAATTGTTTTTCTAAATAGGTACTATATAATATGTATGGTATGCTGAGATTCATGAATGAAAAACTGTTAATGATCTTTACAGTGGTTTGAATTCGACCTTAAATATTTTTCATGAGAATTTTTTGTTTTAAACGCTAACAACTGTATACAACTCAATTACTTAATGTGCTTAGTGTATGCCAAACCTTTAATTTCGTTAATATTTAAAATGAATAACATTTAAATTTTATCGGATGTTTTAAAAATATTTCTTTAGTAATAAATACATGTAGGAAAACAATAATGAAAGGTTTAAAAATCTTTAAAAATTCAGTTATATAATTAATAGTTGATACTAGCTACTTCGTGTGTCCTTTTTTGACGAAGTTTCCTTATAATATCGAATTCTGTAAAGAGAAGATTGTCTTGTGAAATTTCTTCAGACCCATACAATATTTTTGAAATGATACCAGCAAAATTAGATTCATATTATAATGCGATACAAAACTATTAATTTTATTTCTACGTATTTAGAATATGAGATATATTTCAGCTAATTATTCAAACAAAACATAGCAAACTCTCTTTAAGCCGACTTCAATGTCAAAGTTCCCAAATACTACTATTATTTTTAACAGTCATTTAAAAATAAAACCAATACACAATAAAATCAGTATCTACAAATATATTTAATAAAAATCAAATTAATCACAAAACCGTAACACTGTAACAAGTCATAATTCAAAAACAAATAGTGTAAAGTTAAAATTTTTCCGCACAAAAGCCTTAGACGTTGAGTGGAGGCAAACACGGATTTCCAATTAAGCTGGTTGATTGGCAGATCGTTTGTCAATGTAGCTCTGGATGCTGGCTTCTTGTTACTTTACGAACCTTCATATTATGATCACCTAGGTCATTGGGACATGCTAAACACTATGCTAATGTTATATAAATAAGGCGCATTTTTAATTATCTTTAACCTAGATTGATGGTAATGTAGTCGTAGAACAAAATTGAATCATTTCCATGTGACTTTTGACCTTATTTTTAATACATCCGATTGCAATTAAAATCAAGAGGAAGTTTTCTTAATGTCTTACAAAGTCACAAAATCATTTCTTCCTTACATACTGCTA
The DNA here is from genome assembly GCA_916720795.1 of Danaus chrysippus. NCBI lineage: Eukaryota > Metazoa > Arthropoda > Insecta > Lepidoptera > Nymphalidae > Danaus > Danaus chrysippus. The sequence continues at coordinate 8,755,969 of CAKASE010000079.1, forward strand.
GGATTGTCATTGTATTTTTTTATATTTAATTATTGAAAATCAACGTTTCGATGGCTTTGTAATAATCGTGAACATTTTAACTGTAATAAAATTGGTTATTACATCTACAGTAATAAAAATTATTTCTTAAAAACCTATCAATGAAAGCATCAAATCGGAAAATACATTAAGAATACATAGTATATATAAAACTAGTGAAATATTAAAGTATATAAGTAAAACATAATAAATCGTTAATTATGCTCACAAAGAACTGTCTCCATATAAAACATGATTGATAACTTGTATCACAGCGAAGATATCGTGAGGAATAGAACATTAAGTGTATTCCTATGTCAGTTGATATCATTTTCATAGGGCCCCGTCAAGGTTTCTGCAACCCCCATACGATAGTGGTTACGGAAATCCATGGAGTCGATCTTATTTATAAATAAATATCTACATTAAATTATCGTTATATCTAAACAACCATTACATATTTCAGTGTAAAACCATCCTTCTTTTATTAACTTTTTTGTATCTAAATAAATTTGCGGATTATATGAAAGTATTGTTAATAGGTACTTATTTTTAAAGAGTTTCACTGAAGTTAACAATATCTACCTATATATACTCTACATATTATTATAGATATAACAATATTGAGCGACTCCACGTCACTCTTATTCCGAATACACGAAACAACCCATGATATGAAAAGGGAAAAACAGGACGATTCAATCGCGCAGTCGATCTGTCTTCGTCAGTCGCCGCTCGCGGATTCAATTCCATATTTATCGAGCAAAGCCGGCAGGTGGCGCATGTATTCATAAGAAAATTTTACTATTTAGAGTGGTTAAAGTAAATTTTTACTATATCAAATCTAATTAAAGCTAATTAATTTATTGTCGTCAATTTCTGCAAAATACGAATATTTATTACTACCTAATATTATATCGTATTTGACTTTGTTTGAATTTTGGTTTCAAATGAACACAACATTTAGAAAGTGCGAATACGGGTCAGTGAATATTTAAATACTTAATTTTCTACTGAAGTTGAAGATTCGTTGTTTCTAAACCAAAAATGTTATTTATTTTATGATTTTAATATATAACTACGTTTAAAACTATATATTACACATCGGAACCTCTAAAATACGTTCTCAAATAGTTTCTGAACGGTGTGCAACTCAATTTAAAATCGGTCAACATAACAAAAATAAAATTTCACAATACGGACTTTATACATTCAAATCTATGTTAAGTTTATATTTTCGTGATTATATTTATTCTTAGTAACATTTCTCAAATAATATATGTCTCGTAAATCAGTCGAAAAGTGTTTTTCTTGGATCTGTAGCGGGCGGCTTGTGCCATGTTTTGTTTTGAATCACGCACACTGTCTCCGCTACTGCAGTGATTTTGATTTACCGTTCATGAATTGTTACAAAGCTTTATTAGATATTTATTTTGGCATTAAATTTATATTATATATACTTTATGAACGAATTTAATCAGGTACACTCATCGCTTTGGTATCTATTTGTTATCTCAAACAATAAAGCAAGCATCACTTCGTATACGCAACGCAATGTTTTTGTAATATTAAATAATGTTATGAAACGAACGCTTTGTATCGTTTTGATTTTAAAGTCATCATACAATGGGTATATAAATAAAATGTGTATGTATATTTGTTCACTACATGTTCTAAAACAATTGCTTAAAATTTGATGAAACTTTAATATTTGTAAGAATGTATATAAACTAATTTTATGCTAATTTTTTGTGTATTTCCATATATCGATATGAAATATTACATTAAAAGTCTCAAGCCTTTTGAAGCTATCATAACATTTAGTAGAATAATTAATAGTTTCTATAAAACTTAAGTTTAGCTTCTGATCTTGTAACCTACAACCGAAGACATTAAATATTAAATGTAACTCGATTGTGTACAACACATTAAAATACATAGTTTTAGTCTACACTGATTCTGTGGTATTTTTATTTTGTTTTCAACATAGTATTTTAAGTATTCTTTATGATGTACCAAATGAGTAATTATTGTTATTCTAATGGATCGCACGCGGCATTCTGAACATTCCCCATTGTAAGGAGTCCAGAATCGAAGCTCTGATTAATGATTGTGCATTGGGGCAATGTAGGAACAACGCTTAATGGAAGATTATTTGTGTTAAATAAAATTATTAGACAAATTTAATAATTATATTCGATATAAAATACACTAAAATATTTATAAACAATCGTTTTAGTAGAGAGAATTTATTCATAAAATTTGTTTATTAAGTCATAATGTTAAAATTTATATTAATTAGATAAATTAAAAGCATTTATAATGAAAATTGCCCTAAATAATATTTATTAAAAATAAAAAATATATGTAATAATGAGTATATAGTTCAGTGTACGTCATTCCTAAGTTTATCGTGTCATAATGCTCCCGGAGATTATGTTTGACCGACAGACTTTGTTTGATCTACGTGCTGCATAGGCCCGGGTAAAGATCTTAGGGTTTTATAAAGTACTTAGTAATACTAAGTAGTAGTTAAATAGTATGAAATCATAATTAATTGCTTAAAGATAGTTCCCGTATAGAAGCTATAACGAATATTTTTTAGTATAATATGATTTACATAGGAATATAACTAATTTTTTGGTCGGCGGGAATAAAAGAAAATAGTTTTTTATTATTAACAAATACAACATCTGATGTTTTAAAATGGAAACAATTATTACTCTTATTATTGAAGTTCCAAAACAAAGTAACAAAGGAAGTTCAACTTTTGTCTCTCCATTCAAGGTGGGTCCTAGTTTCATTTGATCGTCTCCGTCCTTCAGAACCATTTCCAAGGAAGCATTTGTTTGTTTTTTAGTTTACGACATTGCAAAACAGAATAAAGCAATAGAAAGCTTAGGTTTTCGCAAAAATGTGTTGTAAAATCAAACGGGTTTCACTGTTTATGAAAGGAGTAAAACGTATTGGGTGCGTCATCCCTACTAATATTATAAATGTGAAAGTAACTCTGTCTGTCTGTTACGTTTTCACGCCTAAACCACTGAACTGATTTTAATGAAATTTGACACAGAGATAGAGTTGACCTAGGGAAAGAACATAGCATAGTTTTTATCCCAGACTTTTGAAAGGTTGTCTTGGAAAAGCGATATAACCAAACTCCACGCGGGCGAAGCTGCGGGCGGAAAGCTAGTACGATATAAAATTGTTTGTCGGATGTTGCTTGTTTATTTCATGATATACGATTCTTAAGTCGAACCACTTTAATAATAAAACATATATACATCACTTTTTAAGTACTAAAAATGAAATCAATAAATTTTAATTAAGATTGCAAACAACTTTAATAGTTGTACTACATTCAAATGTTAGTTGTAAGTTTTCGTAATATAAGAAAGTAAATATCCTTTGGAACGTATTCTCCATAAATCTTCTAATCCACCACTTTAACTGTCAAAGGTCTCACTGTTGACATAATAATGAACTTGAACAATACCCTTACATAATTATTCAATTGTTAACACGAAGAGTGAAAATCATTTCGGAATGTTGCACATGTACTCATGTTTTATACTATTAATAAAAAAAAATGCATTATTGATATTATTTTATTTAAAATATAATTCTCACAGTTAGTACGAATATTATGAAAAATATGAAAGGTAATAAAGATATACATAAATCATATCTTAGGTAAAAAATTCGCAGGTAAATATGAATAGAAAATAACAGCGGCTAAATCAAAGGCGGGTTTTGGAGTTAGCTAGAAGGCTTTTATTGTTTTAGAGCTCCAATAAATACAGAGGTCTTGTTAAAACACCGACTATACTTCGCTACTAAGCAAGATAAGAACTGATAAGAGAATCTTGTAATACATAATTCTATGTTAAAACATTTTTAAGTTTGTCAGGTGTGACTAAACGTTCATTGTATTTCAGCCTCGGTTATTATACCGCGACAGATGTTTATTCTTCAACATAATGTCCATAAATTGAGAAAAAGGTCCAAAGTAAACACGAACTAAAAGGCCCCGCAGTAAAACCAAATACAATATTCTGAATAAGCCATCGATTGATTTCGCAAGATTAATGGTAACACATTGTCAGCGCCACGGTATGACGGAAATTTCACGTGTTGCACATACAGAAATAGCTCTTATGGTGTACGGAATAAGTTCTATAATTTTTTTCTCGGTCATTCAAAAGGAATATTGAATGGTTTTTATTCTGCTGTGTTAAAAAAAAAACATTATATTTTCCATTTTTACAGACGTAGAGTTGAAAGTTGCGAAATCGTTGCCGACATAGCGTTGGTTATAGAAATATTTGATATAAAAATTATATTCGCATACGAACATTTTTGATAGCCATCCGTTACGAACAAATATTATAAAATGTTTTTTTTAAATCCATTGATATCAATATTGGTTGTTTGATTTTAGTTTTATTGCTTGCAAATATTTTGATAGCAAACCATTTAGTTCATTCAATATATTTTAAAAGAGTATTCTACTTTTTAATATATACTTCAATATTAGTTTAATTTCATTCTATTTAAGTCGCGAAGTTTGTATAATTAGCTAATGCAAAATATTCTATCAAAAGCAACAATGATATAATATGTAGGGTAGTTGCACATGATTTATAAGTAAAATGTTAGCGTGGGTGTGTGTTCGTACAACAGATGTGATAGGTGGCTCTAACATAATACGCATGGGTTTATTATTCCATGGTTACTATTGGATAGAAAATATTGCAGACCTAGCGTGACTTGCAATCTAGAATATGTGGTTGGAACCTACCTATTATATATATATACATCATATTACCTAAAGTTAATTGAAAATTCATGATTTCTTTTTGTATCAATCGATTATAATATTAAATTAGCATTAGGAGAAAAACATTATTTTTATGTAAAGCTAAAAAAAAAATCTTCTATTATTATGAGTGCACTTAATGATACAGATATCTACATAATAAAAGAAAATTTCGGAAAAATGTAGTTTGGTTTTACAATTTGTATAAATAAGGTCTAGAGGTTAAAAGGCATGCCTTTCGTGCATGAGGGAAGAGGTCTTTGCTCAGCAGTCGACTCTGATATGGTGATAATGATGATGATTAAAAACGAGGTTGTAGGTGAACGAATAAAAATTTGATATTGATATAAGAGATGAATTAATGAAAAATGTTTATTATTCCAAATGAAATAAAATCCATATTAGATATTTCTAATAAAGGATTGACATGATAAAAGTAAAATATGTGCAAAAAGAAACACAGATTAGAAATAATTATTCATTTTAAAATTAAAAAAACAAAACACATCCAATGAAATTGAAGCCTGATATTTAAAAATAAAATAAAAATCTGCATATAAAAGGTGGTTAACCTTTGAAAATTAAGATTGTTATTTAATAATAATAATAAAAATTAACTTAATCAACAATATACGTATGTCAGTGTCGTTATATCTGAGCGTCGCACGCGCACGCATACTGCGCTTTTGTCATGGCCCCCGCTCTGTCCCGATGAGTTATGTGCTATAGCCACAGGACTTGATACAGGGTGTTTACGTTATGTTATACTAGAATAAAATATTCACAGTATTACAGCATAGCTTTATATGTATAATAATGTAAAATCATTGAGTTCTATAAGTTTAATTATTTAAAAATTACATGTTTAAATTTTATGACAAATATTCTAATACAATTATAGTTATAAATAAATAATTATTTAATTAGAATATACAAAGAAATTTCCTTCACTAATTAAATAAATGACTTGAATATGTAATAAAAATAAATTTATACGTCTTGAATGTACTAATAATAAATGTTAGTATTTAAATCACCCTATATAAAATGCAATAGCTAATTCAGCACAGTGACACACATACGTGGCTTTACACTAAACCAATAATAGAATAAAATCAATCTATTCCACCCTCTCATACTCACACTATCTCGATTCAATCAATGATCGCTCGTAGATACAGGAACGCACACATACACATTCTATTGGAAATATTGGCATTGTAAACATTCATAGGATATTTGCAAGATATTCCCCCAAATGTACAAAGTGTCTCCATCTCTTTCTAACATATAAATTCAAATGAGACGAATTTGCGTTGAAAAGGGACGGACAATCTAGTTTTACAACTCTGAAGAGGGACAATGGCGACGCTATTGTTGGAGGTACCCCAAAATTTTTTAGGTCACATAAAAGTATTACAATTGTTAGGGTCGTTTCGCCTTCTGGCGTACAGCATTCTATTCGCAGACTACCACGCAAACGGACCGTCGCCCGCGCAGTCAGTGCAAGTGATTTCCATGTTATCAGTGTGATTAAGTGTATTCAAGATGTCCTCAGCGGCGACCACGAACCGCGGTAGTGATACGTGGAACAGTTCCCAACCTAACCAAAGTGAACAGCACACGGAGTACGGATATCAATATCCTATGAATCCTAACTTCTATGGATATCATAACCATACATATCCCCAAGGATATGACTATAATAACGAACAATACAGGTCCTATGTGAATACAGACAAGATAGTCAAAACGGAACCGACGAATTGGCCGAATTACCAAACCTATAATGGACATCAAGATAATATAAACACTATAAATAGATGGCGAGAGATGAACATGTACACACAGCAGCTTCCCGATAATTATTACGACCAGGGCTTGCATGGTGTTAAAAGCGCTTTAGACTTGAAAGGTGAAGATTCGCGATCAATCCACTCTCCAAGTCAATGCAGCATTCCAGAAACAAGCTACGGATCCCCATTAAGCGCATCCAGCGCTGTCAAATCAAATCATTTAGACGATGAGGACTCACCCAATTTAAGAGGAATTTTAAACAAAACATCCGCAAAACGGCCACACGCCTACGTCGATAAATATAGCGAATCCTACACACAAGATATGTTACAGCAAATGATGTACCGAAACGAAACGCAAAGCTGGAAGAGAAATGACGAAAAGGCTATAGAAAAGGAATCCAATTTACAGAGATTTCACGGTGAATATGAGAGTTTGGATGACACTAAGATTAAGATCAAGCGGACAGTGGGCGGAGTGTCTGACACTCAGACATCGGATGAGCTCTCAGCTAAGTGTCAAGAAGTGACGAGGGTCGAGACAGGCGGTGACGATTATAACGACGACAAGATGGCCACCGCGCCTGACGTACAAGGATTTTATCCCTGGATGAAAAGCATTGGAGGTAAGTTGATAAAAAAAACATATATACAGACATGTTTACTTATTTATTGTTGTTCAATCTCTGAAGAATCTTTGCCATTTCAGGTGATGACAAAAAAGAGGGCTCGAAACGGACAAGACAAACATACACAAGGTTTCAAACATTGGAGCTGGAGAAAGAATTCCACTTCAACAAATATTTATCACGACGTCGAAGGATTGAAGTATCACACGCATTAGGGTTAACGGAGAGGCAGATTAAGATATGGTTCCAGAATAGAAGAATGAAGGCTAAAAAAGACGGGAAGTTAACAAATTCACCAGATCCCTTTGAAGATATGACTAGTAAAGCAGCCACCGTTAATGACTTCACTGATCCAAGGCAGCAAATACCAAAATTCATGGATTTCCCGAACCCCAACTATCACTTGACAAGCAACCCCATCACTAACATGAGCCATTTAACTGGAAACATCAACCAAACTTGCAACATACCTTATGGTATACCAAAAATGTGACCAACAAAATCTTATTTCTATATATAAAAACATTATTGTAATTAATGTAAATATTCCATAATATCATAGTTTTTATTATAACATATATTTTTTTAGTTTCAAATATAAGGAAAAGTAATTTTATTTTATATTCAATTGTAAGTAATCAGAAGTTTTAAATATAAAGCATGTAAATATAGTTGATTAATAAAAACAGTTCCTATATAGTATTAAGTACGTGTGATAATAGATACAATTATTTATTGTATATACTTCTCTAGTCAATATATAAATAAAGAGAAGTTAATATTGGACTCATGTTTGATTATATAAATAAAAGTATAACATACATTGAATTAAATGATTTAAATTTATTAGGCAAATCCTCAGAGACTAAACTACAGTTTATATAGTAAAAAAATAAATTAAATAGATATCCTTATGTACACGTAAGATATCTTTTAAGATAATATCTTTTACGTACATTTTCATTTCATTCTATATCTTTTCATTTGCTTTTACGTTTCTCACATCTCTGAACTAATATCTTTTATACAATCAACAGTTTCATTTATTTAAGTAACTAGCTTTCCGCCCGCAGCTTCGCCCGTGTGCAGTTCGGTTATATCGCGTTTTCAAGAGAACCTTTCAAAAGTCTGGTATAAAAACTTTGCTATGTTCTTTCTCAAGATCAACTCTATCTCTGTACCAAATTTTATTAAAATCAGTTCAGTGGTTTATGCGTGAAAGCGTAACAGACAAACAGATAGAGTTACTTTCGCATTTATAATATTAGTAGGGATAAATATATGTTATTTTAATTTTTTGCCTAATATGTATATTTTTTCTTTATTTAAAACCTACATAATAAAATTAAACGCGGTAGTGGCTATTTACAATAGCTTTTACAAACGGTTTTAACCCTTTTTAAAAAGGGATTAAAAGTTAACTACTGTGTAGTAAGTCTCTGGGGACTTGTAATGTGCAAATATTTTGTAGTTTTGACATGTTTTGACAGTTCATTGGATTTAACGGATCTGAATGGATTCTGCGGACTAATCTTGACTACCTGACGCTACCTGCACTTTATTCTATTATGTAACAATTGTTTACTGGTAATTCAATATATATACTTAGTAACTAATCGTTTAAATCTTTACTTTTTGTTACTAAGAATCAAACTACATATATACCAATCGTTTTAAAATTTCGAAATATTGATTGATAGGAAATAAATAATTCTTTGAGAGTTATTAGAACATTTATTTGAAATTTCTATTCAGTATTTATATTTAAATTCTTTAACTTGTATTTTTATAGTATATTCGATGTATTAATATTATTTTAAATACTTTTATAGTATATACAAGCTGTAATTTCAGTATTTCGTTAATTCACAAACTCACGCGGCTAACTTCACGTGTTTTCGGACAAAAGAATTCGACCCTCTTGCGCTTGAACAATAGGACCGTGTGAGTGGGACAGCTATATATAAATCATGTTGGTGTGAAAGAGACAAAAGAGCATCCCCAAAATTCTAGGATTCCGTTGACAACGAGCATGCGTCGCCACCATTTAACAAATATGGCTGCTCGTGTTTACTGTGATTTTATTTAAATTCTTGCGAATAATACCATTTATTAACATTACTAAGCGAATATTAAATATATTTATATATAATATATACAGGTGAGTTATTTTTGTATCAAATTATATTATAGATAAGTTATTTTTAGATTTTGATGTACCTATACTTTAATTTTGATAACTTTATTGTTAAAAGTTTTGACAATTATACAAATGCATGCATAATATTGAAGCAGCATAGCATATCTTTATATTAAAATGTTTCATAGAATGAAACCAATATATTGCGAAAAACGACGTACATACTTTATCAAAAATAAAGTAGCGTAGTATATCCACAAAATATTAGTTTCATATAAATGACTCGCGAAAATCTCAGATTTCATTGTTTGATAGAATCTTTAATTTTTGACGTACTTATGTTTTTTTTTTTGTAATAATTAATATATATTTACAGTTTAAATAAAAATCAGTTCCTCAGTATTTTCATATAGTAATCATAATCCATACAATCTTATATAGATTAGGTATCTTTTAAATTCCGATTTACTCACCGTTCATATAATTACATTAGTTGAATGCTTTTTGAATGGCAGCTCTAATTAATTCCCAGTCCGAACTAGACGCCCGCGCCATTGACTGCTCTCTAAGAAACTCTTAATGGATATTTGAATATGGTCTTATGACTGGTACCTCTAAAACTTTGTAACTCTATATATACATACATATATAATAATCACATACATACTTATTTTTTTCAATGCATAGTTGTATTCAATTCGTATATTTGAAGTTTTGTTAAAGATATTTTGGGCATACTTATATCTTCTACTTGGCAATTTCCCGGCTATAGCCAGGGTCTGCCTTACATGTTGTGAATAATTTTGTCTAATTTTTTTTAAGACGCGCCGCCTGCCTGACATCAACCCTCTTTGGGAATCAGCATTGATCAGTGACGTCTAAATATTCTTAGAAAGTACATATGACTCGAAAAATTACATTGGTATTTGCCAGGACCAGGATCGAACCCGCGCCCTCATGTATGACAGGCGGGCTTTTTAACCACTAGACCACCAGTGACTTACTTATATTATGTATAAATATATATACTAAATATTATAAATTTAATTTTATGATGATGCAGTTTATATTTATATCTAGTCCAGATGTTAAAACATTTGATCCCGATCAAAGCGTTCTTATCGTGGAACATATATTATGATAGTAATTAACTATCATACCAATTATATTATTATTAAATATATCTTAATTCATAATGATAGAATAATTAAAATGATTTATTATTAGGAATCGATAAACGAATACAATTAAGAATATACTTGCTCCATATATGTACCTACATATGTTTAGTTTAAGCAATAAGTAAGCGATATATAAGGAAACTTGTTTTAAGTTATAAATATTACTTTTTAATTTATTAATAAATTGAGGCAAGAAAAAAATTACTTAAATTTATATATATTAGTCCTTATCCTTATTATTATATGCAGTTTATGATCTCTATAAAAGGAATAATTTCACCGAATAAAAATTATTAGCAATATTTTGTCAATATTTATATGTAAAGCCAATATTTTTATATATAATTTTACTCACAATAAACGCTGTTTATTATAATATTTAATTCCGCTTATATTGATATCAATTTTCGTTTAATATTAGTTGTAGAACTAACTCTACCTATAAGGCTGCGTATTACAATGAATATAGAAAAATAAAACGTCGGTCTTGTCTAAAGGAAGGTACAAAAAGCGTTCATGAACAATGTATTTACAGGACGTATTGTGATAGACCATTTGTCAACAACGCTCCAATGACGTCCATCGAGAACAGATATCTGGGGCGATTTGATAGAATTATTAAAAATATATAACTATATTATGTTATGGATTTAATTTAATCTTAATATAGTTATATAGATAATATGCTAATTATGTATATTAATGATGAGATGTTTTAAAAAACATGTTATTCACGATTTACGTAATACTTAGTAGAATTACACTTATATTAAATCTTAGTTATATATATTTATATAGAAGACAATTTTAATATGGTAAGTATATAATGGCGTATGAAATGAAAAAGTTAATGAATAGTTTTGTTTTTATTTATCAATACATTCAAATTAAAATCAAAAAATTCTCTAAATAGATATAAAAAGATAAACAAACTTCAATATTATAAAAATATTAAGAAATAAAGCTTCGATGTATATCAGATCGCGTTAGAATCAAAAGCAAATTACGTTGTACAAATCAAAATAGACAGAGGTATAGTAACTAATATCACCAGTTTAATATGAACCATCAATTTCTAACGATCCGTTTGATATTCGCTTGTTGTACGGCTCTTGTATAGCTGGTTATGGAAGCGTCAATGTCACTTATGTGTTTAACCCGGCGAGTGGAGAGGAAATGATGGATGTTGCAGAGCCCGGGACGATGCTGAAATATGCTACGAATGTATCTATATAGAGCTGTTAATACACACATTTATATATAAAAAATAATTATTGAATTATTTTGAATAAAACTACGTAATAAAGTATTTAAATTTGTTAATTTAAATATATTTTAATATTTATATAGTATAGTATGAAAAGAAATCATGGTGCCCTAGTGGTTAAAAAGCCCGCCTCTCGTGCATAAGAGCGCGGGTTCGAAACTTGGCAAATACCAATGAAATTTTTAAAGAGTATTTAGACACCACTGAGAGACGGTGAAGGAAAACATCGTGAGGAAACCTGGACTTATAATGTCAAATAATAAGTTTGAAATCACTAACCCGTCTTGAGCAAGCGTGGTGATTAATGCTCAAACCTTCTTCATGTGAGAAGATGCTTTAGCTCAGCAGTGGGCTCTGATAGGCATCATATAATATAGTAATATTAAATAATACATGTGTAATATCATCTCTATAATTCCGTGTATTAGTTCGACCCTCGCTCACCAAATTCCAAATTGTTTTTGACTGACACCTAAATGTCAGTTGGCATTGTCTGTGAGGCACCCAGCATCCCGATCACTGTAATTATTTCACATTTAACTCACTCACCTACAAATATAATAATGTTAGGTTTTATTTGTTTTATAAATAACTATTAGATACCTACTAAGTACGTTACTTTTGATATAGGTAGCTTTGGTATCTATTAAATACATTGTATTTATATTTTTTTAATGTTATATGAAAATTTACTTATCAAAATAATAGTATTGGTCTATTTCAAGATATTAAATAGGTACAAAGAATTTACTAGTTAGTGATTTTATTTGAAATTTTTTCTACTCTTAATAATATGAAAATATTTTTTCTGTTTTGATGATATTCTAATATATAATATATTGTTTCAGATATCAGACGACGTTGCTTAAGAAAGAAGATTATTTAATTATTTTAAGTATATACATAGTGAATAAATTCCTATATTAAATTATTTATATATACTTATATGAAACAAAATCCATTTCTTAACTTTTCCTATGAATAAAAACATTGTTTAAAAGAAAATAAATAGTATATAGTATCTTTTTCGAGTAATGTAGGCTGTAGCTAGTGTTGTATTGTTTTTTTAATATGTTAGGTATGTTGTATTGGACGCATGTCAACAGTCGAGGGGCGACGGTTTGACTAATGACGGAACAACTCATTAAATGTATCGGGAATTAGGACTTTTAACGCGGTATTAACAGATATAATAGGACTAAATGTATATTATGTTAATATATAATGTATAGGTATATATATAGAATTAATTTGGAGTTGTAAAATATATGTATATTTTAATAAGGTAATAAACTGTAATAAAAAACTTACGATACTACCAAAGAATATTTAAAGAAATTTATTTAGACTTATATTGAAGACAATATGTTTAAAATAAAATAGATTTTCGATTATTAAAATAATTATAACTAAATTATAATTTTATTTGAAATTAATATTTTCCTTATATTAGACGTATGCTGTTAATATATACCAGGAGTAAGAACTAAGAACTCTTGCAGGAGTTATTAGTTGTAGTTTTGAAAGTCAATCGATTTCTTGCTATTCATAAAGAGTATGAATAATTTATCTTTGTTTGTTCGGATTTTGTATCGTCACACTACATACTTACGCTACGTATCCCGATTCTCATTCAATGACCTATACTTATTAGGTACCTACTATTATGAATGAAACTATAATTAAATTTATGAATGAAACTCTTAACGGTATCTACGAGTATGTTGTGTGGAAATAACAACTTGGACTAAGTGTATTTTTCTTAAAGTGATAGTAGAGTATTAAATTTTGTGCTTGAATATGAAAACTCAACAGTGTAGGTAAATACCTAATTATTATCTTTATTGTGTAAATTTTCTTACTTTAACGTAAATCCATACTATAATTGATTTTGTTAATGAAAATGTATTTTTGTCAGATTTATTCACTCGACTTGTTTTCTAGTGAGACAAAATTATGAAGAAATATAATTAATTAGTAATTGGTATGTATGTTTTATTTGAAATCGTAAAAGTTTGTTGTTGAGATTCTGAAAACAATGTGCAAGTAAAGCTCGTTTTCGAATCTTGTGTATTAAATTGAAAATTTTTGGAAAAATATATGAAGAAACAGTAATACATTTTGATGTCATTGTAGGATAGGTACATATTACACAATAAATATAATGATTCTAATTTAATGTATTAATTATTTAACATCTATCAACCATTTAGAATCTGAGTAACTACCTAGTGTTACATAAGTAGATAAACTTCTTATGTGACTCTCATTTCATCCCTTCTCTGCGACCGGCTGTAATGTGACATGTGATAGATAGACGTAAAATTAATTTACGAATACTATGAGATCTAAATTTTGCATTTTTTCGTTTACCACTCGAAACAAAGGTACAAAACTAAATGAAGCGACCTCAGCGTTTCATAACTGAAATTATTTTTGTTTATAGGTATGTTTTTCAACCCTAAAATCGAAGTTGATGTTTTGATATTAATTTTTATTTATATATTTCCCCTTAATAACAAAAATCTAGAAGCGATTGCCTAGATCGTCTCTGTGGATGAATGACCTTAGTCGAAAGTATAGCGGTATGCTAGCTTTACCAAAGAATTTCGCCATAATATTGTAACTAATGCAAATATATAAAAATATTGAACTAGTCAACCGTCTAGATACAAGTGGATGAATCTATGTAAGTATGTCTATACGACCAAATATACAGAACATTTTTTAATACTTTTGTTAAGTTTATGTGAGTTCTTATATCTTTATGATCTTTTACACTTGATATTTTCGTGATATAAAGAAAACGAAATATAAAAATGGAATAATTAGAGGAAAAATAATACACCGAAGACTTCTACAATACGAGTTCTTTTCAAATAAACACGAAATTGATCTTTAGAGCTATTGGAATAAGTTGAACTTTTTTAGAGAGTTAAAATGACTTATGACGTATGATAGCACTGATGTAGGGTCAAATGTGGGTCAGCAGGTCGTAAAGGTATAATACAATATAGAAAATGTGATCAATAACAATATTATTATACGTATATAAATAAATAAAGTATCTTTATATATATAATTCTTCTGTGAGTGTGTATGTCACTGAACTTCTGTCAAACGACTGGACCGATTTTGATGAAAATTTTTGTGTGAGTTCAAGGGGATCTGGGAATGGTTTAGATTCACAATTTTGTCCGCTGGACAATGTTTTTTAATTGATTTGTAATTTATTAGTAGTTGTTGATACAAACGTTTTTTTGACATTAGATTTGACAACTAACTAATAGGTATGTCAATAATTCTGTCGCACTTCAAAACACGGAGATTTATGGCTTTAATATGTAAACTCCAAAAATATAAATAAAAAAACGTAACAAATTTTTCTTGATTATCGGGCGATACGACGTTCGCTGGGTCTTCTAGTACCTATTTATATATATGTATGGAGCCATGCTTGTGTATATCGCTGAATACCTAAACGGCTAGACCGATTTGAATGCAATTTCTGTATGAATTTCATAGTAATGAAATGAAATAGGTAGTGCTTCAGATGCTTTCACAAATCAGGACATCAGATGACGCTACAGTCGGAATCTAGGATATTTAAAAAGAAAAGGATGTAACGTAACGATTTCTTAATAGGTACACTTCACAAGGACGGAGTCTCAGGCAAAAACTAGTTATTTATATAACTAATTTATGTATATTTATCTATTTTATATAGGTATATTAGATAGATAAAATATACATAAATAATTAAATGCCACGTTCCATTAGTTTCAGGTTGTATTGACTTGAATAATGAAAGATTTGTTTTTAATTTATTTGTCATACATATAGCTATATTTTATTTTAAGTACCATTTAATAGAATTAAAAAGTGTAATACCTTATTAATTGAAATATAATAAAAATCTACCATATTCAATGTGTCTAATACTTTACCCCCAAAATACATTTTAAATTAATTTTAGAAGAATTAATATAACAATAAATTGAACATAAATGTTAAATTCATATATTCGTTCAATAGTAATTCACAATTTAATATGAAATCTATAACTTTTAACAAGTTACACAATTTTAATACAAGCGCCATCTGTTAGCTGACTTAGCGTTAGTGTTCACTGAAAGAATAATTGCCTTTAATATCCGATACACGGCGCCACTAACGATGTAATATTATAGAAAATATAATAAGAATTTAATTTCTTTTTATAATATTTCTACTGAAGAGGTAATGGTCATAGAAAAAAATATTTTAATTCATCTTAGATATATTTTATTACTTACATAACAAATTAAAATAAAATATCTATGATATATTTGAAGCTGTCGAATAAAACACACATATCTATGTATATATAGATAAATTTAAAAAAGTACTTATACCTAGCATTCTTAGAAAATTAAAAATTGTTTTGATATTGAAGTCACGTGGGTAGTTAGAATTAAACAGAAACAGTGTAAATAATGGAAAGTGGAAACCATTAACCAATAGGATTTGTATATATACTTAGTATTTTTAAATAGGTAAATACTTGTTATCTATAGAGAACTAAACGATGTTCATAATATTACAATAAGTTATTACTTATTATACTTAGGTACATACCTATTGCGTTTTAGGATATGACTATCGTTTTTTTATAGCCAATATGTAACTTGGCAATTGTCAAGTATTATTGTAGGTATAAATACGTAAGCAAAAATATATTATATTTTTAAATTTTAACCATCAGTGTGTCTGTATGAAGTAATCACAAAAATGAATTAGGTAATACAACATTAAAACTATATACCTACTTATTTAATAATAAAATACTTAATAGTACTATAATATTTTAATATCATATATATTATAATATTTAATGCACGTTTTAAACTATTCACATATAACGTCATATCGGAAACTTTCCCGCTGTAAAAATCTCCAACTTCACGAAACATATTCGCAACCCACTGTCCAACTAATTTCAACCAATCAGAGCCCTCCGTTAGACGCAAAGGGCGCCGCCCACCACCACTGCAACACGCATGCTTGTTGCAACGACATCAACATAATCGTGCCGTCTCTTTCACTCATATACTAAAAGCTATATTAAGATAGAGATGGAATGAATATTCACCAAAGCCTAATAAATGCAAATTTGTTTTCAATTGCAAATCAGGTGCTGATTGTAATTATGTATTGTGAAGTCATGCATGTTATATTATAGACTTTTCTAATATATTTTTTTTTTTTCTTAATAATTATTTCTAATTAAATATGATAAATAAATGAGGTTATATTAGACTTAAAAAGTTAAACTTATTTTTTTTTATTTATTATTGATTTACAATTTGATTGTTAAGTAAATTTACTCAAACTTAAATAAGTCTAATGAGTAAGTAATCTCATTGATGACTTTTCTTGTTGGATTATGAAATAGATAAAATCAAGTAAGAAACTGTATGAAAATATATAATAGATTATGATTTTGTGTACACTAGTTAAACATAAAATAACTTTAACATGCTTATAAGAATAAATACATTTACTCTACTATAAGAAAATTCTATAACAAAAACCTTTTTAACACCAATATCTATTTCTCAACAATTTTAGTTCATTATAAATAAAAAGAAATATCAAATTAAAATTCTATAGTAAAACCAATTACATTTTCATCAAGTAGGTATATTAAATACATCCATCTCTCTCTAACATATGTTATCAGAGCGAGAGGTCCGACCCCATAAGATAAATCAAGGTATGTGCAAACATGTGTATTGTCATGTGGCTTATTAAAATGTAATAAATACCGCCCATGGGAAATACTCTGTAGGGAAAAACACCCCATAGTATAAAGATTTACTTTATATCAAAACTAATAAATAGATGATAATAATACATACATTTATCATTTACATACTGGATTTTTTTGATTGAAATGTATGTAATTTTTTTTAGACTGTGACTGATTTTGCTTTTACGTATATACAAATTTTAATGAGCTATTGTTGTTAGGGAATATTACTATATATATTTTTATAAGCACTTAAAAGATTTCTTTGATTCAGATAAATTATTTAATATTTATTTTATTTCTATTAATTAATTTATTTGGTAGGTATGGAGACTAGTTTCAGTGGATATAAATAAATATGTATATAAAAAACTAGTGTGAAATTAATTAAAATTGATTCAAGGATGCTGTTATAGGTACATTAATGCTTCATCTCACGCATTAAATATTAAATACCTACTTCACAAGGAACCATTAAAATTCTTACTTCATAACGTGTCATTAAGATAAAAATCTTTAGACTACTATAATAATAATTTAAATGTAACATTTATAGGAAAAAAACTGGAAATTTATCGATTAATTAATAAAATATACGGTAGATATACTTACATATATAAATATCAAATACTTACATATTTTACCTACCTATTTTATTATTTCTGTTGAAATTTGGTATGCACTTTTTATTCGTAAATATATACTCTACTAGGCATATAAAATAAGAAATAGGTTTAAATTTACAGGAAGGTTGTGTATTAACATGCAATTAATAATATTAAGTACCTAAGTTATTTTTATAAGTCAGTTAAAGACACATTGCGAGCATCCGCTTAGTAAGACCATGATTGAATACAACCGGATTTTTAATGTTTTTAATAATTTTTAATTATAATACTAAAATAGTATATTATTATAAATAAATTTAATATTTTAAAATGTTGGAATAACTACATTTAAAAGTTAGACATGTTGAACTCAAACAATCGTATGCAACCAATAAAACAAATAAATCATTAAAATAGTTCCAAGTTCAAAAAAAAACACAAGTAAGAAATCCTGTAAGAATTCTCAATAAGTACAAAAAAAAACAATTAATTAAAACTATAAAAACTCCTTTCTGTTACTGGCTGCATACTATCAACGAAGACTGGCCGAAAAAAAAAAAGTTAATATAATCAAAGAAGCGCAAGCGACATAGTATCAAGTATGTATAACGTGCGTGTGTATGTGTGCGTGTCGTGTGCCTGTGTGCGTGTGTATGTGTGCGTGCTGTGTGTCTGTGTGCGTGTGTCGGTGTGTAAGTGTTCCCCCACCCCGCCGCCTCGCTCACTGGCGGCTTCGCTTCGGGAAATCAAGTACGGTTTTCCTCGCGAGAGCACGCGCCCGCTGCTATATTATTTGTGTTGTGAGTGTTGTGTATATTACGTATAGTTTATTATATATGAGGTACGTTTGATAATTATTTTTTTATATATACGTGTGTTTTATATTTATTTTATTTAAAATTTTTGTTGTTTTTAATTTTTTAATAGTTATAAAATTAAATCGCGTCGGTGATAATACGTGTTATATCTTATGACAGGAGAGCTTAAAGCTTATTGGTATTATTAATTGGAATATAATAACATCTAATTGATTAAAAATAAAGTGATATTTAAAATATGAATTAATTAATAAGTGCGAATGAAAATTGATTTTATAAAATAAAATTTAACATAGTTATAGTTACATATAAAAGTTTCTAAACGACGTCGGATTTCGTTAAAATTATTATTCATAAAGTTAGATCTTTACTTAATATAATATTATATACAACTCAAAAAATTAATTCCATTAAATAACAATTACAATAAACCCAAACTACATAAAACTAAATATAATCAAAATTAATAACAAAAATAACATAACATTGAACATCACAGAAGTAAAATCTAAAACTGTTCCCAAGTCATCAAAGGCAGGTTAAGGCGGGGGTTAAAAACAAAAAAAAAGCAAGTTAAATCCACCGGCCCATTTAACTTGAAGCGGACGAACAAAAATTTCGATACTGAAATAAACACACATGCTGTCTGCGTGTCACGAGAATATTAGATATTACTAAAGCTGAATAATATTAAATATTAATATTATATATATTTATAATAAGTTTCATTAATATAAAAGTTGTACGGAGCGAGCGACAAAGTTCTCTTGAGAAAGTTTACTTTTATCAATATAAGTAACTTTGTTTCTTTAAATTGAATGTATCTATAGAGGGTTGTAAAATATGTTCTTGACTATAAATACGAATCGTATAGAATTAAATAAGTTTCATAAATTTAATACTATGTTAAAAATTGCTTATGTCGAAGCATGAAAGATATAATTTTTATATAGGAATAAAGTTATTAAGAATAATGGATAATCATATTAAGAATAAATCAATATAAATATTTTAACAAATAACTACTTATTTTATGTTTTACATCAAAAAAATCTTGCAAATTCATTTTATCTCACTACAAAATTATATCCAAATAAACATTCAAATAGCATCAAATAAATACAATAATTTAAACGAATGAATGAAAAAAAACTATATGAATGAACTATCTAAATTAAATAATATACATCCGTCATTCGTTCCATATATCCACAATAAATCGGATACAATGACTGCTAATTTGCTCATGAAGATGTATGTAGTATGGTGACCATAAATTTAACAACTCCGGCCCACCGCTTACTCTCATAAAGAACTTTTATAGCACCACGTGGCTCACTTGACATATTTTTTATATAACATATGGACGTATTAGTCCGTTTGAACCAATGTTTATTATTTGGTTATTATGAGAAAATATATTATATGTATTAATAACGTAAAGATACGTTAGAATTCAATTACGCGATCTTTGTATAGGAAATATAAAAATTATGTCATTAAAATGAGAAGTTTCATAACCAAAGATATATTATTAAAATAAGTACAATCTTATATTCTATCATTTCAATATCAGTAGCATTTTTATATTAAAATTAAATTATAATAAATCGTAAGCATTAAAATTACTCGAAATAAAGATTTACATTAAATTCTTGTTCTAAACACAAATAAAATATCATTCAAATAAATATTCGCTTAAAAGATTTAGTGATATTTAATACATATTGTATTCTTATTTAAAACTATAGTTAATATAATAAATAGATCCAAAGTATTCTCGTAACATGTTCTCAAGGTATATCAAACTAATGCTACTTTTCACCACAGGTCCATCAATCAAGCAAGTAGTGGACAATTGTGAAGATCAAAAGCACTCAACATGTCCCTATAGAACACAACAATGAATGGGAACTGAAAAATAATATAACACATATATAAACAGAAACATTACAAATGAACGATCTAAATTATAACGCTGGGATGAGTTCCTATCAGTTCGTGAATTCCCTGGCTTCGTGCTACGGGAATCAAGTACCAGGACGAACTGGGACGCCGGTGGAACAAAACCACCCTGGCATTCCGACACCCGGGACTGATTATTACAACCCTAATGCCACATCGTCATATCCAAATACATGTTATTCGCCACCACAAGTCAGCCACCATTACCCACAACATCCCTACGCCACACCGGCCTCTGGAGCTCATATGCAGCCACAAGCTATGATAGATTACACCCAACTACATCCACAAAGACTTGCTAACACCACCCATATTCACCCACACACAAACCCAAGTCCTGGCGCGTTATCCCCCAATATAATGACACCAACAAGCCAAACAGCTAGCGCCTGTAAATTCGCGGACTCAACCTCAACCACAGGAGTAGCTTCACCCCAAGATTTAACTACTTCATCAGGCCCGGGACGAACTTCACCCGGCTTCAATGTTAATCCAGCAAGCACTAGTACTAAATTAGGCTTGACAACACCTATAGCGTCGCCAGTGGAGCATAAAGCTAATATAAATCAGAATATATCAAGCCCAGCTTCAAGCACATCAAGCAATGAAAGCGCTGAAGCTAATAATACTAGTACAAAGAACACCAAATCATCAGCTAATGCTCAAGCGAACCCACCACAGATATACCCATGGATGAAGCGAGTGCATCTAGGACAGAGTAAGTACTTATTATTACACACACAATTATATCAGTTCAGAAATTTAGTTAATCAGTTCAGAAATCGCAAAAACTTTTATTTTTAATGCTATGAAATTATTAAACTTTTTCGTATCTACTATATGTTAAAGTGGAGACAATATAAATTATATATCTGTTTATAAAACATTAGCGTGTATTTAATGTTCTATCAATACGTCTGATGGATGATCTCTATAATAAGGCGTAATGGCTTCGTTGTCGGCTGTTTAACAGAAAACCTTAGACTTTTTTCTCACCTAACCACGAAATCTCCTTTCTAAGATAGCTGTCAATTTAACTAAACGATGTTTTAATATCTTTGTTTTAGGATAATTAAAATGACGTATTCGTAATATAAAATGTAGAATTCATTTGTCAGTGATGGCGTTGGTTTAAAATGAAATATTCAAATAATAAAACAACATCTGTTATATATGTCACATGTTATATCTCGATGAAGGCAGATGTATTTCGTATTGATTTTTTTTTTTATTCAAACGAACTTTGACAAAGTTTCGTATACTTTTTTTCTTCTTTTGTTTTTAAAATTATTCTTAAATTTATAATGTGCCTGTAATTAAATGTTATTAAATAAAAATTAATTTCGTGTAAGCCTACGTTTGATAAATGCGTTCGAAATTTAAAATAATGATAAGAATAAAAATAATAAACCTCATTAGTAATTCATTATTAATTAATTATTATGATAGTATTTGTGTAATCGGTATGCAAATAAGGTGAGAGGTTAGCCCTTCATGTTTGGTAGCAATAACTTATAGCGGTAGACATTCGTGCTGAGATTTCTTATATTTCAACGTCCATTGTGTCTATTAAATTTTCATAGAATAAAAATGGTTTAAATTTAAATTTAGAACTGTTTACAAACACGTATTAATTTTTAAAAAGAAGGAGCTTTGAATATACATCCAACAAATTGTATGAGATTTCTTATGTCATAAAGACAATCGTTTCTATTCGATGTAAGTAGAATGAAAATTGTATTAATTAAGTTTAAAGCTATTTTATATATACCTTATTAGAAGCTAGCTGAATCCCGCGACTTTATAACTGTTTTTGATCTAAGTGCATATTAACGAAATAATCATACAAAAAACAGCGCTACAAAATACATTCATGCTTATACTCGAAAAACTCATCACTTATAATTTTGATAAGTTTATATTAGATTATGATATAATATGTTTTTAAATCTCTTGACTCTATAAAACAAAACTTTTAAATTTCCAACAGATTTTCAGTGATGCGCTTTCAAATGCAGATCTCTATAATTCGTAGAGATAAAGATAATAATAAAAAGCCTAGAACTATTCAGTCAACAAATAGCATTGAGGTTTAATATATTTCAATTTCTATTATGCCTATTAAATGTTCTCAGGATTAATGTCCTTTAAATTTGAATTTAGAACACTTAACAAACATTAAATTATACAAATAAGAGACAACAGAAATAACTCTATACAGCCGACGAATAGGATTGAGGTTCCTAATTCAAATAATCTATTAGGTAAATGTTTATAAACAAAAAAATACTTTAAATTTGAATTTAGAACTATTAACAAATATCAAATCGTACACATAATAGGCAAAGAACAAGTATATTCAGCCAACAAATAGCATAGCGGAAAAACGATTTATAAAAATTAGTGTTTCTGTTACATATAGCCTTCCATTAGGAGTGAACGGTTTTAGCAATCATAAACACCTTAAGGCTTGGATACAAATGACTTGAAATAGAAGTATGTAACAGTCAATTACAGATCTCAGTATCGCCACAGATAAAATATAATGCATATTAAATAGATGCAGTTGTTTTTAATTTAGAAGAGATTATTTCAGTACTTATTAAAACTATGAACTTCAAATGTCACACCATAGAGGTTTTTTAGGAGCCTAGTAATAATGGATCTTAAATTAGTGTAAAAAAGATGAAATTGTTTAAAATAATGTTTCTGTTTTATCTTATTTTTTTTTTTGTTTTATAATTTATAGCAATAAAAACATAAAATAGTTAACATCGAATATTATCTAGATCAGCTACGTTGAAATAATAATATTTCATCTTAATGAACACAATATTTTACGGCCATTTTGTTTTTAATCTTTCACAATCATACGCTATTTATAAATAGATTATAATGCACCTTCAACATTTTCTACAATAATTTATTCATGTTTATTATAAAAATTAAAGACCATGCAAATTGTTTCGATTCTAATCAATGCAAATTGCTAGCCTTTCAGAACGGGAACGCTTAAGAAAATTACAGTTAGAGATAAAACTTTAATGAGACTAAACATATAGGGCTCAATATCGGTTATTTGAGAATTAACTATATTAGAAATAATATTTCCCACCTGGACGAAATACGTAGTAAATAAAACATGAATTAAAATATAAAGGAACAACAAAGAAATGCAAAATACCCCGAGGATATCTCTGCAATGCAATCACGACTCAGAAGTAGATTCGAGATATTATATACAATATATAAATGATTTGAGATGTACATTCAGATTAAATACACGGAATATTCTAGAACATAACATTTGAGATTAAATTCTTAAGTTAAATGAACGAAATGCTTATACATTTAATAAATATAATTCTAAAACACGAATGGCCGGCAAAAGTAAAGGGATTAGTGAAGCCGTGGCCGCTGGTTGGTCGGCCGTGACTTGCGAAACTTGTAGTTAGTCGCCATTTTGTTATATAGGTATTAAACTTTTGTTTTATTTTTTATTACGCATTCAATTTTGTAAAATATTTTATAATTAACTTTGAAAATATCTGTAGGTTTTATAGAGTTTATTGAGCAAAAACTAGGTACGTGTATTTACGAAATGTAATTATTAATTGCTATACTTATCACTCAATAAATACGGAATGCATTTCAAATATGGGTGCGATGTGAAATGAAATCTATTGCTTTGTTGATAGGACTTAAATTTGATTGTAGTATATTACGTCGAACCTGTCTCGAAGGGAAAACCCTTCTCCCTAAGGAATCGGAACTTCAATTATGGATGAAAACTTTGCCAGCTATAAAATATAAGGGGCTACCGTTATTTTTCATCGTGAACACAAGAACCAACACGTACTCCGGTTGCATTGGAAATTGGAATTTATAGAAAACGTATATTTAACAGCCATTAAAAAATATATTTAGAATTAATTGAATTAATCATTCATGCGCAACCATTTGTATGGTATGTATGAAAGGTGTTTAAAATTGTCTTGCAGGTGCATGCTTGCAATTTTCCTTTAATTTTATATCGAATAATTATTTCTATCGATTGCTGTAACTCGATATAAATTCTTGTATATACAGATTGCGAATTCAAATGCAACAAGGATTGTATATTGAAATATTATTAATGGTTACAAACTAAGATTTTAGTTAGATAACCTTCACTGAGATCGTATCTTTAGAGCGAGCATCAAATCAAAACCACCTACTTATACACCGACCTTAATATGTTTACATGGATTATTAATTACTATACCTAATAATATATTAATTCATTAATTGATATTTTTGTCGCGAATTCGTATACTTACCTAATTATCGACTTTTTTCATTACACAGTCAGTATTCTGCCAGTAATTTTTTTGTATTACCTATAACAAACGGAAAGATATTTTCATAACAATACGTATATACATATATATTGAGAAAAATGTACTGAATTTAGTTCTAAAATAACATTTACTGAGCCTTATGAATATCACGATATAAATAAATTTCATTAATAATTTACGAGTTGTGAATAAAATGTGAATATTAGCAATTAAGGATGGGAGTAACCGTGTAATGACGTACATACATACATAATGGGCTCTCTGTTCCTGTTTTAATTTCGTTTCAATAATCCGTGTCAGAGCAGACACTGATTAAGCACAATGGTTCTTATATGAGCTTTATATTACCATAGAAATATGCCTTCGCTTAAACCGGTTCAAATGTTCTATACATTGGGACATTTATAATTGTTTTTACATTAATTTCATATATAAAAATGTATTTTTGTTCTAATATAGAATTGATTTGTGAGTAACTAAAGCTTTTGTATTAGAAAAGGAATTAATCTTTCAGTTTCTTACGATAATTTTACTAAGAACAAAACTAAGCCTATATCTTTTTACATACGAAATTCCATTGCTACAGCTAAACTATTCAGACGTATAGCTCTAGTAATATTATGATTGATAACAGTAGAAGCGAAGCGAACAGTATATATAGCGTGCGGTAAATATTTGTCTCCTAACCCATACATTAAGATCTGGTACATTGATAACGTAAATTATCCTGACCGGACGCAGTCTACAGATGCAAAGGTCGCTATAGTAATTTTAACACACTACCGCTATTTAAAGACGCTCTTTATAACATTTATTTTTATAATAATGCCTTTGATCCGAGTATGTATTACACTGTTAGTATACTAAGGCTTATAATTCAGATAATTTCGATATAACTCATCGTAACTCATAGAAATTAGTTTTTTAATATAACCGTCATTAGGCTTAATTTTTTTAATAAAACGTATAAACGTATTGTCAAACCTCAAAAATATTCTTTTTTTAATACATTTTATGATTTAGTATGTACATTATATTTCGTGTACGTCAAAAATTTTGATTTACTATTAAAAGATTTTTATTATAAAAAAAGTTGAATGCACTATTAAATAACATGAATGAAGTTATCTCAATTTAGTTAGAAGTCAAATAATGTCATTGTAATATGTGACATAATGGTAACAACGATTGTTTAAATGTCATAAATATTCCCCAACAAAGGATTTGCGGTTTACTCAAAAGCTAAATGTATGATGAGCGGTTTTTTTTTTTTGATCTCAAGATCTCTTGTCCCGCGGCGATTCGATGCCTATAAATATTAATACAATCAAATGTTTTGACGTGGACCTTCTTTAAGGTATTATCTTCGTTTCGCTTATATATTTTTTTAATGGGGGTATCGATTTTTATTTCGTGTTAATTTGGGCATCGAAGTCAGTCTTTTAACAGATCGTAAAGTACGGACGGCGCCAGGTGGGGTTTTGTGGGTTTGTACATGATTTATTCAAAAGATATATTTTTTTAAAAAATTTAAACTTAATTTTTTTCCTTACTTACATACGAACAATGAATATATATTTTTCTTTTAAATATCTAGTATAGGTGCATTATAATAAACATTTGTACGGAACCCGTTTGATATCTAATATATTTGAACCATAAAATTTTACCATATTTATATTTACGAGCTCAGATTATTCCGAATTAGCATAACGAAGATTACTCACACTGTATTATTAATTCTTAAATAAAAACATAAATCTTTAACGTCTCTTAAGACTAGAACAAACACCCACTATATAGATATTGATGTATTGCAAATGAGACTTTATTATTATGTCAATATGGTCCAACTACGCTTATTATATATACAGCAGGTTGAGTTTCTACAAGATCCGATCAAAGCATCTAAAATGGTAACAGTTAGTGGGTTAACCACTTTAAATTGTCATCTGTGTGATTTATTTCTGTAACATTGGGACCAACATATTTTTGTGAGCATCCAACTATTTAATTTCGAATTTCTTTTAAGTTTTTATATCTTTAATATGAGATATGTATATCTTTAGGTATTTAAGATTCGTCTCATCATTTCGCTATAACCAGGGGTGTATTTATATAATAATCTATAATCGTTCGCATAACATAAATAACACCGTAGTCCGGTTTTTAAGTTGCGCCCGCGCAGGTAATATAGTCATAAATTTCCATAACCGCCAGTCGATCTTATCAAACACGATTTTAATTTGATTTCGTTACCACACGTGTTGAGGCAGAGAGTTACGACGGTAGGTATAAGAAACGTTCCCTTTAGTAGCAACTAATAAATTACAAAAAAATCTACAAGTAAAACATCGTTATGGCTGTTGTATACTAATTTTATGGTTTTTATTGTTTTTTAAGTGCCATCCAAAATGTTAATTGCATAGTTTTGTTTAAAAAAAATTTATTAAAATTCTTATATAGTTACGATTTGTGATTGTAATTCAAACTAAGTCATAAATCAAAAGTATTAAAGGTGATAGTGCGACATCAGCCTAATTCACACGATATATAATTTATTGTCGACGTAATCAATAATAAAGTCAATCGATACGTCGTAACAAACGGACAAACACTTAAATTATGTTCCACGCTAATGTGCGACGGCAATACATCATTATGTATTGATAGCGCTTACTAAGCTTTAAAATTTTGTTACACTTATACTGTTATAAGGCTTAATATGTAGTAATTTATTGATAACTAGCTTTCCGACCGCAGCTTCGCCCGCGTGGAGTTCGATTATATCGCGTTTCCAAGAGAACCTTACAAAATCTGGGATAAAAACTATCCTATGTTCTTTCTTAAGGTCAATTCTATCTCTGTACCAAATTTCATTAAAATCAATTCAGTGGTTTAGGCGTGAAAGCGTAACAGACAGACAGAGTTACTTTCGCAATTATAATATTATTAGGTATTTTCCTTAAGTTTTTTTTAAAATCTGAATTGTTACTAGTTACGCAAAAAATTACTGTGTATTAAAATCCTTATTATGATATAGAAATAGGTTTTATATTTCAATGATTTTTTAATACCGAACGGTCAAAATATATGTACCTAATCGTACAGCGTAAGGAGATTTCCATCGAACAATGCTTATTATCAGCTATCAGAGTATAATCCATTTATCACATCTTTTGTTTACGATCCATTCGCATCGTGGACTATTAATTATAATGCATTCCTCACTTTCGAACTTTGACGTCCTCTCTGTGTGACAGACCACAGATAAGAATGTTAATGCCGTTTGATACAGCCCTACCTCGTGACGATACCTGCATTTGAATATAAAACTTAACACCTAGCACCAAGATACATTTTCTATTGCACATCCTGAGATGAATGATGCAATTGATTTTGAATTACATCTATAAGTAACTAAGGTTGAAGATCGAATGTATCGAAAACTATTCGAACACCTTCGCCGGCAAGCTGAATTGAGAATTTTGATGGATGTGGTTATAATTGTTTCTGTATCGATTATGCCATTGATAAATATTTCTACTATTGCTCATCTTATTAATGACGTGGAAACGGAAGAGGTTGGCGGTGCCCTAACGATGAACGTCACAATTAATATAGGAGCTGTCAAAACAGCTGTCATCGGTGTTGCCATATCCGTTGTACAGCTTGATGTAATTAAAAATGATTTTAAATGTAACCTTTTTTATATAGATACGGTATACATATAAAATTATTTTTAGGCGTTTTTTAGTAGCTATTTAAAAAGAATAATGAATCAAAGCTAAGAACACAACAGGGTAAATCAATATCACCCTCAGTATAATTTCACTGAAATTAACGTCGTCGTATAAACCATTGAAGCAACGAACCGTTAAGGAATTTAAATAGTCTGAAGACGGGTCTGAATAACGTCGATCAGCTGTAAAATGATCTGGACGTTGCGAATTAAAACTTAAAAATACCTAATCATACGGTTCAATTTTATTCAAACACAAAATATATATAGAAACCGAAGCCGTTCTTACTCTTTATTTGATTCGAACGCAAATTCAATATATCAAAAACATACACGTACAGGGTGTTCACTAACATTAGGAGTGGCCAACATTATGCTATATTGGAAAAGCCCACACGTTTCACAGACATTCCTACAAAAGGCTATGAAGCCAGGGCTGGTGCGACAGCATGTGACGGAGGTCGACATTGTCACTTCATTAATCCATCAACTGATCAATAGTCTTTGGAACACCCTTTACTTCAAACCCATACAAAGCAAACAAACATTTAAACTTAATAGTTATATATAATTCATCTAAAACCGAATTAATACTTCATTAAACTATATAACAAAGTCTTAGCACTAGAACAAAGTAACAAAGTTGTAAACAAAGGAATCGACATCTGAATATCGTGGTAACAACGTAGGGTAGAAAATACGGAACAAAGGGACAGTTATTAATGGTTATGGAAAAAAAATATGCTACAGTTACCGAGCTTTTAAAGCGCTATAAACAATGTCTTATTAAAACACCAATAACTGATTGATGGTTGATAGTCGTGACAAGTATTAGTCATACATACGACTATTAAATACTTATAATTTTGGATATACTATAATCAATATTAGTAACATTTTTACAGATTAAAAGAAGCATGAATTTATGCATTTATTTATGGATTACTAGTTTTTGCCCGCGACTTCGTCCGCGTTAGTTTTGTCAAGAGTAATATATGTAGGTGTAGCTGACCAGTCAAACTCTATTCCGTCTTACAGGCCATAAATAATCAGGTTTTTCCTGTTTCAATCAAACAGAATTGACATATTAGTTAGTTGTCAAATCTAATGTCAAAAAAATCGTTTGTATGGGAAATAGAAAAGGGCTGTTTTTAGGATTTTTCCGGCAATTATTCCAATTTTTCTCACCTTTTAAACTTTCCCTGGACTTCCAGGAGTATTTCAAGACTAAAATAAGCCAAATCGGTTCAGCCGTTCTCGAGTTTTAGCGAGACTAAGGAACAGCAATCCATTTTAATAGGTATATATAGAAGATTAACACTTGAATGTGTAATTATGGAATTTAATGAATAATTTAAACATCGAATACACATTAAGGTACTACAAAACATAATCAAATTTTTATAGAACATGAAATACTATTATAATTGTTATTCTGCTAGTAACTATAATACTTCAGAATTAATTCTCCATAATTTTATCATACAAATATTTCCATCAAGGTGAATACAAAGTGATGTAAGCTTAAAACTTAGTTACTTAGTTGTAATGGAAATCTCATAAGCATAATGTAACAAGTAATAGTTATCTTTATTCTTAGAATATAATTAATTATAAATTCATAATGTTAACAAGATTTATGTTTGAATAAACACTTTAATACTGATTCTTGTTACTAGGAATGGATTTATATAAATGTTGTATAATAAGGTAGAAATATTATTCTGGGTATATACAGTAATATTTAATTTCTTGATACTAAGAATACTGACTATATAATAAGATCTAAAACTTTTGGGAGTATTTATTTAAATGAAACTAAAGTAATCGTCATCATAAAATAACATGTATGTAGTATTCCGAAAATAATATCCGAAACAAAATCAAATCTTAATCATATTTATTGTAAACAAAATATTTAACGCGAACAAAGTTGAATGAATAACCTAGCTTATATGACATAATAGAAAAAAAATCCGTTATTAAAAACAAAGTTTATCGACCGATTTAGCCAGTCAAAACTTAAACACACGAAATCTGCTAAATACAAATAGTGTTTGGGAAGTTTGTTTTGATATGTCTTGAGCGATGATCGCCGGAGCTCGCTACGTGTCCAATATTACTGGAGCTTCTGTTATTTTGATATAAATTAATTGGCATTTATAAATTCTATACAGAATATTATATTCTTACACTTCATGTAAAATTTATATTAATTTATTATTACACGATATTATAATTCTAATTATATACTGATTAAAATTGTACAAAGTTCACAGTTTTGGTGTCCGCAGTTTGCGGTAAGAAGTTATTCTGAATTACCAAATATAAATAACTGGTTAATATCAAGAAGCTAGTAGACAGTAATATACACATCATAATCATGATTTTAACACGGATTATACACTCCCGAATTCCTTTATTTCAATAACAAACTCAATAGCAGCTTCAAATATTATTCTGATTCTAACGTACTTTAGTTCAATATATAGTAATAAGTATAATATGTTTTAAAATAATTTAACATCAATATCCTTCTAACATTTTACTTGCGAAACGTCATAAGTCATAACGCTGTATGTATAGATGTTTGTTGATCTTTCAAGCAAAATCTACTAAACGGATTTTAATGAAACTTTACAATAATTTAGATTAGGTATCAGAACAGGATATAGGCTATAATTTTTTGCAAATTCATTGTAGATACTGTAGGATTGAGGCATAATAATTGTATTGCATATGAAATCACATGACGCAAACTATAGATTTAGTTGATTGTTCGTAACCATGTCTATTTAACACACTTTAAATCAAGTCCACGGACAGAGTCGCGGTCAAAAACTAGTGATCTATAATTAAAACAGTGTATTCCAAGAATCGCATATAACAAATCGTTTTTATATTATCGCCGGCATGTTTCCACGTCCGAGTTTGACATAGCACGCGGCTGCATTGACACCGTTGACTATCACAGGATTAAATAGATCCAGTCGCTTACAACGTCATGATACACGCTCCTGTATTGATGGCATTGCAATACGATATTGATCCGACTTTAAGCTCAATTAAACATATAATAAATACAAACGGAACGTTTAAATTAAAATACAGTAGAACTAACAAAATATAGTTTATAATTGTTATAGAATAAACGTATCTATTAGAAAATAAGTACCGCTCAAAATCGTATATCGAATACGTATCGTGGGTGTAAAATAAAATACATTCTATGGAGTGGGTATACCAAAAAGTGTTAACATTAACCATATATTTCCCTAGCGTTGGATCATCAGTCGGCCAACATATTAGTATATGTCACTACAATAATATACAATAAGAATGTACAGCTAACAGCACAGTTACCCGCGTCGTATAAATCGCTCAACACGAACGAGTAATGTTTTGTATGGAGATTTCTTTCGACGGCCGACCAACTGCCGTGTAATGGAGTTCATCTAGTCTTAAATTAAATTAAGATATTGATTAGCGGGAGCTATTTTTTTTTGTTGACTCTACACACGGTTCTAATTAAATTTATAGCTGTGTTATGTGTAATATGGTGAATGTTAGGAGTTTAGATTCATTCAAAATTTGTAAAGTTTTTATGTTAATAAAATGCAAAAGTTTTTGAAGATGTATGTACGAATTAATATACCGCATTTACGAAAACATTTTTGTATTGAATTTTGGTGACACTTAGTAATAATATAGTTTACATATCAGAATAATCAACGCATAATCAGTACTAGTAGTTTATAAAATTATCTGAAAGAATCTGTAAGTTATGTTTATTTTACATATCTATAGTTTTAAGTCACTCTACTCATCACACGAAGTAGCGTTCAAAAATTAGTTCGAATCATTTTTCTCAACGCGAAACCACTCAAAACTATTTTAATGTATGAAGTATCCATTATTATGTTATGAATATACTTCGCTGAACATATTTAGATACACGCGTATTTCGAGGTCTTTTCAAAACGGCCCTGACATTCAATGCACACATGCTTAACTTTTAGCAGTTCGATGGTCATTATGTATACAAAAATGAGAACAATTCGAAGAAATTCAATTCTTTGTGAAAATAGTTACAATTTCACCGCAAGTGGTATTCTAAAACAATATAGATTACAATATCCAAGCAATAAATCACTGAAACGGAAAAAAAATAACAAATAGCCCGTGACGTTTGAGCAAAAGTGTAGTTAAAATTTGCAAAGCATCGCTAATTCACATCTATACTTTCTTTATTGATGTAATAGATTCCATTATGCTTTTACTTTCTTTGGTAATGATGACGTGAAAAAATCGTGATTTGCATGGGCCGGACCTACCAAGCAGGTAGTGTTTGTTAATCGGTCGATTTGTCTTATTGTCGGAGATGTCGTTTGTTTGTGTTCATCGACCGAGCGTTGGTCGAGATAAAAGTCATAAATAACACCAAGAGGAAGGCGTCTTTAGTGCACCGACGGAGTTACTTCATTTTTAACTATACCAATATTTAAATCGATTTAATTTCTTTAAAATACATTATACAAACGCGAATTTTACATATATTCGTGATATAAAACATGAATTTAAAATAAAAATTTTCTTATAAAGTTATAAATATATCGTGATAGCTTCTCGTTCGACCAGATTTATTATAATATTAATATTCAATTAGCTTTCCGCACATGATGGCCGGTTGGGCGTTCGTATTATTATGTTTAATTTATGGCATCATTTACGAGTTATATATTATTTTTTTATATATTATTACCGGTTTCACGGGCACGGTAATTGTGGACGGAGCTATTCGAAGATAAACCAAAGTTTTTAATTAAACCTCAAACAGTTTTATACCCGGTTTTAGCAGGTAGTGATGGAATTTCAACTGATGTATGCGGTTAAAATTCTTTGTTAAATTTTTATATAGTTGAAGTTAATTTCGCAAATTATATGCTTGTTAGATACAATTATCTTCTAGAGTATATATTGTGATAAACCATAATTGATTTGGTAGTTAAATTAACATTATGGAGATACCTATAATTCTAGACTCTCTAATCCTAATATTTTTTAACAATTCATATATATTTTTCATTTTTAATTTAGGCAGTTTTAATTATAATACAATAACTTAATAGTAATCTATATATGAACATAAATTAATATTTGGTAGAGAATCTCTGATAATCATATATAAGAGGCTGCGCCCGCGCAGATTTATAGCGTGCTATGCGAATGTGTACAAGATATTAGCGTCCCTAATATGTCCACGTCGGTATCATTACACAACTTGATTTTGCTCTTAATACCGTTTTGTACAAACCATCAGATATACCATTTAAGTGAACCATATTTTATAATGATATACCTACGTACATTTATAGAATTAGGTACGCCTGTAGTTTAATTAATACAATTTTAATATATCCTTTTTATATTAATAACTTTTCTTTTGTCAAGACTTCGAGTTATTCTATTGAACCTAAAACATGCCTGTGATTTTAAGACTTGATTGTATACCTGGATTTGCTTGTTTAAATATCAAACTTAGGTTGTAAAATCATTTGAATTCCAACCTAAATCAAGATAACAATTTTGTCTTACGAAATTTAATATGATTTATCCAATACTTTTTTAGAGAGATTTTGTGCTATTTTAATATACTATATATATTTATATATATATAATTTCACAACCATAAATGGTAAAAGAATATCGTGATCACAAAACAGAAAACATGGTACGTTTTAAGCACGAAGGTAGCGCTTTTAGTAGTCTTGTGATAGTTGGGTGACAACTAAAAATAATTACTTCGTGGTTCACAAAGATATCAAAGGCACATTCAAAAAGGAACTCTGTTTTAAATAAAATAAATATCACATTCCTTTAATCGATATAGTTTTTATTAAGTATGGATTACTAGCATCGGAATGATCTTAAGGGAATTAATGCTGTTATTAGTTGTATTTTACCATAACCGCACCCACTGATATAAAACTTGTATGAAAATTGAAAAATATACTTGAATTTGAGTATAGAGTTGGTTGATTTTTAGGACAACGCCTTGTTGCTTTGGTAATTAGTTTCATTGCGTTGTTTTGCCTAATTGATTCATTTGAGAGTCATACGCCTACAAAAAATTAAAGTACTTTAGTTTTGTTACTAAGAAACTATCAAACACACACACATACACACATATATATATCATATCTATATAGAAATCACTTTTCTCCGATATTATTTAGACCATTATATGAAATGTCGATTTTTATTTCGTTAACCGACTTGATTATAGAAGGGATGTGCAAATTTAATCTACAAAGACTGGATAAAGAAAAAAGACGATTTAAAAATATAATATGACATTATCTAAACTGACATTACCTTTTTCTCTATAAAATTTTGATAAAAAAGAAATCTTTTAGAAAATTGTACTTGTCAAATAAATTAGCTTAAATGAAATTAAGAAATGGTCCACACACATAAATATTACATAAGCATATATACACACAAACATACGTATTCCTTTACAAATTCAATAATAAATGAATTCTATGCACAGCAAACAACAGGAAAATCAAAATATTATACCTACAGGTACAAATATTTAAATATTATGAATGTATAGATACCTTCTTCATATTTCCATGAAATGAATTATATGTATTTATTATTAAACAGTGAAAAATAATTCGATTTTAAGGATACTATATACCTAGCACAAGTGTAGAATGACTTATTTCTAATAGAAAAGGGACTCCGATTCGTTATTATTTATAAAGAACATGTATTTATTTTAACTTTTAACGTGATAAAACAATTAAACAAAAAAAAAACATAGATTTCTTTATAATTATACAAACAAAAATTAATTCAAATATATATACATACCTATCTTTCGTTAAAGTCCCTTCAAAATCGGTTCAAACTTTCCTGACGTCGAGAAACGGACCTACACAGAAAATATATATTTACTAGATGTATGTAAAGCGCGATTACTTTCTCCACAAACAGACAATAAAATAACATTAATTCCGACATATCACACCGATTACCACAATTATAAACATTTTACAAAAACTTAAAAGAAACCTTACAAACAAACAAACAAAACACAATAATATATGTAAACAACTTAATATATTTCATGACGTCATTCTAGTTTTAGC
Source organism: Danaus chrysippus (assembly GCA_916720795.1). Taxonomy (NCBI): domain Eukaryota; kingdom Metazoa; phylum Arthropoda; class Insecta; order Lepidoptera; family Nymphalidae; genus Danaus; species Danaus chrysippus. The sequence goes on from CAKASE010000079.1 coordinate 8,792,243, forward strand.
CTTCGGGAAACAAATGCGCATCAGATGCCTACATATAATACTAAATCCAGCTCAAAATTCAGATATCTATATGTAAATTCAAAGAAAAAATAACCCGCTATTTGATAAATGTATATGTTTATTTCGAGATGTCCTATTTGATAATGCACCGACTTCTTATAATCGGGCAGATGAGATTTCCTCCATAGCAACTCCATACTTTACGTCAAAGACTTATACTTTGGTTGTCAGGTGTATAATAATTATATTCTATGGACTTCAAGAAAGTCAAAATAGTCAAAATAGAGTAATTATTATGAAATACCTCAAATATTATATAATATATTGTAAATGGTAAATGATTTTTTTTACTAAGAGTGTTTTATATACGCCTTAATATTTTATTAAGATTATTAGTCAATTAAATAAATTTATATGTATTTTTAAATATATTATACAAATGTGAATATTTTCAACACCTCATTACTATACTTTCTCTAAATATTTATTATCTAAATAAATTAATTTGTTAAATAACAAAAAAAAAATTCATACAAGTTTTATAGTATAATATTATGAACATGAAACATATTTTATTTTATACAGCGTGTTGTTTTTTTGTTTCTAATAAAATTATTCTCCTTTGATGTTGCGTTAAATATTTTAAGTTTCATTTCCACTGGCTCCGGGTATGTTGATAGAAAGATATATCGTATAGAAATACGGAATGGCTTTACAAACCATTTTTCATGTTCAGATTTAGTTTGTGACATGCCGATTGATATAAAGAGGCCTAAATACTAGCGGAGATATATATAGGGTGTGCAGTAAATGTGTCTTTTGATGTAAGATAATTAAAGCAAAGAAAGAAATACTATTTGATTGATGGTTTACTGAATGTATTATAGAATTTTGCTTTCAATTAAATGTTTATTGCAAGATCTGTGGATGAATATATAGTATGAGATAGAATAAATATAATTTGTTATACGTCATTATGACACTGAATCAAAAGAAGAAGATTTCCATTATGTGTGCAAAAAAAAAATAACCTGTTTTTCAAGATTTTATAGAAATCTTAAAACATTCACGAATATCGTCTACAGACACAGCCTATTTTAGTTTTCAAATTTTAAGTCTCATCCATAGGTAATAGGATGACATTCACTTAAAATTCGACCATGCAATATGTCTAGACTCAAAATTCAGAATATCAAATGGTCTGTGACCTAGAATTATTTACGTTAGTAAAAAGAAGATCCTATGTTTCCTATAAAAAAATAATACTATTTATATTATTTTTTTCCTTATTTGAAATAACTGAAATCGAATATATTAATAAACATAATAATTATTTTTTTTTAATAAATTTATTCTGCCAATCTACATTGGCTGTATGAGTACAATCTTTGTCATGTAAAATTTGATCTGATTAAAAAATATATCTGTCAGTCGTATCCATAATTAGTAGATCATAAAACTGAAAATATCTAATGATGTCGCGAACCTTGATGTATTGCAAAATAATGTATCAGGCCGACATGTCACCGTGACATATCGATGATACCTGTTCTAGAGGTTTTTTTCACAATACATTCATAAGCGCTTCCTTAACATATAGTAATACAATTATAGTATGTATAACTATTGTTTATTCCGTTGTATTAATATTCGATCGCATCCAGTACCTTATTTTGTACATGTATTATGTTAAAATAATACAGTCTGTCAGTTGTTTGTGTATCGGGATGTCGCTAACATATCAATCGTAGGGTTTTTACTTGGGAGTAAATCGAATATTTATATTTATCAAACATCTCTATAGACACGGGTTTGACGTTTCACCGTTTTAAGGGATAAACTTGAACCGATACGAATTCATTACGAATTATTCATATATTATAATATTTTTAATGTATTCTTTATGAAAGAAAAAATTTACCTACGTGTGATTTTAATGATTTCGTAAGCTATTCATTAGCGAGTTTCTATGTAACAAATGACACAGTTTAATTTCTAAGACGTTGTCTGACGGTCGTATTTATCATGAGTATTGGCGTTTTTCCAAGGCGAGTGCTGATCTTTCTACTGTTCACTGATGACTAGTGACAGGTGCGGCCGACAGATCAGCCCTAGGGCTCCGAACGACTGCTAATGTCAACACTACATATACCGCACTCAAACTATAACTATTTTACTATGCATTTTAAATTCATAGAAATTCACACACATATTTATATTAATATCTATATATATCTGTGTATTTCTGTTCGTGTGTGCGTTTGTAAGAGTTGTTCATCACGATCATTCGAGCGTGGAGACTAGCCAGCCAACTATTCATTGGCTTTCATACGACATTCACCTACATATAATAATAAACCTTATTCTTTTATTCACAGAGTTCATAATTAAATTATGCTATTTTATACAACGCACTTACATCAGTAATTAAATCACATATATGTAATTATATGCTTTGTTTAATTGTTAATAGAGTTCATAATTGAATGTTATGTTATCAATTCCAGGTACAGTCAACGCGAATGGTGAGACGAAACGTCAAAGGACTTCGTACACCCGGTACCAGACCCTGGAATTGGAGAAGGAGTTCCACTTTAACCGCTACTTGACGAGGAGGAGACGCATAGAGATAGCTCACGCGCTGTGTCTGACTGAGAGGCAGATCAAGATATGGTTCCAGAACCGACGTATGAAATGGAAGAAGGAACATAAGATGGCTTCTATGAACATAGTTCCCTACCACATGAACCCATACGGACATCCGTACCAGTTCGACCTACACCCGAGCCAATTCGCGCATTTATCAGCATAGGATCAGTGGAATTTTTCGAATAGCGGATAACTGATCTATTAAAATCAACACAGTAATGTATCGCGATATTTAAATTAAATTTAAATTTAATTTAAATTAAATTTCGTCATACAAAAAACTGGATCAGTTATTCGCTGTTCGAAAAATTGTGATTAAATATAAAATGTGACAGTGACATTTGATTGTGTTAGTGACTTTGAGGTTGAGGTGGAAATATCGGTTAAATGTTATTAATATAATGTTAATATAACGAAACAGCTGTTCTGACTTTATTATAGCTGTTTTAGAATGAATTTTGGCTAGTCATAAGCTATTTGATTTCGCTTATAATACATATGTACTGGTAAAGAAAAAATTAATAAAAAAAATTTAAAACAAATTAATTGTTAGTGTACATTGTGATGGCTAAATAGTTTTTAAGATAGTTTTCAATTATAAATGTTATAGACGTCATTGGATCAACAGCAAATTCGGAATTTTACAGGGATGACATATAATTTGGCTGAATCAAGATATAAATATTAATATATATTAATTTTAATATATAGATCGCTTTCCGAACGATACGGGATACTTGAATGTATCCTAGAATGAATGTAAATATTTTTAGGTGATGTTCATTTGTTTTTAAGAACATAGGAATAAATAATTACTGTTTTTTCTTTTCGTTCCTCTATTAGATGTAAATTTAATATCAAAATAGATATAATTCACCGATACCAATATTATATAAATATATACCTAACTTCTGATAAATTTTTAAATGTAACTTAATATAAATGTACTTAATGTAATTAGTATGTAATTAATTATTTTCTTCATATCCTACATACGTTACCTCTTTATTTTTCTTCCATTTTTAATTTGTTTTTTTTATCTTGTTTTGATAATATCTTTTCTGTCGTAGTCAGCTGTGATATTTTGTTAAATTTTTGTATACTTAAGAACAACATTTTTTATGTCAAATAATTTTTATTCTTATTCAGTTGAAATAAAGAATACATTTGTTTAATTATTATTCTCTACGCTGGCTGATATATATTTGAAATGATTCTTCGGCTTAATATTGTTTATTATGAAAACTTTTTGTTCTAATTTAATACTTGTTGCTTAATTTATTGTTTGTAAATATTAGATGTATTAGTAATATGGATGAGTAACGTTCAAATATAACGAAAAAAAATAAATATTAACAAAAATCCTTAGAATATTTTCTACTTATATAATTGTAAAATAATCGTGCAATAGCATGTGGCCTATTTCTTAATTATTTTTTTTCTCGTCTTTTCTGTATAATATTGTTTTTCTTTGTGTTAATTCTTTGTAATTATTAAATATAAATATGTTTAAAGTTCATTCCAGTTGGATCGAGAGTTAGTGGAGTATGCTACATGATCATTTAAATTATTGTATTGTATGAATAAAGTGTATTGAATAATGAAAAATTGGTGACGAAGATAAAAATAAATTATAAACATAGAGTTAGTTTTTATTGAAAAACCATTTAATATTTTATATTTCTAAATAATTACGAGTATACAGAGTATAAGTCAGTGGTGGCCTAGTGGTTAAAAGGCCCGCCTCTCATGTATGAGGGCGCGGGTTCGATTCTAGCAAGTACCAATGTGATTTTTCCGATTCATATGCACTCTCTAAGAGTATTTAGACATCACTGATTAATGCATTCCCAAAAAGAGTTGATGTCAGGCAGGCCGGTCGTAAAAACAATTAGCCAAAACTATTAACAACATGTAAGGCAGACCCTGGCTGAATCTAGGAAATTGCCAGGTAGAAAAAGACAAAGAAATAATTTGTTTTCTATGGAAAAAAATGTATTTATAAATTTAAATTTACAAAAGATCTTGTTTTCAACGAGCGACATATCGACGCCTAAGTTGTAATGATAAATGATTCCTCCTACGACCAGCTAGGGGGCGCCACGAGCCTACTGAATAGTTTATAGGTCGCGGCTATATGATATAAATCATTGTCAGAATATTATACACATATATATTTTATTTGATGAGTAATTGTGAGTAACTTTTTACCTGAGTAATTTTGAGTAATTTTTATTTGAGTAAATCAATTATTTTTTTGTAAAATTTAATCGGTATTTATAAATTTGACATTGGAACTGCAGATGAAATTGAAATATCAAAAATTTTCAATATACTTTTTTAATATTGGAGTATCAAGATAAGTTTAATTACCTAGGTGAATTCATTAATTATTATTTTTTTTTTTGATATATACAGACAGTTGATATGAATGAAGAGAAAAAATAACTTTATTAATTAACTATAAAAAAATTAACGTTCTAATATCTGATAATGAAAATAAGTTGAGTAAAAATTAAATTTATAATGATATTAACAAAATCATTTTCGTTTTTATTAAGTATTTTAAAATACACAACAAACATGTTCGTAAAAACATAACCTTGGATTTTCCCTTTAAAAAATCAATTTATATTACTCAACCAAATACAAAAATTTCATACCGTAGTAACAAAAACAGTTCTCCAATACCAGTTTATTTTTTCAACTAACCGCTATACAAATCGTGTATTCTTTGTCACATTACAGTGACTAATATTATTAATGTACGTCTGTCCGATGAACGAGATCTCCGTACGCCTTACGCTGCGAGCAGTGTTGCGAATCATTTTTCATTTGGCCGGCACAAAGCCTTGTATCAGCTTATGACGACTGATAAGCCACTATTGATATGGAACTGGTCATTTCAAACGCTATTGTTTTGAATTTATATTATTAATATTTAAATTTTATTACAACGTACATGTTTTCTATAATTTGTTCTAGATTTATATAGAATTTAAATTGATTCATAGTTATTGAATATTAAAATTAATGATTATTTCAATAAATATTACATAAGCTTATGTAATCTCGATAAATATGAAATAATAATAATTACTAATTAGCTTGTAATCTATGTCACAATAAGAAGATAAAATAATTTTAATTATTTTAGAAAAATGACATCTATCTAAAAAGCTAGACATCACTAACTGAAGCTTCTTGACAATCTCAATCACTTCTCAATACTAAAAGTTTCACACTAATCCTCAAGATGGCGCTTCTGTAAATTGTATCAGACCGTCGTAATATCAAATTCTAATAAGACTTTCAGGAAACCAATTAAAAAATATCAGGATAGTTCATTTTAGTTATATTTATGTTTTGAATAATGATAAAAAATAAAACGACATCTGCACTTTATCCTTTCAATAACTATGGCGTGTATTACAGTTTCATGTACAATATTAGGACATCAGACGAAAAGTTGTATAAATAATAATACTATCCAACGGGAGATGGCGCTGTGAGGAAGAAAATGTCGGTAAAACAGTATTTATAGGATTTTCTGTGACATCGACTGAGAAAGCTCAGCAGTAGCTTTACAAGAAGACGCGTTACATCAGTGGTTAAATAATATTCCATAATTTTCTTTACTTAAACAATTGACGATAACGGCGGCGAGTTCAAAAACGGTAAGTTATCCATTATATCATAAATTTATGACAAAATATTTGAGTATCATTAAGTAACGTTGAAGGAAAGAAAAAATCATTATTTTCGTTACGAGATGTGAATCTCAAATAAGTTGCCATAGATTCACGTAGAAGCAAATATTTATTTTTTACCATAAATACTGTTGTGAGATATTATAAAATGAGCAGACGTTATTATTGTTAATATGTAAGATATTATTTTCTGAAATATTTTGTATTTTAAATATATTTTCAATGTTATGTAATTTAAAAATAATACAACTGCCGCCACATTTTGAATATCTACATAACTATTAATCAGTGATCGTAAAAATATATTTTTTTCATAATATTTTTTCCAACCTAATTGAAACAAAATAGTATATATTTGTATAATTACGTGTTAAAAGTAGACGTCGTTTCTAATATAATCCTATTACAGCTATATTTAAAGGGATTAGTATAAGTAAATACAAAACTATATCGGTTGTATAGATTCAAACATTCCCATTGTAACTACCAGTTTTAGAACGGTTAAACATAAAAAGAATCGACGTCAAATTTATACCTGAATTCCATGAATGGCGATATTATTGTTAAAAGGCAAACCCAAAAAAAAGCAATAAATATGGCCGCCACAAAGGCACCTCTGGTGCGGCTGCGTCGATACGGGACTTGCGCATTTTGAATCCGATGCTACCACGGGTTCTAGAACTTTGATTTGAATTTAGAACTTTTATTTCATAGCGTCTATTACGTAATAGAGATTGTTTTTTTTTGTAAACATTTTTTTCTATTCCAAATTTAAACTTATTGTAACGATACAATTTATTTTTCGTGGACAGAATTACTTATATTATTACTAAAGTTTATTCGAGTTGTTTAATAAATATTTTATAAGTAATAAAGTTGTTTATCTAAAGATAGTCAACTGGTCTAAATATATAGATAAATATTATATGACAGATATATTAATATTAATGATTATTGTCTTAAAAATATTTAATGTCATTTAAGATTGGGAACATTTAATGCCAAAACTTGTAATACTGTAAAATAACGAAGAGATTTGAAAGAAATTAAAATAACATAACAATTATAAATACTTTTTATAAACATTTTCTCAATTGGCTGTATGTAATGGTGGACATGCGTCCATTAATCACAACACATTATCCAACCGTTTTGATTATATCAATAACATTTTATGTTAATGACAATGCAGATATAAATAAATGCTGTCTAATAAGCGGTGTTGCTTCTGTCTATAGAATTATAAAACTGATGAATCACTCTAACAGAGCGCAAGTTTTAGTTCTGTGTTGGCTCATACGATCATACTATGTAACTAGTACGTATAGTATAACCTTACTGGCTGAAAATTATATTAAAACTCCTTGATAGTTTAAAATAAAAAAAAAAACTGGTCGGAAAAATTATAATATTTGAAAAGAGAACAGTCAATTGTTCGACACAGCTTATTATAAAGAGCCGCCTGTCAGCTTACACGAAGGGGAGCGGATTAAATTGAAATTCTTTTTTTAAATTCACCAATAGGGGGAAGGGTGATGTTGGATTGGTCCCGCGCGTCCGACCAGAATAATCTCAGTTAGTATGATTGACAGCGGCTTCTGACGTAAATTGTATAAAAAATATATTATAAACATATTTCTTGATTACTCACTATAATGGCGCTAAATTGCACGGCTGTTACGTTTTTCTATTGAAATATTTGATTGTTACCGTTCCAAAAATAAATTCATTATATATAAATGTATGGGTTTAGATTTTGTTAAAGATATTCGATCTACTACTAAAAGTATTTTATAATATTTATAGTGTTGCCGTAGTGATATATTACAATATAAAATATTTTTTTGTTATTTAGATATCATAGAAAGCAATCAGTCATAAAACATGTTATAGTTAAAAACACGTTCTGTCTTCAAGCACCGTCGACGTACGAAAAACAGAATTCCGCACGACGCTTCGTATTTATTTAATGTGTTACTAAAAACACCTTTATTCATATAGTGATAAGGTCGAAAATCTGTTACATTAATATACTAGTTTGAGACAGTGGATCAAGTATACAGCGCCATATGGCATCTTGTTAGTTGGACATAGGCTGACGGAGTTGTCGCTTCTATAAACATACAGACACAATGATTCATACTATTTATATTTATTCTTGTATATGTATTATAAATAAAATATTTTAGGTAAATATCTTAATATTTGATTATACCTTCGGTCACATAATAATATCGCTTTTATTAATTTGAATTAAAATATTTATATGATGAAGAAAATTAGTACCTACTTGTAGGTAAAAAAAAATATCACTGGCGACTAAGGAAAAAAAAAATAAAAAACATTAAAAATAATCTATTCAGCCAGTGTGTACAGGCAACTTAAAAAAAATAAAAAAAATGTAACGATTTAATTTATATACAGCCAACGTGTATAATATTTTATAACGCGTCCTTACAACGGTCTAGTTACGTCATAGTCAATACAGTAACGGTCAGCTGCCATGTTAATTAATTTTAACATTTTTGTATTGGTTTTTGTTTTTTTCTCAAACGAATTTTGTAAAACTGGTCGCTTTTGTTTAGACTTTAGAACATTCGTTGTGTTTATTTATAGTTTTATGGCTTTTTACATTTAGATAAGTTATAACTATTCAATTTTATATTATTTGACTGTTGAATTACCGTTTACAATAATTATAAGAGATTATGAAAACCATTGTATTGAAAATAAGCATCGTTATACAAAAATATTTCTTTAAATTTTAAAGCTTAAAATTACGGAATAAATAACATGAAAATAAAATTACATTTTCTCTTTACCATAGCTTATATAACGTACCATAAGTATAAATATAGTTAGTGTATTGACTTCCGTTGTTTAAAACAAATCATGGAACCAACCCCTGTCTAGGGTCGGCGCGGTTCCAGCGATCATTCTACGCACAGCTGTTGCAGCGGTAAGCCATGTTGGATTTCTATTATATATATACATATTTATTGATTTAATTTAAATTTAGAACACATATTTAGATACTTATGATTTTATTTAAATTTAGAACACGTATGAAGTTAGTTATGAACAAATATGAACACATATTGTATTGTAAAAATGTATTGTTTTGTTTTCAATATTGTAATAATAATAATATTTTTATTCTTCATTATTTTTGCTTATATTTAAAGTATATGTATATATGTATCTTAAATATATTTTATTGATATAAAGTAAATAAATAAGTAACATTCTCATGATAACATTACTGTACTCATTCTTTGATTAATTAAGGTCGTTTAATGAGAACGAAATTCAATTAATATTTTAATTTAATTGCGAAACCCGAGTCCGTGCAATTGTATATGGTTCCGTATCTAAATAATATGCGTAGTAAAACAAACTTTAAAACAAAGAGCTTTAATTTAAATTTAAACTAGGCACATAATAAAAATATTTAATACCATCAAGCCTAATCTTAAAAATGGTTTTCAAATATTATATACGGTACCCTAAAATATAGAAATATCTAGACTTCAACCGAAGGCTGGCGCCTAAAGTTTCGATGCTAAATTAATTCACATTTATACAGGGTGACTGGTGAATTACTATCAATATTTAAGGAGCATACTCGGTACATGATTTTCATTCGAATTATGTAAAAAAAATAGGTACTTAATTTTTGACAAAATTTCCGTATAAATAAGTAAAGTGTTGACACGTTCCAAGTGTTCAAGTGTGGACGCGTGCGGCGACGTGTTGATACAACACCACGTCACGACATGCGTATGTGTGAGTGTCAGTGTATACCTAATCTGTAGGGTGTTCACACGATGCGTAATTAATTACATAACTTTTGGTTAACCTTACTAAGAAGTTTATTAATATTTATGTTATATTAATTTTTATTTTGTCATATATGATCGTCAAATATCACGTCCTTAAATATCGATAGTAATTCACCAGTCACCCTGTATACATATTTGTAATCAAGGCTTTTCATTTGATACCAGATATGGCGCTAGTTACATTCAGATACATATGTAGGACGAGATTTATACGGAATTACGTATTAATAATTAACGTAAAAATAAATGAATAATATATTTTATTTATTACGTAATAATTATGTAATTTTTTTTTGTGACGTCATTATTAGCAATTTTGACAATGCATTAGTAGGATTAGTAGGTATTTATAAAATTATTACTTTCATATATAAAATAATCTTTTTTTAAAATTATTTATTCCATATTTATAGTTTTAATAATTATGAATGGATAAGCAATTCCCGCATATAACAATGTTTTTAGCGTTTCTCCTCTTTAACATAAACATATCAGTTCGCTAAAGTTTTTTTTTATTTCTTTATAAAATAATATTTAAATACAATATATAATTCTAAAATATTATTTACATAACATAACTTTTTTATAATTTAACTTGAGTGAAAATCATTATTTTTTTCTATGTACCTAATCTCAAATTTTTTAACCCTTAGAAGAAGTTAAATTAAACCTACACTAAATTACTCTTTATTACTTCAGCAATATGCCAGTGGCAGTCCTATGCAAAGCGGTCCAGTCGTTTCAGAGATTAGCCGGAACAACAGACACACAGACATTTTTTTTAATCTTTTTTGTATATACCAGATAAAAGTCCATATTATGTGTTTAGTATAAAACGGTAATTTTATTGTTACGAACAGACGCTATATTTTATATACTTATAGGTATTTAGTTTTCGTGATTGTTATATGTTCATATATCTGTCTGTATTGTTCTAGAACAATCCTTCTACATAATACTATTCTTTTATGATTAAATCTTTCATGTCATATATTTGCCTGTATGTAAAAAACTTCTAAACAACCCGGGTATATTAGAACGTAAATACAAGTATCACTTACGGTAATTGGCTCGTGCTTACAAACTTACTTATAGTATAAGCGTAAACTAAAATAACTAAATACAAATAACCATCTATAAACCAAACAAGAATAGTTTTAAAGTTTTTTAATAATAAATTATTCTTGATAAATTTAAAACGTCTAGAGTTAAATACTAACGGTTAAAAAACGTTAAAAAGTCTCATATGTACGAGCCCTTATACGGAACAGGTAAAATCGATCATAAAATCGACCTACAGAACATCGATTGATATCGATATTAGTGACTTGAATCATAAAATACTTCCTTTAATAATAAAACATTGATACTACGTTCGTACCGCGACTTCGTTTGCATACAATATTAAAAGAAATCTTTTAGACGCTACATAAAAATATAAGGTACTGGGTCTTATATACATATGTTTTTTTATGTATTTGTCTATCCCTTATTGTAAATAATTTTTAACAATGATCTATCCCTACTAATACATATTATAAATGCGAAAGTAACTCTGTCTGTCTGTTATGCTTTCACGCCTAAACAACTGAACTGATTTTAATGAAATTTGGTACAGAGATAGAGTTGACCTTGAGAAAGAACATGGGATAGTTTTTATCCCAGACTTTTGGAAGGTTCTCTTGGAAACGCGATATAACCGAACTCCACGCGGACGAAGCTGCGGGCGGAAAGCTATTTTATTATATAGTGATGGTATATAAGGAATAGTTTTACTCATAATCTGGTTATATGACCTTGGAAGACTTCCAAATCGGAAAAGAACTTCCTTAGAGCTTCAACCTAATAAGTGGCTCGGCATTTTAATGTATTTATGTATACATATATGACTGAAATAATTGTACTATTTCTTTCATTTCATAGTAAATTTTTTTTTAAACAGTTTTAATATTTAAATAGACATTCGTGAATCACCTCTTCATCATAGTATTAACAAGAGAAGGTATTTATAATATGTATATATTTTTTTGTCGTTAATATTATTAAGCGGAAATATTTGTTCAATATTTTAAAATGTGTATGAAATGTTATATTAGAAATAGTCATTACAAAAATATGCTTTTCAAAAATAACTTTTACATATAATGTTTTAATTCTTGTAAGTTTTGTTATCAATACAATTATATTATACTAGCTTTCCGACCGCAGCTTCGTCCGCGTGGAGTTCGGTTATATCGCGCTTCCAACAGAACCTTTCAAAAGTCCGGGATAAAAACTATCCTATGTTCTTTCTCAAGGTCAACTCTATCTCTGTACCAAATTTCATTAAAATCAGTTCAGTGGTTTAGCCGTGAAAGCGTAACAGACAGACAGACAGAGTTACTTTCGCATTTATAGTAGGGGAGAGTCGGATATATCGTACCACTTTTCACTTTAACTCAAATATTTCGACTATAACACGTCTTATAATAATTAATACATATGTAAAATAAAGTTCCATATTTTAGCTTCCTAAGAAGAAGAGAACAGATCCTTGCGATTATTCTAACATTGTTAAAAATGCTTTTTTATAGAGGCTTGCCATCGGTACGATTTAGCCGACTCGTCGTTTTAATCGTACCACTAAGTCTTTAAATCGTACCATGGGTGTTTAAGTCGTACCACTGAATGAAAGACATTAAAATTCTCAATCAAATTATTTATTTTTGACTGTTAGGCAAGTAATAAAACAACATTACATATTTCTGTCTTTTAGGTAATAGAAACATAATTTTTAACTCTTAGGTTATATAAAGGAACTATAAGCTTTCTCAGTAAAATAACATGATTATACTATGATAATGAGGTCAATCAACATAACTAATAAAAATGAGACAAAAAAAAAAACAGTAAACTATAATAATAAAGTAACAGTTAACAAGAATGTTATTTGGAATATAATTATTGTGCATATTTCTTAATGGAAACAATCATGACAAATGTTTTCAAAAATTCGAAGTACACGTCTCATGTAGCCACCGTTTACAGCGAACGCATTTAATCGAATCAACTTTTGGACCCTTCTTACCGTAGTAAGAACAATTGCACTTTCGACATATATTTTCAAGATAATCATCGCTGTCATCATCATCATCTAGTTCTACAACAAGTGTCTCTCCTGAATCATCGCTACTGTTGATGGAATGAGATCGTTTCCTCTTATAACTTTTGTTCTTGGCCTTGGGTAGTACTTACTATACGTACTTGCGGTAGTACTATAGGTACTTACGGTTGGTAGTCGGGTAAATCGTACCAGTACAATTTAACCAACTGCAAGTGGTACGATTAAACCAACTAAGGCATTTCTAAAACAAAAGCAAATATCCGGCATAAACTCAAAACTTAGACACGCAACAAAAACCTCCAATAATCTAGTATACAATTGTGGAATAATAAAAAAAAAAACTGAATAACTATAGCTTACCTTGATTACGAGTTATCTCCTTACAAATGTACGACAATATTTATATCAATTCCTACAAAAAATGATTTTTTTATTACGTGCACAGTTGTTAACTCAAGTCGATGTAAACTAGTGGGTGAAGAGGGATGGTACAGGGCCACGATTTGGCGTTGTCAGTGTAGAAAAAAATATTCATTAAAAGGGAAATTAAGAGGTGGTACGATTTAAATACTAGTACGATATAACCAACTCTCCCCTATTAGTAGGGATTCAGTGATATAAAAATATCTTTATTCAAATTATTGTGTTAGGGTTGCCTTTAATACAAAATAGATACATAGAGACGAGCTTGCTATAAAGCCTTTTACGTATATTATAGTAACCCAAAAAATAATTTATTTTAAACTAACTTAGAGACTAGGGCGTTTCTATTAAAATAAAATTAAGTAAAGAATTCATATCTGAAGTAAGTTTTCGACGATGGCATTTTGTATGATAAAAAAATGCATTTAAATTAACGCGATTATGTATTAAATAATTGGCTTGATATTTCTCCAGGTTTTGCTTCAAGCGAACTTTACGAGAAAACCCCGCTATAAATGCACATGAATAATATTAGAATAAAGAATTCTTTTTATCTTACTATATGTAAAATAATAATTTAAATACCAAAGAGTTTAATTACATTATAATATATAACTTATGTATCATGTATTTGCACTAAGACCGATATTTTTTATAATTTTATTTTATAAAACTGAAATATACAAAAAAAAAATTTTCTTTAATTTAACACATACCTATATAAAATTAGGTACTTAGAAGTCGCAAAACAAAATTCCAACCGAAATGATAATACATATATTCGTGTTCATATATTTCTGGAAACATTTCTATATATACATATATGTATATATGATGAAATTACTTCAACAACTCAATGTATATAGGTCTTAATATACTATATGTATTCACAATATGAGGGAACTATGAAATATTAAAACAGTAGGGAATACTTAATATAAAGCGTTCTCTTGTGTATATATTGTGTAATACAATGTTACTATTATATGTTAATTGGATTATTTAGACTCAAGAATGGATGGTATAATACAATAAGTATTCATGAGTTTTATATTTAATAAAATAAATATAATAAAAAAATCAGATATAATTATTATAAAAAATAAATTAATTTTTCAAATATTAACAATATATTGAAGAAACAATATTATTTAACATAGTCATATCTCGCGTTCAGACTACGAATTTAATGATTTTCTATAGTAACGACAAAATTTCAATTATATAATAAAATTACATATAATATAAATAACAAAACATTTCGATCAAATCAAAGAAGATTTTTACACCCAAGAACGTCAAAAAGACTTATCGATAAATGTAGATTGTAGTCTATAAAGCTACTATTGTAAAAGCATTCAAATTATATATTTTTTATTGTATTATTTAGTCGAGCCTGCGCCGTGGGCGGAACATCTCATCGATACTTTGTTCCGTACTGCGCATGTCCCATCACTACACCCCTACAAATCGGGAATGCTATAAGCTAACAAAAGGACCTCCCCTTTGATATACGTAATAACTTCTATTAACTCAATCATTATAATATTCTTATTAAAATTCTTCATATATTTATTTTGGAAGTTATTATAATGTAAGAATTATTAAATATTTAAAATTAGTTCACGATATATTTTTAGTCATTTGTATAAAACCTTTTTAGTGTAAGATCTCGTTACAAAACTATTTACTTAAATAATTTTCGTTAATCGTTTATTTTATATCAAATTTCGTCTTTTATTTGTATATGAGTCGTAAAAGTTCTGTCATTTTGATGTGATGAATTTACGTATGATTTTCTAGTTCAGGAAGTTTATTTAGGTTTTTGAAAATATATGAAACGATACTAGAAGGAAACAAAAAATTGTAGATATGATAAGAGCATTATTTTATGAACTTGACGTTAAAATCGTGGAAGTCTTTTTGATTTCTCCGAATCAAAGAATGTAGATCTTATTTTTTTTGTAGGATAGTAGTTTTATTGGAGAAAATTATACTTTTTGCATTATTTTGTCAATCAAACCTTTCTTAATAAGGTATTTTACCAGAGTAAATAGACTGTTGATTATTACCTATATTTAATAAATTAAAAAATCATTGTTTTATTGGTGACGCTGTCTATACATTATCTTTAATAACAACCTTTTAGACTGAGAAAAACTGAGAAACGTCGAGAAATATTACATTCACGTACTAATGTATCATACATTATGTACTACAATGTAAGTAGGTATACAGGGTGACTGGTGAATTACTATCGATATTTGAGGACGTGATATTTGACGATCATATATGACAAAATAAAAATTAATATAACATAAATATTAATAAACTTCTAAGTAAAGTTAACCAAAAGTTATGTAATTAATTACGCATCGTATGAACACCCTACAGATTAGGTATACACACACACACACACACACACTCGCGCGCGGCGGCGTGTTGTTGTATCAGCACGCCGCCGCACGTGTCCACACTTGGAACACTTGGAACGTGTCAACACTTTATTTATTTATACGGAAATTTGGTCAAAATTTAAGTACCTATTTTTTTTATATAATTCGAATGAGAATCATGTACTGAGTATGCTCCTTAAATATTGATAGTAATTCACCAGTCACCCTGTATATTATATGCTAGGTTTTATATACAGTATACACTATTGAAGTGTTTGTTTCTTAATATAAAAATCGTTTTAATTTTTCCTTCTGTGTGATACAATATATATTTTTCTTATTAAAATTTTTAGTCACTTATTATAAACTATAGTTATTGATATAAATTTTAATTGATAGCTATTAATCTTCATATAATTCTAATAAAATGTTTGTATGAGACCCTTATATAATTATTAATATAAGTATGCATGTAGGTACTTGTAATACTTACTCTTAAAATTCTTCAAAAAATTTACAAAAATTAGATATTAATATACAAAATTAAACTTGTTAGTTACTGAAACTCGTAGAGATATTTTTAAAGATTACTATCACATATACATGTGTATATACCTTTATAAGGGTGATTCTACACTCATCTTTATAAAGTTACATACACACAGTACAATTCCATAAATCTTAAAATCATAGTATTTATAGTTATATAAGTCGCGTGATGGAATCGTAACGAAATTAATGTATTTTATTACACAGCAAGTTATTTCAGTAGTCATTAAAATCAAACTTCCAACGACTTGAATAAATAATAATATAAGATTGCGTGTCTATTAACTTCTGTATCAGTTTTTACGATTCCAGTTTTCCTATAAATTATTCCAAATATATATAATAATGTTATATATTAATTATCAAGATGATATTTATTGAAAAAGATTGAATTGATTGAAATTGAAAAAGATGTTAACTCAACTGATAAAGAATTTAAATTCTCATATTAAAATATTAATAAAATTTCATTAAATTTAAATATAACACAACTTAACATTCCCCTGTAAGTAACGGTGGCCTAGTAGCTAAAGACACGCCTCTCGTGTATCGCGGGTTCGATCCTGGCAGGTACCAATGTTATTTTTCCGTATCATATGTACTTTTGTAAGAGTATTTATACACCACTGACAGACGGTGAAGAAAACATCGTGAGGAAACCTGGACTTATAATTACGAATTATAAGTTTGAAATCACCAACCCGTGAGCAAGCGTGGTGATTATTTCTTAAACCTTCTCCATATGAAAGAATCCCTTGCTCAGCAGTTCTGATAGGCTGAACATTTCTGAATTAGGTAAAGAATTAGTTAATAATTTAGAGGTCCTTGCACAGCAGTGGGCTCTGATAGGATGACATGAACATTTCTGAATTAGTTAATAATTTTTTATAATAAATTTCCATCATATAATACCGTCCAATAATCTCTGTTATCATATCCAAATAAGTTTATCTCCGGCTACCTGTTACCAGATGACAAACAGTATGCTGCCTAATCTGTGATAGTCGAGCAAACAATGATAGCAGCTTCCTTAGAATTAATCTTTTATCTTAAATAATGAGATAAATTAGGTCGATTTAATTTATGATGAAACCGTCTTGGAAAATTTCGCTTATATATAGATATTTCTTTCGTAATAATTTTATAATAGTACGTCATCTATTATACTTTAAATATGAATATCATCTAGCTTTTGATTACGACTTATATATAATTTTAAATTTATTTTATTATTTTCACAGCAAATAAAACTAATTTATTACATAAAAATAATATACAGAGTATATATATAACTGATGTTTAAAACCTTTTTGGTAAAAAGCTACAGCCAAGTGGTAGAATAATTTGAATCGGTTCAGACTTACCACAGATTATATAACTGTCAAATATATCGTCATACATTTCTATTTAAGGATAAAATAATAATATTTTGTTATAAAATACAATAGGATGAGCGAATTAATTCAATACGATCATTTCTATTTATGAATGAACGTCGTGTTTGTTTTTAAAATGTACTTTAATAAGCTGACAGGAAGCATACAATAAATCCTATGTCAGTGACCCCTTTACTAGTATACCTAATTCCGTTATGCGAAACGCGTTTTGTTTGAATAAAAATAACACTAGCTAAAACTATCGGAATTAGCGTGATTAGTCATCATTCGAATACACGTAACTATAGTTTATACATATATTTCATTCTGTTCCTAATAAATTCCTCTCAACAATCAAACGCTCTTCGTAGCTGTGGCAAAAATGTCGTTCAATTTATTCCCAAAAATTTTAGTCCTGTCTGGTACCTTTTTGTTGCCATCTGCGCGATCCGAAACTCCAGACAGCTCCACCCTAAAAACCGTTTAGACGGGATTCCTATCCTTTCCCTCGCCCCAAAATTTTATATATCCGTCTCACTCTAAACGCTGGTTTACCAGGAACAGTCCTCCGTCCCTTTCTAACACGTGTGTTTGTATACCGCCATCCCTTTCGGCTCGTAGTAATTCGTGCGTTTCCGCTTCCCACACGAACGGCAGCCATGTTTGCCGACTGTCAATTCGATGCCAGTTTGGCGCGATGAAGCAGGATGAACCAGGTCTGTTTTCAATGTTAGGAGCTCTGAAATTTAAATCATTTCTATTTAATATGTTAATTAGATTATTTTTATAAAAAATTAATTACTATTGTTGTTGATTTTCAGATGGCTCATGTTTCGGGAGCGTGAAGTGGTGGAGGGCTTTAAAATTGTAAGTATATATTTTTTTAATTTCGCCTTTATTAAAATCTCTAATCACTTGATTTTTATTTGTATTCAATTAGATCTGCAACGTCCCGTAATTTCAATATAAAATGTAATAATTTATTTAACATAATTGTGATTATCTATTCATTTAATTTAAAATCAAAGACAATTCTGGCAAAAAAAATGTGCTCCAAATTTTACAAAAAAACATTACCAAACTCTACATCTAATGTATATAACTAAAAGTATTAAAACGAAAGTAGAGCCTACCATAGTTCAAACAATGCTCTCTACACGCGGTATTTAACAAAGGCTGTACTGATAATTGTTAAACAGAGTATCGGCCCGGTATTTATTAGCATACCAACTTTCGAACCCCTGGAGGTCCGGCCCGTTTGTTTAGAACCTCTGCATTGTTAACATTACCAATGTATTTCGATATCACTTACGTCATTCATTTCGTCCCGAATATTTCATTTAAAATATGAATTATAACATTAATTTGAATTTAGAATGAATCCTTTGTTTCAAATGGCCACACCCAACGAAAAATCGGATACTCGTAATGAATTCGTCTTATAATATATCACGGAATAAAGTGACATAAAATTTCAAATGGAATAATTTTATAATACAATTCCATTTTTAAAAGTTGCATATTCCATTCCATTTTTAAATAACTAATGTTCCTAAATAATGATTCATATAAAAGTATACTATTAGACATATTTGTTTACTCTCGTGAATTATGAACTTAGAACGTGTAAATGGGCCAATTACCGTGTATGTAGGCTAGTACAATTAGTGTACTGCTAATAGTTGTTGGTTGTTCATCAGTGGTGAGTCTTCCGTCATGGCGAGACGTTCATAACTCGTTCAGATCCCGACTCGATAACAGCTTACATTTATTATAGTATACTTTTTTCATTTAAAACGGTAACAGCGGTGAGTTTTCATTTGTTTCATTTGAAAAATCAGTTTAAATTATAGTATAGTTTATTTCATTTAAAACGGTAACAGCGGTGAGTTCATTTGTTTCATTTGAATAATCAGTTTCATTTGTATTGTGATTCATATTTTATGTTCTATACGGATAAATTTTCGGTAAAATCTCAACGGTATAAATAAATGAATTGAAATTATATTGTAATTCAGAATTAAATGAATTACAACTAGTATTCATATTATTATTCTAGTATAACATAGTCGCAGGATACAGTGATTGTTCCAGTTACAGAATTAATAGCATCCGATGTTTTAACTGAATGTAACTTGTTGCGATCGATATTGAAGTAGGCGTCGCTAACACTAACGGAACATCTCCTTTACAATATAATAAGAGTCAACTAGTCTAGCAACTGGTTGGTCGATTAATCAACAGATTTATCCGAATACAACGACCAGTCAACAAGAGCCGCGTATAGGCGTGCGTGCGAAGATTTTATTATGGTTAGAGGGAGTTTTTATGTGTCTCGTTATATTGGTTATGTCTTCCCAGGATAAGGGCGGTGCTCATTGGTGTTATTTGTACGCATGCGTAAGCTGTGACCCAGTTGATATCATATTACCCCGGGACGTTTGGCGAATCGTATTTCGCGGACATATTCCTCATATACAGTAGACGGAAATCGATCTGACACACAATTTGTATGTAAAATTAATAAATATTATACCGTGTTTGTGTTCTTATAGTTATTTTTTATTTAAATCGATGTTATAAGTACAAATATGTGATGCAAGTCTCGTAACATTCCGCTATTACGTATAGACGCACCATTTTGAATATTTATTAGTGTGTACGTACTAAAAAGTTATATCAATAGTTTTAGTAGTATTCTTCATGTGTTAATGTGTTGTGTAATTGTGTTATTTTTTTATATTAATATGACTTTTTCGTTGTGTTAAATTAGTTGTAGTACACTCTACATTGATTGATAGAAAAAAATTCCACTGATTACTATTACGTCACTTTTATTTAGATCTAAATGAATCGTCTAATTAAATTATCTTTTATTTTCAGATGCTGACCGCGATGAAGATAATAATAAGAAATATATCTCATATCTTTTCTTTACCTATCTTTCTTTTATCTTAATACGGTGAGTATATTTCAGAAATATCTTTTCCCATCAGATGGCGCTCGCATCAATATTAGTGCCCTACATCTACCCTGTAGATCCGAATTTGTTTGAAGTGAGGCGACAAATTCGGTTCTAGAGAGGTTTGTGTGGTGCATGCACGGCGACTATCAAGAAATAAATAAACAACATGAGAAAATTACTATGGAAAACATATTAATATTAATTATAAAGAAAAATTATTTTATATCACAAAATATTTTTCTATAATATATTCGTTTCTTACACAGGATACATATTATTTTCTATTGCAGAATAATTATTGTTAATATTTCTTATATAGAATCATTGTATTATAACACAAAATATTTTTATTTGTAATACATTCATTTCTTAACCGTACATATTTTTGTCTATTGTTATTTAATATTAGCAAAGGAATGTGTATAATTTTGTGGTGATATAAATTGTAAATAATGTGTTTTCTTTAAAACAATAAAAGATTTAAAACATGTCGTCTATTTTATTTATTGTATTATTATGTTTAACATCACCTTAAGAAACTCCTTATATACCTAAATATATGTATTAATATATCAATGAAACTTAATTTAATTTCTATATTGTAATCATATTCAAAGTAAAGTCAAAAATGTACTTAGAAAATATTATAATTTAATCTTTGTAATAATCGTTTAGATTTTGTTTTAAATTTGTAATAAAGATGATTAAATTACATTTCTGTGTTTGAATTAAAATATTAGTTACCTGCATATTCTAAGAAGCCTTAAGATATTAGTTATAATATTTATTTTACCTTATTAAGAGATTACATTAAACATAGATTTTTCTCATGTACTTAGGAATAAGTATTTTTAAAAGATGAGTTGGTAACAACAGCTATTTAAAAAGAGACTTTAAATTTTAACTTTATTGAACGAACTTAAAATATCGATTTACGATTAAACAGCACAGATAAATTATGGCAAAAGAGCTAACAGAATAAGAACTTTTTATAGTAAAGGGAATTTACATATGTAGTATAAGCGATGAATAATAAAATTATGCCTTGTTACATAAAATTACTGTTTCCTGTAATATTACTATATTTTAGAACACCTATGTATAAGAATGAAGGAATATTAAAAAGTAGGTACATACATATATCAGTAGGTAGTACATGTTGTACTTTTTTAGTATTCAATACTTCTTTAATCTATTCATATTATAATAAATAAGGCTATTTAGAAGAAATATATTCATTCTTATTTCAAACGATTATTTAGTAATTTTTTAATCTGTATATCTTAAACGGACTTGTGACCAATAGATGACGCTGATGGCAAGGAAGTTAATTTAGAAACTATTTTCATGCTTGCATCTGCTATTCAACAATAGATGGCGTTAGCAGTTGCAATATGCAACCGTAGTCTTTAATATATTTGAAATATTTGTACTTAATAGTCATATAAAGTACTAAAATATTATATCATAAGTAGATATAGAATTACATATAATAGCTAAAATGTACTTAAGATAGGAATAGGTTCTCAAATATTCCAAATAAAATTTTATACATAGCATCATGACATTTTCAAAATAATTTCTGATAAGGCAGGCTCTCAATATTTTGACAGGTTTTCTATCGACAAATTTGTGTTGACCCTTGGTACCAATATTCAGTACTTTCATTAGTTACCAAACAAATTTTTACATAATCGCCTTAAATGAATACCTGCGTTTTGAACTATCTTTTTTAAAATTATCTTTTTGCTATTACAAAAGTTAAGGCATATTGATCTGTAAAATTAGTTACCAATGAAAATTAATTTCATAGAACACCAACTAAATTACATTAATAAAAAAAATGAAGTCCATGTAAACAATTTTACTCAAAAATAATCAAATAATACCCAATATTTATAATTAGTAACATTTCCGATGGTACCAGGAGTGCAGAAAACAGCTATTAAATATTATTAAATAAAATACGAATAGTCCATATAAAAATGTTACTCAAACAATTATTAAATAACGAAACCAGCTGATGCAAGCAAATATTAGATTTTAAGTAATTATAAATAGTGATCTCATTTATGAATCGATAGATTGTATGCAACAATATAGTATCGCTGTTCCGATGGTACCAGGAATGTATAAACAGCGAAGAAGATTAATGATAGCTATGGACAGCTCGGCCGTGTTTGAGCGCAGGTGCGTTATTTTCATAATTGGTCGACCGCGCCTTCAGCTTTCAGGAACCAATATCTATAAAACTTGATGTACCTATATTGTATTAAGAAATTCGATACGTCCTTATGTATCTTGATGAGATCGGTGAAGAAATAAATGAGTGTATTTTAAATGCAAAATGTTTGTGACGATAATATCATTCAAGATTAAGGAATCTTTAGTGAATTTATTTTTATATAATACAAAATTTGATGCATATATTTCTTGACCAACACGTTTATGTTTATTTAAAATAATTTATATTTTCTGTACTACGCTGACCATTCTTATAAATGAAAGTTTAATTTCTTCATAATCATATAATAAAGAGTTAAAACGTCTGTATGTTTTAACAAACTTTATTAATATTACTTACTAATGATAGTATTAACTATGTAATTGAATGTAAATATTTAATGTTACAACTTTCTTGTCTCAGAGTTCATTTAAGTTACACGTATTATATCCGTAACATGACCATTAGCAAGACATAATATGTTACTTTAAAATATACTTGATATATATAAAGTAAATACAATAATAGTAATTTGATTCCTTGCATACATAGTAATATATTACTGGGAATCATTTAGTTTAGTTCATTTATCTAAATAGTGGAGCGGACGCACATGCTATATGTACGCGGACATGAAAATCTGACACATCTCACCTTCCCAGTAATGAGAACTATTAATCATGTACCCTAGTGGCTAAGGATCTTGGCTAGCATCTGTGCCAAAACTGAAGATCCCGGATTAAAAATGTTACTTATGTATGTAAAAAATATGCTTTACTTAGAAAATTATACTGCCATTAAGATTCTGATATATATTTGTGAAAATATTAAAGATAACACGAAAATTTGTCCTCGTATGGACTTTAAAGGCTATTTATATCCTAAACAAAATTCAATTACAATCACTAATAGAATTTAAAGTATTATCATATTTGTTGCCAGTTTTTCTTATAATGAACTTATAATTGATTTTAAAAGAAAATAATACAAGAACTGAAAGTATTATTGACTGAGTTAATTAATATTAATAAATTTTCGCATAAACTTATCTCACGACATACAAACGTGATCCTAAAATTGTGTAAGTTAACTGCATTGTAGGAAGGGCCATGTCAAAAATTTCTATTATGGCCCTCGCCCGTAATTAATGAACAGCTTATTCAAATACTTTTAAAACTATTATTCATGCCATTTACGTTTGAAAAGTTCCGACTGTATCTATGGAAGTGCTTTTTCGTGTTCATTAAAAAAAATATCTAATGCGATTTTTAAATAGTTTCTTATGCGCCGAAGAGATCTTTAATATGAATATTGGTTCTGAATTAATATCAAAACAAAGATATGATTATTAAGAGAATTTTCTATTACATTTCAATATTCTTAAGACATAAAAAACAAAGGAATAAAGGACTTTTTAGAAGTGTGTTATAAGAAAGATCAGTATGAAACTTTGTATAAATCTAAACATTGATATCATTATTATGCTAGAAATAAATCTGGTATTTAGTTTATAAACTCTTGACAGATTTTTCCCACATTTACATATTATTATGTAAAATTTTAAGGAAGCCGATGGTTCTGAAATCTTGTTATGTGAAAGTAAATTCCAATATAACGCAAATATAGATATAAATAGAATTAAAAATAGAAACGAAAATATCCGTTTTTTTAATATCATGGATGGTTATTATTAATAAATATTTATTACAAATGTATTGAGATTTAACCTCTTAAATACATTTAAAGGTGCAAAGTCCGCTGCACCTAAACTATGCAACACGAGTTGTCCTGAAGTACAGCAACTTATAATATTATTGCAGTCTCCATATCGAAATCCCATTGCAACATTGCACAGCGAACTTTTAATCAAGTCCTGGAGAAACGATTTACTATGGCCACAGAGCTAATAAATGTTAGACAGCCGCGGCTTGGTATTATTTTAATAATATTTTATTTGTTTTTAAAGTCAGTAATATGTTATTTTTAAAGCGTAAGATTATAAATATTTATAATAAAACCTTAATAAATCCCAAGTGTTATGGTTATAAAACACAGAATCTTGTCGGAAGTTATATATATATATTGTATTTTTGATCGATCTTTAACTTAGATGGTATATTTGAATTCATAGCCGTACATTACAATCGCATAAGTTTATAATTTTTAACACGCTTTTATAAGTTTGGTCTGTATGTATGTAAAGGAATCTTTGAGTACGATTTTCAACGGTTTCAAAACATCTGATTAACTTGAAACTTTCCATATGTCTCAAGGACAATATTTCTTTAACAATTTCCCGTTATCTTTGTAATTAAAATTTTTATTCAAAATATAACCAAGACAGCACTGTATTGGAATAAAAAAAGAAATGTTTTGCAGTCATCAACAGACGGTTAAGTTTATTTATATGTGACAAAGTGATTTTATTATATAAAAAAACAAATTCCACCTCAGATTACTTTCGACATTCAAAGAGCAACACTCGGTTATTAATATTTCACACTATGTTGATGATTTTTATTATTTCAGTAGCTATTATCTATATACTGTTTATGTGAAAGGTGGCAAACAAGAACTCGGACTACTTGATGGGCAGAAATCACCGTCATGCATTGAAATATGATACATAATAGATATTGCGATGCATTGAAAACTTTAATTGTTGAGGACGGAGGAAAAGGTGGGAATAAGAAGACGGTAGGAAAGGTAAGGGCGAGGGAAAGAGCAACTAGCTCTTTCACTCATCGGAAAAAGCGCAGCCATTAAAGGCTACTTCACGTGGATCTTCTGTGAGAGGGTGGTACTTCCCCGGTCGAGCCAGCCCATGTTCGAGCTATAGTAACTTGACTACAGCTAGGCTCTACCATTTAAAAAGACTTCCTAGATCTACATTTTGACTTTTCATTTCATAATAAATCAGAAATATGTAGAATGTCGTATCTGAGTAGTTTTCAATATACGAGAAAAATAAATAGTTTTCAATATACGAGATAAATATATTATACTTTGAACGATTATATGTATATTATCGTTGTTTTTTGTATTGAAATGGCCAATAAAATACCTTGATTTGTTTCCTTCATTAAATTTACGTTTCTAGCTATACATAGGGAAATTTACTGTAATAATTATATTTTAGTGTTATGAAAACAAACTATTCGTATCAAATTATTCTAATTATACAGACGAGTCAGGTCTAACACATTTTCAAAGTCTATGGTCCGAGCACGCCCGCAGTCGTCGGTCGGAGCCGTGGGCAGCTTACCATTAATCACTAGTTTTAGCTCCAACTATACTTACTATTAATGTTTGAGACAATATATGTGGGTATTGATAGTACAATTTATATCTAGCCATAGTTTCATAGCGATCGGAACATATTTTTACATATTATATACATATAAAATATAGTAACAATTCGTTTTCACACATTGAAGACGTTTTCGAGTACTAAAAGTATGAACAAAATTATTTAACTAGGTGTTTAAATTAATTTACAAACCCTTGAAATAAGTAGTTTATAAGAGTTCTAATTGACTTTTCTGAGCTATTATATTTATAGAACCTTTTAGTTTTTCCTTTAAAGCTACAAAAGAAGCACCCGAATGAAATTATTTTATCTAAAATATTAATTTACCAAATGGGAGACATAAGAGCCCTCTTCTTTGTTACATTTAACTATACTATCTAAGTTTATAAAGTTTTCATTTAGATTTGTTACTGTTATTGAATTAATAACCTAGTTCCTAGATTTCATTTGAATATTCAAGGAATATCATATACCCGTCTGAGTAAATGATGTAGTTCCTATAAGTACATATATATATATATATATATATATTTCCGTAAAAGAAGAAGAAAATTCGTCTCTTTAATATACATATAATTAAGAGTTTATATTTGTTTCCTAAAATAATTTATTTTATTACGTTAAAATATTTACCAAAAAAATAACAATGTTATTTAAGAAATACAACCATTATAAACATGTTTATCCAGAAAAGTTTATTAATAACTATTTAATTTCAGAAAATTTTCATATATATCTATATCTACATCTATATATAGTAGGTCTATATTAAATTGGCACATTATATTATCTATCCCCAATAAAACCAACGGGGTAGCCCCATATCCCACGGCAATTGATACAACCGGCTGATTGGATACAATCTATAACAACGAGACTATACAGCTGACTCATTGCTGGGGAATTGGTTCTGAACAGTAGCTAACAGTTGTTCCATTCAACCATATGGGGTTTAATTTTAACGTACAATAAAGTCTTTATTAAATCATTATTTTCAATATAAAATATATTTTTTTATAAAGTAACTCAGTTAAGATATAATAAGGTATATTTTCCGAAATTCCCCAAAGCCCTTAAGCAGTTTAGATTTATACAAATATAAACATATTTGTATAAATCTTATAGATTCACAACTTTAAAAAATAACTTACCTTTGTGACAAGCTGTATATATATTATAATATTTATAAATTAATATGTAATCGAATACACTTACATATTGAGATCCTCTTATGAAAAAAATAAATAAATTTCATATCTATTTTTGAAATAATGAAAATTCTTAAATAACCCAGCTCCTGTTAACCATCTAAGAACTTTCGCATTTAAACAGACAAAAGACACTATTGTACTGTGTTAACTGCGTTCGCAAGTCCACAATATATTTATTCTACTTGCATATAACAATAACAACCCTTTTGCTAATTTCTTTAACCGTTCGTTACAATTAACGGAGTTATAATTTATGGTACATAGTGGTGGTCTCCAGTAGTTAATGGTACTGCAAGTCATCAGCCATTGTAGGTCAGTTACTGCTCCCGCTATGTCGATACTGTATTGATATTCTTTTTGCAGTGATTCTCAAAGTATATATTTTTTTTAGCATAAATTAATTATATATTAATAAATTCGTGTTATAAAGGTAGCCAATAATATTAGTTAGACCTACAGTCTAAAGCTTCAAACTTTAATTTCATAAAAATAATGAACTCCTACTAACAAACTAATTTTATCAATAATTTTGTTGTTATTTTAAAGATATATGACAATAATAAAGTTAATTGTTGCTAAGCAACAAATATTTTTTTTATATATGTTATTTTTACCTATATGTTATTTATTCACACTTTATTATTAACAAGTTATTTAAAGTAACTATTCAACAACGGATATTTTAATTGATACACTATAAAGCTTTGACGATAGTATTACTAGTACTATTTCTATAATATAATTTACCTTAAAATCCTAATTTTATTCTAGACATAATATAATATGTGATATACATACATACATATAGTAATATATTTGAGGAGCAGTGTCTAGTAATGCTGGCGTTACCAACAATAGTTCACTAATGATCGTCTTAACATTCAAATCGCCTACACACCTTTTGTCTCCAAAACATTGAAGTTTTTCATAGCTATACTATTTTTCAAGCGAACAAAACTCCGCAAATGATTGAAGGATGTGGGTCATCGGGTTACTTTAGATATATATATTTAGACTCAGCTTTTAGTAATTTATTTTAATAAATTTTTGTTAGTTTCGAATTAATTATTTATATGAAAAAACTTTGTACGTAATTTTAAAAGATTATACAAGTTATATGTTTGAAAATCTTGATGAAAATTTATAATTATAGTCATTTATGTAGGCTATATCATTTTAAAACTTTTTAATTGAAATTATCGTGACAAAAGTACCTAAGTCTTATTGTTATTATGAATTTAATTCATTTAAAGATTTGATCGATATACCGAACACTGTTCCTAATCCTTACCAAATTATATTAGTAAGTACCTAATATATAAACAATATTTCAAAACGTTAAATTTCTTCATCATATAATATATAAATTTAATATATGTTGAGGCCATGTGACATTCAAAACTATTAATCACAAACTCAAACCGCGGCGGTTTACGAACGGAACTAAAATATAATTAGAATTACTGAACGTTTCTGTTGAGACAAAATTTAATATTATCTAAAAATATAACGATATTTTAAATACGTACCACAGCTTGCAACCTTGAGATAGTGTTGAAATTATTACTTTTAATTTCAATATTTCTACCGGTTCAGTGTTTAAAATCACTAGAGCAATGACTTTTCATATATTTTTTAAATTTAGAATATTGCCAACTAAAAAGGTACAATATTTGAAGCGTACAAGCTGCAAAAATCCAAGCGATTTAGACAATAGATCATTAAAAATCGGAATAAAAACCCCGTGAGAATGAAACGTCAACGCAATCATTACCGTACGTAAAACGGAATTGTATTGTTGCTGTGGAAATGGAAAAATCGATGTGCGAGAATGTATTGAATAAAACAATTTCACGGACAATAAAATCCTCGCGTTCGAAAAACTTCCAAAAGAGAACGGAATCAAACCGTTGGCGTCCATGGCGAATGTTATTAATTGTTATTTTTTTGTGTACTTTTTTATAGATTTTATGATATATTATTCTTCGTATAGCATCTTAGGATGTGTCATTTACGTAAGAAGACCTTTAAAAAATTGTATAATTTTTACCCCCCATTAGGCAAAAAAATGCACGTGTAACTTAAAGTTTGATAAACAAAATAATTGGTCCTTACTCATTGTTTTAATTCACGTGACTTATAACAATTGAGTGGACGTTAATCCTGTTAAACCCACGGGAGTGGTCATCAGGTATCCCCTCGTAATCCACTGTAGCTGGACCAATCAACACGCTGTCAGTAGGGGAGATACGGAGGGTAAGATGAGAAATATATTGATAAAATACCTTGACCATTCTGGATGCTTTTAACGCAAGAATACTTTGAATTGTAACATTCCGCTTCTATACATGAAAGATATTCTATTACAATTCTTTGGAAGGAAACAATACAAAATAATAATTATAATCAAATTAAGGTTTTGGTTTCAGATAATTAAAATAGATACATTAAATTGTACATAATCCAAATCGACATAAGTATTGATTTAAGTTGAGATCGAAACTAGTCTAAAATAAAAAATAATAAAATTTCATATTTGGAAACTTCTAAATAACTAAACTAAATTGTTTTGAACTCACATTAAAAGGAAACGAAAATAATAAGTGTAATTAAAGTCAAAGAAACTTTAGACTTCACTCTGACCTTTTAGAAATACAAAATTACTTTAGGTGGTGGTGTTATTAATTAATTACTACGGTTTCAAGGGAATACCTTTAGTCCATTAGCCTTTCAGGAGAGGGCCGCCTGTGCATAAAAGTCCCTAATGTCCATCCTATTACCATTTCAAGCTGACCTCAGAAGATTTAAAATTACGTAGCTATCTGGGTTCTAACATAATGGTCGGTCTGACCGCGACTTTTGTTTTATTTAAGGGCTATTTGGGAGAAGCAGTTAATTGGATTGAATGTTGTTGATAAGGGCATTTAATTCGTGCGTTTCGGTGACATGGGATACATCGATTTTTGTTGCCGCCACCTCATTGGTCGACTTGGGATTGCCATTTTATTTATGTAAGCTAATACATTGTATTTACACGAGCCATATATATATAGTAAACTTACTTTATATGAGAAATATGTATATATTAATACTTATATGGAATGATATACCTATAACTACTATGAATAAAGTAATAATTAATAGTATTATCGAATTCTGTATAAACGACTTTTGTTAATCCCATTAATATTACTTTTTTATATATAATAGTTCTAATCTATTCACATCCGTTCTCAAATTAATGTATCGCTGAAGGTCACGCCTTTCACAGCTTTTATGTGAATATTATAGTTCTGTTAGCCACGAAATAAATTAAGCATAATTTTACATACACTTAAATTACAACATATGAATGAAATCGGATTAATATTATCTATGTATCAAATAATTATAGGAAAGTTGTATTTCATTAGTTTATATGCCTCTGAAGTTTACGTTTTTTCTATAGCTCACCTTAATATTTGAGATCGCGCACCTTGTATTCAATTAACTAAAACTGTCAATCATAATAATTAGAAATAGCTGATGGTGTATGTTACAGCTACCAAGTATTTTTAAAGAATATTGTTATTAAAATTATGATCAATGAATCCATTCACTGACAAATAATCTATTTACAAAATTAAATTTCATTTAACTAAATATATGTTTGTAGTCAAATGATTGATTATATATACATAGTTTGGGCTCGTTTATAAAATTAATATAGAAACAATGTCATTTATGATGTAGGTTAATAAATTTGTCTATTTTAAGGTAGGATACACGATGGATGTAGGATGTTAAGCTTTATATACACTATAGTCTTCACCAACCCGGTACCGAGTCTCGCCGGGCGGCATGTCAAACAGCAGGAGTCCGTTGGTTAAATTGAAAAACAACCTCCCACCATTTTCGCTAGCGAACGTAATAAATCTATGTACAAAAATTCTACACGTTATTTATGAAATCTATCAAACGTACCTTATCTATTAAAGTACACCGTCGGTCAATTAAAAGTATACATTTTCGTTTTATTAAAATATCAATGCATGTTATTGTAATGTTTACTCTTTTTTCACTAAAATTATTGGAACTATACCTACCTGATCATAACTTAAATGCAAGATATGATTGTAATATATATTATTTTACTTAAAGAATTTCAAATAGAAGTTTGAGATTTGAATCATAAATTTGACAAAAAGGAACCTACCTTAAGTATAAAAATGAAATAAAATATATATATTATCATATATAGATGTAGTACATTTCAATTTTCATTATATTCATTATGTTTGAACTTTCGTGTCAAGTATTCGGAGTGTATATTTTTTCGTCCACAAGGTGTATATCAAAGCGCTGCCTCTATTGTGGAATTAATTGCATTAATCATAGCTAGTGACAGCTATTACGTTTTTGGTGCTCGACTTTTCGTTGAAGCGACTCCTAAAAGGCAGAGTTTCATTTCCAATTCTAAACAAAACAAATTCTGTACCTAGCACCGAAGCTATTAATAAAACTGCTAGGAAATAGCGTCTAGCGATTCTAATCAATGTCAAAAATTTCTAGAACCTTCGAAATATTTCTATAGGCTAATGTAAATGTAATTTAATTGTTCCTTAGAACAAATTTTTTCTATACATAAATATATTTGAATACAAACTAGAAGTAGAATAAAATCATTAGTATATTTTATTGTACTCCTATGCCCAAGCATCTATAGCTAATAAGGAAGCAAGTAAGACGCATAGGTTTAGGTACTATTGTGCGTTTGAATGAAAATAATTTTGTCACGGATATAAAAATATCCTTATATTCAAATACAGTCAAGCAAATGCTTAAAGAATAACCAAATAGTATATCATATAATCTAAATAAAGATTTTAACTTAAATAATTAACAAACCGTATGTAGCACAGAAGTGACTGGATACATAACAAAAACTGAGTATAAAAAACATAGTTGCATATTGATATCATAAAAAATGTTCTTATGAAGATCGATTAAGTTTTAAAAGCGTTTATCCATTACGACGATGCTAGTATGACTTCATTACATCGAGCCATTATGTAGATTGCTAAGGAAAATTGAAAATGACATGTTTTTACGTTACTTAAGTATAGTGCTGTCATTGTATTGAGTAAAACTCTATTATTTGTATAGTAATTCGGTTATTTACTGGTTATATTGTAATTAAGAACATCAAGCGATGTTGTTGGTTAATTGAAAAATATATACTATATAAGATTGTCTTAATTTTTGTTCTTTTATTACGAAGTCATAAAAAGTATATTAAATGTTTCTGTATTATTGATTTAATAAGAATACTACATATCTTTTTGTTATTTTTGTTTTTAAGCTTCACTTTTTGAGACATAGGAATATTATCAACATTTTATTAAGTCAAGAATCTCTTTCATTTCGTGTACTTGGATGTAGTTAATGTATACAGCCATTTACGTTTTTTCATTTAAATTTTAAGGATGGGCAAGCAAAAATCGTTTTTTTGAATAAAAATAATCAAACAAAA
This sequence comes from Danaus chrysippus, assembly GCA_916720795.1. Taxonomy (NCBI): domain Eukaryota; kingdom Metazoa; phylum Arthropoda; class Insecta; order Lepidoptera; family Nymphalidae; genus Danaus; species Danaus chrysippus. The sequence goes on from CAKASE010000079.1 coordinate 8,825,513, forward strand.
ATAAAACGATTTACGTAATGATATTTTTTTGCCTTTAGTAGTGCTCGCTTGGTCACAATTCTAACTTAATCCTTAATATTCCAGGATTTCGAGTCACTCGATACCTCAGATTTTGCCAATCGCTAATATGTCTGCTCTATAAGTTTTGTTACAAGTCGAGCCCAGATTTATGATTAGCTTAAATAATTAAACTATTATTCAACAACTGAAATATTACCAAATGAGCTATAAATAAGTTTATACTTTTCTAACTCCACAAGTGAAAACTATGGGTAAATTTAAAGTAAGGGATAAATTAAGCGTATATAAAAATAAGAATAAGAGTACATAGTTATGAAGTAAGTTTTTTATCAACACGTCATAAGAGCATAGTTATTAATACGATGCACAAATAATGTATATTAGTTGTATCCCATACAATATTTTTTCAACATTTAGCAGTCTCAGTCATCGTATTGGTTTCACCGGCATCATCAATTACGCCCGATTGTTACTGAGATCAAAGAACGCCGTCGTATGGCCAACAAACTTCTATACTAACTATTCAAACAAAGTCCTTAGATTATAAGTCTAGCGCGAACTATTTTCTAATTACGCTCCATCCAACTACATACCATTAAAACAGCAAATAAAACCTTTTTACATTTAAAAAAAACTAAATTTAAAAAAAGAACAATTTACATTACAAACTAACATTACAAACATTCTCTCCGAAGCTTGTCTTTCTAACTTTCGATTCATTCAATTAATCTTTTGTCCTTCAGCTAACTGGATAATCGACATAGAGCTATTTAATATAAAGCAATTTATAAAACAAAAGATACATGCCCCGATCGTGAGGAATCCAGCTGATATTCTGCAGAATCGTGTTCATGGCTACGTACAGCAGTCTTTGATTTATGAACTGTCGAATCTCTGGCTGGCTATATGAAACAAACGTTGTAGTAAATTTATAATAACATGCATGCCATTATAGCATCTCTTGTATATACAACAGAATATATAACCGCGTGCATAACAAACATGGTCTTAGTTTATTCAATTTAAAATATTTTACACGTAAAGCTGAATATAGTAATATGTGTAATAGTTTTTCTTAAATGTGTTAATTGATTAGTCGAATTGCGTTAATGACAGGTAATAAATTTCATTTCGAACACTTGTTTTTTTTTATTTTTAATGGTCGTGATTGATTGATTTATTACAATTCACTGGCATGTGTATAACGCAACTGTCCTCAACTGTGTTATGAAATGAAAGAAATAAACATATTTCATTGTTCTCTAAATGAAGAGTTCATTTTATATATTTACGAAATATGTAAAAACCTAAATACATATATACAAAATCTATATTTTTCTTTGTATTCAAGTAAATGTGTTGGTACTTTCATATGAATAAAATAATTGTTAATCTCGAAATCAAATAATTATAATCGTTGTATGATTAAAACTCATACAAGAAATAAAGATACAAAACCATCGCGACTAGCATATTTCGTTAAACATTAGATTCTATAATTCTGAATTGCCTTCTTCAGCTTCAAAAAATTGTGTTAAGTGAATCTTAAATCTTTTTAAGACAATTTGGCTAGATTTTCACATATGAAAAACATAGTTTAGTGCTATGAGGCCTAATAATTTAAAACTAGCCATCAATGTATGACCCAGTGACCATAAGAAGTGTTATCAATGACGTGTTTACAAACATCCTAACCTAGGCTAATGGCAGGGCGTGATGAGGCCATTGACCCCGTAATGATTGTCCGATGACGTTGCATGGAGGCACGTGGTTGAGTTTTTTTTAACAGATGTGCCTCGTCAATGGGAAACGGATTATATTTTGTTTATTAACAAGAGTTCTGCAATAGCTTAAGAGATAGTCCATTGAAAATTAATCACTTAATTTTTACAAAGCAATACTAGATGTAGCTGTTAGGACCAAGAAGTATATTTCTGTTAAATTTAATTGAGAAAAATTCAGATGTTTTAAACGAAAGACCAATACTTACATCGAACGTAAAACTTTCAAGTTTATAATATAAATAGTATGATATAAAAAAAAATGTCATGGTTTTGTACTAGAATAGCTTCAAAAGCGAAAGTCGAAAATAATATTATATTCATATAAATAACGAACCATATATCAAATTTAATTCATCAAATAAATAAGGTTAATAAAATGGAAAATTTTGATGTACCTACGTCACAAGTTAGATTCGGTTCATCAAATAATTTTCAATTGGTCTGAGTGAGATCAGATTTCTGCTCCATCTCACATCAAATAATATTGGAATTGAGACGTCGAATGAATGAAGACTAATACTCTAACACATGACTCTTCAAAAGAAAGTGCCGTAGAAATTGGATAATGAGAAAATACTGAATTAGAGAGTACATGTGTAAGTATCGGCAGGGTTTTAAATTGACATGTTATATAGATAAAGTTAATATATAAATATACTTTGTCTCCAAAGGCAGAACATTTTTTATTGATAATGTATTCATAATTGTATGTTTTAGTTCTAAAAAAAACCGCATATATTTACTTCAAGACAAGAAATAAACGAATGTACTTATTCTAGCCCAATATTTGTAACTGAGATATTAAAAACTTGTTCACATAATCAGATATAAGACTTTTGGAATTATTTATTTAAATGAAGTTAATATAATTCGGAACATTATTTTGTTATTGTTTAAACTATATACTCTCAGTTTCGGTTACTTTTCAGCAATGGTCACGGGCAGACGAGATGCATCTCGTAATAATCCAAATATTAATATCATTTAAAAACTTGTTATTCATATTATAACTTTCAAAAAGGAAATTAAATTCACAATATAAAAGTATTTCGCTAACAAAAACGTTCCCAATAGTACATAATTCATTATTTAACCGGTAACCATTGCATTACTTATTGTCTCAATTTGACGTGTCCATCTTCATAACGACCATCGGATATATTTCAGCCAGTCACTATATATTTTACTGCAATTCCATCACCCCATTTTATAATACAGTTATTTTGATATTACAATATATATATCAAGGTTTTTAACAGTAACAAACTTATAGGTATATTATATACGTACTTATACATATGTATATTTATAGTAGGTACATATAATTGACTGTTCGCCAGTATTGCAAAGGTAGTAATATGATCTCTATTTTCAGTTCAAATTATTTTTATCAATATATATAGGATATTTACTACTTAATCTAAATAAAACTTTTGGAGATTAAAGTAGGTTCTAATAAATATCAATTAGCGATAGTCTTTCTTAAAATTTAATTCTTCAAAATTTAAGCATTATCAAATTATTTTATGTATACTAGTATATAGAATTAAGTTTTTATAAAACAACCAAATAATAAGATCTAAGCTCTTATTTGATCTTTCGAAAAGTTTCCATTCTAACGTCAACTTAGAATCTAAAACTGTGTTAGAATAATCCTATTTTCTATGTTCTACAAACGATGACTAGCATCTGCTGGAAACTTTGACGTAATCGGATATCAAGCGGCGCGACTGACATGTAAATCGTGATCGAATGGAGAATCGAACCCGCTACCACTAACTACCGCTGCCACTGCGCTGACTCAGCAACATCTACTACACCTGCCGTCGCACCTCCAATCACAAATAGGCCTATATCCATTTAGTATCAAGCTAAATTAAAATCAATTAATTGATACAAAAAAGCTATTTTCCTTTAACGTAACATCTAGATACTTGGAAAAGTTAAGACAACAACACGTCATTGTAATCACTGCTTCAGTAACTACAAACAGATGTGTCTGATCGCATTAAATTTAATCTTGATTATATATTTATCTAGTATAGGTACGTATTCTTTGACGGATACATAGATCCCAAAGCTGCAAATATCAGGTAAAGCCAGTATATATTAAACGTTTCTCACCGTCAACCTTCGTCAAAACTTCATCTAACGCATCCATATAATCATACCCAACCTCTTTTTTTTTTCAAAAACATAATTCCTTGATCCCTAATGCTAAAAAAAGTAAAGATGTTTTTAATCTACCATTTGAGAGATTGACAGGTCGGTTCCCGCGCCGAGGTAACAGGTAAAAACGTTGATTAAAAATATTTCAGCGAAAGCCCGCGATGTTATCGGATTTTCTTTTATCTTCATCTTGTATTTTGTTTCTTCGTGTCGGCAGCATTAAAAAAAAAATTCATGATTTATTATTACGTATATATAAAACATTAAAAGTTGCCATTATATAATAACGAAAACAAATAACAAGGAAAAACACATAAAACCCCTACAGTCGGCGACATCTTAACTACTAGTAAATTCACCCTATGAAATAAGCCATTTCTCAAATTGCATGGCGAACGAATTCAACACAGGCATGGCTGAGTGCTCTTAGAAAAAAAATATCGAAGTAAAAGCATCCCCTAAAATTATTTTAGTGAAAAGAAAGGAACTTAATACACCCCAAGCCTCCCCATAGGCGCACCCCTCGGTACGTCTGTGTGTTATACTGCACATGGTTATGTGTGGGTGTGTATGTTTATGTGTGAGTACCCTCCTAGTAAAGCAGATGACAGCTGGGTAGGGTTGAGAAAAGTTCCGATAAAATATTATATTAAATTCAATAAAAAATATAAAAGAAGTTATTAATATTACGAGTGGTTGTAAATTAGATTCTAGGTACAAGCTTTGATTTACGATTTATTTTTTTACTATAACCTAGATATAAGTTCTCAAAATTCTTATATAAATTCTTAACTTTGTGCTGCAACTTAAATTCTATGACAATAATAATAAAATAATACTCTTACAATTGTTAATAACAAATATTATTGTAATATTATTATTGGAATGTGTCAACCCTTAGCAGACGGTGTCGGGAAATCAACACACACATCAACATACAAGACCCTACAGAAGGGCATAAAGCGACTGCCGATATAACGACGTATATAAGGGCTGGTGATTTTAAATTCTACTTTATGTGATCAATAGTTTTTTTATCTCTATAGTAGTCCAAATATTTTCTATACCTTTTCTACATAGACTACATACAATTTTTTAAATAAATTGCAATGATAATTCTAATTCCGAAAACCAATTAATGCTGAAAACTAGAATAAAAAATATATACAAATAAATAAATCAAGGCAAAAATAAATTGGGTTTTTGGCAGCCTTTCAAAATAGAAGATGTAGTGATTTATTTCTATCGAAACCTCAAAATCTACTCCGAGCCCCTCCTATTTATTAGACATCTCACGTACATCTGAAGTTCCCAAATCTACTTCAGTATGTATGGATTACATTGTTTTCATTATTTGGACTTTCTTAGTCATACTTTTATATTTCATACAATAGGTAAGATTTTGCCTTGAATTGAATTTCATTCAATAGAATTTATATTTATGAATATTGAAAGATATTTATTCAAATATGTTGTACCTACTACTGTTTATACATATTCTTATATCGACTTAGTTATTTAACCTAAGTTTAAAAGTAACGTAAAAATTTTCAGTGAAATAACTAAGTTAATTTAAACTATGTTTCTTTCCTATAGTAATTTTAAATAATACGATGAAAGCATTCTTCTATAGCTCCCGAAATTTGTTCTTTATAAATAAATTTTATTTTTGCCATGTCATAGACAGAAATTTATTTTTTTATACAAAAAAGTAACAATCCAGGTAATTTCTTAACTCGAAAATCACTATAGGGACAAGCCAAAGACAGTCCGACAAACAAAAATGTTCTCTTCAAAGCATTTCTAATATCAGTACTAAAGAACTGTAAGCTCCTTGTTATCTCGAAGGATTTGTAAGCCGCCTTGCAAGTCACCGTTCGCACGCACTTCCTCAAAGTACTCCTTGGAGAATTGTTCTTCACCTGTCGATACTATTACTTAGCTACTTCTACTTTATTTCATATATTTAAGGGTTAACATCATATTGAAATTTCTTTACAATAATACCTGATTTAAATTTACACTCCTTTAGAATGAAGTCATATATGTGACAACCCTAGATTTAATTGAAAATACTTTCACTACATACATTGTATTAGATATGCTGACAATTGCTGCTGACATCATATCTTAATCGGTCTGATAGCTGTGATGGAACACTAAACTTATCAGACAAATACTTTATAACTTAAATTCTAAATGACAGAACAATGATAAGTATGAAAAACTTTAATTTATTATTCTATAATGAACTAGCTTTAAACCTTAGTTTGATTAAACTCTCATGAATTCTGTTCATTTGATTCGAGTTCTTATAAATTGGGCTCAATTTCTTTATGATTAAAGTGAAAAAAAAAACTTATTTTAAACTTATAATAGAAAAATATAGTAGTGTTTTAAAGGAATAACTGTTTAAAAGGCTACCGGTTAAAATATCTGTCAATCATTATCTCTTGGGACACCCGGTATAACAAGAAACAGAATTGCAATAAATCCGTCAAAGGGTTTCACTAAGAGACGGTAGCATAATCCTGTTATTTGCATACAACTCTCACAACAATACAACCTTTGTTTATTATGAAGATTTGCAAGAAATTTTAACTCTTCGACGCGCCGGCACAGAGAACACTGTCATCGTGTCATAGAAAATTAAAATCGTTTTTGCCAACCCTTTTTTTTTCGATGTTGCTAATTTTCAAAAGGAATAGTTACATGCATTTACTTCACCATTGTTTGATTTTGTAACAGTATTTCTTTTATTATTTCAATTTAAAAACAAACACACTAAATACTGCCTCTGTTTAATTTGAAACAATGTTTATTTGAAACAAAGCGTATATTAATAAGTTCAGAAGTAAATTTCTATTTGATAAAGAATCTAAAAGATATCCTACTGATCTTATTATATACAAAACAGAAACATTGGCTTTGTATCGATACCATAGAAGACGTCAGGGCGAGCGAGTAGAAGATAGGTTGCGTGCGGCCACACAATACGCGACGTTGATTGATGACTTAACATTCATCGAATACATTACCATTTTTGCTTTCATTTCGTTCGATATGAATGTTTTCATTCCATTCTATACGAATGGCGCAAGGCTATGATATGATACGTATTATGATGATATGATACGAACATATAAGACATGTATAATTCAGGTAAATTTAACATTTAACTCGTTCATTTAATACATCATTTATTTAGAATCAATGCTATCAATATATGGCGATAGAAATCTTTTTTCATGTTTAATATGAGTGGCTAATTTTCTGTTCTATAAGATTAAACTAACTGCTTAAATTAAAATAGTATTTAATAGTATATCAAAAGTATATGGTTTTAATATCATATGTTTCTGCCTTTTTATTATTTGTAAATGAGTTTTTTCCATTAAAATCATTATGAATCAAAGACTAAATAAAAACAAAAAGGTATTTCAGATTTATACTATATTTTATTGGTTTTATATTCACATTTTTTTTCTATTTTTTTAGTTACAAAACAATGTTTCCGTTAAAATTATTTCTTTTATTCTGTACCTAAACCTAAGCCATTGTCTTAATCACATTTTATTCACATATTTTAAACAATGAATAAGTTTTGCTAATATTTCATATTATTATAAAATATGAGTAAATTGTTACAATCTTGAAACTATTATTAGATATAAATATTATACAAACAGATGTTAGGAAAATAAATAAATAGTCACTAATTGTAACAGAATTAACTTACTTAAAGATGACTTACATAGCTAAAATAAACAAATGGTTATCGAATATACAAACATTACAAAATATAGAGAGAATGTGTTATTTTAATGTCAATTTGTTCCAAAATTAGCCTTTACATCTCCACATTTCTTGGTAACGGATTTGTTTAAACAATAAAACTGATTTAATACAGTTGTCACCAGATTTAGATGCATCTTCAAGGACAATGACTTACAGAGAAAAGTACAAACCCAACACTCAAATAACTACCCTAAAATAATCACACTTTTGACATTGTAAAGTTTTCCACTTAACTATCCAAACATCCAATTTCATGACTGTTATTAACTAAAATTTACTTACATCTCATCTTAATCTATATGTTATCATCACTTTATTACACCTTACGAATACTAAGGAATGGTAAGAATTAAATCATAGTCCATCAATGAAAATATAGTCTTTACATTTTATAGATTATAAGGCGGTTAGTCCATAGTCCGATTTGATGATTGGTGCGTTGCCAGTAGTGATGCCAGTCCCGCAGCCAGTACTGCCAACTGGTGACCCGTGGGCTGATAGATTTGCCACTAGTGACGGGTCCAGGCTAGCGTGCATTCCCATCATGTGCAAGTGGTGTGCGGTCATAGGATGTCCAGGATTCATCTGGTTCGACGGATGCGTCATCGGACTTATCGCTGGATCATGCGACATGTTCTGCTGTACACCGACACAGTGCAACTCGTTCATAATATTATCTGTAACATTCTCTATACTGTCCGGACGTCCGTTGTTATTTGATTTTTTCTTATCATTATTATTTGTATTTTTATTAGATCTACTCTTTGGCGTGGCCCCCTTTGCTGTGGTCGTGGTCACTCCGGCCGGATTAGTTTTTCTCCTAACATTTTTGGTATTCGGTAGTTTATTGTCTTTCTTCCATTTCATTCTTCTGTTTTGGAACCATATTTTTATTTGTCTCTCCGATAGGACTAGAGTGTGTGCTATTTCTATTCTCCTTCTTCTAGTAAGGTAGCGGTTGTAATGGAACTCCTTCTCCAATTCTAATATTTGGTGCCTCGTGTACGCCGTCCGCTGTCTCTTCGGCTCCATACCAGGTTGATAGTTTCCATTAGCTGAAACAAAATAGAATATTAATCTTCATAAACAAATAAATATAATACTTACAATATACTAATTGATAGTTTATAACCAAGGTAAGTACTAAACAAGCGTATGTACTCAGTAATGTGTTGTTAATTTATCGTGCACCTCAAATGAAATAGCGTTGCGTGTTGGGGACCTTACTGAATAAATTATGAGGTAGTAACAACCTCTCGGGTTCTGTTAATTAATGTGCATAATAATTACACGTGTACGAGCATGAGCTTCCTTTTTGCTTTTGATTAATTGAGTTTAGCAAATTTGTTGTTTATAACGCTTATAAATAAGTAGTTTTTATTTGTTAGATATTCATATATTAGACTGTTAGCTGATATTATTATTTTAAATGGTTTTCATTTTACGTTAATACCTATTTTCTGAAAATTAAATTTTTAATCTTGTTTCGTAATGAAACAAAACTTAATAGGAAAGCACGTTTATGTTGAAATTCAATAATATAAAACTCTTTCTAATACGTGGAAACTCTCATTGAACATATTTAAAAGATTATTTATTTAAAAAATATAGATACATACATATCAATATGAGATTATATATATATTTTTAATCTATAACAATCATTTGAAACAATTCAAACAACATAAATGTATGATTTTATCAATACAATATATTGTTATCGAATTTTTCAAAGCACGCTATTCATAAATGAATATAACATTTTCTAGTTGAATTCCTAATTATAATAGCTTTGTTTTTATAATATCCTCGGCCCTTAGATTTACAGTTTCATTTTATTCACAAATGGTAAAAAAAATCCAATTTTCGTATTATGAATGTAGGTGAACAAATTTATAGACCAATTTTCAGAAAATAATTAGTTTCTTTAGAATAAAATTCGAACTTAACAAAAGAAATTAGAATACTTTGTTGAGAATAGGCACAGGCTTTGTATAAAATTTCCTAATTTCCTTCCAAGGAAATTGCTCCTTTTTGTTAACTTGAAAGACTTTGTACGACGACCGAATAAAAGAAGGTTGAAAACTCAATTAACTATTCATGTAAACCAATGAAACTATTTCTAGTATTAATTTATTATAAATGACAGGTTTTTCCAATTTAATATATCCAAAATCTATTCCTTTTTCGTATTATTATTATTTGTAAAAAGAACTACAGAATAGAAGCTAATCAGTATCAAATCGATCAAAAAATATCTGAATTTTATTGTGACTATAAAACAACTACTAAATATTGTATTCAGACATTGTTCGTAGATTATATAAATATACTTTTTCATGGAAAAGTATTTTAAATCAATTAAAATACCTAACAATAATTGCTGTTTAAACCATTACCTAAATGTTACAAGCGCTAGTTCCTTTAAAAATTCAAGTTTAGTGTCTATTTTATGAATAGTTATTTGTTAAACCATGTAATTCTTATTTTCTTTTATTATATGGTTTTAAATGTTGAATATAGTTTTGTAGCAAATTTGTGATAAAGCGCTCTTTTGAACATGAATAAATTGTCTCAAAAGGCTAAATTCCAATGTATATTTTAGAAAGTCTTTGTTAAAAAAATAACCACTATGGTAGTGTTTAAATGAAACTAATACCTTTCGGATACACTACGCGACTTTATTTTTGATAAAACCGTGATCACGGTTACTGAAAAGTAGCCGAAACGTCGGGAGTATGTAATTTTAACACTATAGTTTTCATAAAAAAAATAACAAATATTATAACAAAGCAATTTCTATAAGACATTTATTTATAAATTACTTCATTTACATATTTGCTTGAACCTTAGCTTGAATTGCATTGAGTAGAAAATAATAAAGATTTTAATAAAAAAGAAACTAATATCATTAGATATGAACTTTGTAATTAACTATTTCTGAACAACTTTAATAAAACCTTTTTATATATCCACTTATACTTATTAAAGTTAGAGTACTTAATTGAGTTACTATCAAGATAACGTTAATTCTGACCACGTATACTATGAACATGAGAAATATTAAAATATACCAGGTAGATATGTGAATATATATGCATATTAAATTAATATATATAGAAAAAACAACTTTAAAATGATAATTTTATAAAGGAGCCTTAAAAAGCATAAATGTTACTAATTAGTAAAACATCGCAGGCACAAAATCAATTCATGTACACATTAAGAAGTATTGTTGCTGAGGAAAATAAATCTGCATCTATTTTCCTCTCGCTTTTTTCATTTATAAACGAAAGGGACGGAACATAGAATTCTTGGAGGAACATCGTGGTCAGAGCGGTATGCAAGATTGAAGGCCACTGAGATTGCCCGATGTCGTGGTTACTGACGTCAGAAAATGGCGTCTTTTAATTGATAATTGCGCATAAATGTATAGACTAAGATGACACATTTGATATACGCTTAAAAAGAATAAATATTTATTTATTACATTTATTAAAATACGATAAAAGAACAAGGATATTTCCAAATTGCTTAGATCGAAACAAAGAATTTTTTTTATCTTCCATACAATATTTTTAAATGGCTTACGTAAATCTCAAACGTGAACTTTCAGTAAAGAATTTTCTAGAGGTTGACCAGTGCGGGCCGTTCGGTATTTGCGGTCAGAACCTGTCGAGATTCCTTGAGTTTTGCGTGCAAAATTTAACAAACCCAACAGTACTAACCAAAAAATACTTCTTTACGCTAAGCTAATAAATAAATCAATAATATTTAAACAAAAATTAAATTATATATTTAATATTGTATATCAATATAGAACAGATCTTAATTAGTTGTAATATTTATATGCCGGCTACCGCGCACTCCGTCTTCGGTCTTCGGTTCGTTAGTTTCTATCATGATGGTATGATGACAATCTGAATTGAATCACCAACTACCTGAGGCCGTGTGGTCCTCAATCGATTGTCCGACACACGGTGGTCTTTTATTACTTGCTTGTATCACAGTTATGGAGTGAGGTATGCTGTTCATATGACAGTGTCGTGATAACGCTCGCGAATACTTTTAATCATTATGATTATTTTTGAAGAATTATCGTCGAAGTGCTTTTGTTATAAGTTTTTGTGACTGTATCGAAATTGAAACGGGTTTTTAGATATGTATGTTCTTGTATCTGAGTTAATCTATATAACTATGATTAAAATTCGGATAGGATTTTTGATATGAATAATATTATATCAGACTAGAATTTTTCGAAAAAAAATTCCATAGCAAAATTTTGAAGTTTCCATTAATATTTTTTTATAAATAAAAATGTTTAATGCTTATTTTTTGTATGCTAAATTATAATGATATAGTTACGAGTCTAAAATATCTTTATTTTAAAACTTGTCACTTGACCCGCGGGTCATTTTTATAAGAAAAAATCTGTATACAATACGCATAATTTAGACATGACATGCTTTCAAAAAGCTGTCAACAAATGATAATGTATGGTGTGAGAATGTCTTTGAGGTTTCAAAACATAGATATAATATATATGTAGTACCGACATCCGTTTTAATATTATTGTATATCTAGAATTACAAGTATTATTATGAACCTAATCGCTTGTGAAATAAGGTACATTATATTTTATTTTTTCGGTGATGAAGGAATGAAGGTCTTTACATTATCATAAAAGATCTTTTTAAAAATAAAATAATATTTTTTTTTGTTTATTGTTAGAACTTTAAAGGATAAGGGAAAAGATAGCTTCCATGCAATTTAAAAATTTATAGTTACAAGAGAAATAAATAGTTAAATATATAATAAGTTAAATTAGGCTTCCAAAAATTAAAGATCTATTTGGTTTATAACTTATATATACAAAAATGGTGTTTGTAGAAGATACAAATAATGTATTGTTGGACCGATTAAACGAAAGGGCTATATTATCATTTAATATTGAAAAAAAGTGCAATGTTTCACTTTAGGGCATATAAATTTCTATGTAATTTAAAAGTGTTTTTCTCGAGAAAATAGATTACAATTCTTTTCAATCATATATGTTTATTGTTCGAAGACCCAACGAATAAGTGGACACATTAATTATATCTTCTTTTTATATAAAGAAAAGGGAAATATAAGGCTAATAATGTCCGAAAAACGTTTGTTTGTGCAAATCATAACTAAGATTACACTTAATATGCTAAGATCTTTTATTCGCACCATGATCTTTCTTTTTCTATATATAGATACCTTTTCTGAAATTCTCATTAACGCAGCATGAATAGAAACTTGAATATTTTGAATAAAGGTTACATAATGATTGATTTTTGGTTCTGAAATTACCTTTTAGGTAAAAATTTTAAGTTAATAATCATAGAATATTTTCTTATTGTGTTGTAATTGGGCATGAAATCCTTACTTTGAGGCTCATAAATCTTTCAAATGTTTTAAATTAAGTAACAAAATATTTAAAATACAATATTAAAATTTATGATGAATATACTTATATACTATACTTAGATATATTTAATTATTTTAACTAAAATACATAGTTTTGTTTAAAGTATTTTATGAATATATAGAAATATACCTATAATAATTCATAGAGTATGTACACTAAGTATTACTTACAATAAAAACATAAAAGAATTGAAAAAGATATCCCATTTATCCAGATAAGGTTAGGTCCGAAAAATGTTAAAGTTTTACTTTAATACACGTAATTATAAAAAGAACAATTGTAAGTTAAATTATACTCTTCAATTTATTATTGAAATTTACGTAAATTTTACTCAGAACATTATAGCATTTTTTATTTTTTTGCTATTTTATGTATGACAATCCAAGGTAATCTAGGTAATAAGGTGAATATAGATATAGTCTATGGAATAATCTATAGTGAATATAGTCTATAGGTTTATATAAATATGTTTGTTATAGCAATTTTTGTTATAGCATCTGTCGTTTTGTAGATAAAACTTTAATAAAGATATTACAAACTAACCAATAAGCTCATTCTTAATTTTAACATATAAGTAAGGATGAAATTCATGTATGCATATAGAAGTCTCTGTAGACTTGCAGTCTAAAATAATAAGTATTTCTTTGTACGACTGTCATTAAAATACAAGTAAAACCTTTATTTGAAGTAAGTATATTACAATTTTTTAGACGAAGAATATTGATATAAATAATTTAAATAGATTAGCAATGCCACCTCCGTGTAAATGAATCTTTTATAAGTTTCTTTAGGTTTTAAAAAGATTAATTAAAGACAAAAACTGGACAAGGCGTTACAATATTGATAAATAGTAGGTATGCACTTTTTAGTGAAATTGAAAAGAAGGATTATTCCACATAAGGTATCCTTTACTTCAAGTTAAAGGCTAATGTTTTTCAATTAAAATGGAAAATGAATTTAACTATTTATTATTAAACATGCCTGAAACATTTAAAACCAAAATATGACACAGGAAAAACGAGTTTAAAAGGTATACTTATCCCTAGAAGAGATTTCTTCCAGAATTTATTGAAGAGTCATAATTTTATCAAAGAATAAAACTTTTATATACATATTATGTATATTTTTATATTTATGTATATTTTTATATGAAAGCAACTCGTATTAGTTACACTATTTATAACTCAAGAACGGCTGTACGGGTTTAGGTGAAATAAGTTAAGAGATAGCTAAGAACAAGGGAAAAGACATGGGATACTTTTCAATCAAAGTGCAAAAATACTGATAAAATCCAAAATCTTCCTATTTACTGCCTCTAAGGAGGAACAAAGTTCGCCGGGTCAGCTATACATATCTAATTTTGAAAGTAACGCGCTCAAAGTCGCGGGAATAAGTTAGTTTATTATATAAAAGAAAGTCATGCTAGTTACACTATTTATAACTCAAGAACGACTGTAGAGGTTTGGCTGAAAATTGATAGAGAGATAGCTTATAACAAGGGAAAATATATAGAATACTTTCATATGATTGAAAAAAAAGTGTCCAAATCCAAAAATTTCTTTAAGGAGGAATAAGCTTCGCCCAGTCAGCTATACCTACATTTCTAATTCTGAAACTAACGTGAACGAAGTCGCGGGCAAAACTACTATTTTTATAATAAAAGGGCTTTTAATAATACGAACCTTTTTAAAACAATACGGCATTGGAAAATTAACATTAAGATTCAGCTGTACAGATTAATAATATTGGTCTTATATTTTTGGTACTCAATACAAATTTTTATTTACCAGAAAAAATAAATATATTAATATTTTTAGTTTTATTATTATTCACCTTATCTTGATGTATCTTACTTAAAGTTTTATAAATTTATAGGGGTCCTATATAGCACTCGTAATTCAGAAAGACCAATATATTGTTTTATAAGTATCCTCAGCATGTTAAATAACTTCGTCATAAACTCAATAAAATCATTAAATTGAAGCAACCGCTACGAACTCAAACTAAAAAGCCGTTCCATTTGATGTTTATCAAAAGCCTATAAAAAAACTATCACCTCAATAGGACATTTAAGGTGCTTAAGGAACACAAATCAGTAATCTTCACGGCGGATTCCCGATCACGAGATCTATTTAAAAGTAATAAAAATAAATGAGTCTCATTACCATCCTTTTCGTCCTTTGTAATACAACAAAGATTCCTAAGACCTTCCAAACGACATCACATTAGTAAACTGTCAAAACAAATCAAAAGATACAAGCACAAAAACTCGAGTATCCGTAAACAGACGCTATTATTGATTGGTGGCAATTTGTTAATTTCTTTCAAGTGTGATACCGCAAACATTTGACATGGCGCCTTTTTAAAATGTAGTTTTGCGCTCGTGTTAAAATCATACAATCGCCGAATGGTGGCTTATATTAATGTGCCGCGATTAATCTTCGTTAGAAAAATTTTAAACATGTTTAACATTAAAAGTGCATTTATTTATGGTATAATATATACAGATATGGCGTAATTTTTCACGCAACGTTCTTTTTTGCATTATTGAGTTATATATTATATTTTAATGTATAGAATGAATTACTTACAGGCTCCAGCGACATGAATCTTCTTCATCCAGGGGTAAATAACTCTATCTGTGTTATCAGAACATATAGATGAATCGTCATCTTCTACCGGAGGGCTATCTAGGAGTAATCTTTCATCATCTAATTCCGATGCTGGCGAACCTTCGCGTCCTAACGCCTGTAGTTTCCTGCCAGCTGGTGCAGCTTCTTCTATATGTCTTTCCAGTCTTAATCCCAGTTCGGCTAGACCTGGAGTTTCATTATGTGGTACAAAGCCGTGGTCAGCGTCAGACGGATGGGATGGCTCTGGTGGTCGTGGTGGTGGTGCCACGGGTGGGTGTTGTGGTATCGGATGGTAATACCCACTATAGCCATAACCTGTTCCTATCTGTACTGGGTATTGGTGCTGATAGCCGTATTGTAAGTGTTGGTGTTGGTAATATTCTCCCGGTGGTATGTAGTCAGCCTGGCTGTATTCTTCCGATGGTGGGAACTTCGGGTCGGGCTGTGGCTGGTAACCACCGTTCATGAGGAAGCTCATTGTAGGCGGCGTCGAGTCGGCGCATCACATCCGAATACAAATGTTAATATGGCCGCCATTCAACTATTCTATTGAAGAACGGGAGCATTTTTTATTGCCTGTAAATAATGTACTTTGATTTGCGATTTGTAATTCTAGCTTTATATTATATATGAAGATTTTTTTTATATTAAAATAACATTGAACAGATTTAATGCTGTATCGCTCTGCACTTTTATGTTTATATAAATAAAATTAAATCATTTATATCGAGTACCAAAATTTTCGAACGTAATTGTGATATAATGATTTTTTTATTATAATATATATAAATAACCTCCATATATTTCGCTAAAATTACAAACCAGTTCAGCACTTACAATAAAACAGTCCACCGTATTAAATCACTGACACTCAATGTTTTGAACCGTACACTTATTGATGAATGTTGTTTTATTAAAACTGAAAATTTTTATTGCAAAGTCATTTGATTTATCACTTTATGATAATAAACAATGGCTGAGACTCGCACTCGCGCGACATTTTGAGACAATATACACCGCTCAACACGCCAACGTACTATGTCACTTTAAGGACTCCTATACATGTTCATCAATTTTTACATACCACCTTCCATTTTTAAGGCGGAGCTGTTCTTCATGCCTCTTACATGGAATGAAATATGCGAATTTTAACTCTATTCATATATAAATAAAGTTCAATTTTGTAAAGCTTGAATTATCAAAGCATTAAACCGTAACAACAATTCTCTACTTTCCACGCGCAAACAACTCTACCAGAGAGACAGGGATGGCTTCTGCGATAACGTATCGGAAGGACTTTACGAAATATACCGGTCTCTCTCTACCTTATAAGCAATTGTATTTGTGTAAAAGAGTGAGCTATATCACAATTCTCTATATGTAGGGATTAAGAAACCTTCTAATAATAATACAAAATGAACATGGTCTCCGTTCGTTACGACACTACACTTTTAAATATTTAATTTGCATTTCCTCTTTTTTAATACAGCCTAGTTGGTACGATGTGTAAATAATACACCTATCATTTAAAATTAATGAATAAATACAATTTGTGCTAACAAGTGTATGATATGCATTATTACGCATTTTTATATAATATTATTTTTTGTGGGTAGTTACATTTTTATATTCTTAAACTGCAATATTTCAAATACTTTGCATATACTATCTTAGAATCTGATATACCAATCAATAGCTATTGTCAGGAACATAGCATATAAAACAATAATCGAGCATACATTTCAAGCGCTTAATGCTATTTGATTAAGCTCAAGAGCACACCAGCTTAACCTATCACGAACATACAAGGAAGCCGACTTGGAATAAACAAAAATGTTCGGTGATTTTATTGAATTAGTCGATCACAATAGTAAGTGAACCGCTGAGTCATGACCGCTACCGACAAAAGGTAACCCGATCAATGGCTGTTTGATCAACGCGAGCCTTTGATTCATCATTGGTCTTTGGATGGTCACAATTAATACGATACCTACATTAAATGTGTATTGTCTGTTAGAACTCGCGAGTTTATATTTAGAATTTAGTTTTTGTTTCTTCAAACAGGTTTTTTTATAAAAATATTATAAGTTTTTTGTATATAATATCGTGTTTAATTCTATAAGAGAAATGATTAAGAACTCTTTCGTGAAAGCTTTTTAATAGTTGCTACTGAAATATTCCGAAGTTTAAGTTCACGTAAATCAATTTATGAATTCGTCTTCGTATTAGGTGCTAAGAACATATCACTTTATTTCTATGTTACATTGAACGATCGTATGAAAAAAATATGGAATTTTGTAAGGCATCAGAAAATATTTTATACAAATAAATAAAAAATCGTTCAAAGCTTATAATAAAACCGAAACCAATTCAATCTTCTGTCATCCAAAGTTTGAAGGAAGTTAAGTATTTTCTCGTTCCCTACTTTTGTTTTCCTCGAGCTAACTGGATGCAGGCTCGTTGTATCCAACGCCAACTTAATCCAAGTTTAATGAACAATACGACAGGCCTTTAATCAAACTTTGAAATTTGAAAACTGTGTCTATGGATTTTCGACTTTATTGTCCTAATGACAGAACTCATATCATTTAATCACATATAAAATGTTATAAGCCCTTTTGTATTCCAAGTAAAACTAAAGAAAAACCTATTTAGCTGACTTTGATCATATTATTTGTATCTTGTTTTGTCTTGGAAAGAGATTTGAATTAATTCACTTTAGCGCACATTCTAATCTATATTTCGGATTTTTTTTTAATAAAAAGAAAAATATTGAAGGGATTTGAATTTAAAATTCAAAGTAGTTTCGATATATTTTTTTCTACGGGGGATCGGATAGCCAATTTTCTGTAATGGCGGATTGCATTTTCTATCTTTGTTGGTTGAAGTGCCGACGTGTTTTGTAATATCGCCCCTCCCTACCGAGGGTTGGGTCTCACGAAATTGGATATGTATGAATTACAGATTATGTAGCAGCCGAATTTTTTGCAATCCGTGTAAGACAGAAAATCTGTTCGCAAAAAAACGATCCTTTCAACTTTATATGTGCGTTCTATTCATATATAGATAGACTTTTAATTTCATTCTAGGACAACGAAAATATTAAATTAGATATGAAATTTATTTGTTTTAGTACCAAAAATGTTAAGTAAGGATATCTGAGTATATAATTATGAAACTCTCTGTGAATTAATCGAATGTGTTCGACGCTTATCCCGAGTTTCTGATGCAAAATGTCATCGT
This sequence comes from Danaus chrysippus, assembly GCA_916720795.1. Classification (NCBI taxonomy): domain Eukaryota; kingdom Metazoa; phylum Arthropoda; class Insecta; order Lepidoptera; family Nymphalidae; genus Danaus; species Danaus chrysippus. Next base: position 8,844,616 of record CAKASE010000079.1, read on the forward strand.
ACGTCAAACGATTGACAGTGAAATGTTCCCCTTTACCCCCACCTTCATTACGATTACGTCACTTCTGAATAGGGAAGGCTCTGCTCTAATAACTTGAGAAGGCTAATTGGAGTTACCATTTATAAATATAAATAGGATTTCATTTTAAACATTCGTATTAAAATTTTGCAAAACCCTAATGTACTTACTGGAGGAATTTGTAATTCTGTCCCTCAAGATGTTTCAGACTTTCTCTAAGTGGATTAAGTAGATAATGTGATCTTGATACGACATTACAAAATAAATTGCTAAAGCTAATAATCCCATATTTTGCCATTTCATACATACGTATGTCGCACAAAAACGTCAAATGTTACAGCGTTGAGGGGAAACGTTTGGTATTCTTGACAAGGCTGAAGCATGTGAGCTTAACGGATTCTAAATATTGTATCGAAACTGAACCTTATGTTTTGTGTTATAGAGTATTAAATTATAAAAATAATTTATGAACGTAAGGTCGTTTACAGCTGAATGAGCAGAGGTTTCATTAATCAACAAGCAGTCGCGACAGTGCAGCGGCGCTGGCGTCGTAGCTCGATTTTTTTCCTCTTGCGCCCTTACGTTGGATATCGGACGCGATTTCCTGGGATTCTTAGGGACTGGGTGGTCGGTTTCTATCAATAGAAAATAAGAAATTCTATTACAAACATAATCTTCATATAATCTTATCTAATACTGAACAATAAAATATGTTAACTAACCACATTGTTATAATTATGAATTATAGATTTGTTTATTAGTTTGATAACTTTAATTCTTGCCAATAGACTAATAATTTTTCATATAATGAATAAAACATTACCATAAAGCACAGACATAACATGCGAAATAAGTAGATTATTTGCATTGGCAACAGTGGATCATGTTTATGTAACATTTACTTATCGTTAGACCTTACCAGATGAGGGTGGAAGAATTTACATTTCAATGCATAATTTATCCCATGTACCTACTGCGTGGAAAACGTTTTTCGCTCCAAATAAATATTGCTTTTATCTTGCACCCTCAGTCACTCTTTACACTCCATCCTGCGAATAATCCCTCTGGGAATGAAGAGTGCCGGTATTATTTTTTGTCTCTCCTATGTCTGTACTCCTGCCACGTATATTGGGGCGTTTCATATTTTAATATAAGGAACATGAACTGAAAACTAACTACAAAAATGAAAGGGTATATTTTAGTATAATTTACATATGCATGGACTATTTAAATTCACGTTTGGCAAGTAGCTATTCTATAAATGAATTGGAAATAGATTTAAAATCTAATAGAATGTCTTATTATAGAAGATATTACAAAAGAAGACGAATTGTTGCATTTACATTGATCTATATTTATAATGCAATGTATCTCCTAACGTGCGTTTCTTAGCAATTAATGCAAATCATGATAGCTCAACTTTTTGCCCAATCAATCTTGTTGTTGACTGTTACATTATACTTATATCAACTTCAATTTCACGCATACACATCGAAGATCTCACTTTCTAGCCACTGACAAACAAACTGATCGATTGCTCGGAAAATCGCTATGAATCACCGTAAATATTTTGACGGTTTTGAGCATCGTATTACGAAACAATTGCTTTCCAAATAACTTGATAGGTCCTGGGGATCTTTCAAAACTTGATTCGGACTCGTTTGATGGATAGGTCCCGAGGGCAATCGGCAGCAAACGGTAGCTCGTCCGCTTCTTACAATGATGTAACTATGAACACCTAAATCTCTTGACAATTAGATATTCATTTTATTGTTCGTTGTTTTTATATCAATTATTCTCTTCGAATATAAATGCTCATTTAGATTTATCCTTCCATCAGACTATTCGATGTATTCCCATTTATATAGAGATAAAACTGAGCATTTTCGAAATGCAAAAGGCGATAGAGATTCAACTGCAGTAAAGCGAGTCGCAAAAAGCACCGACCGATCTCCACAATGACAAATGATCTGACGAAAACCCTCTGAAGATTTAGAAAAATACCGCTTCGTTGAAATCGTAGACAATTATCGAAATTTGAAAAATAATTGACTCAGCTCGCTTTGTGGATGCCGGCACTTTTTAAATTACTCGATCTAATAATACTATTTACGTAAAAGAGCGCCGATTGTGTGATGTTTAATTTATTTATTACAATATTATATCATTAATTTATAAAAAGTTATAAATATATTCATGATCGATGTAAAAATCCTTCTTTAGAAATATTTAATAATATAAGTTATCGAAAAATAAAAATATAATACCTTGTAATCAGGCAGACGCTATTTAAAACGTCCGTAGATTTGTTTATATATATTTTTAAGAAGGTAAAATTAAAAATATGAATTTAGTGGAATAAGTAACAAAGCCCGGTAGATACCTAACAGATCCTTCGTTGAGAAAAATAGTATAAAAATCATTAATAACTGTCACGCTTCTCCTTGTTAAATGCATACAATACTTGAAGCTTTTTAAACTCTTACAATGGAGACTTGGCTAAATTAAAACTTTTTCGATAGGGACAGGACATTGCACGTTCTTGGATGTATAATTATTATATTCAGTAGCGACAACAGAAAGTCAATTATTTTGATAATATTAATATTATAATTTAAATCTTCATATAATACTGTTACTAAGATATTTCAAATAAAATTAAATCAAAGTTTTTCACTCGTAAAATCAGAAAAATAGTATGATGAACTCTAAAAGTTAAGAATTAAGCACGTACTAAAAAAAATACATACGACCTTACCAAAGATAAAATTAAAATTTCTTTACGTGTTCTAAAACCAGTGACTTAACTTATATCTTAAACAAAATTTTAAATAATATAGTGATGCTCTTACCTATGCAGTATATATAAAATTGACTACACAGCTACTACCTAATCTATTGAACTTAGAGGAAATTAAAAACCAAGGCGACATTATACTTATGTTTTCATGTCAATAACATTTTAATATTTTTATAAATCAACATATACTATAAATCTTTAAGATCTAGTAATAATGAATAACAAGATAGACACAATTCATTTAGTTATCAAAATCAGTAACAATTCAATTAATCAGTTTCATATTACCGTGTAACATGAAGTCATCTTTGAATATCAAATATACTAAATGACTTCATACTTCTCAGTAGTAACTAGTCATGAACGTAAAATTACCCAAGACGCATAAAATGTTCTACGATCATTACTATATGTTATGTTTATAGAGCCTATTTGTAGGTGAGTCAATTTTGTATTCTTATTTAACATAGAACTAATATTATATATTTTATAATAAGTTTATTAAGCTGGAGAATTTCATATATTACATACAAAATTACATAAAAATCGTTTTGGTACTTACTCGTAACAAAAGGACAGACATACAAAATTTTGTATTTGTTATTACCAAGTTTTCTGTAGACTGTACACTCGTTGTATGTCAACTAGCACAGGTTTGTAAAGGCACATTTGTGTAAAAAAGAAATCAAAATTAATGATATAAGTGGCAGTCAGTAGGGCACATGGCTGAATTCTCATTCAATCGGTACCATTCTGTTCTTTTGCTAAGTAAATTTATAAAAAAATTGGTTCCGGACTAAATTTGCTTGTGTATAAGGCGTTGGCAAATGTTTTATGCTATTCTGAAACAGCGATTACGTCCTGATAATATTTCAATATTAATTTTTATCGATATCTGTTGTATACATCACTATGTTTAACACAGTAGGTACAAATATTTAATATTCCCAATATTTGATTGATTTATCGATAACATCTACTCAAAGTTTACGCATGACCATCGGGTCGTGTCATGAGATACCATCGATTGTTTCGTCCTTCATCAATATTTTGACTGTACTCATTATATTGTCATACCTAATATCTATAAAAGCTTTAAAAATAATATGTTAAATTTGAAATAAATTTATAAGTTTGTACCCTTACTATATTTCAATATAATTGTCAATGAAATCTACACTTAGTAATTGTTGATAATATTGGTATTATATTAAAAGTGTATCATATATTTTCACAGCAATATATGCTATATTGAATTTTTAATAAAAATGAAAGTATATATAAAAGTTAAAAGAATTTTCATACATATTCAATCCTTCAAAAAGACCTCGACTTAACAATCACATCTAGGTATTTCTCTTTACTTCGTTACGAAACTAAAGTATGGTATCGATTTTAAAATTTTAATTACTCAAATATCAAGTGCTCGAAGCAATAAAGGAGGACCGGGTGACCCATTTTAAAAGTTTTATATGAAGGCTCAAACGAGGGGAGTGATAAATGAACAGCATCAATCAGACAAGTTAAAGTATTGCAAAATTTTCACCCGTATTGAAAAGTATTAAGACACCCCTTTCTTAATGGAACGAGATAAGAAATTCGTCTTGTGTTGATGCAGTCAATGCTTGTTTTTGTCTTGATAGAAGAAAATAGACGGGAGTAGATATTAAAATGCTTTAGTTGTGATTTAAAGATTTTATTTATTTCCACTTTATATTTATAATGTCTTTAAAGCCCAATAAACTGGCTTTAGAGAAGAAAATAAACAGTTTTCTTGTAGCTCTAACACATAAATAGCACATTTAGAATATATACAACATACATTTTCCCAAAAAACAGTAAGACATTCTTTTGAGATAAAATTTTCTCGAAAATTATGAGACGCTGTCAACGGAAGCGAAATTTTTATATCCATTTTTATCACTAACTGTAATTATATTTCCTGATATGTATAAAGCCTCTTCTGTATAATTAACGTATATAATAACGCACAATAACAATCAATCAAGCTGTCAAGAAAACTGTATCAATGATCAACTCATTATTGAAATCACAAACATCTGTTTAAAGACACTTTTAGGTAACTATGTATTTTAAAGTGCGTCAACAACTATTAATCAATTTTTGATAAGCAGAAAACTGGTTGCGTCCTTATGTGATTTATACATTAATGACTTATATTAAATGATACAGATTATTCTGTATTCTTTTATTTCATAGGCATTTAGGCCGGTTTTCATTAATTATTTATGCGACATATTGATTTAAGCAATATTTGAATATGGATTTAACATTTTCAATGCGGACATATTTATATATATTTCTTATATTTTTTCTTAAAAATTCCTTATAACATTCCAAGAAAATTTACAATTTTTATCAAGGTATTATTCTAAACCATGTTATACATATTTTTAGATAGGTATTTAATTTATTACAATAGATATAAAATTTTATGGTTTGTGTGTGGCTGGCTATATTTATTGTCTGTCGAAAACCAAGATTGATATACAAATTTGTCCTGAATATCCAATTAATATCAAATAATGAAATTGTCATGTGAAGCCTTTCTTAGAATATCATGCAGCACGGATATCTAAGTGCTGAACTGTGTCACAGAAACCGTTTTCTTAAACAACAGAACGACTAGTTTAGTTAAAAAGTTTTTTTTTAATAATGAAATTAACTTTCTCTTGACATATTCTATTTATCGTTCAAATATTTATATTTTAATAATTTAGTAAGTAATTTTATTAGAATTTAATTTAATAAAATTGATCTTATTGTTTCCATTCCTACAAAGTTTTATTTGTTCGACAATAAGATAAGTTTTGATTCTGACTTATTTTCTTATTAAATATAAATTATAAGAAACCAACACAGTTCAAAAAAGACTTCTTTTAGGTTCACTTGAGTCGAATAAATAACATTTTTGTTCTCCATGGACATAATTAATCGCTACTGCCATCTATTGTTAGTTGTTTTTATTTTGAGTAACTTCGTTTTTCAAACTGTGAAGGATTCCATGCGAACCGCCATCTAGTATTCAGTAGCATAGAATACCATAAGGCATATCAAGACAGTTTCAATATGTAATATTCTCAAAACTTAGATACACAATACTTTAAGATATATAATTATACTTATATAGAAACATGTATTATTTCTTCTAAGATATAATATAGATAAGAATTACAACTATTAAATTATCACTTATTCTATTCTCATAAACAAATTTATTTTTGACTGTGAAAAAAAAGCATTGTCTATACTTATCCGGAACTGAACGTATGGAATCTGACGTTCAGAATGATGTTTTAACATTTGTATTTCATTAATTCATTAAAAAATATATCACACAAAAATTATTCCTTACAATGGTTTATATTAGCCAAAAAAATATTTATATTTCTCATAAATTGTAAACATTTCGACCACTTTTCTAAACATCCATGTTATACAGAAACCGCTCTAAAACAAAAATAGGTGTAATATTATATTTTCGAACTTCCTTTTAAAATATTATTTTTTATTTAGAAATATTTGGTTTTCCAATTAGGGTACCTACTTCAATTTAGGTTAAATGCAATATTTGTTAGAATACTGAAGCAGTAGAGGTTAGAAAAAAATGTTAATGAAATTTTTTTACTGTCTCAATCCTAAATATAAAACACTTTTTCGTTGAATTAGGTATATTAAGTTTACAATTTAATATAATGTTACATGCGTACAAAAATATAAGGTTTGATATAAACGACTAATGACGGTAAAATTAATTTAGAACCTCACATTAAATAATGCATTGAAATTAATATAATAACATTTAAATTAAACTTAGAGTTAAACTAGACAAATCAAAAGAAAAATGTTATTTCCTATGTAGTATATCTACATTAATATCTCACATATAAAAAATTAAACTCAATTTTATACTACCAAAATCAATTTTTATTTAGATTTTCATTTATGTGGAGGTTTAGAAACTAAAATTAATATATTTATTACATTTCCCATCTAGTTTTGTTGATCGGCTACCTTAATTCTCATTTCGTACTCACTTTTTCCCTATCTTCAAGTATTAGAAAATTTTAGAGCTCTTTTTTGAAAACTGAGGTAAAAGAACCATATTTCCTATTATGTTATTTTTCAAATAGTAATGATTCCTTAATTGTTGTTGAAAATTTTTATATTGTCTTATTATTTCTAATATTATTGTAAAAATTACATAATGTAAGAACTATCAAATTTCAATGGTGACAGTGTCCTATTAATTTCATAGTTAAAGAAGTCATAGATTGTTGGTCACTGAATTCAAATATTGTGAAAAGTGAAATGGCATCATAACGTTGTATTCGTTGGCTTTTTTTTAAATGACATCTTGTTTGGTTATGACTTATGAGTACTATAAAATATAAAAAAATCTCTTATTCATTTACCATATACAAAGAGTGACATTCACACTTGAGGTCTTCTGATGATGCAGATGAGAATGGCAAACTTAAACTACATAGTTTACAGACTGATATTTTTATGTCAATAAGAGGTTTTCATTCTAGATTCTTATCTAAACAAACAAGAACACAGAACATAATATGCTTTTATAATAAGCATATTATTTGTAGTGAAAAAAATATATTGGTCTGACGCGGAAAGAGCAAATATGTCGTCACTTGAACTATCTTAAGATTTCAATTACGAGCTTGAAGGAATACAGGACATATTCTTAAATTTAGATTCATCCCTTGATTTCAGATATTTTCACATTTTCACTGGCAACTTACTTATATGTGTATAAGGCCTTAATATACCAGTTTCATCTTTTTCTTATACACACTAAATATAATTAGATTTTTATACTTAATTAAGTAATTAGCTTTTAAAATATAACATGAAATTATAATAATATAAGCTTTAATTAGACACAAACGCTTTATTTTGTTGATTATAGAAAACCAAAAAACAGGAACAGGAAAGTAAAATTATAAGTAATAATCAACCAGAGGGTCATGATGCAGCTAGAAGTTATATATTTCTTTAATATATATTTTTTTTATAAAAAATAAATAATTGTGAGTTTAAGTTCCTTTTGAATATTCTATCCGACTGCCATAAGCCCATAATTCTATAGACCTCTGTAACATTTTTTTTATTAGTTACTAATCTCCACAAACCACTTTTAGGTACATATGTATACAGTTCATATGTTGATATGTTAAATATGTAAGAGTAAATAATTAAAACCAAATGGTTTGAACCAAATGAAGGTCATTATAACAACTGTAACAAAATATATTACAAAAACATATTAGATTTGTAAGTTTACAAAACAGAATAGACCTTTTCGTTTCTTATAAAAATACATAAAAGGCATAAAGGGTGCCACACAAAGTTATTTTTATACGAGAAATATATTTAAAAGAGTTTTATTTGTGAAATAAAAACAAAGTGGTCGGTATACCTAATATTGTTTAAAGAGCATCAATAATTTGTAAAAGTATTTATTTAGATAAATTCTAGATTTATGATAATATTATATGGTGTGATGTAAATTCATAAGTAAATTAGCGATGTTTTATTTTTAGTTTCATTACAAGTCCTCCATTTTAGATACTTAAGTAAAAAAAAATCGGAATGTAACTTTTTCATAAGAATCAGGTAAAACAGGCATACATAAACACAATCTGTGAACTAATGGGCTTTTTTACTTATTATGGTATTAGAGTAATGTCATAATAGAAAGTGTTTATTCTAACAAAAATGTACTCTTTCTCGAAACGAAAAGGATTTAAGTATTTACAATAAATAATAGCAATACGAGATAATGGTCATCTGTCATGAGCTACTTTATAAAACCGGATTAGGTTACATTTAAGTAACATAATAATGTTAAGTAACATAATTAAATATAATGTGGCCCTTGTTTAATTGGAAATATGCACTATGTATTCTACCAATATCTAGACTTTATATATTCTATTTATCAATTTATTATTCGAGAGTGAGATGTTAAAATAATTTTAAATAAACTTTCATTGTTTTTTAAGGCTTTCCGTGTTTCTGTTTTTTTTATTCGAGAAATTATTTTTTTTATAGTGTTCCATGTTCCTTTTTTTTTAATTTGAGAATAACTTATCATACAATTTAAATAAGTATAATTTAAGTAATGAAAGTAATTGATATTTAAGCTATTACTCTCGGAGTTGAAATAAATAGACAAAGAAAAAATTTATTTAACAAAAATATAGAAGTCGCTATTAATTATGTTCACATATTATATTCAAATTACATTCAGCATTTTATTTATTTATTTATTTATTTATTTATTAATGTACCAAACATAAAAAATAGTTACAATTCGAATATTATAAGAGAAATGTCATGTACAAAGGATAACTTATCTCTTAAAAGAGATCTCTACCAGAAACCCTTTTGATAGAGGAAATGAGAAGAGAAATGTGGCATAGGTACAATAAAATGAGAGAAGGAAAAAAGAAAAAAGAGGTATATAGATATATATAGAGGTATATATATAAGAATACAAATCAAATTATAATAGTATAAAATACAGATATTATACATACATAGATATATACATAAATATATACAAATAAATACAATATATATATAAATATATAAACATACACATAAATATATATATAAGTACATAAACATTACATATTATATTAAGGTAAGAGTGATAGAAGATGTCTCTTAAGCCGATATTTAAAGGCAAATGTACTTGGACTCTCTTTGTAAATAGAAGGTGGGAGTGAGTTCCAAAGTTTTGCACCTTGGACGGAGAAGGATTTACGATAGAATTTAGTATTAAAGAAGGGGATATCAAGAGGATTTTGTGCAACACAGGAACGATTAGGAAGGATTCTGGGGGAGGAAAATTTAAAACGTTCGAGTAGGTACGGGGGAGAAGAATGTTTGAACACATTGTACATTAACGTTAAAACATGCATATTCCGGCGGAAGCGGATAGGGAGCCACTTTAATTTGCTGCGGAATTCAGAGATGTGGTCGTATTTACGCAAGCCGAAAATAAATCGGATGCACAAATTTTGAAGTCTATCCAGTTTATCGAGCAGCTCATCAGTGGCATCTAAGTAGCAAACATTACCGTAGTCGAGTAAGGAAAGGAGGAGAGATTGTGCTAGAATAATTTTAGTTTTAAAAGGAAGGAAGTTTTGCAGACGTTTAAGAGAATGAAGAGTAGAGTGAATTCTTCTACTTACCTCATTCACCTGAGCTGTCCACGACAGGTGACAATCCATTAATAGACCTAAGTTTTTAACCCGATCTAACAACGGAATTGTCACCCCATCGTACATTATACAGGGTAAAGTGTCAAAATTAATTTTTTTGTAGAGTTGCTTGCTTCCAATAATTATCGCCTGAGATTTATTAGGGTTCACTAGTAAACCGAAATTTTATGAAATGTCATAGATTTTTCTTAAAATTTACTTCCTTTTAAAATAAATAAATATCGAAATCTTGCAAGATGTCAAACAAATTTCGGCTTTATTACTATTTCACTAAGGCAGAAAAATATTTGAGGAGAAATTATTTAATACAATATCACACACATAGTAATATATATACAACTTATTATGTATATCTTATAGTATGCCTATGAATCTATCGAATATGTTTGTTAGTTGAACAAAGTAGCGAGGTCTTCCAGCCGTGAGATACCTGTAGAGACGAGCTTCTGATGAGGAATTATACTACAAAAGCCCGGATCTACAGGGTAGATCACGAATGTGCCAATATAAATTATTCTTCACTTCTTTCTTTCATATTATTTCTTCTGTCGTCTTGATTATTCTATCTTCTATTTTTCTCAAATTTCTTCTCAGGATTTCCAGAGGTTGCAGGATCTGAAATTTTTACATAATATTTCATTGATTTGATGTTTTCGATAAATCCAGTTCAAAGTTTAGTATAACTTATAAATATTTTTGAGATAATAAATCACAAGACAGAAAGTGATATTTTGAAATTGCATTTTAGTTTTCAATCAAAACTTTACTAGTAACTGAGACTTAATTTTTTTTTTATTGGTATTATCATTATTCAGAAGTATGAAAAAGATATTTTTTGTATAATTCTAATAAATACAGATAGCATCTTTATAATGATGAAATATTTTTATTTGTTATTTTAAGAACAAGTTATAAACTTCAGGGCAAAATAAAAAAATGTTATTTTTAAGTACTCCATACACTTTGATTTTTTTTAATATCTCTTGCACTTTTATTGCCGTTATACACTAAAGTAAAACAAATATTTTAAACAAATCGATTACTTTGCAGCAACCGTAATCACGAGCAGACGAGATAACATTATGTAATTAAAAATAACTATAAACGCATAGTAAATCCTAAAAATATTTGTTTTATATCAATAAATACTCGCGAAAGTGTTAAATCTCATTATGACTATTATTTTTGTGAAATCTTATCCTTTCATAATACAAGGGCCTTAATAATGTACGTTGAAGACCACACTTAACCCAAACACAAAATTAAAGAATATTCATGAATCAAAAGACAGGAATCTACATATTAGAGAATTATAATTATGGGATAAATAAGATAACTTATCAAATCAAACTGTATGTAACTCGACGAAAATCGTTAGCCGAGATACTTATCGAAAAAAATTACTATTTAAACTTCAATTCAATTTAACAGCTCGATTTAAATAAAGAATATTCTCCATATTAAAAGTACAACGCCGGTTTAATTTATGAATAAAAACATTAAAATTTTAATTAAAGCCAACAATCATTTAAACTTCAAGAAAATCCAAGCTTAAAAAAGATTAAACAAGAATCCTTTATAACTCGGGTAAATGAATACAATAGAAGTGACAATTCTTATGTAAATAATGAAAATCTCTTTAAATCCATCTTTCGTCGTTCACACAAACAAGATGATCCTTCATCTAATCTGTATTTAGATTAAACCTTAAATAAACAATAGATCAATCCTATGAAAACCGCCAAATAATTTAAGTTTCGTAACGATTAATTCTATTAAGAATACGATGAAACCGATTCAAACAAATAGTGACTCTCAGAAAAATCTGATAAGCATTTCGCAATTCATTGCTGCTATTGTGTACGTATAATGTAGCAACAGAAAGCGCGGTGTAACAAAAAGGTTCACTTAATTGCATGGGGAAGATCACTGAAGGCGAAGAATCTTTGTTCTCTAGGGTTTTATACCCGATCGTCGACTCATCAATTTCCTCGGATTGACGTTACAACGATTGAGATTTAGCCCCGTCCAAGTAATTCCAAGTGACGTCCGCCCTTGTTACATCTCAACACGATATCTCACTAGAAAAAACGAGCTCACAAACAATACCTAACTACATACATTTATTTAGTTCCTTTATATATTTAAGTACAGTACAAATAAAATCCGTCCAGCAATTAGGCAACTAATTTATATTGCATCATTACGCTAATAATCTCGCTCTTAATGTTGGTACTGTATTCATTTACAGTGAATGGGAACGGAATTGTAGCGTAACCATATACGTACGGTATGGAGGTTTAATTGGGGATCATTAATAAATTTAACAACCTGTATAGGTGTGTAAATCCTCGTGCAATTAGGCGGATAGAAACGGAATACAGCATTGTGGGGGGGCTTTCAGTGAAATCCAAGCACCCCCTGCCTCCCCTACTATTGTGTCCTTTTAACATCGTTAATCTTATGCGGCAAACAGGGCGCTCTCTGAGCAACTTTATAGTCGTTGAGAGCTCCAGCGTACTTTAACTTGATCTTTAAACTTTAATAAAATATTATATTTTGTATTCTCACTGTGAAATATTGGTGTCATGAAATTAAAAACATTCTAGTCTTTTCTTTTCATGTCTGGTTTTGTTGACGCAATGGTCTAAATAAGGTCGACAAACATACAAATAATAAATCATTCGATTCAAAGAAAAATATAAAAAACCTTACCTAAGCTGCATGTTTTTCTGTCGTAGCGTATTCGTTGGAACGTGTTTTTTCCCAGAGGTCCTGAAACATTCGGCCCCAAATGTTACATTTCAATATGCTGACTCCAAACATAACTCCAACTTTACCAATATTTTATGAAAGCAATATGTCTCCGAGATCGAATATTTTTACATATAACGCAAGTATGAATTGAAAATTTATTTAACATATTAAAAAAACAGATTCTTCTACAGAGCCACGACAACATCTTTATTGAAACCCAGATATGTTATAAAACATTATTAACGAATATTAATTATAATGAGAAATACGAAAATAATGGAAAATATAATTCAAATTTGATTAATCATTGCCTAAAGAAACATTTCTCTGGAGCTTTCTAATATAAGATCACTCGCGGGGATAAAACTTCATTAATTCCGACAATAATTAAATTTTACGTTTTGACTTTAGAATTAATTAATTTTGCTACACAATATCTTGAAATAATCAAAATCGAATAATCATTTATTATCGTTTATCGATGAAACTGAATAATCATGATGAAATTATAAAATACAAGTAAAAATTTTCCTTTTATTAAGAGTTCAATACGTAAATTACGTTCCACAGTAGACGTTTCTCATAAAATGTCAAAAAATATTAACCCAAAAACACGTAACACATAATCCCTACAACAGAATATGTGCGCACATCACTTTTAAACACATAACATACGCACGTACACACATGAAAATAGAAAGTGTGTGGATACATTAAAGTTGCGCACATTAAACAACAACTCTTCTCTTAATATTCTGGCTAATGTGTTAATTTATGTTCGGAGTAATTAAAATGTTACAATTCGACCCAAGCCTTAACAAAAACAATTATTTCAATTATTTAAATATAACATATTTAAATGTGATTTTTCGGAGTTATATGTACTTTCTGCGAGTATTTAGACATCACTGACATACGGTGAAGGAAAACATCGTGAGGAAACCTGGACTTATAGTTTCATAATTATAAGATTAAAATCACCAACCCGTCTTGAGAAAGCGTGGTGATTAATGATCAAACCCTCTCCATGAGGCCTTGCTCAGCAGTAGGCTTCTGATAGGCTGATGACATATTTGTATCACTACATTTATAAAGTTTATTAAAAAGCTCATAAAACTATTTTTTGTATTTATTTCTTCTTTTATTATGACAAAATTATTATTAGTAGAATCGTCATTGAATCAATTATTGCATTCCATTTGAAATTTTTTAAATGATTATATCTTAGAGAGTAGAAGACTAGTGACTTTCCTTGGCTGCGATTTAAATCTCCTTTTAAGATCCACATTGTAAGCTGAATTTAATTCCTTAGTCTGTTATTCATTATCATTACCGCAAAATCCTCTTCGTGTCTCCAATTATTAAAAATAAGAAAATGATTGAATTACAACAAAAATATTGCTTAATCTCACGATAAGTAGAATATATTTTTATTAGAATTGACTGCGTTTGCTTCAACTAAAACCATTATTACTATGTGTAAATAGCTCCATTGTAATGAAAACCAGGGTTCATAATTATAATGTAATATCATGTAATTTAAAGCTGTAATAACGTTTATTATAACTTATTTTATCTTTATAGCTATAGTAAATTCATGTTGCACATTCTGTGCTATGGACGTTGTATAAATCAGTGGTTGGCTGGCTTCGAGCCAGATTATCGGATAGCGCCTTGGGCTTTAACTGTCCGTTACACGATCATAATTTCAACTAAAAATTGCTCCAACGATTTAAATTCTAAAGCCAATATGGTTGGAGTTGATAGTAGAAATTGCTGGCTATAAAACAAAAGTGACACTAAATATGTGAAGAAAATTTATAAAAATGCTTAGAAGATTTAAAATATTAATTACAACCTAATTCAATGCATCTCGAATAATATTATTATCGATGCAAAATAATAAAATATTTATTTTATAAATAATAAATAACATATCATACAAACAAACTAATGTAATGAACAAAATTCAACAGTACATGATAAGTAAACAACACGACTAAGTAGTAACTGCTTTGAAACAAACAACTGTAACTTCAGGAAGCCAATAGCTGAGATAATTGCTCTACAGGATTTAGTATCGACTGCAGTCTACATACTGCATTGATAGGTATACCTATTAGTATAACTTTGTTAGGGTTAACTCAATTTAACGAAATTGAATTGGCGTAAAGAAGCTTCTAGAAATATTACTTATTTAAATAGGGTAAGTGTTAAGATAAATGTAAATAAGATTATAAATAAAGCATCTTTATTCTCTAGTATACATTTATAACTAGTAGTTAATATAATTTGTATAAAAAGTCATTTAAAATAAGAAGATATTAAACAAATCCGCTTATCTAGCCGCTTGTAATACGACGCCAATTTTGTATAAGTCTCGCCAGAATGCTGTTAGCTTAAATTGCATTTGCATATCGCATTTATCCATTGTAAGAAAAAAAGGTACTTTAGCGTATTGTTAGTAGTTGGCTAGATAACCTTAGCTCTCTTAAGTGCACCCGAAAGTAATTTAGAATGGAAATAAAACGTTCCTTTGTTGCAATGGAAATATTTTTATAAACTTTGAATATCATTTAAGTTCTTTGTTAGTGAAATGTAAATTTTTGTTAACGTTCAAAGTTTTATAGATATCTTTTAAAACATTCCGCTGATAATGGCTTAAAAGTTCTTCATATTTTATTACGGGTCGGAACAATTTCTTTATTAATTTCAGTACACTTACAGTCTACACAATAGAAATTCTATGACTGTTTTCAAATAAGATAAATATTTAAACATAAATTGGATAAGAACCTACTGAAACCAAATATATAGATATACCTGAATACATTAAACATCGAGTATAAAATGTTCAAATACAAAATTGATTTTATTTAAAAAAATATTATTAAAGTTGCAAAGTTATTATTCCGAATTAATGCAACTTCAAGCTATCAGCGAAATAAATTTTACTGGTCTGCTGTATAAAGTTAAATAATACTTGAGTAAAAATAAATTATGATATTATCTCAGCATTAAATTACATTGTTAATGCTCCACTGAAATTGGTGAAAACTCGTAAATTGATACGATGTCCGTTCATTTAAATTTACTGTTTGAGATAATTTTAATCATAGAGCTCCGTGGGCTATAAATTTATACCTTATAACCATAACAATTGCATATTATCATTTGTCGCTATTCATCGTTCCATTCGCGCTAATTATAACATATTTATTATATTACGAGAAATACTATGTATGGAAAAATTTTTTTCAATAATCATCATCGTAAAAGTTTATAGTATAAGCAGAATATGTCATCAATAATAAACGGTGCCAAAAAAATACTGTCGAAACACATATTAAAACAAAAAACATACTTAAAGTTGTACATTTTTAAAGCAAACAAAATGTTATAAGATGGCGTCTTCGGGCGGGGCGAACAGGGGTCGTTCGCGCCCGCAGCGACATCTATAATTCCAAGTGCTATCATAAATTAGCATACGTATTAGATTACACGAGCCGAAACAAATTATATACTCGAATTTATCTAGTACCAGAAGGGATCTCGTTAAGTCCGGTTAACTGCGAATTACTTTGTTATACTTTGATAGAAATCTTCAAACACAATATGTACTTCAAAATTATTCTACTCATTTGGTTTTACTTAGACAGTATTTCTTTCTTCAAAATTTAAAGCTATTTTCCAGTTGTATAAGTCAAAGGGAAAAAATTTACTCCATAGTTCCTTGTGTAAGGTTTAGTACTCCATTCATACAAAGGTATAAAAGAACATTATTTGAAAACATAATTAAGGTAGACATGTAAAATGTATAAATATATGTTAGTTAAGAAGCAATATAATCACGCTAATTGGTCGTTCATACACTTCAAAGAACAATAAACTAGAATAGATTTGTATTCAGATTGAAGACAAGATGTGTTCGCAATTTGCAATTTAAATAGAATTAACTCGGATGGCGACATCATTGGCATCATTAGCGAGGAATGCGAAAGACGAGGAACGAATCATTTGTTTTTACGATTACGAACAACATTCTCATACTTTGGATAAATTTTTGGAAATTTATTATGAAAAGCTTTGATTATTTTTGAAATAATCCGTTAAAGGTTTATGAGGAATAGAAATATAGGGTCATGGTTTTATTCTTTACATTACATTTCTAAAAAACTCTAAAAATTTACATCAATGACTATTACGATATTCTGATATTTAATGACAAAAGCAGTTTGAATGAAGAAGTATAATACATATAAAAATATATATGATCAAGTTTACACAAGTATAATTTTTATAATACTAACTAAACTATTTCTTCTTCTTCTTCTACCTGGCAATTTCCCAGCTACAGCCAGGGTCTGCCTTACATGTTGTGAATAGCTTTGGCTATTTGTTTTTACGACCGGCCCGCCTGCCTGACATCAACCCTCTTTTGGGAATCAACATTAATCAGTGATGTCTAAATACTCTTAGAAAGTACATATGATTCGGAAAAATCACATTGGTACTTGACCGGACCAGGATCGAACCCGCGCCCTCGGCGACTAGAGGCGGGCCCTTTAACCACTGAGCCACCACTGATAAACTATTTAAACTTTAAAATCTCAGCGGAAGAATATGATATCTATGGTAACAGTCATAAAAGGTAACTTTGTTACAGTCACATCTAAAGTATGATTCAAGTCCCGTTTATAAAATATTAAACTTTATCTTTTGTCCCCGACTTAAGATTCAAAGTTGGTCATAAAAGTTTCACGAGTGCTACCTCTATCTCATTATTAATTCATTTTTATAGTAACATTGCTAATTCCGGCCCCCATTTTATGTCTGATATAAAATCTTAGTGCACAGCGATAGTAAACGCGGATTAGTGCAGGAGTTAATTCGGAAACACCATCTGTGCAGCCTTAGTGTTCCGTGAAGTTTATGGGATTTTGATGCCTTCAAAGTCTTGTTGAGTGTTAGTCTCACTATCAAACAAATTCGTAGTAAAGTCTAGTTCAAGTTTCTATTCACCGTAGTGGTAATCAAATATTGTTTTATGGAAAACATATATTTAGATTAAAAGGAATGGTGCTCAAATGGATCTGAAGATTTCATTTACTAATATTTATGTTATGAAACATTATATGTATACTCTGAACGAAGTTATTTCATATTTGTTTGAAATACTAGCATATTTAATTTTTTTTTGGCCTGTATTTATTTTTAAGATCCTACTTGTTTCTCATTACATACATTGCTCTTAAATAGAAAAGGAAAACTTATATCCTGTATTTTTTAAAAAGAGGTTTCAATGAAATACGATTCAAATTGAGAAACAATAATTTCATCTAAAAAACAGAATATTAATTTTCTTAATAGATTATATTGAATCTTTTATTTTTAATCTGGTATAAATTGCCTATACAAACTATAATTTTTATTTGTTTGCGCTGTCCTAAGTATCAATAAATCACATATTTACTCTGTTAAGTTAAATCCTTTCATCCCAGAAAAATGTTTGTCGATAAAGAATGTTGAAATAAATAGCGACGTCTGCAGTACTAAAAAGTTTATGCGCGGAAATCTTTAAGAAGTTCACGGAATTGATTCAATTTCCAATAACGAAACTCCGATTTATGGCTTACGTTATAACTGAAGTTTGCCAAGAACTTAAAGCATGAGGAATTTTATTTTTTTAACGAAAATTACGAAGTACAACTTGAATCAAATTTATCAAATTTTTTAATCGTTCCTAAGTTCATAGTTTTAGTGATTTAAAATAGAATTTTTATAAAGCCACTAGCTTGTTTGTAAGGAATATTTATATTTAAACGGAAAAGCCTTTCAGTAAATCTTATTTACGTCAGTAAACAAGGGAATCCTCGGAGCCTCATAACCGGTCGAGAACCAAATTGCTTTAGCCATATCAGTTGCCTCCAGAGACTCTAGTGTTTGTTGTAATATAACTCTCATTATTTGAATTTAAATCGTTTATCCTCATATAATTTTATACTAGTATACTCTATATTAGTTTGCAAAATAACCCTTTAATATATAGCGTAAATATTAAACCAGTGAATTTTCAATTTATTAGTAAAATCAGAGTGGATTCTCTTGAGTTATGTTCGATATAATTATATGCCATAACTACCTCGTAAAATTTTAATAATAGCCGCATTATTATGATCCTGTTAGCCCCAACGTCGCGGTTAGCTGAGGCATGGAATATTAATGAAAAAGCCTCTGTACCAGACCTTAACTATTTTTAAGTATACGAATATTATGTTCTAAAGTGTAATATTTTGTTCTATGTTCTCCACCATATTACAATTATTTATTATTTTTACGAAAAGTTTTTGGGCTATTCAAAACTCTTGTAAAATTATGGAACATTATCAATATACGAGTATGTAATATCGAAACGCACCAGAAAAGAAAACAGATTTTCTATGGTTTTGTACGATAGGTTATGATTGTGTTCTTATACATATTTAAATTTATTAGAAATTGCGGGTTTTTTTCTGTATATAACCGAATAAAAGTAAAATAAAATTTTGCAAGAATTTTTATATCGGAGATAATATTTAAGAAAGATATTTTTGCATTTGAATAGATTTTGAACTAATTGAATTGTAATATTTTAACAGCAATGTTTTAAAATACGTATATTCATAAGATTATTGATAAAGGTAAAGGATTACGGAAAATTTAAAAAATGATGAAGAATGATAGATTAAAATTCACATGTGAATACCAGAAATAGATTTTAGCTCTTTAAATAGCGATCGCAAGAAAAAAAAACATTCTGTTAAATTATATGAGAGTAGTTTCCTAAAGATATTTTTCTTAAACTTAAATATTTTTTATTTTATATTCTAAATACATTTTCCGTCCTTTTAATAAATTTCGATAAGATGGGTTTTAATATCATGGTACGGATGATTTTACATCTTAAATATTAATACCGACGGGCAAAATATTTTTGAATAAAAAATCTTTATCTATATTATATTTAAACAAAAGCATTATGTTAGAGGTGTTAAAATTTAAATGAGCGATGCAGAGAACGCTTAAAACTTTATTACTATATAGTCGGAATTTGTTAAAACTAGTCTTAGTTTTAACAAATCCAGACTTCTATTAAGAACCAGTATTTGCTGTTCCTATTATCTTCTTGTACCTAAAGAGAATCCATTAAGCAACTAATATTGACAAAGGTTTATTTGTTTCGTTTTCAGGTTTAATTTGTACCTTCAAGTGGATAGTTAGATACTTACTACACAGGTTGGGTACCTAATATGTCAATCGTAATACATTGACTTTAACATATGCTGGTAATAATATACTGGTGTTTTAAGAATTTCTCATATCATATTTTTCTTTATAAATAATTCTCTAATAATCTTTTATTTGTAAATATATTATCATAATCTGATGAAGATGCGGAAATTGAATCAGAGATTTTTTCATCTTTTTATGTTTGCCTTACCATATCTCTTCATACAAATAATTTAAGAGACTTTGAACAAATGTTTGAGTGTATTTAAAGTCCCATAAATATCAGTTATCTGGCTATAATATTATTTAAGTTATACCATCGTATACTTAAACTTTAAGATATACGATACAATTAATAAAATTAGATAAAATATGAAACAATGTAACTGTTATGACTTCTATTACTTTGAATAATGTAATATTGAATGAAGAGAGATGATGTCAATCAAAAATTGCAATCTAACGTCAGAAATGTCAAGTCGGAAAAGTTTGTTTAAATTAACTTTTCCGATTCTCTAATATTGTATTATTTTGTTCATTGTTACAAATGTATTAACCTTTGCTGGATCAGGAAGTTTTTTTTTAAGGAAAACATCATGGTTTTTTGATTCGACATAATTGCTTACAGAAATATGGTTGTAAGCTAAGGTTCGGAAAAAAATACTACGGTAAAGCGAATTCATATTCAATACATCAAATCCAGGAAATAAGTTTCCGTGATGAATCCTGTTTATAAAATTTCCTCGTGATAATTTACTAAACGCTGAAGATAATTTGTTTTCTACTTATTAAATTACTTAGGCTTAAACAAAATCAGTGCAACTGTCTTTGGCGGTTTAAAAAATTAATGAAACCAAAGTTTAAAGTTAAGAAAAGAAAAAATTGATTTAAAAAAAAGATTTTAGAACCAAAAAAAACATAAATAATTTTATACGTTACCTTTTATCTGGATTGTTACAATGCTCTACCCCTTCAAGCAGCATCTGAAAGATAAACAAAAATATACATTTTAAACAACAAATTAACGTGTAACATAAAAGAAATAAAACAAGCAGAAAGAGAGTCAAAACAAAATTGAAACAACAAGTCAACAACACTTGTGCGCGTCACTCGGTGATAGGTGAGGGTAGCAAATTACATTAGGGACCATTTCACGGAATCAAATTATACGGAAACTTCGCCCCGTGGGATCTTTTACTGATGTATTTAATAAACTATCGTATTACATACCTTTTAGGAATATATTCTCGATGATTTTTGTATATTGTAATTAAAAAATGAATATTCTGAAGTCAATTCGCTTGAAGTGTCGTTATCGCCAGAAGCCCAGTCGCGTCTAACTTTGCGGCGAGCCGCGCCCCTACACGCTACTTGTACTGAATCTCTACCCCTATACCGAGCTTTAGGAGGCGGAAATACTATAAAACATACCGTCTTATAGCTAAACACAAATGAAGGGCAATTTTGAACCTTGCAACATTGAAATAAAGTCAGGTTTTCGATGTACATGTTTGTATATATGACCTTTTCATGTCTACCGAGTGCATTTGAGTACCCGGGGATGCTGCGCAAAATAGGAGCACGAAATATAAACGAGACTGCTAGGCGCTGGCGGGTGGGGCGGGGTGTGAACAGACAGGGGATATCTGAATAGACTTCGCCAGCTCTTTCCCGCTACTGGGGTGAGGAAAACCTGCGGGGCGCTGCTAGTTTAACACAGACTACAGTACAAATCGTCAATGTACTGCACAATAAATGTGCAGTTTTCATCAAAGCTTTTATCAGGGCCCGTTTGTTTCTACTCAGAAAAACAAAGGGAGGAAGATAATTGAATTTGTACTCATTACATTATCTGAGAAGCAAGATGTTTTACGAGAAATGTATACAAATTTCTTTCATACAACAAAATTTATATGCAAATATTTTTTGATTACTTTCATATATTGCTGTAACATCTCATAAATACATATATTCCTCATAAGCAGAGTTCAGAGATAATGAAATTGAATGTATTTGATATTGCCCGTGAATAGCACACAAGGGATATAATGTACGGACAAGTCAGTTATAACAACACATTGTTGGAATTACTGAGCGGTCACGCGTCTTAAACCGATGATAAATCCCTGTGTTGTCTCAAAGCGACCGACTGGAATCCAAAGATAATTTCGTACAAGCCAACATTAAGTTATTTCGTAACTGGCAAAATGACCATACCATATCCTGGTTATAATTCCCTTTATAGCCATATATATTTTAATTATTTGTCGTAGCAGATTTCACGATATTTAATTAAAAAAAATTGCTATTAGAACTTTGTTTACTGTAGAACATATTTTTTCATTAATTATATAAAAATAAAATAATCAAAATTGAGAGTTGTAAAACTAATATGTGGTATGATAAGGAACTAGGACCAAATGAATTTAGAATAAACCAAAAGACCGCCATTTCGTTTATTCATAACAAAAAAATAAAACTAAATTTCATTATATTAAAACATATGTTCTATTTGATTCTAACATATAATAAAACTATTACATTATATATTTTCCTTACAACATAAAACATATAAAAGTTTATTCATTCTACGTTATTCTATTATTCATTTCAAAGAGAAATCTATGACGTACTAAGCTGAAGCTAGAAACTTCGAACGAATGTTGACAGCCAATGATTAATAACGATCTAACAATACTTACTCCGAGATTACACACCTATTTTTCAACTGATTCCCGGCAATATTTCTCAAAGAAAAACTCCGTTATTCTATATAGAATGGGAAAATAGATAATGTTTTCTTTACTATATAAAGTAAAATAGATTGCTACAGCAATTAAAATAACAATGGGAGCCATGTAACAATATACTACTCAGATACTGTTCGGACACATTCGCTAAATAAAGCCCATTAATTGGACAAGACGACGCTAGGTTGGGCCTTCGCCAATGTAATGTATTTGTACTTGGCTTGAAACTTCATCTAGTTTCAAATAGATAATATTCTAGTGCCACATAATAAATTATACAGATTTGAAACATAAGTTACGAAAATTCAATACACTAGTTGAACTAAGCAAGAGTCTAGCCGGAGCAGTTTCAGACAGATTACATCAGTAGTTATTTTGTATGTAAGCGTATAAATAACACATATATTGCATTAAATTTATGACTTTAAAGGTTTTAAAATAATATTATACTTTATATATTTTTTCTTTCTTCCACCACACATTAAAAAACTTCTTAATATCGATGAAATGTAAATAGTTAAATAATATAAGACAGTTTTCTAATACACAACTTTAATATAATCAACTTTTATTGAAACTCACAAAGTGTAAGTATTGTCACAAAATTTCAGAATTCTACTACACGAATTTAAAACAAAATTTTTGGTCCTATTCCAAGTGGAATTTTAGGAACGTTATTCTGTAAAATACAACGTATTCTACTTAAGAAAATTGTAAGACTATTATAGCAAGTTTAAAATTAAGATAAATTAACTATAACTGAACAAAATGTACTTATATCTTCTCTCTTAAGAGTAAAATATATTAAAATAAATGCATATTTATAATAATTAGGAATTTATTAGCAAAATATCTATTTCTAAGCAAAAGTTAATTTCTATAGCGTAAACATTTTTTTTGTTTACATTACCATTAACATTTTCAAACCTGTTAAACAACAGGCATTCCTAGTAAAGTTTTGCTACCAGAATAGGGTAGTGTAGCTCGACTCGAATGTGCACCATCGACAATAGAGGCATTTAACTTAATGTAATGTGCAGAAACTTACTGCCACAGACAGTTGGCATTCCTGTGTAATGGCTACAAATATACTTTACATAATACGTTCTACAAAGAGATATTTAACAGAATAGAATTGTATGCATGAATCAAACAGAATGTATGTATGTTAATTTTATTGTATTTACATCCAAGTTTTGATGTATTTAATTAATACAAAACAAACAAAGTTCACGCCAATTTCAATGCGCATATGTTTAAATATTGATTAGACAGCAGTGGGTGCACAGCATTGCAGGCTCATAAAATAGTACTGACTTTTTGGTCTAAAACTATTTATTGCTATAGTTCCAGTTAGGATTAAATGGTACGAGCATGACTTAAACGTTTCATATTGTTCTAAAAACAAAGACAGAATGTAACACAGAAAAATTTTTCATTTTATATAAAACTAGCTGACCCGGCAAACGATGTTTTGCCATATAGAAAATAGGGGTCGGTGATACAAAAGTAAAAATTTTGGGTTGTAGGTGTTTCTAACGACCCATTATAAAAAAATAAAACGAAAATTTCCTTCAAACATTAAAAAAATTGAGATGAACAATCCTTATCACTTAGAGGTATAAAAAATAGATAGTAGCCGATTCTCAGACCTACTGAATATGCTTATAAAATTTGGTAGAAGTCGGTAAAGCCATTTCGGAAGACGGTAACTAACACTGTGGTATGGAAATCTTATAAATTAGATAATGTTTAATAAAATCATACATTGGATTTATACACGTTGCTTGGTATAATTTAATACATAAACAATAGATTGTGATCGGCTCGTAGAGATCAGTTAATTTATTTTAGTGACCCGACCTCGTAAAGCTCCAAAAATTGGATGCGCTGAGCCTCTGATTTATAGTAGCCGATGTCGGGATTTATGCTATAACAAGAGTTATATTAAACAATGCCTGGCTTGGGATTATAAAACATCAAACTGAGTTACCATTTTTTTTTGTATTAACAAAAAATTAAAAATTTTGCTGTAATTTAAATGACTGTGTAAAACACTCCATAATGTAAAGGATAATTTAATATTTTCCCTTGTTACAAGATTTTTTTTCATGAAATTTATCTGAAGTTTGTGAGCACGGCATGTTTTGTGTGAAAACATAGGTAGAAAACGTTTTACTATGTGTAAACAAAGATTGGAGTAATATGAGTTTATAACCAACCCAAATTGATGCAGATTTGTGCAGCAGTAAAGAAGCGTCAGCATATCGATCAAAATAAATATAATATACAAAAACAGCCATAAAACAGAATAATAAATATACTTATACACTTTTTATTATTAAGACAATTCTTAAGTCACGAAATTCGCTTATCCAAAAGCAACATTAATAGAAAATAATAAATTAATTTAAATATACATAATATAGTTCTATATTTAATTTCCATGATAATATTAATTGAATTAATAGGTAATCATATCAGGAAATATAAGCATTTATATTCTGTCTGTATTCCCGCCATAAATCTGCTCGATAATAATTGTAGCCGCCATTCGAAACACAAGTTACGATATACGACGCAATAGTTTGCTTTGTCATATAATGAAATAATTCCACTATTTGATTTCGACGCTAATATGCTAATTCCCTAATTGATGTTGCTGACAAATGTTAATTTATGTACGGGCTTAGCTCATTTGACATTTACAGAAACATTAGAAATTGATAGTAGCTATTAGATAGGCTTTTGTTTATACATATACATATAACGCCTGGAATATTTATATAATAGTGATTTTTTGCCGATAGTATTTTTGTAAGATTCATGTTGATACATAGTATTCAAAAGATTATTATAGATCTTATTCTTTGATGTCAAATTACTACGCGATACAAGAAGACAAATTATAATAAATTATCTTATAAAAACATATTTTTTAGAAAGAAGTAACTAGAAGGATAATATTTACACTGAGTTTGAATATATTCTACAAATTTTAAGTAGCTTACCGTGATATGTTCTTCGCATTGTTTTCAATGTGCGGTGCTGCATTTTGCTTGATAATATTCGTGACGGAATTCTTAACAAGCAGAAGTTGCGAGCAATGTCTGGAATTCGATATACATGTATTATATAACAAATATCTATATAGGGGAGAGTTGGTTATATCGTACTAGCATTTAAATCGTACCACTTCTAAATTTCCCATTTAATGAATATTTTTTTCTACACTGACAACAACAAATCGTAGCCCTGCACCATCTCTCTTCACCCACTAGTTTAAATCGACGTGAGTTAACAACTGTGCAAGTAATAAAAGAAAAACATTTTTTGTAGGAATTAATATAAATATTGTCGTACATTCCTAAGGAGATAACTCGTAATCAAGGTAAGCTTAGTAGCTAGCTAGTAAGGTAGCTATAGTTATACAGTTTTTTTTTATTATTCCACAATTGTATACTAGATTATTGGGGGTTTTTGTTGCGTGTCTAAGTTTTGACTTAGTGGTACGATTAAAACGACTAGTCGGCTAAATCGTACCGATGGCAGGCCTCTATAAAAAAGCATTTTTAACAATGTTAGAATAATCGCAAGAATCTGTTCTCTTCTTCTTAGGAAGCTAAAATATGAAACTTTATTTTACATATGTATTAATTATTATAAGACGTGTTATAGTCGAAATATTTGAGTTAAAGTGAAAAGTGGTACGATATATCCGACTCTCCCCTATAAACTACATACTCTATTTAATATTTTAATAGTTTAAAAACACAAAATAATAGTCATAAAAATAGGTCACATCCAATTTTAACTATGTACCTAATTCCTGAAACGTTTTGAAAGGAACCGTCAACCTTTTCTAAATTCGTTTGAAATTGTTTACGTGCTGAGACTGCAAAATTATTTGTTAACCTTTTCATAGAATACACTCTGTATTCTATATGTTATTCTTACTAACACTCATTTAAAAGTATACGAAATGATATCAATATATTCATAATCTTCTTAAGAAAAAAATGATTCAATTCTTTATTTTTGTTTTATTAACAATAAAAATGATGGTCTGTTTTTCTTTATAATAATTTTTTATAGCTGAACTTGACTGGTGATACAAAATACATCCGATCAAAAAGTATAAATTTATTATTAGATATTACAAATAAAAAATCTTTATAATACATAATTGCTAAAAGGAGAACATTTTCTCTTTAAATATAAGGTGTGTATATGTCACGGAAAGATTTTCTCATCTCGGGAACGTAAGAACTATCGACAGTCTTATTATTCCAATCACGAACTGTGTCGAATTGAAGTTGTCTCAATTCACATCAAAAATAAAAAAGACAAAGACGTATGTGGGATGTATCATATAATTCAAAATAGGATAGGATGCCGTCATCCCACTGAGATCCGATATCTCAACCGCTGGCCCTTTTCCGAGAGATTACTCGCATCATGCCCTGCCGAAGGTAAATAGCTTGGATATCCCTTCTTACATTTATTGGAATACTCATGTAAATAACACGACTGTAGGATTCTCTCTTCATTCATATGTTGTACTTGACACATTTATATATTATAGATTTTTCTTTATTTGTTAACAAGCAAAACAAATGGCAACTATTTGTTAAATGTGCCTTTTCATTCTATTAGGATTCGCATACATAATAACAGCATAAATAATAATTAAATTAAAAGTAGTATATAATACTTTTACTCGACTTAGTTTTAATATTATTCTATAATCAAATATACTACTATACTGGAATAATATATAAATTAAAACATGAAAACTATTCCAGACAACCAAATCGTTCACAATTCATGCCAAATTTCTCTTATACGTTACATAAATCATGTGCGACTATCAAAAAATATTTAATTCATCCTATCTACATACATGTTTCATAGAAAATATTTAAATGCGTCAAAGATCCCTAACCTCATGCCGATATTGGACCGATCACACCCTCTTTATCTACACTCGACCCTCACGACGCGTTCAGGAATCATTGCTTTACCCTTTCACTATATATTTTAACAAGTAACGAATGACACGGAATATTAAAAATAAAATAATATACATATATATTTTATTAATAATCCTAAAACCAAAGAAATATATCTATTATAAAGATTTCTTTACAAATTTAATCGGAATAATACAAAAGATTTCAAATTTAATTATTAAATTATCAACGAAAATAATATTTATATTAATAGAATTTCAGAACGAAATATTCTTTTTTTTTCATAAAAAATTATTCATAGGCTATCAGAGCAACCATCATTTTTATCTGAGTTTGTAATTCAATCGCTCAATCACATTTCACTGACAGTAAAAATTTTCCAACTCACCATTTTTCATGCCCTTAAGCCTGAAGCGATAAATAAAAAAACTCGTATCGAATGATTCTTTTGCTAGAAACCTTATATCTTATATGTATATTTTTATAAGGAAATACAAAATCACAAAATCATAACCCAACGTCGTATATTCGTTTTGTAAACGGCTTATTTTATGTCTACGTCTGACGTTCGGTTAAAATAAGAAAATGTTCGCGCATCGTATGTGATACGGGTTGTGTGGCAAATATTAACAAATATTATTACTAATAAATAAATTAAATATATTGAATTTAATCATTTAATTAATTAAAAATATCAAAGACCCTTTCCAGCTAGATCCCTTTAATCCAGAACAGAAACAGCCATCCCCAATTAGACCAGTTAAATAATTAATTGCTCGGAACACTATTCGTAATTAATTGAATAAGTGAATTTTCACAGAAGCCATTCTAAAGGGATTGCCATCATACCGTTAGTCGATTTTATTGGATGTAAAAGATATATTGCATTCACTATTCTACTTACTATCTAAAAATCGGTTCTTCAATACCGGACGCAATAAATCGACACTACAGCTTGCTTCCTAAGTCACTAACTCTTAGATCGTTTAAGCTAGAACCTAATGCATTGCTATAATGTACTTAAACGTCGACTAATATTAATATTTCTGATAAATATATAAACTTTTTGGTTCAGTCCGATACATATTTCTTATTATAAAATTCTTTTACCGACTTCAACTTTATGGATTATGCAAATTAAACGTCCCTTTGCTCGATCGTACTATCGTCTGCTCCAACTTTGTAAATGAGATATTTTCAACTAAATATTAAAGCTTTTTTAACTTGTATATACGGTTAAGATTTTGATAACTTTGAAACAGCTTGAAACATATATAGACTAGTTTAAAAATGGTTTTATGAAATACAAAGCCCAGAACGACAATTCATACTCGTTATTAAAGCTACCTCTGTTCACGGGTTTAACATTTCTAAGATGTCTGAAAGAATTAGGATTTATAACCAGTTTATTATAAGTATCTTTCAGAAAGATAATACTTTCACTTTGATACAGAAAGTTTTAATGAGACCAACCGCGGTCGCTACTCTCAACATATGGGCCATATAATATTGTTAGACATAATATAACTTAAATAAATACGAAATTATTTACTACCTACTTCATTAAATATATATTTAAAAATATTTAATAACACAAAGTATATACAAGTTTGTTAAAATAATGCTTGTCAATGATACAACAAAAATATAATCAAATATAAAAGTTTAAATAATTTAATAATTTTTAAATAAACAATATTTGCGGCTGGAAACTTACTTAGTGTTACGACGTATTGTAGCTGTGGTGTGATCATTCCGCCAGAGGGAGATGGCATTATTAATTCAATAAGAGCAAAAGAGACAGCCTGATCCTTTGGTAGGTCATATTGATCTTTCACCCGCCATTTTGGACTGTGCCATTTTCGCTAGAGGCGTCACATGTAGACCGAAGCTGAAAAAAGAGGAAAGGTTTTATTCGCCTGTCATTTAATGTTTTAATAAAATTATTCTGTATAAAGGGAACAACACTGATGCAAATTAGGACTTTTGATGTTGTGCGAACGCTTTTTATGTTCTTTATTTAAATATTATATCATGTATAGAGGAAAAAACATCAATTTATTATTATTATAAAAACGAATCTTATTTTAATTCAAATACTAGTAGTGTACGAAATTTTATGAAATCTTTTCTGCAATTCAAAAAGTAATAAAAAAAATAAAAATTGCAACAAAACGAATCGTACTATAATTTTTTAATTCACAATTACATATATACTCATAAACAAAAAAGTACAGATAGACAATAAATAAGACTTCCATATAGCTAAACCACAAAAAAGTAATTCTGGACTTCCTATTCCCAATATCATACAGACAAGCTAACAAATTGATATATGAAAATTGT
Organism: Danaus chrysippus; assembly: GCA_916720795.1. Lineage (NCBI taxonomy): Eukaryota > Metazoa > Arthropoda > Insecta > Lepidoptera > Nymphalidae > Danaus > Danaus chrysippus. The sequence continues at coordinate 8,874,800 of CAKASE010000079.1, forward strand.
TTTTTCTGTGCGCATATCCCCTGTGCATAAATGTTGTGTTTATACTGTGTTAATTTAACTTATCAAATATTACATTACACATATAACTCTTGATTCACGTCTGTGAAAACAAATTTGATCATATAAAAACATTTCAACATACAACAGAGTGTATTTGAAAATAAATGTTTTTGGAGAATAACAAACAATAATGGAAATTAGGAACTAGTTTTTGACGTTTTTTTATGCAACTTTCAATGAAAAATTTTAGAAAAATCACGTTTTCTCTCTTAATATAATAATATACCTACTATAGAAGGTGCTTACCACACGTTATATAGTAAAACACTTGTAATACTAGTTACAACGGTTACAATACTAATGCCCGATATATTTAAACTGGCGGTATTCATAAAAAAACATCTTGACATAATTTAATATTAAATTTGCAAACTTAAAAGATAATATTAAACATTGTTTATCTTAATTATTCTAATGATTATTTACGGACAAATATTATTTAATAATACAGGATTATGTAATATATTATAGATTAATACATTACACCGGAATTTGATAAGCAGCAGATAACCTAGCCAGATCAGTAAAATAAGATTCCAGTAGCTTAATCCTTACATTATACATTATAAAACAAGATTATTATAGCATTGATTAATCGACATAATTTGATAAAATATAAATAACAATAAGCACTATTTATCGAAGCTGACAAGCAAAAGGCGCCATTAATAAATAGAATAATATATAATAAAATGTTCCAAGTATAAACAAATATTAATCAACTATTTATTTGAATATTAAATTACTAATTATGTTGTTGAACAAAAGTTTTAATCCCGAACTAGCCGTATATATGTAGGACCGGGAGTATTAATTGATAACAATACTTAATGTTCAAATAACTTTTATTATAAATTGAATTAAGCTAAAAAAAAGAATTAAGGAAACAATAGAAGTGATTAATTTTATTCTTCACATATAGTAGTATCAAAAATCGATGTGTTATCATGGTACTTGAGTAAAATATAAAAAGGTCAATAAAAATAAGGTTTTATATCAATGCGCATAAGGTTCGAATTCAACTGACAAAATCTAGTAAATTATTATTGTAACTATGTATTTAAATATCTAGCCACATTGCTAGGCAATACCTATAAAGGAATTTTCTATATGATTTTCATACAAATAAATCTTTTAGATATTTAATATGTAGAAATATGCATAATTATCACCTTTTTGTTTATATTTGTACTCTAATACAGTAAGGCATAAATTTTTACGCATTTCGCTTTTAGAGTTCTTCCCTATTAATTAAAAAAAATTAAGACTTAAACTAAAACAAAGAAAAAAGTGTATACCTATTTAAATAATAATATATTTTTATTTATATAGATATAAAATAGTAACTACGTGGCAACGTAAATAAATATTAAACCTAGGGATTTTAAATATTTGTAACGCCTACTTCATTAACCAATAAAACATACATATATAGACATATTTATTTAAAAATAAACATGATTTTTACTGAATCAAGTTTAATAGACCACAAAACGGAATGATTGTTGCCCGTTTTATATTCTTTTAGCAGATTACTGTCCGTGACATAAAAAATAAATTATCCCGTCTATAATTGGAATGTGAATTTTACAACGGTCGTAAAATTACCATGGTACAGTGAAAATTGCTTTCCAAATCAACATTTTGGGTGTTACATATGTAGTTTGATGTAAGAGGATTTCGAATATCTCGTAGAGGCAATAAAGACGATATGATTCTCCGCCTGTATCAAGATTTGGCGAAGTTCAGAAGTGTTAACGATCAAAGCAGAGCATTCGTAACATCTGTCCGCAGTCAGCCGTTTTAATAAAAATCTCTTATATGACCTCTGTTTAACAGAAAACTATGCATTTAGCATTTTCCATATAACTTACTCATTGCTTATAACTTACAAAATTCGTATCAATAGTAAATACATATAAAAAATACCTTAAAATCATGTTAACTGATTTTAATAAGCGATAGTATTAATAAAACTTGCATGTAACGAAAAAATCATTCCAAATTTTTGATATTTTTTCGTAAAAAAATGTAATTTGGGTAATTAATTTTCGTCACACCGCCCATGACTTGTGCCTTCAACATTACCAACTGTACAAGCGATTCAAAGTTTCTCTCATTTTCAACTTCCCCTGAACTTGGCAACTGCAAGAATAACTTAACCAACTGTTTATTTTCCAGGATATTAATTTCTTAGTTTTGCATTTCATCTACGTAACTCGTTTGGGTAAATATTAAAATATATTTTGATTTTTTTTTATAATTTCATAATTGTTTTCATAATTTCATAATTGTTTTGAAAAGTATGAGTGTATGTTTTTAATTTGTATGCCACAGATTTTCTGAAAGATTACGTTACCTTTTTTATACATATAGGGGAGAGTTGGTTATATCGTACTAGTATTTAAATCGTACCACTTCTAAATTTCCCATTTAATGAATATTTTTTTCTACACTGAAAACGCCAAATCGTGGCCCTGTACCATCCCTCTTCACCCACTACTCTAAATCGACGTGAGTTAACAACTGTGCAAGTAATAAAAGAAAAACATTTTTTGTAGGAATTAATATAAATATTGTCGTACATTCGTAAGGAGATAACTCGTAATCAAGGGAAGCTATAGTTATTAATTTTTTTTTATTATTCCACAATCGTGTACTAGATTATTGGGGGTTTTTGTTGCATGTCTAAGTTTTGAGTTTATGCCGGATATTTGCTTTTGTTTTAGGAATGCCTTAGTTGGTTTAATCGTACCACTTGCAGTTGGTTAAATTGTACTGGTACGATCTACCCGACTACCAACCGCAAGTACCTATAGTACTACCGCAAGTACGTATAGTAACTACCCAAGGCCAAAAACAAAAGTTATAAGAGGAAACGATCTCATTCCATCACCGGTAGCGATGATTCGGGAGAGACACTTGTTGTAGAACAAGATGATGATGATGACAGCGATGATTATCTTGAAAATATATGTCGAAAGTGCAAATGTTCTTACTATGTACGATAAGAAGGGTCCAAAAGTTGATTGGATTCAATGCCTTCGCTGTAAACGGTGGCTACATGAGACGTGTACTTCGAATCCAGACACTTTTCATGATTGTTTCCATTAAGAAACATGAACAATAGTTATATTACAAATAACATTCTTGTTAACTGTTACTTTATTATTACTGTTTTTTTTTTGTCTCATTTTTATTAGTTCTGTTGATTGATCTCATTATCATAGTATAATCATGTTATTTTACTGAGAAAGCTTATAGTTCCTTTATATAACCTAACAGTTAAAAATAAATAATTTGATTGAGAATTTTAATGTCTTTCATTCAGTGGTACGACTTAAACACCCATGGTACGATTTAAAGACTTAGTGGTACGATTAAAACGACTAGTCGGCTAAATCGTACCGATGGCAAGCCTCTATAAAAAGCATTTTTAACAATGTTAGAATAATCACAAGGATCTGTTCTCTTTTTCTTAGGAAGCTAAAATATGAAACTTTATTTTACATATGTATTAATTATTATAAGACGTGTTATAGTCGAAATATTTGAGTTAAAGTGAAAAGTGGTACGATATATCCGACTCTCCCCTACATACTATTACAGTAAGTTTTATTTAAAATTATAATATGAGGAAGTATTTTGTAACGGGTAAAATGATTCTTCGAAGATAACCCTTAGAACTATTCACATTTACTGTTTTCGTCACTTGTAAGTATAAAAAATTTATATTCAAAATATATAGTCAAATGGGTAACTCTAATAAAAACAAAGAAATAGTTATTCAATGGCGTTATAGATATATTTATAGCTAAGAAAATTTGATAAACAATATACTAAAAAAGATACTTAAAAAAAATACATCCATATTACAATATTTAATATAAATTAACCTTATCCTTTTTTATGTCCCAAAAAGGTAACCAAATTACTTTTTAACTAAAACTCAATGGGCCGTATATATTGCCTTTAACAAAATAACCATTTAACCTCTAAACTAATCGGTTAAATCTTTTCATAATACGATATATATGAGATAAAGACTTTTTAACTTGATATAATATTTACCTTTTTAATTATTCAAAATTTTAGATAAAGCCAATCAAGTAATATACATATCGCTACTGCGTTTTCTATGTTGAAGGATTATCGTCCTTATGAATAGAAACAATCTCTAAAATAAAAGCAATATAAATAAAATAAATATATTATGCTTCATTTTACACCACGCATAGTACATAACAAACAGAAGGTCTAAAAAGAAAATAGTGGAGTGCAAAAATCGACCTTATCGCTTATGAGCGTTAAAGGACATATAAACGATGAAAAGAGTTTAATATGATTTGAAAATTATACAAAAACCTATAAACATAAATATATACATATCTATATCACTATAAACATGTTTACAAATTAAAATATATTTGTATTTATTATAGGGATTGATGAAAAACATTTGACGCCATGAGAGGTATCTTTGGTTGAGACAGATAGTTAAGGACGAGATTTGAATGAAATAATAAAAAATAAATAGTATAAAAATAATAAGCATGAATTATCAAATAAAATATTAAAACTGACATGTTAAAATTCGTTAGTATATCAGCTTATTAGAGACTGAAGGAGTAATGACATCTACATTGTTCTTTAGTCTTGAATCCACTATTTGGTTATATGATAACAAATATGTTGAAGTTCTAAAGAAAAAGTGCAGAGGGCGTTAGTTTCTCGGCATTTAAAAAAGAGTAACTTGGTATTTTTATAAATAATTTAATTATTAAATTTCAATTAAATGAAATATTACTGCGCGTATTATTATACATGTGTATGTACATACAGTTTTATACGTCGATCCATTGTACCAGCGCCATCTTTACTGAAAACACAGAACTATCACATCATCAAAGCCTTCACATTGATGTAACTTTTGTTTAAAGGTAGCACTAATTGACGGGTATTTAGTTAATTTGAATACACGTACACGTTCCACAGTAAAGAACTTTACCACTGATCACACAAGAAATATATTTCCGAAACAATTAGATTAAACATGATAATTATCAAAGAATAACGTAATGTGTGTTATTTTGGTTATTTTATATCGCTTTAAGCATTTCACTTTTGGTATCCATAACGTTAGAGCTCACACCATCAACTGTTGACATTGAATAAACCATCTCAGTCTCAATGTCTGAATCACTTTTCCCTGTTGGCGGGAACTATGCACTTTCGTCATCCGTCCCTTTCAGTCCTTCTAAATAAATATATATTTGTCTCACTCCAGTCGATTAACGTAAAACCATTACAGTGAGAACAAAAAAGGGTCCCCTTTGAGCAAATTGTAATATATCATCGTCCTGACGTTATGAGCTTAGGGTCTTCTGTAAAATAGTTTGCTTTTGTCCCAAACAGCAAAATTTATTGGGTAACGGTTGCAGTATTTGTAACAGACAATCTCAACTCCAGGTTTGACAGAACAAAACGAACCACTTCCATTTCTTATAATGTCTTATCTCAATAAATAGAGACAGTAAACATGAACTTGACTATTTATTCTCTGTACACAATGCAATGGATAGGATATAGTGACGAAATTATAGAATTTAGATTACATTAAAACTGCGGATAATGAGATTATTAGTTTTTGAAATTAACAGCAAATAAATAGCTATAATTTTATGGATAAAATTCATTACATTTCATCAAGTATAACAAAGGTAAAGGTAAGCCGCGTATGGTTTTGAATCACACGGCCGAGACTCATTTATCACTTCATAACAAAAGATCAGCCAAGCAGCTGACTGTTGAACGAATCCAATAAAAACTTTACAAGAACGATCTGTTATTTTATTTATGATTCCGTACAAATGTTACTTGCATTTTTAAATTCATATTTTTATTAATATCTTATAAATAAAAATTTACGATAATTATGATTGAAAACTAAAGACATTTCACTCATACATTAATAATTTTACTATTTAATTTTTTATATATAGTCATTAATTTATAGGAACAAAAGTGTTTTAAATTAACATAATTAAGTAAACTTTACCGTCTATATATTGTCGTCTATTCTAAAAGCACTTGAGTTTTAATTAAATTTTTACGTAAACTTGATAGTGCCTAACTATCGTTCCTCCTGATGGTAAGTAAAAATTAACCGAAATAATTGTAGGTGGAAGAAAACACAGATGCAAGCAAACTGTTCTCTCTGAAATAAAAATTATAGTTATTATAGTACAAAAAAAACACACTACTCAAAACAAAAGTTTTTCTGACAGCTGCTTGCTATATCTTTGGATTTAAAAAAAATCTATTAAAGTTTTTCAGTTCAATATTCGTTAGGCATATAAACATTCGTATGTTTTTTAAGGTCACTGGAATTATTTTTATTTCAATTTTATAAAATAGTAAACGCTAATTCATTGGAAAAAATAAAAAAGCATTTACCTTTACTCAAAATTGCCAAGTCAAATACCCAAAAATACGTCAATAATTTGATAAATATATAGGTATATCTTAATGAGTTCAAAGCTAGTAAACAGTTAGGTTAACTACATCTCGACTATCTTGCGTAATAAGTTGTGGTCACGTTAATTGAAAATACCCAAATTGTTAGAAATACATATATATTACTTTATCTAAAAAGAAAAGATATATAACTTCAAAGGCATGTATCTTAAAGTAACGAATTGTTTAATGTTCAATTTATTTATTAATGTTAAAACAATATATCCAGAAATTGCATAATTAAATTTTAACTTACTAGAAATTAAAATCATATTACTTTTATTCAAACAATTTTAGAACATTGAATTGAACATTGAATAATGTGATCTTTATCGAATACAAATAGTATATCCCGAAAATGTCTTCAAATTTACTTGCAGTAGTATAAAATATTTGTGAAAGCTTAGACGTTATTTTTAGTGCACATGTTAATGATGTATTAAAACTGTATTAATACTGTCAAGAATCATTGAAAAGTAACATAATTTACTAACATCTTTCTTTTTAAAGGCGTTCATTATCATCATTTATCCCACTTAAAAATACAGTAGCTGATAGACTTCCAAGTCGTTTAACATTATCTTATACAAGGAGTACTGACCAGAATTTTAGCTACCGATATATTTTAACCTATTATCTTGCATTTGTTTCCTATCAGAGACCCGGTATGTCCACGTTATCGTAGGCACACAAAGAAATCAGGCAAGTCTATGTGGCACACAAACGAACAAAGTCATTACCAAATTAACGACATTCAGGTGAACAAAAAAGTATTTTGTAAACAAATCTATAACTGTGCGGTCGCCTTGTTGCTCGGAGATTATTTATCAGTGAATAATAAACGGACGTTAATTAAAATAAGTGTGTTTAACGTTTAAAGTAAAATGTCCTCAAGTTCCCATTCTCCACCACAAAGTGATCAGTCAGACGAAGATTCTAAAGACTCGATTTCATCTGAATACGCTGAAGCAAGTCAACTGCACAACACCAGCCAAATAGCATTGACACAAAAAAGTTTCTACAGAGTTAACTCTTTAACATCACACGGCGTTGAAGATATACTCTCAGAACCCAATAGCTACAACACACAAGAGAATAATTATCAAGATTGTAAAACCGAAGTGCTTTCGTCAATCTCAAATCCTTTCGTTCCAGATTATAATTCAAGAGATTCGACAGGATTTAGTATTCATGACATACTTGGTCTTCAACAAGCCTACAACGTGGCCAATACTCAAGACGAATTAGAATCCCGATATGAGTATCAAATACCGAACTATGATAATATAAGCAATAGTTCTCAAAATAATTATGGATCAGGACCTGAAGAGAGAATTCCTGACCATTCGATACCAAAGAGTGCAGATATTTTCAATGTAACCGAATCAGAACTTCGAAATGAAGTTGTGTTTCAAAGGAATTACTCAAATAACGAAACTATTTGTTGTCACCAAAGAAGTGATTTGGACAATGATGTTGTAAATAACGCTGAAAGGGAAGAAAGCGATATTAACGAATCTAGTTTTCCCGGACAGGTATAACCTTATAATTTATATTGTAGACTTTATTTTTAAAGTAATAAAGGGGCTTTTGCCAGTAACGTCAAAATTACTGTCGTCAGACTGATTTACCGCAAAATAACCGGAATCATAATGACAATTTAATATTGTTATAGATAGTGACTATTTAGATGCAACCTTAATTTTTTTTATTACTTTATTATATACAGTCTACATGAAAGGTTGTCTACAATAAAATTCATTTGGAATTTCGTGTGGTATTTCAGAATTCTTCTTGGTGTGAAAAAAACTCGCTTCTTAGTAGTCAAGTTATCAGTACGGCTTCTTCTATATCGAACGGTAAAATGCTTATTTATTTACAAATGAATTTAAACAATTACAATATTTGCTTTTTGACTTATTATGACTTTTATGTTTTGTTATTTAATATAATAATTTATTTATTTTACAGATATGTCTACCGATTCAACCTCATATCCAAAAGGTTTTACAAAACGAGCACGCACTGCGTACACAAGCTCCCAACTTGTAGAATTGGAAAACGAGTTTCATCAAAATCGTTACTTATGCCGTCCTAGAAGAATAGAATTGGCCAATTATTTGCAGCTTTCGGAACGCCAAATCAAAATATGGTTTCAAAATAGACGGATGAAATACAAGAAAGATAATAAACATAACAAACCCAGCTCGTCTGTAGACGATAGCAGTCCTACAACAAGTTCTAAGGAAATGTCTCCAACTCAGGATCATAAATTGAGCCACAGTCGTGGTTGCGGAGGTCATGACAGACATAGACGTTTACTTACCGAAAGCCATGCAAGTCATCATAAAATGTATCTTCCAACCAACGATGCTATACCAAGACCTCCCGATTATTCTTCAATTAGTCCGATTAAATCAGTCATTAAACCAAGTTCTCAGAGCACTATAGAACTGCCAGCGTATACACCAAACTTATCTTACTCGTCCTACTACACAGGAGCAAGCCGGAGCGGTTACTCACCGATATCTGAGGTTTATCGATACAACAGCGATGAATCATTGCAGCAAACTTCTCACACATTGTCGTTATTACAATCGGATAGTTACGTACCTAATGGTATGAATCTAAAACTCGCCGAAGACATGACTCGATGCCAAACTGGGTCTCCATATTATAATACGCTTTCAAACGGAGTTGTTATGCATATTCCAACTACAGATGCATATGGTTACGCCAGCACTATTCCTGCTCTTTCAGCATCTGCTTACGAAGATAATACCGTTCACACAAGATCAAGCGTATCTCAAGATCCTTACTTTGCGTATTTATCATCGACAGATACATCTAACCAACAAACAACTTCGACAGCTAACAAGTTTTCTTCGTATATTTCACTTTAAGTCTATTTTTATATACATTTTTGATTGTTTTTTCTATGTATAAATTAGTTTTAGTTAAATATTAATGTAACACGTGTTGTAGAAAAACTCCAAAAATATTTTTCATAATTTTATTTATTAATCTTAAAAGAAAAATCTTATATTTAAATAGAATACGGAATAAATAGGACTAAAATTACATAAGGTCTTTCACTAGCAAATTCTTCTAAATACCATTTTACACAACAAGTGCTAACGACAAACATTATAAACAGGTTGTTAATTGCTGTCATAAATGAAATACAATGAATATACGATAATAAATAGAATATAAATACATGATTGAGTTTATATATTAAAATAAAAAAAACTGGGATTATTCTAAAGAACATTAAAAACTGAGCTGATTTAAAATGTTTAAACGAAATCATCTAAGATATCTGTTAAGCTCACTGGTGATATTGGTTCGTACATAACTATATTTCCATGAACACTGTCATTCACAACTGTTGTTTTATTATCATAACACAAGGGTTGACTCCATGATACATCTTGAGACAGATAATCATTTATGGCATTCACTAAATCACTCATCACTCTGTCATTTAAAGTGACGTATCCGTTCTCATCCGTATTCTTATTGATTTCTGATTCGATATATGTAAGTTTATCACCTGTCATCTCAGATGAATCTTCTGATGAAGGGGAATCAGATTCGTAATCTTTGTCTTTCTTATCAGTCAAACGTCGACGATTTTGGAACCAAACCTTTATAGATTTCTCACTGACTTGCAATTTTTTCATTAACATTAATCTTTCGTCACGATTTATATATGGCTTCCTTTGAAATATTGCTTCCAGAGCAATAATTTGCTCTGTTGTGAATATAGTGCGCTTTCTCTTCTTTTTCATGTTGACTTTCAAAGAGTTACTTTTGTCTGAAAAATATAAAATAAACGTTATGTTTTCTGTAAAATTGCTGAATGTACAACATGTTATGTAATATTGTTTGTTGAATGTATTTAATCTAATTATAAATACTCACTTGAATTATAGTAATGTTGATTCCTCATGTCGACTTTACAGATAGTTGGTTGGACATAAGACATATTATGTAACATATTATTTGTATTCTGAAAATTCTGAAAAATAAGTTTTAGTTTTAGTTATTAAAATTTAAAAAACATTAAAAACTTCATTTTATTTGTATTACTTATTGGTACATAAGTGTAATTAATTTTAAATTTTACCTTATTTGATACATGATTTTGTACATATTGTATCTTATTTTCCTTAAACGAGCAAGCATATTGAGATGTCGAACTATTAGCGACCACCTGCTTCGGCCACAAATTAACATTATTCTGTAAAAATAATAAGTTTTTTATTCTTAAATTTGTATGTATTTACTTCCAAAACATACATATATGTACACTTACATCTTTAATCACAACTAATGGATTCTGAGAATTATGATTGTTGCTGCCAAACTGTGGTATTGTAGACTTAACCTGCAAGATTAAAAATATTTTATTAGATTTGTTGTTATTTCACACACGGTATGATATAATAAAACTTACTTCATACTTACATATTCCCCAACGGTGTTGTAATATTCTAAAATACTACCCGTTCTAATATTGTCACACGGGTCTTTAAAACTGTTAAAAACTGCCATATTATTTTCTGATAGCGTAATTTCTAACTTTACCCTTAAAGGCTTTACATGAAAATGATATACTTTCACATTATTCAAGCCTTTATATAGTTAAAGGTCATTAGGAACATCTCCTGGATTAATCCTTTACCTTATTGGGCCATGTATTCCTCATTAACAAATGAGTACCCGTTGCATTGTTATGTTGTTTACATCTATTTTAACCGTTACATAATTTATGATCATCTTATTTTTACTATAATAATTTGTTTTGTTAAATCTGATTTTTACAAAACAACTTAATCCTTAAAAACAATCTTGGTAGTAATTTTAATTTGTTTTCATAATACATTCTCAATATAAATGAAAATGTCTTATATATTTTGTTAACCCTTTATTGCTAATAATTTTGAATTATTCGTTCGTTTTTTGTAGGAAAATTTAATTTGAAATATCTAACTGAAACAGATTTAAAATTTAAATTTAATATTTCTCAGATCACCTTACGACTTTTTCTATTTTGTGGGTACTTTTTAATTTCGGCTCGTATCAAAAATAGCGGCATCATAAGTTACTTGTACTCCATTCAAAGCGTGCGACATTAATTGAAGTTCATTTGATTTAATTAATTTTAGTTTTTAATATGTTTCACAACGTTTTAATGACCACATTGACTCCAGTCTCTAATAAAAATGAGGTATTTATATATCTAAATTAAGCTTTAAGAAAACAATTGACTGTTTCTCAATATCAAATTATAATTTACTCCAAAGTATAATAATTATTTTAATAATATTATTATTACTTCAGATAAACTGCTGGGAAAATCAACCCTTTACCACAGTCTGGCCAGAATCGGAACAATATAAGCCATCAAGAGGTATTAAGATTTATACAAAAGTTTTGTGTACCCTTTTTGTTTTTTAATTCAGTATTTTTTTAATATTGCTTACGATAGTTAAAATAATATATTTAATAGATCTTTTGCATTCGTTTTTCCAAATTATGAAGAAGTAATATTAATCCTATAAAAATATTATTGAGTTCAGACATAACTGTCAGTACAAATTTTTAACGACTTATTTTTAAAAATTATTGTTCTCTTTGCAGATTCACATGTTACAAGGACTATTAAAAAGCGTAAACGTAACAGAACCGCTTACACAACAGAACAGCTGAGAATGCTGGAAAGAACTTTCTCGAGATCAAAATACATAGATGCAGAACGTCGCAAAGAACTTGCGGAATGTTTAAATATTGGAGAAAAATGTGTTAAAGTTTGGTTCCAGAATAGAAGGATGAAGGAGAAGAAGGAGTCATCATTGTCGAGTGATTCGTCAAGTGAATCTTGTGCTACAGAATCTATAAGCCCACCTCCAGAGAGTACAAGTGGCACAGAAAGTGAATACAACTGTCCAGCCTTTAACCATAACCCAACTCAACAGATACCCCATTATGGATATTACCAACAAAACCTTGCTTCGGAATCTCAAATACCGTATTATCCACAGGGCACGTCTTATACTCACTATCTTCCTTCATTCACAAGTGATTTTTTCAGAAATGATAGTAATATATATCCCACCCAATACTATCCTTATACTGCGCCTGAATACAATTACACAAACATTGAACAAGTTGATCAGAAACAAGAAACAGGTAATAACTGGTCGGATACTGCGTTTGAGTTGAATTTCCTCTAAATTTTTTTAGAATATCTTGTAAGTATATAATTTGGGAATTATTTATAAATTACTTTATGTAATAATATAAGCTTATTACATGGCGTTTCAATTAGTGGTTGTTACGTTAGTACGCTACTCAGTGAACTATTTATAATGATCCTTAATTAATTAAGTTTTTAATGATTTTATTTTTAATTATAAGAAATTATTTCTATGTAACATAACTATAAGTTAATATTTGAATTGAATATTTAATTTTAAATATTTGAATTTGTTGAATTATAAGTTAATATTTTTCTATTTTTATTTTCTCTTAATGCTTGACAAATTATTATTGATGTTATTTTCTATCTGTACAAATTCTTTCACTGTTTCCTAAGACATTTTATATCCTGTTAGAAGAAATGAAATTATTATATAATGTGTTTTTATTTTTTCATTTCATAGTTTACTTTTATAATTTATATTATAAGTTAGACATGTATATTATAATGGAATAAATAAATAATTAAAAATTTTAATTAAACAATATCGGTTGTTTATTTATTTACGACCATCATAAATTTCAACCTTTTTTCTCTCATAATTATAAATAATATAAACAAAAATTAATAATCTTTAATGAATCATAAATTATTCAAAATTATTACTAAAGGGCATAGTCAATATGTATTTTGGTGGTACGGTAGGTACATTGTAAGGTATATAAGGGGACATTTCCTGCGTATTATTAGTTTTACAATTACATTTACACTGATCTTTCGGAAGATTCTGCTTGAGTGGCATATATCTGTTATCATAAGTCATCATTTGCGACGGATTTATTATGTTGGGTACTACAGACAATGTGTTCACAGGTCTCCAAACTATGTTACCTGGTATAGATGGATGTTGGACTAACGGATTTACGCGAAATGCCGCATAGCTTTGATCGTTTGGTATTTGATAATAATACTGCTGGCAAACTCCTGGATTTGAAGATTTTAATTTATAGTCCATAGGATTTCTTTCTTTCACTTTCATATTTTTTAACTTCTGGTTCACTGGATTATTCCCTGCCAGTAATTTTGTTCCACATATATTTTTATGTAATAAGTTAACATTTGTTGTTCCATTTACATCTGTCGGTTTGGCTTTAGTAAGATTCGATTGTGATATTTTCACGTTTTCCAAATTCCTCCCTGCAGTACTTTGCTTTTCATGAACTGATTTAGAAAATTCCTTAGAACAATTTATAATGTTGTTGGAACTGCTAGCTGTTTTATCTGGACATACTCCCATTGGTTTCAATTGATATAAAAAATGGCCAGAATGGGAATGAAAATCAAAAGTTTTAGCGTCTATATTGTCATCAGTAAGATTTAAATTAATTTTGCTTTGTCCCTCACTCACAATGTCCTTACTAAGAGACTCCTTTTTCTCCTTCATTCTTCGATTTTGAAACCAAAACTTTACAGTCCTCTCGGGAATGTTTAATACACTTGCAATTGCTTTTCTACTTCCACTTTCGATGTATGGAAATTTTTGAAATTGTTTTTCTAAATATTTAATTTGCTCAGTTGTGAATGCACTACGAAATCTTCTAGTTTTCTTCTCATGATAATGTCTTGATAAACCCTGTAACAATGGATTTAGTATAACTACCGTACATCAACAATATTTATATATTATGTAAGTGTGTTGAATAATAAAACTTATTTTGAAAAACACTTTCCATGTTCGAAAATAAATAACACATTTACAAGTTTTTATAAAGTAATATTAAATTCTGGAGGCTCGAATACTGATGAAAAAACTTTATGGAGGAGTAAATTACTATATTAAACAGTTTCTTTTATGTATACAATCAAAATGTTGCTTTTGTTGCTATATAACCTAATTTTTCGTTCCATAAATACAAAAAACTTACAATTTCCTGTACATCATGATGTGGAAGTATATCTGGATTGTCATTTGTCTTAAATTTCTTCTCATTAGCCAACTGCTTTAAAACCGAATATTTCATTTTAATTATTCACAGAATTATAATCACCAAACAAAATTTTTCTCCCAGTACTTACAGCGAAATGCGACTAAGAATTTATAAATAATTATAACGTTTATATAAGCATAATTTCGAAACATTAATAAATTGCCACCAAATGACTTAGTTGTGGACTTGTCATTAATTAATTGTTTGAAGTAATAACGATTAATTAATTTATCATATCATATCATATCAAATATTGGAACACTCATTATAACTAATTTTATTAATACACTCCTACATTAAA
Organism: Danaus chrysippus; assembly: GCA_916720795.1. NCBI lineage: Eukaryota > Metazoa > Arthropoda > Insecta > Lepidoptera > Nymphalidae > Danaus > Danaus chrysippus. The sequence continues at coordinate 8,889,873 of CAKASE010000079.1, forward strand.
TATTCCATTCAAGTGTTTGATTCCATATTTACAGATATGTAATTTTAATATGGTCTTAGAAGAGTCAAAGCGGCAGAAAATCTCATTAGTTATCTTTGTGACACAGATTTTTGTAAATATATTTGTTTTCTATACTTTACTTGGCTGCAAACAACAACGTTTTATTATAACAATACAGTATTATTTTACATTTTTATTTGCTGTTGTGTGCTCTTATTCTAATGAGTTTCTATAATTATCTTATTTTTAAATAAACTGCATTCGTAAACACACAAAAACTGTTGTTTTGCATTTAAAATAATTAGAGCTTTTATTTTTTCCGTTTTATTTATTCATGATAAATATATCGAAAATATATGTTCTTATTAAATATATTCTTATTAAAAGTAGATATCGTTTTAGTTTAATTGGCGTAGTATAAAGATAACAGTAATTAAAATAAGGGCACGTGAGATAACATAATTATACGATGCGATAGAAATAAATGTAGCTTAATAGCGTTAACTATGACACCTTAGTAGAATTATTAAAGTAATATTATTTAAAAATTCTACTTATATTAGTCTTTGTAAATAAAAAGTCATCAAGTTTGTTCTATAGCGTCGACGTTCGCGGGAGTAAATTCCTCTGAAAATCACTGTGCGTAACTATTAGAAGGCCAAGTTGTGAGAATGAACTTCTGTCCATAGCAAGCGGTGCTATGATAAGAAGTTACGGATGACATCAAGTCAAATAGTTCTTTAAAACACATCTGATTATACAGTAGGTAAAACACACACAGAAACCAGATCTCTCCTGAGACTTAAGGTTCAATACCGTTAGCACGAGATCAACAACAATCCTCGCATCTCGTTTTTGGACTGAGTCAAAAAATCCTAGTCGGTGTCAAAAAATCCTAGTCGGTGTCAAAAAATTCTAGTCGGTGTCAAAAAATCCTAGTCCAGACATGAAAGTGTAGGTATTCCATATAAAGGTTAGAATGCGAATTTATACATCAGTAATATTTCCTCCGGGCTAAAGTTCTTCCTCTCCCTATTCAGGACATCGAGTTTCTTAAAGTTCAACTTGGGTTTTTCAGGTAAGAGACTCCGCTGCTGAAGTCGCTAGAGATTTCGATATCAACAAGCCCAATTTTCTCGAAAGGGGTTGAGGTCTCATGGAACTGGCACCACAGTGAACCGGGTTTCTTGATTTTTTATAACTTCATGTGCAGGTTTGTGTAAATTTAAATTCAGAACATATTCTAGGTCACCATTTATTCGCTTATAAACAATTATTTAATTTTTATAATAATGATTTTGTGTATTTTGTTTATTTATTCCTAGATTAGATAGGAATTTTTAGATAAACTTATTATTATTATTAATATTAATATTTTTTTCCTTTATATAGCCCAGTCGATTAAATCAGTTATTTTATTTATTTTCTATTCATCGTTGTCATCTACTGTTTACTGTTTCTATACTTTAAATGAAAACATTGATTCAAATTTTCTAATGAGAAATGGGTAACGAACCCATTTTTTATACAACCTAAATATAATTAAAATCTAAAATATCTATCTTTTATTATTGCTGTTATAATATAATTTACAAATTATTTATTAGGTATCCGTTTTAAACCTATTCTACCTAAGTACTAACTGCGAAAGCAAAAGGTAATTATATAGATTAATTATTAACATAATAATTAATATTATATCACACAAAATTACAAATATATCACTGCTATAATGTGTTTTAACATAATAATGTGTATTAAATGTATCAAACACAATTAATACCGATGGAAATTACAGAAGAAAAATATTTTATTCTCCCCTTTTAACTCCGTGCTTCATAAATTATTATTATCACTTTTATAGTTAGTATTATAACTCGAAAGTTCACTAAATTAAATGTAGGTTAAAAATGTAGAGTCTATGTTTTATGAAATACTTTATTAAATAAAAAAAGATATTAGCAATAACTTTGACATAATAGCTACTTATTAAAATTACAAAGTAATATCTTCAAAGTTCTTCATCCATATGAATGCTGCGGATCCAAGATAAATCCCAATTGTGACCATTAAAACCGTCTTTAGCAGCGTCGTTTGTACTAGTCTCTGACTGTGGAGCCGAATCTTGGGTCGTTTCTTTGGAATCGATCAATTCAATTTTATTGTTATGACACTCTTGCATTTGCACGTTCATTTCTGGTTCTTTAATAACAAAATTCTCGACTATATCAGAATTATTCTCCGCCATGTACGTGGTATATGTATTAAGAACAGATTCAGGAATACTATCTACTAATTGGACTTCATCAGTCGGCATCGCCAGAGGAGTTGATGTAACTGGATATTGTTCAATGTAAATATTACTTCTGCTGTATAAATTTTGCGGATATTGACCATACATGATCATCTGTCCAGGATATTCGTTGTGATCAGAAAGTTCTGTAGTACTTGAAGCTTCAGTGTCCTCAAGACTTTCAGCTCTATCTTTCTTTTCCTTCATCCTTCTATTCTGGAACCAAATCTTAATGGTACGCTCGTTTAAATTTAATATCTCAGACAGTTCGATACGACGGCTGCGATCAAGATATCTATTCCTTGTATACTCATTTTCTAGTTCCATCATTTGAGAGCTAGTGAATGCTGTGCGAATCCGTTTTGGTTTCTTTACACCACCACTTAACGGCTTATTCCCGTTCAATGGCCTTGTTACTAAACGATTGCTGCTATTAGTTGCATTACTCCAAGTATTCAAAGTCCCAATAGTTCCTCGTGGACCCAAATACATAACTCCTGTATTTGGAAGAGCAGTTTGAGATGGCTCGTATCTAATTTCTTGTCCATAAATCGGATTCGGTGGACAAGTATTTATATAATTTGGATTATAAGTCATAGGGACGTTGCAAGAATTTACATTAGCACTTGGAATATCAGGTGCGTTGTAGATAGCACTGGTGTTGTTATAATTAATTTGATTAACTTTATATTGTGGTGGTTCTCCGGTTACAAAATTCTGCAAAAAAAAATACATGTATTAGTTTTATTTTATTATTATAGAAGATTGCTGAAAGAAAGTCTTTTCTTGGAATATTATACGATTATTCAAATGAATTACCGTCTCGTTCCGAGGTTGTAGATTATTGCTTGCTAGCCACTGGTCATCACTGGCATTACTAGGACTGAAAACTGGCTGAGCTGCATTCGAAATTGATGTTGAGACTGACATTTCGAAAATATTCTTAACCAATTGTTCCTTCGCAGTGTAAGTTGAGAAGGTTCAATTACTTTTAATTGCTTTGGTTAAAAAGTTTCCCTTATATATACCCCTACTACTCGTACCTTTAATTAGATTAAGGTTCACTTTAGCCGAGGTGACCATATTAGTTAATTAGGTGTTATTATTTAGAAGGTTTTGATTTTAAGTGCAAGTTTATATTGTTTTGGTTTATTATTATAAATTTAAAATGATATACATTCTATAGATAGTTTTAAATTAAAAATCATTATATTTATTTCATGTTTTGCATACATACTCACAGATACTTTCTGATATTACTTATTCCATATGTACAGTATATGTTTATATAAATTTGTGTCACTTAATCCTTTTTATGTTCAGGGTATTAGGACAAAAAAGTGATTTTATGATAGAATATCCTAGGGGGGGTCTGAAATGTTTGTTAGCTGTAATTTTTTTCACTTGGAAATTTTTAAAGGGTTTTAAGATTCTTTATAAATCTGTTCCTACATTTATGTACATATACATTTATCACAATATTTTGAATAAGTAAAATGAGAAGAGTATTTACTAGATAGATAGCAGATTATTATTGAATCTTGTAATAAAAAGCTGCTGTAATAATTATTTTTGTAAATATAATGCTCAGTTCAGTACAAAATCTTGAATTTTTCTGCACCAATAAAAAAAATATAACATTTATATACAATATTTAACGATCAATAATTATATATCATAAAGAATCTTTTTACTGTAATAGATGTTTAAATGTTTATGTTGCAATTGATAATTTATCTTTGGTTTTCATAATGATATAATTAGGCGTAGTTTGAGATGCGGTCAGCTTCCAAATTTACGTCTACTAAACATATAAATAACTTTATTATGTATTCTACTTTTCCTCTTAATGCTTCATGAATAGATTTTCTTTTCTTAAGCGCCCTCTAGCTTTACGCTTTCAAAATATCAAGCAACCTTTCAAAGTAAAATGAGTTTAGGTTCTCTCATGAACAATACATTGCATGACACTCCATTTATAAGCTACAAATAAATTAGTCCTTTCTTATTTAATGTTTTTTTTTTTAACTTAATAAAATATATTGAACTATACTATTTTAAAATTATTAAAATACTTATTCGTGAGCGTAGGTAGTTCCCAGAGCCTACAAGATGGCGCCAGAAGTATTGATGATAACGAATCTGAAGGTTTGTTGGGTTTTAGGATATTTTTCTTACTTTATAAAGAAAACGAATGTTCAACGAATGTTCAACAAAGATTTTTGAAGAATTTATAACAAATATCTATTTTGTAAAACAATTACAGGGTGTGGAGCTCTCATTAAATTATTTAGTTAAATATTCCAGTTAAGAATTAAATACATATCAAGAAGTAAATACAAAACAAGACTATACTTATGAGCCACAATGTAAAGCTTTATTATGTGAGATGTTTATACTTATTATTTAATATACTTGTTTCTTCTATAAATATGAATATTACATGAAGTCCACATTTTAATAAATAACTCCTCAACCTAATAATAATAATATGTTCTATAAAACATCCATTCTCTTAGAATGATACACAAACCATATTATACCCGAGACACATTGAAATCATTGCTAAGGCAACAGTTGACGAATGTGGAATATTTCGGCAAAGTACTTTTACTGTGGCCTATGCTTGAGTTTGCTTATATTGAATAAACGTGAGTTGAATGGTGGCATAGGGTTGTCACGTGCTCTAATAAATAATAATATAAATAAAATATACAATTTATTTTATACTCTAAAAATAAATTATTTGTTATAGGTACTAATGCGAGTAGAAGTAGGTAAATTTTTGGAGGCGGAGCTTATTATAAGTAAAGGGTGTTAGGGAAGCTGTCAATCAGCACCAGTAAACAAAGCTCATTTGTATATTTTGTTATTCTAGTTCCGTTTTCTTGTTTACCATTTTTCTATTTGTTTGAATATTCTTAATTATTTTGTTTACGTCTTTGTTCCATCAGCTGAGGTCTTAAATCTATTGTTCTTTTATTGTTTTTGAAATATGAAAAATAATTAAGGGTTAAATATGTTGACAATATTTGGTAGAAAATATTTGGATAAATAAAATACTTTTGTTATGTATACAACTTATATTATTAATGCTTACCCATAGTATGTTAAAGTTAGGTTAGGTTATTTATTTTCATAATTACATATCATATACGTAACAGTAGAACAAAATTTACAATCACGAATTGTTTATTTATATTTTTTTAAATATCTATACATAATCAAGACCATTTAAATTACAGAAATTTGTAGTCTTCCAATATTCTTAAAACGCCTTTTACAACTTTTCAAAATCTCACAAAGGCATAAGGTTTCAACTCAATTAAAAATTATTAATAGCGCAAATAAAACATCTTTGAAAAATATTTAACAATTAAAATATGACTCATGAATTATATCAAACACGGAATGCATTAGAAATATTTTCTTCAGAAATTGCGTATAGGACAGAATTTTATATACCTATCACTTTAAAGACAAAATAATTATATTACCTATCTGTTTTCTATGAATGAGTACTAAAATATTGAATGTAGTAAATTTTATATTAAATTTTATTATAATTTATTAAAATTATTTGTTTATTTGTACAACCCTATACTCTGGCACGACGTAGATCATCAATCATGCCGGGAAGACAATCACAACGCACATCTGCCGCTACTATCGACACTCGATCCCTACGCAAATACCATTCGGTAACGGTAATTATATCTGTAGTTTTAATTAATGACAAATTTATAAGCATAGTTTTAAAAAAAGTACGACTAGAACCCAAAAAATAAAAAAAAATTCTGAATAAATCGTGCAATGAAAATTCGCTTCTATTTAGAGACTTGGATATTTTTTGATTGTTCTATAATTTTTTATCTAAATAGACGAAACGTTTTTTGTGATTATGTTTTATTATTAATGCTAAATAATGAAAAAATATGTATGATGCGTAGAATGTTTAAAAAAAACTCTCATAAAAGCTAGTAAAATAACAGTAGGATAGTGCTATTAAAAATATAAAAGAAATAATGATTATTCTTATTCATTATGGCTTATATAAAATTATAGGACATTAAAATTCCAAAGTTGTAGTTATACTAATTGTACAATATTTTAATTACGAGTTGAATCATTACAAATTAATTGATTTTTAATCATAATTATTAAATTTAATTCATACATATAATTAGTTGACTAGGCAATTACACGTTATTAAATTCGCAAGTATTGCATTAAGTGTTAAGGTAATTTATTAATGAAACTATTACTATATTGCAATTAAATCTAACGCAACTTACAAGTCTTTGGTAAATAATATTTTTGTTTTATATCGCAAGGAACATTTCTTTACTTATCTATCATAACGGAACAATATCGCGGTTGTATTCGTTGTGGATAAAACTATACTGTAATTAATAAAACCACGATAAGATTGCGGTATAAATTGAGACTTTAATGTGTTACAATTACGATAATCTTTGCATTAAGCTACATGACGTTGAAACTGCCTTTATATTAATAAATCTTACTCAACCCTCTCTAAGCGCGACTTTTAATCCGCCCGCCGTATTCACCTTGTTATTTTCTCGTAAAAAATCACTTTCCATATTTCACTAGTGGAAAAATTGTAATATCGCGGCCTACGGTGCCGTCTTAATAATTTTTTTTTTCATCCAATGAAAATGACATTCTGGCGTCACGTGTGACATTGATGAAAAAATATAAAAGAAATGACGGCATCGAACCGAGCGAAGACCCACTTATATTCGGTGTTCCTTGTTTATATGCGCTTAGTATGAGGAACCCGAATAACCATATGCTGCCGTTTGACATATTACTGTTGCTACGTTTTATTGTATAAGCAAAAAGGTTCATAGACTTATAATATATGAATTTCATTTAAAAATATATACCTACATAGAAAATACGTCATAGATAGTTAAGTTTTCGTAAAACTTTTCAATTAATATAATGAATGTGTATTGTTTATAATATAATAACACTCGCGGTACAGATTGCATTTGACAAATGACTGTCATTATTTGACAGATGATAGGAAGATGGCGACATGTCAACATGTTGTACTTTGTTTATTAAACCACACCCCGAATCAAATTCACAAGGAAAATGTAACAAAGAGAATACATATACTGGATTTATATACATTTTTTAATAATGTCTATATTATTTTTATTTTAAATCTAGTTTTAATAAAGTTATGTATCTTCTTTAAGAATACCACAATGTAACAATCAATGAAGTATTTATATTTTAATTCTACTATATACATATCTTAAACAAAAACATATAAATTAAAGTATAAGTTGTACCAATATTACGATTAATTAAAGTGGCTAATTACAACGTACCTACTATTTGAAACACACCTATATCTTCAGGAATTAATTTAAACTTATAGGCACGTTGTTGCTATCATAAGCGTTATAGTCAATACTCGTTTCTATCTAATTATATAAATAATTAATATTAAATAAAGAATTTGACTTGCGGTTAGAACAAAACGAATGTCTTAATGTTTAATTATGTTGCGGGATCGTATGCGGGCATTTCAATCGATATTTATAAAGATTGTTAGTAGATGATTAGCATCCCTGTAAACCGTCGAGTGAGGAGAGCCGAGCGTGATAAATAGTCAAAGGCTGGCGATAGGCCAACCTCGCGGAATAATCAAATTTTGTTCTCCACGTTGGCTTCAAGAGTTTGTCTTTTATGGATTTTGTTCCCCCTAACAAGATGCTCGAGGGTTTCGTTGCGGTTGCTTGAATTAAATTGTCGTTGATAAAGTCCTCTTGCCGCTCTGTTATTTCTTGTTGAAGCTTACAATAGATAATAAATGGGAAAAAGGGTATGCAAATATTATCTCCGGGATATGATATATTTTAATGATCTCTCACTTGTACAGTACAGTTGATCACATAAAGGTCGAGAGGAGAGATGTTTGTTGTGTCCATTAATAGCGCGGGTGATGTTCATTCTTGCAGAAGTTTACAGCTCATGTTTGGTTAACAATCTTTATAAATAAACCGAACCCATTGCCTATTCATGACCGGGCAGAATTCGTCCCCCTCCCCGCTGTCAGTTCACCCCCGGTATCAAACAAGCCCCTTCATGTCAAATACTCCTCGCCCGCGTCTGTCAAACTCTTCGCCAGCGTTTGACAGGGATCCTCCCTAGCCTGCGGGGCGGTGGAGTGCCACCTTACGAGTTTTATACCATTGGAAAGTATACTCTAAATTATTGGTGTTAAAGTTCGATTTCTATAGTTTCGTTCGTAACCACCCCCGCCGATCGCGCGGCTGTCATGAGTCTAGGTGCAGGCGCCACGTCGAATGATGGATGACGTCAGGGAAGGTCGGCAGCATCACGCGTCATTCATGTGTACACAGGCGTAAGGGATACGTTTTTCGCGTGACGATATAATATTGGTGATATGCAAATTTCTCTGTCCGACTCCCGTCAAACTGCTGCATGTAGACAATCGCTATCCGAATATGTTTTTAAATTCTAACAGACATTCTAAATAGAATGATAAATATGTCGTACATCCTTCAATGTATGTATGTTATGAACGACAATGAAATATAAAAAAAAATCCAAGCAATATTCGTCCTTCGCCTTAATCATATCATATTGGATATGGTACCTAAATTGTAAACAAAACAGTCGCTTAAGGATGTAGTTAAACTCACACCATTCCAAACTTGTTCGTCTAATATAAACTTTATGAAAATTAAATATTTCAATCGGAACAGCGAGGAGATGTTTCGCGGAGTGGGGATTACAAGAAATTTGCATTATTTAATGGATACTGTGCGTGAGGATTTGTCACGAACTTCACTGGTTTAGTTTGCTTTGCCATTTTGTTCACTGATTTTGATTGATTGTTTGTTTCAAACTTTACGAACATTTAAAAAGACAACTCATTTTATATAAATAATGACGTGTTTTAAATTCTAATCTTATTGTAAGTAGTAGATAACTTTGGTTATTTTATAGATTAGAATAAGATTTGTAAGTTCAAGTGCTGTAGTTGAAGCAAGCAAGTTTTAAAGTGCGCGCAATTGTTTGGCGTGCTTTATTTTTCCCTTCTTTATTTTTCATGAATAAAACAACAGATTTCTACTTCCGTCGGGTAACTTCTCCCTCCCACCTTCGATTTATTCCTCGGATAAAGAAAACTTCCTTTAAAAAAGCAAGAAAAGTTCCCTTTAATATTTACCGTCTGTTAGCTATCTCGTGGTTTAGCTTTCATATTATGCGCATTTAAAATTATTGTTTTATTTTTTGTTTGGAAAATTATTTTCACAGTTCACTTCAACTTAAACATTCTGAATAGCAACTACCTAAGAAAAATATTAATAATAAATAAATGAATTACACAACATAGGATATATTGTATGCAACCATAGTTAAGGTCGGATTTATAATTTATAACAAACTCTCATAGTATGCACAGTTCGAATCATTTATATAGAAATGTGAAAATAATTTAACAAACAGCATAAATCGTCGACTTTATCAAATACATCTCGATAACAATTTTATTATTCACACGTCTTCACGGTGAGCCCATGTCTGAATAGAAAACGTAGTTCCAAGGAATATTATTATATATTATCCTTGATCATAAGTTTAGCTACGCTATGGCAATATTATCTGTCATGCGGCTACGCATAGTCACTGCTCATTTGTAATTCTAATGCACATGATAATAGTTGAACGTCTAACACAAGGGAAATAACCTGTAATTTTTATTATCAATGTATCTATACAGCTGTAAGTCGTGATATCTATTCATTCATATAAAAATACATGAAAAGTTTTAAATTAAAATAGGATTTAAGTGTACACTTATCTCATAGAAATGTAAACTTATCTATAGATACAATCGGCGATCTATCAAGCTGTACTAGTGACACGTTGTAAGCAATTTAAACTTAAAATCCGACCGCCAACCAACCCCCCGCTTTTAATACTTGCGGATCTGTATTCGATTAAGAATTTTGAATTTGGTAATCGGGTCAATAAAATGTTGTATAGATATTTTTTATATTGGCTGTGTATAGAAAATATGGCAAGAATAATTCTCTTTAATATAAAAGCTTCTTGATATTATTTATTATCAAATTATACACAAATAACTATTACATAAATTGCATACCTAAACATTTTTTTACAACTGTAACATATTAATATAATTATAGAAGATTCACCTGTACCTGTAAGTTGTTAAAATAAACATTGTAGATAAAATGTACCAACATATTACAAAATGTTATAAAAAGCACCAAAGATATAAAATACAACGCAATCCGTCTTTGACATTTTCTGAAAAAAAATTGTCTCAATTCTCACGAGGAACCCTGAAAAGTAACTTTTCCGAGCTCTTATAAATGTATTTATATATCACTGTAATTGTTTTTCGTTAGAAAAGATTTCCATAAATATTCATGTTGTATTAGCATGCAGGGTAGCTCCCGTGTGTGTGTCATTATTTCGCCATTTGCTGCAAAAAGCGCACCTCTCCCCGCCTCTGGTAAGATTCTCCACCGACTCCAAATCAGAGTTTAAATCAATTTAATCCAATATTTGAAACATACCTTTCATTGAATAATTTTGTTCATAGTTTATATTAATTAGAAGTACAGAAAATTCTTTTAAATATATTAACCGATTGCGCCCTTAAAAACCAAGAAAGTTTTTAAATTAAAGAAGCAGAAGCACATACAATAAATTTATTTTGTTTTAAAAAAACCGTTTCATAGCCGTTTAAGCATTCGGCTGAATTAATAAACGGATCTACGCCCACCGAAGGGCAAAAGAAATTATAATCCTTTCTTTTAAAATGCAGTGAGGTGGTTCTTAAAAAGGTTTGCGGGAAATCTAAAATGTCTGCCCCGGCAATTAGTGATCCGGGTAAAATTAAAACAATGAGGATAGGGAACGAGGACCACGCGACGATTTTAGTACAACAGGAATAAAAGAATACTTGAAGTTTAGGTAGGCGAATTAAAATTAATTTAATCTTTAAATAAATATACAAATAGATGGAAAACAACAACAGTATATTAAACTATGATAAGACAAAGACATTGTATATCTCAATTGGATTAATAATATTAGGTTTATAGGAAATATCTGCAGCCTCTCTAAGAGGGCCTATGGGCTAGCATACCATTACTCTTATCCCAAGTTCGCTCGGTCACACAACATACGGAGCGTTCCGTATTTAGCATTCATTAATTTTCGCACGTGATATTATGAAGGTAGGTTTATCTAATAATAAAAAACTGGACACGCTTCACATACAAAGTGACTATGGCTACAAGTATAATTTGACTGTATCTAGTTTCCACGTTTAAAATATCTAAATATTGGGAATTCCAATGTATATGTAATTATATAACTTTTAGTAAAAGCATTAACAAAATCGCCCAGCGACATCTAGTTACTAGCTCTGTAAATAGCGTGGCCCGCTAAGGATACATCAATATCAATGATCAATTATTTGCCAATAGATGTCGCTATAATTTAACTATGTACGATATTAGAGTAGCACATTACATTTCAAAGTTGGAAGAAAATCATTTCTATCAAAATTATAAGTATGTTAAATCATTTTCATCACAATTTCATACTGATCACCATCAAATTTAAACAAATGAAGTCTGTATACGTACATAAAGGACCAATAAATGTACCTACATACAGATATCGTTATTTTATCAAAAATTCTGTTCGACATAATTATTTGACTGTATACTTAGTAATTTTAAAATGTAGAATCCATATTTAAATAATGGCAGAAAATTAATGCCAACGTAACAATTATTTTACTTAATTAGTTATACAAAAAAAATCAATCAAATCGGGCCGTCTGCTCGTTTGCCACCTTTAACATAAAAAAAATCAAAGTAAAAAAAAAGACGAATCGAAGTGTTAACGCAATTATAATAGAAAATGTTAAATGTAAATAATTTCAAATTAATATACTGATATTAACATTACATCTATTAATACAATTTAGTGTGAGTATTAAAAATAACAATCATAGCTGGTTTAATAACCATGGCTCATGCCAAGGAAGGAAAATTAATTAAAGATGGTGTACCAAGGAAATTACAAAAGATGTTATTATAACATTTTTATATTATGGTGGTTGTTTTTCGAAATTTCGTCTTGACAAGATAGCGCTGTCTGTTTCTAAATTCTTGTATTAGGTTTAAGGTTAATTAATATTATACCTAAGTATTCGTTTATTCCCAGAGAGGGTTGATGTCAGGCAGGCGGGCCGGTCGTAAAAACAATTAGCCAAAAACTATTCACAACATGTAAGGCAGACCCTGGCTAAAGCTGGGGAATTTCCAGGAAGAAGAAGATATCTAAGTATTCGTTTAAACTTTGGCAGTTGATATTTTTAGGTTTCTCAAGACCCACCGTCTATGTTGTTCAAAACAATTATTTATTTGATAATTTTATCATAGTAAGGAATATTGAACAATTTGACACTCATATTACATCGTTATTATCATAAAAGTTAGGAAAAGGCTGAGATTCACAAATGATTTTTGTATGTGAAGTATATTAAAAAATAATATAGGTAAGAACTTGTAAAAATTTTTGTTCCGAGGAATTACTTTAAGATGATCAACGTTTTGGTCGAATTTCTAAACTTGATGATAACTTGATATATAACATATGAAAATTGATTTTCATTATATTTTTTTATTTTATTATTTCATTAGCTCAAAAACTCGACATACCAACGAATTCGACAAGTATTAAAAGTAATTCATGGAACACAAAAACTGATATTTTTGATAAATATTTCAATCATAAATGTTTAAAAATAAAACGTCGGATCTACAAAATGCACTAGCTATTAAAATATTTAGTAAAGATAAACACAATTATCCACAAATAATAAACTAGGTCCAAATATATTGAACTTTGACTGAAATAAGAAAAGATAGATTATAATTGGGATTTATAAAATTGTTGTGTTCTGAAACTAATATTTTTTCGGATTATACCCAACTTTATTTTTACTACTAAGAAGATAAACTTAATAGCTTTAGAATTAATTATAAAATCAACGAAACATGATCAATATTTACAAATCTCACTCCTTATTTCGTAATCTTATACATACAAAAAAAATTACTTGGCAAAGTACCCTAGATGTTGCTTCCCTATGTCACCCCGCCTTTTGCATCATTGGACTTCTATAATAATAATACATTATAAATATATGTATATCTCACTCAAATCAATAGCTCCAATTCGCATTTGCTTGTCTTAATTTGAATACATAATGGTTTTATTTATTTTATATAGAAACTTATACTAAATTGAATTCAATAAAGCAAGATTTTTAAAAGATCTTTAGAAATGCCCTGGCTGCCAATACGAGCTGAGTAAAATGAAGATACCCCTTCATATTCCGTTATCAGTGAGGCGACGAGTTTACGAGCAATCAGCGCGCCAGATAGCGCTATGACGTCACATCCGCTTCCCTTCCTCATCCCGAGTCCGCAGTGCACCTTGAGACATCAAAATATATTAAGTTTTAATTTATAAAAGCAAAAAATCCTACTTTTCATGTCGCAACTTCAAGAAAATAAAGTCTTCCTAAGCAAACATTTCTAAACCTAGATTAAGGTGATAGTAATTCTGAGAACTGATATTATAATTAATTGATAATATTATTTAAATATCATTATAAAATACTCAAGTAATAATTCAATATGAGATAATTTCTCTTCGTCAAATTCTAAGCTGCTATTGTTGTTCGCTGACGTTTAGTGACAATCACCCTCTGCAAGGAAGACAAAGCTTTGATGGTACTGAATATCTATGATTTTCCTCTAAAAAACAATCATACATACTCTTTTTTATATATTATCCACCAAAAACATACTCGAAATAAGTCTTCTTGCAATATATCTAATAGAAACCTCATGGATTCGTATAAATGAAAACATTCTATTGTATTCGAATAAAAGATATAAAAATGAGTATAGTTACATGAATTATTTGGTTCGTAGGTAGTAAATATTTATCTGTTACATAAAATCATTCCAATTAATATTATAATGTCTATATAAAGTTATTTGTATTCGGAGTACGTTGAGCATGACAGCGCACAATCAATGCGCTATCACCGCTGTAATAAAGACATCATTATAATTGTTTTAATGGCCAGTCATTGCATAAATGTTGAATATCTTTTATTTAAAATAACATTAGCCGGTTAGTTGTCCGGTTGTTATTTGAGATTTTTATCGTAAAAGCACTGTATCATTGTGAGATAATAAAGGCGAATGACAAAGTATTATTCGCGGTTATTCATTTCCCGCGTATAGATTCAGCCAATCTCAGCGGGATACCAGAATTTTCCGAAAGGGATTCGAGTACAATTGGATTTTTGGTTAGAAAACCGGAATAATACAAACGGGTATCGTACTGAAATCTCTGATTTGAATCGTTCAAGGCTTTCGCGAGAATTGGGGATGCGAAGGTATTTTTCTCGCGAAATGCTGTATCATGGTGTTGAAGCGAAACCGGCGCTGGCAACACCCGACACATCTGAATATATACAACTATATATATTTACAATATCATCCTTATTAAAAATATTATTTTTTATATTTCAACTTTCATTAAATTTTAACGAACTTTTATCAAACTTCAATTGTTTGAAATCACTTTGGTTATTGCAATAAAGAATAATATAGCCATTATTATATATAAAAACGTTACTTTCTTTATAAAATCTGAATAAATATCCATATTTTGTCATAAATTCTGAAACAGCTTTGTGTAAAGTGAGACATGTGCTCATTATGTTTATCTGTTTGCCGGAGCGACGCACGGCCGCTCAAATGGGATAAGGCGGCTTTGTGATTGCTCGCTGCTGATTCTAAGCACTGCCTCCGAAAGGATGCCTTCTTAATGTAGCTGGATTACAATTGTTATCCTCCTTGTGATATACGAGAAACACGAACATTATATGTGTACATATACAAATAAATTTTCATATATTTATTTTAAAATGTTTGAATTAAAAGCAATAGTGAAGTTATGTAGAATTGATTTTGATAATTCATTAAATGCTTTATGGATAATACTAAAATATTTTATACTTTAAAGCCTTCAAAAAGTCCACAAAACAATTCAACTGCCTAAGAATGTATGAAAATTCTCATAGAATTTTAAATCCGAATTGAATAGCATGAAAAATCTAGAAAATATTACCTAAATAACTTCAAACTAACTGTACTGCGTTCTTTAATGTCCAGCGGCACTACAAAGGCAAGGCGTGACCTCAGAGGCGTGAGAACGGTGAACCGCCCGAGAGTCTATCTCCCCCCTTACCCCCCAAATACCCCCCATACCCTCCCTCATACCCCGCCTCATCTGACCACACATAACATGAGGTCAACGGTAAGGTCCAATAGAGATGTTGCCGGCCGAAGATATAATTCCAGAATAATTATCTAAAACACATTAAATTGTACTCGGAAATCTAACGTAATCGTAATGGCTTATTTGTATAAAAAATTATGTATTGTTAATCACTGTGATGTATACTGAGAATTTATATTTCAGTTCGATGAATGACTTGGAATTTTCATAGATATTTTTCCTTGTTGACTATCCCAAGAAAGGAGAATGTCGATGTTAAAAAATACGAAACATATGACATTTAATTCGTTTTTCTTTTACACCTTTAATTCTATTAAACGCCGACCTCATTAAGAGGAGGTTAAAGCTTGAATTTTGGACGAGAATTGATGACCATCATACGTCATCGCCCTCTCAATAAATGTTATTCAAAAGCGCAGGCTGTGGACTTGCGTTTAGCTTTGAGGCATTAAAAGCAAAGAATTATTTTAGAAAATGTACAGTCCACATAATATATCATGGACTTTTCATTATTGTATACAGATTTTACTACTGGAAACATTTAGAGATCTACTAAAACGTATTTCGTGTAACAAACGCGTACAGTTAAATATCGTCAAAATGAAATACATACATATATATCGTCGTTCATATCGCAGTTCAAATTTAAAAAGCTTTTTTTATGACAGCAACCTTTTAATATATATTTGAATCAATAGTTAATAAACATTTCTATTTTAATAAAGAATTAATACTACAATATCTGTTTATTCCATGCGTCTTTACCTACTATTGAAATTTCTAATCAACAATGTACATATAAGAATTTATATTTTAAATTTTCTTCTAATTATTTTATGCTTCATATCACTGTGAATCTGCTATCAAGTTTTTCAATATAAGTTAAAAAAACAATTTTAAATTAATTGTACTAAAATATTACAAGGATTTTTTGAGTTCCAATTTGTATAATTACTATCTTTACTTAAATTTAATTATTTAACTAAATATGATTTCAGTATCTTAACTTAACATTTTTTATCATTCTTCTAATTAGAAAAATATACAAGATGCACAAACGCTGCTTGCTACTTATCGCATAGATTTTTATTGAACAGGTCATATCAAAGACTCATATAAACTGCAGTATTACTATATTCTACTTTAATTTAAATACGATATTTCACTTGTGTCTGCGCATTCTTATTAGTTTGTTTCAAAGCAACAATTGTTTTTTTATGAAATTATATATTTTTTAAGAGTTGTGGTAAAGTTTTCTTTCCTTATAATGCCAATTTAAACAAATGTAGTAAGTAAGTTTGAAAAGTTCGAGCAGCATTTCTATGCTTCTTTATAGAATCTCAAATCTTCTTTTCTTTTCGAGCAGCACTAGTGTAAAGCATAATACATGAAATATAATGTATAGATATATTATTTAATTTATGATCTGTGGAGGAACCTGAAAAGCCAGTCACACACAAAATAAAACAAATTTATCAACATTCAAATTCAAACGATCAAGTAATGAGTTGTTCTTTAAAAAATGTATAATAATTTGTATCCGAGCTTACCAAAACCGAATTAGTCTTGAACCCCGAAAGTTTTCCACGCTCTATTAAACAATTTAGACGCTCTCTCTAGATAAATGAGTTGGCTGACAGTCAACCAAGTTTATTATATAGCATTTAATACGTTCCTTTATTATGTGTCATGTCAATATTTTGTCACGAACGCTGGACATGTACTAATGTCGTCATTAATATGTTTAAAGCGAATTAACGCGGCCGGCTTTGATGTTACACGTTTCGGTTGGCATATTAAGAATAGGTGTCAAAACAATATTTTAATTTAATGGACATTTATTGTTATTAACACGTGAACCGGAACAGAGTTATGTTGTTTAAAATGGAAGGAATGAAAAAGAATTTTAATTAAGTCAAGTCGTCGTAAATGAAGCTTGAAAGACAAATAAGTAATAGAATTATATTTCCGTTTGTTTAAATTACACATTAAAATTTTAAACCAATTCTTATTATTCTTTGCTCGTCTACCCTTTGTACATTATGACTATGACTCCGACTGTTTATTCTCGAATTGGTTTTTAATTTTTAATTCATATTTCTTGCCAGTTTGTATGGTTTTATTATTATTATTATTATTAAAATAAGGTTATACTTTCAAACACTTCAACCAAGAAATATATGCACGGTTTACGGTTTGGTTAATATTTTGAACCATGTTTAGGTACGTCTTATTTGTTTCACTCAATGTAAAACATAATTATTATACTCAAGAAGCTAAGAAAAGTTAAGTGAACGCAACATTTTAAAATATTATATTCATTTACATTATTAATACATAATATAAGTATTCTACATAAAATTTGTACTTTATAATTCACACATAAAGTTTTTGTTTCTGAAATTACTTAGGTATACATTTCTGTTAATATAAGTTTAAAAGTATTTTTTTATATTGTTAGTAGGTAACAGTATGAGTTGGAAAGCCTATTTAAAATCAATATTTAGTTATTAAAGTCCGTTTTTTCAGAGTTCCAACACAGTTATTTTAATTATTTCTCAGTACACAGTGTATATAGCGAGCAATATTTTAATTGTAAACGCACGACACGCCCACCGGTCACGCAAGATCGCGTTTCGAAATCTACTCAACCTTAAACACAAAAACAGATCCACGATAAATAAGTTTTTTACACGAGACACTAAACCACAGAATGTTTAACATAAATTATAAAAACATTTACAAACAAACCAACAATATGTATATTTCGACGCCTTATTGGAATACGAACCAATCGCGATCGATTCCAATCGATATAGGAATTAAGTACACCTGCTATAAATTTAATTCCGTCAGAACTTTAATTCGTTTGCGGCCAATAGGAAAAAGTATATTACGGTGAACAAAAATGCTTATAAAAAAGGGACGCGTACGCATCAGACGGGGGGCGTTTCGGACCTCAGCTTGGTACAAATTCAACCTGTTCTTTTTATAGATACATTTAATATATCCTCTCCATAGACAGCTGCGTAAAACAAAAGCACATTCGCAATTTATCTTTTGTTAAAAACACCAGCCAGCCTTAGAGCTTAATAAAATATTGCAATATAAAAAGGTGTTGAAGATATATTAACAATAGTTTTTAATATGTTTTTAATTGCTTTGCAAAAAAACTATAATGATCTAGTATCAAAATCTGTTATTTTAAATTAAATTAACTTCTATTCTTATACAATAATATTGCAAAAATAATTATTATGTGATCTCATATAATAATCATAGAAAAATATTATATAATTCAAGTTCGAAATGACCTCCAGGCTGTTTTAGATGTTATATCAAATTGGGTCTTCAACACATAATTTACCAATTAGATCGATACAAGTTACTAGGACTAAAAGGATCTAGCTTCGAATAAAGACTGATGGTAGAAAATTATATATAATTGGACTATTACGGAGCCCGAAGGCGGGACGGTGCCTTCGGACGACGTAATGTACTGATTATAAATGGTAACATGTAATCGCATCGTTTTCGATGCAGGATTCAGTTGGGCTTATTATATTAAGTGGGGACTGAACAGGCGTCGGTGACGGAGTAATCGGCCGTAATCATAGACTGGCCCATGTAAAGATAAAGCCAATGTTTAAACTACAGCTTGTATTCGTATTCCTGGAATACATAGCAATTTGCATGTGTTCCATTTTGATTTATGCTCATCTGATATATTGAGTTTTGCGAAGGTTTTGTTAGCCGTTTAATTTGAGATTTACCTTAATGTTTGTTAAATTGAGGCCCTCTTACAATATATTGTATATGCTAATATGTTTGAAAGAAAAAATGTCCATCAATTTACCTCCCAAATAAGAAATGACGCAGGTACTTGTAAAAGATTCTCTAATAAAGTTAGAAGATAACGTTAGACCGAACCCTTAAGGGTCATCCCTTTATTTCTGCAACAATCGCTCGGAAATTGATATTGATGCGGAAAGGGCAGGTTTTCCATAAAAATAGGGTTTATTTGAATAAAGGATGACCGTTCAAGGAGGTCTGACGTGGCAGTACATTTTAGAATATAATATGTATCTTTATTAGTACTACGAATACATAGAAAACATAGATATGAACATTATTAATATACGGTATAAGGACATTTCACGATGTACTATAGAAATTATCTTTTTAAATATCCGAAACTCACACTTATTATAAATCAAGAAAAGGTTGAAATGTTTGTAATTTTGACGAAATTAAATTATTTTATTATTATTATTTCTTTTACCTCAGGATAACCTAACGTTTGTTTTAAAAAGTAAAAAGAAAATATTTCTTTTCTTTTTTGGATCAAAAATAGATTGGAACCCTCTTTCAAACATTTTACATTATTCGATTAGTTATTCATAACAATCTCTATTTAAAAAAAAACTACCAATTAAGTTAGAAGATATGCTCAACTTTTCGTCTAATTCCCCATTGGATTGTTAAAATTTTATTCTCTATAACCATTTTCGTAATACAAAAACATTACCGAAGTGTTCTAGCAAAAGCTATTTAAATAATAAAAGAAAATAACAAAGTGGTTCCTTTATTTTCCTTGTGGTTTAATAAGAAATAAATCAAGTCCCACATGTATTATTTACAAATAAAATATTAATACAACCTTTATACATGGCAGGACTTTAATTCTTTGGATACATGTAGATATTATTCAAAAAAAGCACCTAAAATTAATGCCTTACAGATGTCATAGTCAAAAATTTTAAAGAAATTAATAATTTGTTTTGCTTCAATTTCCATAACTATGCAGAAAAGTTAGAATAACAGTTATTTTTTAAGACATAAACAGTGTATACGTAAAATATAGATGAAGTAACATTATCAATCTTTTAAGTCGCAAGTCAAAGGGTCATCGAAAGCTCTTAATGTACGGATGTGCGGATGTGTCCAAAAATAGAAATATTGACCTGGAGATATATCGATATATAATAGCCGTGACATTATAGCAAGCCCCCGGGAATGAACCCTGGACACATGGCGTGATGTCCACAGAATTAGTTTTACCCCATTTCACGGAATATTATGCCCTGCTATTATGTTGCTTTTAAAACAGTAATGGCATTTTATTCAAACGAATCGACTGTTTCCATGAATTTTCATTCAATTGTTTTTGATGCATTCGTTCAATAATTTTAAACATTACCAAAATTATTTCAAAGTGATAATTCCTTATCAATCGTACGGTATATTCATTAGTATTTGATAAACGTACATATAGACTAGATGTAAATTGTTGTATATATTATTCAGTGGAAGTAATTGCGTTCTGTTCAACTCAAAATGTGCTCGCGTGTCGCGTGTTCGAAGTATGACAAACAAAGCTTGTGTTTACAGGTATTGTGGATGTCAATAGCTTAATTTTAATCTTTTATATGTAATCTTTAATCATCGATATATTATATACATATTTAAAAAAATATCTTGAATCAGTGATTTTTTATTCGATTTTAACTTTCACATATATGAATAAATCGATTTTTACATGACAGTAATTTTTATAAGTATAACTTAAATTTTTTTAACAAAATCGATTATTCCTTTTGAATAATCGATTATTTTCGTTGAAAATAAATAAGTCGATTGAAATTAACATTCCTACAGTTATATATTATTTATGACAAAGTTCAAGTGTGTCTAATGTACCTAATAATAAATAAAATCATTTTGTTTTTCGTTCACACTAATCAAGCTGTTACAAACTTTTGGATTTACATTAAGTTATTTGATATAAATAAATCAGTCCAATAGAGAAATTAGTTTTATTTTGTATTCAATATGGTACCGGAATAATAAATAAGTTTAAATAAAAACAAAATACATATATTTATATATAAAATTTTGATGTAAAACTTAATAACATTTTTATAATTCAAACAAATGTTTTACATATATATGTAAGTATATATAATAAATAATTTATACATAACCAACAGGATTGCAATCAGTTATTTCCGGGATGCTGGGATTCAGTGGTATGCAATCAGATTAATCACGACTGGAAAATTTATTCCAACAACTATTGAGCTACACCATTGTTTAAGTGATTAAAAATGTTTAATTACGCATCCATTAAACAATAAGTAATAAGTTTCTTCTTCCGTAACACTTATGCAAAATGGAACAAAATATGCCCCTCGTGTTATTAGACACTCGAATATTATAACACGACCCAAATTGAATTTTATTTCATATAGAATAAAGATTATATTTGTTTGTTTTAGATTAGACGTAAAACCAAAGAATTGACATGTACACCGCAGTTCAATTAGGCTAATGGGATAGGACTCAAAGGGATTAAATTAATTAGTAAGAAAGTTCCGTTCAATTCCGGTACGCCTTTGTTTGTTACTTTGTTTTCGATTTTATATGTTTTAAGAACAGTCTTCATCAAGGTATTGAAAGAAATCGGAACTATGTTTTGAAATAAATGATTAAAAACCTATATAACTTAGAATAAAATTTTCCTACTGACTTTCGGCAAAGTCAATAAAAAGAAATTTTTAGAATATTGAAAATGAGAAAAAAATCTCCTAAATTCTCACTTAACTCACATTTTAATAAAAAATTCTTTTGCAATACATTCGGTAAAAGGTTATAATATTTATTACATATATGTAATATGTGAAAAGTATGAATTCATACTATAAGCACATTACAAACGCTAAGCACCCGATAAACGCTCGCGACACCTAATTAACGATATTAAAATACGTTCCCAGCCGCAAAAGGAGCTTCACAAACAATGCATTCGCACGTTGTTAGCTATAAAACGCAAACGCTACCCTCCTTATTTATACGAATGAGAATTTTAAATTAACTGTGTAAAGCATCCCTTGTGAGGACACTACTAACGGTGTGTTCCACTTACAACTGTTCTTATATCTATTGATACAAGTCGTAAAAGGCATATTTCTGATTAATCCTACTAATATTATAATTGCGAAAGTTTGTGAGTGTGTGTGTATGTTTGTTACTTCTTCACGCTCAAACGGCCGAACCGATTTTGATAAAATTTTGTATACAGGAAGCTGATGTCCAGGAATAACACATAGGCTACTTTACATCCTGGAAATCTCGGAAATCCGGCGCAACTAGTAATTTAATACACTAACGAGTAGTACCATAGCTTTACACAATTAAATTTACATACGTACATATACAGTCCGTTTTTTATTTATTAATATTTTATCATTTAAAAGTTTCGTTTAAAATGCTGTGGTATATTTCATACAAATATTAAAAACATTTTTGTATACAAATCTTAATATTATAATATAAGAACAAAGCGGAACGTTCTAATATTTTATAGGAGGCCATTATGTCGTGTTCTTGTAAACAAGTCGTAGCTGGCATATATCTTTGAGCGGTCACCTCGCCGCATTAAACCTTTCCACCCTTTACGGATTATTGCCCTATCATTTATTTATTTTACGTGTAATATATTTTTGGGGATAGTATATTTCAATTGAAATACTTATTTACACCTGCGGATATAATGAAAATTGTCTGCATAACTTGAAACTTTGATATGAAATAATTAACACAGTTATACTAAAAATCCGCAAGGTAATATATTTTATACAATAACACTATATATATTTTTTTTATCTGTAACAATATTTTTTATACTGTTTTTTTCAGTATCAATTGTCAAAAAAAACATTGTGTAAAGAAAATAATATATTTTATAAACAACTTCGAATGATTTTATCTCTACCTATCATACTATTGTTGCATTATAGGAAACCTGCAAAAAAATCTCCCCCAATTTTGTAACAATCTAAACAAACTCATCAAAATTGTGGTTTTTTTATCAATTCTATATGTTATTTTTTCCATTGTCCAACCTCAAGTAGTAATTATTAAACTATTAGTAGTAAAATCGTCTAATCTGATACAAATAAAGACAATTAATCATAAAACAATTGCTAAAAGTATTTTCCTTATAAAATCAAGTGTAATTTCTACTCACGATTTAAAGACTTTAAATTTATTTGCGACTTTCCATTCACTTAAAGTTCATACTTTGAGAATCTAATCTGGTAATACAAGGAATATAATAAAGTAGTGTTAAAATATTTGTTATTTTCTCCTATAGTTTTTGGATTCAGCCCCCAAGATCACCTGTCTTTACTATCCCACTTTCAATTATTCTTCGACAATATTTGAAACATATTAACATCAGTGCCTTAATTTCAAATGCTTGGAGCTAGAAGGCAAGGTTTAAGGTTTATTGATCAAATGTACGTACTAGGAACAGTAAAACTTTTAGATCTAATATTTAAAATATATTTTAGTACCATCATTGCAATAATACTGTCAGGTATATTGTCAAAGCCTAAAACAATACGGCGTATCAAATGGAATGATCCATTTTATTATGTAAGAGGTATGCAGTTAGATCGGGGGCGCGCTCCTATCAATCATTGAAGGCTTTTTGAATTTAATAAAATAAAATTTGTATTTTGTCATCGATTCTCCCTCGCTTTTTATAACAGGGTCGAACTGAGTATTCGGTTGTGAAAAAAATCCATGCGTTTTAGAATTATTGTCATAACTTTTTATTAACCAAAATTTGAGATATAATGTTTTCTTAAAATAATGCAATTATAATAGAAAAAAATGATGTTAAAATAGAATACAAGTTTTTATGGCGTTTTTTATTTAAATAATTTTAAAATTTAAATTGAATTTACATTATATAATATAGCAATAAAAAAGCTATAGTAAAACAAATAAATCTAAACGGATAAAATAATGGATATTTCAAAAAAGAACATACTTATTAACTTATTATAAATATTTTAAAATATATGTTTATATTTATTAAGTTTATAATCCGCGTCTGTCTTTGAGTCGCGCGACGGCAATGCAGCGCATCTGTCACTTCCCCCTCCCGCGATACACTGAAGTTACTGAACAACTGCCGGGCGATCATCGAATACCTAATATATAAAACAATATAAAGAATACAGCCTATAACAGAAGCGATTACAACTGAAAACAATCGAATAGCCATTAAAATCGATATGTATTTCACAATAAAAAAATCGATATCCGTAAAGTCGTAATTTAAATATTGCAATGCCACGCTCCGAAGCCGGATTGTTGCGGACCGGTTGAAAAAAAAAAGGGTTATTTTCTCAAAATGGTACGTACGAGCCGAAATAATGATTAATGATCTCAAATAAGCGGGTGAGCGTGTTCTGACACAAAAAGTGCAGTAAGTGCAGTGAACCGTGAGATGCACACACATCGTCCTTGAGTTGTTTTAACATGAGTGCATTGTGTATATAATAATAAAAAACGATGCCTTACAATTGTTGGAACATATTATAATATATATGATGTAATCGAAGTATCGAATATAGGTACTTATATACTTATTGTATAAGTACTTTTTTTGGTTGGACATTAAAAAACAGATTTCTATTAGGCAATTATATTATTAGTCAAGATGTGAATTAATTCGCAGACCGATATTAATCAATCGCTGTAATTAATTTCAGGCTAGATACGTCAAAGCCAGGTACCGACTGGTGGGAGCAAATCTACAGGAAACCGCCTAATTAGAGCTACCTTCCGTCCGCCTCGGGAAATATCAAACGGTATTATAAATTAAACAAATGTACCGTTTGCTTAATCTATAGTTATTTATCAAGAGACTACATCTAGCTTTATAGCTTGCACAGTCGGCGTCCGCTCTATTTATATCGAAACTTGTACAGGCTATTTTTATGATATGAAATTACCTTAACTGGTTTATATAGGTTTTTATTTGTCGTTTTCGGCCGAATAAGACCATGTGTGGATTATTTATTCGTCTTCATTTGACATGTTTGCACAAATAAGACACATACACAAATAAGCGAAAACGCGTAAAGACGTGTTGTTGGCAGGCCAAATGTGGATGTCATGTTTGCGCTATTTGGACTACGTATAAATATTTGGGCAAATGCGGTGAATACGCTACGCGAATACGCAACGCCAAGTGAAGTGCCACCTTAATATGTTAGCACCAAATAAAGCGACATAAAATTCAGTGAAACATGTACCAATTTATGAAATTGATCTTGTTTGTCCTAAGTATTTCATTAAGTTAGTTGTAGGAATGATATAATGAAAAATTTGCACTACAAGTCCAGTAGTTTGAATAACAAAGATAATATATGTATATGTAATCTTGTTTAAACGTAAAATCAGTTTGAGTTTTATTCCAACCTTGACTTGTCACATGTAAAAACTTATATTACGTTAAAGGCACGATAAATAATATTAACCATTCACCTTGAATAGAAGAAACCAGGACGCGACCTGTCATTAGCAACTACTAGGTTACAGAGTAAAACGGTATACGTACAGTTTTGTAAAACTGTTTAAAATATAACAAAGACATTTGTGGTCCGAGCAAGCAGCCATAAGGAAAAAGAAATGCATAGAATATGAAAGATTATTTCGTGGACTTGATTTCTCTAAGCTATTCAGTATCCGTCATTTTCAAACTTACTTTATGTTTGAGCATTTGACCATTACCGCAAACTAGAACAATATTTTAATTAAATATAAAACAGAAAAGAAAAAACAGCGTAATTTAAATTATTACATAGCAGTGTATTGACTTCCTGTGACTCATATACCGTTCTATTAAAAGGAGGTTATTTGTATAGTAACGAATTCACAGAAACATATTTAAAGAAATAGGATGTTTTCTTTTTTTGGGCTGGCAAGGTTTTTCACGGCTATGCCAAAATATATATAGGTTACATAAAGTAAATAATATACAATTCTTTTGACTCAAAAGGACCAATGTCGTGATATTTTCGTTGGTTTATTGCCAAAAAACAGATACAAATACATTATAGAGTGTACCTAATATTTAATTTAACATAACCACTAATAAAATAACATAGGTACCTTTTTCAAACTGAATATTAAGCTACATTTTTTGCTATTATTTATTTCATAGTCTTTGTTTTCAGGTTGTCACCGAACATCTTATTAGCTCCATGAGTCATCAATTTAGGCTCACAAAGAGAACATGGCATATTAGTATCTTCCCATTACAGTTTCTTCATAGGAGGTAGGATACAAGCAATCACCAAAGCAAAATGAATCTGAAAAGTCTTCTTCAATATACTAGAATACCACGCCATATAGAATAGTAATTCATAATCAGAAACTTAAATTGTAATTTCTTAATAAAGTAGTTCCTCAAGCATAACGATATACAAAGAAATACATTTAACAATACCACATGAAAACACATGAATAGAAATGTAAATAACTTAAAACTTTTATAATTTGAATGTACCCAGTATCATCTTAATCATTTGTATCAAATAAATACGACACTTGGTCAAATAAATATATTAGCAAAAACCTCCAAGATCCATTTCTATAAAAACAACTTGACTGAATTGAATGCAAAAATCATTGGCAAAAAACCAGAATGGGATTGACTATAATTTTTCAATTCTCCGTATTACTGACTGTGTAACATTAATTTTTAAGTATATTAACTTCCTTGGTGGTCTACCTTCATATAAACATACGTGAAGCTAAAATCACTGAACACAATATATCTAGTTATGTAAAAAATATCGAGATAAAATTACATACTTCACATTAAAATACGCGTAGCTACAAAATCATGTATTACCTTAACCCTATGTTATAAAAGAATAAATTTCAGTACAAAGATAAAAAATATTAAAACAAATAACAATATGTATAGAATTTAATAGTTAAATGTAACAGCAATCTATGAACAGGACATTCTTCATAGTATAGGTATTTGATAGTTTACAATTACAATTGCCATTAACTCAACTGTGTATCATCGGTAAAGGTCATCATATCTTCATACCTTTATAAGGATTTATTGTTTAAATGAAATATATTACAAACTTGAAATTTGTCACAATAATCTAACTGTTTGAAATTGTTCAAATTATAACAGTATTTGGTCTAAAATATGCAAGAAATATGTGAAAAAATCATGACAGTTTAGCTTCAAAGCTATACATGACGTTAATGAGGTTGGCCTACACTAAGGACATGTGCGAACACATTATATACATTCTGAGAATGATTTTATTCGTTTCTTTTTATCGTGTCAATATGAGGTCATATATATTTTTTTATTTAATTATTTTCTTTTCTTTATACCTATCCATTTTATATGTATCCATATTTTATTATTTGTTTATAATTAATATCGCTTGAGCCATAAGAACTGTATAAACTTCCTTTTTCCGTTGCAATATACGTTTTTACCTTTAATAGTGTTATTAATAGTGTATAATTTACCATTTAAATATACAATATATCACGTTTCATTTTTTTAATAAACATGAAATATATATAAACAGCTTTTTATATTGAAAGCGTGAGTGCACCTATTTATTCTGTTGTAATACTACCTTTTTTATCGCAAAAGCTTTTTACTATGGAACCCTTGAAGTTCTTTGTCTCTTTATATTAAAAGAATAATAAATTATTCTGCAATCATTAAAAATAATTGTTAAGGTTATAACCCACATACTTAACATATTGCTTCCTTTATAAGTTTTTTAACATCAACTAAAACAATATAATAAAGTATTATAATGAAAAAAACCTAATGTATGTATCCACAATAAAAAAGGCTATTAATAATTTTTAAGAGTTATAAATTTTCTACGTTTTCCATTTTATTTTTATCTACTAAAAAAAAAAAAACAATTTCACAGTCATCTAAACTCTCTGTTATAATTTTAATTTTAAATGAGACAATTGTGTATGCAATAAAAAAAACATAAGAATTTCCTATGTCTTTCAAAATAATATTTTTACGTCTATATATGAAGATGTTATTGCTAATAATTCGACTGACCAAATTTTAATATAAAAACAATTGAATTACAAATTTAACCTCTAAAGCAATCTCCATTATTTGTCAGTAAAATAAAATATTGTTTATGCATATACGATACATACCAATAATTCTATTAAAAATTACAACCAATAGCCCATAGATATTAAAACACCCTAATTATAAAAAATAAAATTTAGTTCCCAATAAGATTGTAGAGATTCATTATAATTGGTTTATTCATAAAACAGAACATCTGAAGCTTAAAAATTATAATAAAAGCTAATGGTTAAAACGGACTTTGAATGGCTAATGGCGGTGGTCCGCTAAGCGGAATACTTAAATAACTTTTTCACTTTATTGTAATTTTTTTTTTTTTCATTTAATCTTCTCTTGAATATTCAAAAGATACAAAGCCGCTGAGAACATCCCGATACAGCCGTCGGATATCAATTTGTAATCTATTTTTTTAGTATAAAAGAACAAAGTTTTGATTATAGATAGGTGGATTAAGATAGTTATACCTATAAGTATTATACTACATCAATCAAAGTCTTATAATTAACGTCTTTGTAGAAATTCAAATATTTTTTCATCGATATAAAAAATATTTAAATAATCCAATTCAATTTTCATAAAATACAAACCTTATTTAAGCCTTCATATCAAATATTGCATATTTTTATAACAAAACAATAAAATTAATATGAAATTCAATAGTACAATACAACAAAAGGAGGAAAACTCCAGATATCGTAGGACGTAATTAAGACGACCCACCGCAAGGCCTTGACCGACAGCCCTAATGAGTTCAGCGTTCCTTTAACATATTGATTTGTGAGCTCTATATCAATTGTAGGCTCTATGTAGAGTCGTAATCTACATTTGTAGAGATTTTTTAAATAAGTCCAAACATTTAATATTTTTACCTACTATTCATATGTTATCAATATTTCACAACTACCTAGACGAAAACATAAGAAATATACACACGTGCCAAGCATTGAAATAACTGAATGGCATCAATTTTCAAAGATGAAGCGACGCCATATTGTTGCATTGCATTTCTCATGCAATGTCCCGTTCGCTAAATAAAAATCAAACAACAGAAGGAAACGTAGAGCCGGTAACTCAACTTTTTTATTTTATTTCAACTCTACTTCAAACAACGAAAGGTATTATGTCGCTGCTAAAGCTAAACTTAAATCCACTGTACATAAAAGGCTTAACTTTCTCAAAACAGGTTTTCTTTAAAGACATTTTGTTTTTCAATATAAAAGCACCAACACGAACGCTCCGCCTACAGTTGATTTAAAATTAGAACTTTTGCATGACAAACGCCGGTAACAAGAAGCTCTACATCAAAATGTTGAACTCTATTCCATTGTGATAAAGCTCAAAATGCCGTTGTTGTTCGTTTGCACTAAGGTGGGTTGCTCCGTAAATGCCATTGGCCCAATGGCGCTACGTGGAACAAACAAGAAATATGGGAGTGAAGGAGAAAGAAAGGCTTCAAACGATAAATGAACACATTGTAAGGAGTTACGATACAAAATTTAAAAAAATATCAAATTCAAATTCGTCAAAAAATTTATCAAAAATCACTACTAGAAAATCTTTCAAAAAATTACTAATACAACTACAATAAAATAAGACAAAGACAAAATATATAACAAAACACAAGAGAAAAAGAGACAAAAAATATATTCTATAGCTCGTCACACCAGATATCCACACTAACATCATAAACATGCACAATCTATTCTAGAGCTTATACACATGAACTAAAGCTCAAATTAGATTGGCTATATTAATTTTTTGGTGCGTTTCGCGTCGGAGGCTGTATGGGAATGGGCATGGCGGCAAGTGAACAGTGACGATTCGTTTAGTAGACAGTTGACAGTCACCACGCAACATTGACATAGCTAGCTGATAACAAAACTATAGATATTGTGTTGTTTTATTGGACAAGTGTTAAAACATTTGTGTTGTATGTGATGTGTTGTGATGTTGATGATGACTCTATGTGGTTTAAACGGCTCTACATAGTAAAGTTTTGAGGTAATAATAATTTATTACGTAAGTTTAAATTTTTGTGACTCTACATTTTTTTAAAGTTGAATGTATGATGTTAGTTGAGATGATTAATGAGTAAGGTTTAAATTATATGCTTATTAAATTAAAATTTGAATACAACATAATTTTGATATTCCTATGCAAATATACAATAAATTGTAACTAAATAAATTTAATCAACTAAGGAGTTTAATTTGTGAACAATTTAACGACAAAGTCATAAATCATCTCAAAATTATATGTATGTAACTATAAACTATAATTTCCAGAAAAAACTAGTTACCTGGGACATTGATAATATGTTTAACTAAAAATTATTTCATAGGTACTATAAATAAAAAAATAATAATAATGAGAATTAATATAAAAAATGGCTTCTTAACTATAAACAATAAATAAATAATTCATATTAATTTATAATTCAAATCATATTAATTTATAAAAATTTCCAATTGACGTTACCTTAATTTATGTGATCATTATTTAATAAAGTCAAATTAATTTATTAATTTAGTAGTTGATATCAATTGAAAATTCTTCTCCTTTACTCACTTTACTTTAAGAAAACTTTGGCACTTTTTATTCCGTGCCTTATGAGAAAAATGTCTATCAGAAGATACATATATGTACTGAAATATATAATGACTAACTTTTTAATTACTTAAGTACATAGATTGATTGAATATTATATTACTTATTTCAGTACCAACATTTTAATATTCATAAAATTTATAGTGCGATATTCAAGTCTTATTTCATTTAGTCAATAATTTTAATACTTAGAAATGTTTTTATCTTAGTAGGTAAAGAACAAAGTTTTTCTTACATATATAATCAGTTAGTTCATATATAATATATATAGTACAAACAGACATACATAATATTATTACATACAACCGGCCCGCCTCCGTCGCTGGGCGGAGACACGCCCATCCTAATACTGTACAAACCAAGCACTATATCGAATGAATAAAGGGTGCTTGGTTTGAATGCTGGCTTTGTATTCAACTGTTAAAATGTAGAGTCATATACTGCAGGACAATACTGTTGAATAAATCTAAGGTAAAGTAGCTACATTGAAGTAGGACATTGAAGTCTTCAAACGTTTTTTCATATTATTTTATATAATTAATTATATTTGATTTAAATCATATTAAAAATGTGATAAAGATGGCTTTGGTTTAACATTTTAAATCTGACATAATGAAAAAGCTTCAAACATTTTTATCCAAATATGTACTTACATGATTTGATACAATTCGTTGTGAAAACAAGATTGGTAAGTATCTTATTAGCCAAGAAAACTCAAAAGATGTTACTTACCTTACTACTTACTTCTAATGATAACAATTTTTTCTATGAATTTTTTATGTAATCTTACTTCTGTTAAAAACCAAGATTAATTTACATGATATCGTTTATATTTATAATATTCCTGAATCTAAAAACATTGAAATAATCTTAAATCTTAATGCAGGACCTATTAAAAATACGATACAATTTGTCTTTCATATTCAGAACACACATACTTTTACTAATATATGTAGTTAGTAAAATTATTTCTTATTCGTAAACACCAGTAAACTTGACCTCACATAACAACAAAATTTCAAACACCAATTATATTTTAAAGTATCATCAACTTGGACTCATCCTCCTAGTTTCTTCAATGTCTTTCTTCTGTTCTTCCCAGAGGCAAACTCTCATTTTATCATGAAATCGTTACATTTTTAATTAAATATTCTTTTAACATCTTACACATATCATATTTGATGAGGGAATTGATAGTTTCATTGCATCAGTTATTTTACTGCTACTACTTCTCAAATTCGACTATATTTCATGTACATATATGTCTTACCAAGTATTTTCATAAAAAACACTTAAAGCATGGTTTTCTAATTTTCTAACAATTTTCTTTTATCCACATCTTAAAAAAATATTTTCGTTTTATTCAATCGAAAAGATTATATAGTACTTTCAAACATGATCTTCATTTGATCAGATCAGATCAAATCAAATAAATTTGATTCTTATGGTTCCTAGGCTCAGTTATTAATGTTAGGCTCAGCTTAATTCGTAAAATTACTCATACTATTATTTCTTCTAAATAAACTACATATAAATTATATATTTCTGACCATTAAAATATATCAAACAATACATGAACTAAAACATATTATTTCATTTCAACACAATACAATCACTAAACATATTTTGTTACCTTTAAACTATTTAAATAAATTCAAACAATTCGTATCCAAACAATAGCTTTAAAAAAATATACTAATATATATATATATATATAAGTCAGTGGTGGCCTAGTGGTTAAAAGGACCACCTCTCATGCACGAGGGCGCGGGTTCGGTCCTGGCCCTGGCAAGTACCAATGTGATTTTTCCGTGTCATATGTACTTTCTAAAAGTATTTAGATATCACTGATTAATGCATTCCCAAGGAGGGTTGATGTCAGGCAGGCGGCCGGTCGTAAAAACAATTAACCAAAACTATTCACAACATGTAAGGCAGACCTGGCTAAAACTAGGACATTGCCAGGTAGAAGATGAAGAATAGTTTATAGTAATTCTAAATTAACCTTAAACATTGTAATTCTATTCATTTTACTTATATTATGATTTTTTCTATACTAAATGTCGTGTTATGGTTCACACGGGTAATAAAACATATAAATATAAGCCACCCCATAGGCGATCCATCATGAATCTCTGCTCGCTCAGACATATACGAGTCCAATCACTTTTTTCTTCCACCACACTACCTCGTGACACTTCGTATCATATTAGCTTTATTTGATTGTAATACCAACTGTTACCTACATAATAAACTACAAGGGAATTTAACTTTTATATAATAGAATCACATATATATCTATGTAAATTTAATTCAGCTTTAAATCTCTAAATCATCTTTAAGCAATATTTATTTAAATACATACAATTATATTTAATTATATTATAAAATAAATATTGAATATCTATCGTACATAATATTACTATGCAGAAATTATCACTTATAAATTTTTGACGTCAGAAGAAAACAAAGTGAAATTTATAACACCATCTCCATCGGAGCTGGAATCAGATAATAATATTAATGCACACTCAGTTTTAACATACGAATATTATAAAAAATATATATTATTCAAAGTGTTTTTGTCGAGTGCAGCAAGAGATAGATTAGAAAGTTAATTGTAAGGCACAAATAAGTTCTGACGATGAGTCCGAGATAATTTCTAATGGAGTTTCCAGTACCCACGATGTATGGAGATTTTCTCTTTAGATGAAAAACTTATTATTAAAGCCCGAGTTCGTTAAATAATCGTTATTATATTTGTTTAATTATATTTACATATGAAATTTTATTTGGAATCATTAACTCATAGTTTTACTCATAGAAAAAATATTGAGTCTTATATTTTTATATGATCAACTCAATTGTAAATACCTTTACCTTTGTTTAAAGGTCGGTTTCAGGCTATTGTAATATTAAATACATTTTAATAAGTATTTATGGAGAAATTGTCATGTTTTTCCTTTTTGTCTTCATCAGATATACAATTTATTAATAAACATTCAAACGCTGGTTCACAGTAGGTTATTTTGTTTTCTATTTTCATTTGTCTCACCAACCTAATGATAAGTTGTTATTATATTCATACTGCAGTTACAATTTGAAATTTAAATATATATTCGTCAAGATAACTGTTCTCTGGCTAATTTTAATTTCATATAATATGCACTGTGTATCTGACCACCGAAATCACTATTTTTAATTGAAGTACCTAATCACAATCATCATAAAGTCTAAAATCGAATGTTATTATATTTTGAGGATGTCGTAGGTAGATCTTAAGAGCTCAGTTACCATCTGTCATTACATCGTCACAGCATCGCGTGGGAAATATTCTGTATTAAACAATGACATGAGACGAGCTAAACTGATTCTATCTCTGAATTCCACGATGTCCAATTGTCCACTCTATATATTCACTGTAATTGCAACAATGATATCAGCTTTAAAATATACATAATATTAATCTAGTCTGAATTTAGAACACAATTATACATCATAACCTTATTCTTATCCGTGTTTTGAAATAACTGGTCAAAATCATTTAAGTGTAACTAATATTTTTCGAATATAGGTACTACGCGACTTTATTTTTGATAAAAAACTACATAATCCCGACGTTTCGGCTACTTTTCAGCAACTGTGTTCACGTGAAAAGTAGCCGAAACGTTGGGAGTATGTAGTTTTTTATTAAAAATAAAGATGGTAGTATATCCGAAAAATATTAGTTTCATTTAAATGAATAAGACTCCCAAAAATCTTAGATCTCATTACTGGGGAAAGTGAAAAAAATGTACAGAAAGTATTAGTTATTTAGTTAAAACTAACATTTTTGTAAGTAAAATTCAATTCTTTCAGTCTACATGCCTATATAATTCACGTTGAATGCATAAATTATAACCTGCTGTATATATGGAGTGCATGGTATGTAATATGTAGGCAGTGGGCGGCACGCCATTCTATTCCCCGAAGAGGAAATCGTTACGGCCGGCAAATTGGGCCCTAACCACTGGGTAGTGTCACGCAGATGTTATTTACTTGGTGTTTTTAACCAAAATTAATGCTAAATAGATGTATTTATAAGGAACTGTGGGAAGGTAATTGGAATTCCATATGTATATGTATATTTTAGAAGCACTGCTGGTATACATAAATAATAATAAATACGTAGGGTACTTATACAGGATATAAGGAAATTTTGTAAGGGTAGGTTTAGAAGTTATAACAAATTATTTAGTAATATATGTAAGGATATGTATAAAATGATTTTTTACATTAATAAATTGGCTTATTGAGAATTTACGATCTATACTATCATTCAACATACATACTCGTAGATATATTATTGTAGTTTTTTGTGGTTCTTTTTGAAACATTGAGACTGGGAAATTATAAAAATCTCCTTTTTTTTATTTTCAATTAATATGAATTTGTGAGTTAAATATTTTCTATTGAGTTAATATAACATCCAAAAGTAATTATTATAAAGGAACGAAGTAAAAAAACTTTATAAAAACATTTAGAAAGAGAATTACGAACAATCTTTATTACTATAGTATATAGATCCTAATCCATTTCTTTTATGCTTATAAATATTGTTCATAAAATGAATACTTCACTCAATTCCTTAATAAAACAAATAAATAAGACGCTCCGAGATTTCTTAGTAATATAATATTGAATTTTTCCACACTCTCCATATCAATAAAGATTTATGGATGCAAAATTAGGAAAATTGTTATTTCGTAAGCTGAAAGATTTGAGTGAGACGTCGTTTTATAAAAATAGGATCATAAACAAATTCATAAGTAGACTGCGCTCCGTTTTATGCGTTTTTAAAAGGGCACCCTCGAGGGAGAGGAAAGAGAAATGGTACGAACCCTTGCTTAAACAAGAGGGAATGAATGGAACAATCTTAAATATCTAACAGACAGTGATGCAATGATTTTTAACCTCGACTTATTATAATATAAGTTTAAAAATATATATCGAGTGATATAAAATATGTCCATGAAGAAAATTACTAAGGTTTGGATGAAAATTAACAGAAAATTATTCAATATAATAAAGTATTGCAGACAAAATTGTATACACTGTATGACATAAAGTACTAATAAATGAGAAATGTTGTGTATTGTATTAACAATACGTGGAAGTAGTTCCATTTTATTATTTATTGAACATAAAATATGGTAACTTGCTGTTTCCAAAAACTCACTATAATATTTTCCTTATACAATGCATATTATATTACATCACGGCTTAATATAATATGATAAACCTTTGGGTGACGTGTGTGCCAGGAAATGGATTTGCGCCATCTCATGAATGGATGAATGATGAAAATTCATAAAATATAGTACTAAATACTTTTACAAACATCATTACCTATTCTGAAATATATTAAATTCGTTCAGTCGTTGAAAAGATTAATAAAAATAAAATCCAAAGTTAACGCTATATGGTGATGCTCCGAGACCTTGCAATCTATAAACCTCCATTATAACTCAAAAGCCCCATTACCCTTGAACTCGGTTTCTTGATAAACGACAACTTGACAATCTTGACACCAATTGCACCGTGCTTGTTAAAATCATTTGAAGGTTTCCAATGACGCGCTACATACATACATTGTGAAGAAGATCCAATATCAATAAGATTATGAAAGTTTTAAGAGAAGAATATTATGTATCAGATAGATTTTTTTCCTATATGATACTTCTATTTCATCGCTCTGAAGTTCTGATGTAAACAAAAACATGCTTCGTAATCAACCTTTTGTTATTAACTAATATTACAAAAACATAACCGAATCCAGGAAAACGCGTCACACAGAGGAAATTACATTTCATTGTCCATTCACATATGAAAACGTACCGAGAATTTTAATTCAAAAGAGCAACCCATACACATTAAAATAGGTTTAACCGCCAGCCGTTCCAGTTTGGAAAAAAATAAAATAAAACAAAAAAGGCGCGATCACGCCATACCTCCCGGGCGCGCCGCAAATTCCAGTGGAAAAAATCGTATTTCGTACGTGGTTTGAATTTTAATTGACATTCAAAGGCGAAAGCTGCGATGCTGTCTGGCTCGCGAAATTCACTACTTTTGAAGGGATCTCAATGCATACAGTTATGGCCATCGGATGTACCCTATAAAGAGGAAAATCTTGTTGAAATTTTGCTAATAAAATTCAGGATGTGGTTTAAAAGGAATGTATTATAACATGCTTTGAGATGCATTTATTGTAAAGCTGAAGACTGTAGCACTCCAGGACTTTCTATATAATCCCTCCAAAATAGAAATTACATAATATAGTACATAGTTTCAGTACTAACTGGATTTTAACTCGGATGTAACAATGGTGTTAAATATAATATTTCTATATCTAGATGATATCAGTCCGTTTTCATCATATAAATGTCGCGTGGTTCATTATCCCATCATTGTACATATTTTATTCAGCAGTGTTCATAACATTTTTAATAACTTTATTGTTGCGTCGACATTACGTGCTGTACATACCATGATGGTCTCTAAATTACAATAAACAATTTCGAGCGCTCATTATTCTCGAGCTCATTACGAGTCGAGCTTAAATTATTCGACACAAAACAGCAGTAATGTCGAATGTCCGCGAATAATTGGGATATAACCAAGAGATCACCTCCCTCTTCTGCATTTACATATTATTTTGTTTACTTCATAAAAAAAAATCAATTTTAATAAAGTATATCACAATATTGTAAGATAACTATCTAACCAAAACTTTCACTGTAATTACAAAAAAACAATAATAAGCAAAACACACATAATCTCGAGAAGAAACTAATGTTTTACTTCCATTTCAGATCGAGTAATGCATTTTGCATTAACATCATACAATTTGGATAGAACGGTTCATCTAAAGAAAGTCACATGTTAATGAAAATGCTAGCACATGCTGCGAAAAGAAAGACTTATTCGAGATACTAATGAATTCCACTTGATTTGTTGACACCGGCAGCGATGCAAGAGATATGCAACACCGCGCTGCCGCTCGACAGTAACCCATTGGTGCGCAAAATAAAATGCGAAGAGTTTCCTGTCAGAGGAAAGCAGCAGACGAGAATTGGTATGGGGGTGCGAGATGAGATGGAAGAGGAGTTCGCTGTGAAGACGAGGAACACTCCACCGATGGGGCCGGCACCAGGGCAGGAACATCGTATGGAGCATGGTGGAAATGGCTTCTGGCTGGCTGCCGTCACGGCGGCTGGAGCTCCTCATCCGATGCTCGAAACCTGTACGGAAACTGGCTTCATTAATAGCCAACCATCTATGGCGGAATTTATGACCGCGCTTCCCCAATTGGGAGGAGGTGAATTGAGCCCTCAACACACACCCCCAGGTTACGCACCTGATCTTCCTTCACCAGGCGGCGGCCTCAATGTCCCCGAGTATCCTTGGATGAAAGAAAAGAAAACAACTAGAAAGAGCAGTCAGCAAGGTCAGTTATTATTTATAATATATTTGAAAACTTTATCTGCTGTATATTAAAAAATATATTTTTGAATCATTACAAAAGCATGTCGACAGAACTATGAAAAAGATAATATTTCTTAAGAATGGAAAATTTCCTATTATAAGTGGTACTAACTGCTAGGTGAATAACGTAAGAATCATTATTGTGCCTTTCAACAGCAGCTACAAATGGCCATTCAACCATTCTGTTCTGGTTCACGGTCCCAAGCTGCTTTAATGAACATCAAATTACTCCGAAATATATTGAATTGTATGGAGCGACGACGTCTCATGTCTGTAACTGTTTTGGCTTGTGGTGGGAGTGGTATCGCTGGTGGTATTATCCGAGCCAGCGACCCGCCGCGCCGTCTAACGGAACGAAATTTTCGATATGCAGTATGAGCACAAATTATAAGTGAGAACATTTTAGAACATAGTTTTAACGTGTCGGTTCTGTGAATGCAGTATTAATAGTATGTTTTAGTTAAAAGCTAGCCTTCCATTACATTAGTAGTTATATTGCTCTAGTTTTTTGTAACTAAATGTAATACTATGATTTTGTAATATCTTTATTAAATATTAAATTATGTTAAAAGACTAAACACCCCAAATTTGTCGACGGGACACTAAACAATACTGTTCTAGATGATCCATCATCATATGTCAGACCCGTGAGAACGTGACCTCACCTGGCTTCAACATGTCCAATGTTCATTTGGATGTATTATAATTTGAATATAATCAATATAATCTACAATCAAAATAATGAAAACTTGAAATTTTACACAAAAAGAAAAATCATTCCAATACCGACATAGAATTTCAAAAAGCAATTATTGAATATTTTAAATTTGTATCCAAACTAAATCAAAAATGTATGTTTTGGTTTCTATTACTTAAAAAAAATCCCTTGTAATCGTGTTCCTGTATTTCATATTTGAGTACGATTAACGCTTTACTGTAACAGAAGCCGTCTCCCGCGGCGCTCGCTAGGGGGCCAAACGCCTCATTCAACACATTATATTAACGCTGCCCAGATACCTAGACTAATTTACTAACACTCTACCTTATATTTTAGCATCTATACAATTTTATTTCATATACTTATACATTGCTATATATCAGGAACTCTAAAAATTTACATTCAACTTTTGTTTTATTTGAACTAACGTTTCCGTCTTCGTCTTAACGACAGACATCCAAACTAGTTTATTTCTGTTTCCTGTTGTTTATTTTGATATAATAGAATTTCTCACACAAGAATTCATCTCAAAACCAAAACGGGGGTATTGAACAGGGATAATTAGCTACAGTTATCTAATACATCAAAATGTAGTAGCGTCGTATGGGATACATTTTTTATATAGACTCGTGCAGAATATATTCACAATTCGTGTATCCGTATCACTTTATACTTCTGATATAAGATAGGAGAGGGTAATCCGTCACTGTCACCGCTATCGAGCGGTGCACGCTGCACCAGACGCTTTGTGCTAAACTTAGATATTGGATTTACTAAGTTTTGACTGATTCTACAATGTGACTGCATAGTTTTCAATGACGTTTTATTAAAATATATAATAAATATATTTTAATCATCATATATTTTTAAATAACCAATGAATCAACATTACATTTCAGTTCAATTTCCGATTCAACCGTACTTTTATAATCAGATCAACTTATTTTAAGTAAAATATTTGATTTGCAACATAACGACAGAACTGCGTGACGTAGGAAATAAAGTAAAGCCCGTACCTTGCCTAATATAATAGCAGAGGCTTGCAGAAGGTAGGCATCTAGGGACATGAAACAAATCGTTCACAGGACCACGCCTCCAGCCTATCTCGGGAATCGAAATTAAAACGAACGCTCGCCTCGATCGATCATTCCGATTCATCTTTAATATGAAAGCATTATTTTTGCACTGTCTCAATTTGTTCGCGGTTGACTGACGTGTGATACTCAATTTATAAGCCACGTATCAAAATAGCGATGTAAAAAAATGGAAGCAGCTGCTGTATACGAAATACTACTGTTATTAATAAATATCATAAATGCATACACACTTTCAACCGAGTACATAGTGACATTTTAAAACAATTTAAAATTAAACAAGTTTTTAGTTTGCAAAATAAGAGTTTAAAGAAATACTATTTAATATGTAACCCGTTAATACTTCACACATCATTTAATTGTTTCTTTTTCAAACAAAAAAAAAACAGATTTATTAACATTAAACGTGTGTAAATCGCATGTTACATAGATAGTCTGTAACTAAACAACCAAAACGTTTACCATAACTTTATACGTAATGATGATTGCTGGAAATTTCGAATACGTTTATAAAATAACTGACATTGATCTAAATAAGGTTCTTACTACACTTATTCCATGTTTTTAGGAACTAACATATGAATCACTAAAGTTATTACACGATTTTTTTCTGTTCTATGTTGTGAATAATTAGTAATGTTATTATACTTTCTCTGCTGTGATGTGTGTTAAATAAACATAACAAAATCTAAAACAAATCTAGTTTGCCATTAATTCGTAAGAAAAATCAACTAATTGACTTTGTTAATGCAATAGTATTTTGTTTATTATAAAGGAACCATTTATATAACAGGTATATTAACAAATAGTTTTCGTAATATAACAAAAAATATAGCGAATCGAATGAACCAGACCAATAGTCAGGTAGACTGAATTAGTAATAGAAGGGCAATAAATCTTATGGCCGGCGCTCTTTGATTTATGTGAAAAATGACCGTAAATTTGAGGTTAGTCCAACCAAAAGTGTCCCCAATTACGTGTTGAACATAGTCAGCTATCTCGGCAGTTTAAGAAACTTTGGTTTCAAGGAGATTTGTAATATTTTTTATAATATATAAACATATATGCAGGAAGTCTGTTATAATCTGTATAATAAGTATAATTATAAACATTATTACACATTTCCAAGTATACAATACACGTAAATTACAATAACTATTTATTTTTTTCTCATATTATGTCACATTTTTTACAAAGAAACAAAAATTATGAATGTTTCTGTTTTAAATCGTATGTAATTTATTCTTTGAACATTAATTAAAAGGCTACTAAAATATCAACTCTAATTCTTGGGATAAATTAAAATTCTACTACATATATCTAGCATTAAAAAGATAATTTACTATTGACATTTCTATCTTGACCGAGTCAAATGTACAGTGTACATAAAAAATCAATAATTTTGACGAAATAAATCAAAAGTCTAATATAATATTCCGTATAATAACAGTATTCATAGGCTGTCAATACATTGGTATGATTTACGCCAACACTTTCACCTCTGTTATATCATTGGGACATAAATCAATCCTCTCCCGTAGCGTCCCTTTAAATGTTTCGTGCGCACCGGTTGCGAATTACGTGTCAACTTTATTCTGTTTTAGTTATTTTCATTAATTAAACTGAAGTTTATTTTGCGTAATGTCTATTGAATTATTTATACATTGAAATTATTTCATGTTTATTTGTGTTATTGATAAATTTTGATCGTGAATTACGTAATTTTTATACATTCTTGATTTCAATGAATCATAAATAATTTATTAATTAATACGGACACTGATAATGGTATTCAAGTCATTCAAATTTCAAATCAACACACCGTAATCCGGCACAAAAAACGGGAGCCGCACAAACAAACAAACACGTCTAATCCGACTTTTGTACAATAGAAAAATCAATAAATCACTTTCGTTTCTGGGCGCCGCTTTGTTCAGTGTCGGCAACTATGTTACAGCAATTAGAGACACTCTTACCTGCAGGCCGTGGTAATCCTATTAGAGGCGTTCGTAGTCGTGGGCGGTCAAGCTGTGGCTCAGTTCTTTTGTAATTGCCTGTAATTCAATGGCGCTGTTAAGCCGACTAACCGGTTTTGATAAATAAGGAATAATTAGTGTTCTATGCTAGTTTTTAACAAAATTTACTCTAGATTTTATTCATTTTTATAACATATGAAACTCTTAAAATATACAGTACCAATGCAATTATTTACAAAAGAATTCGTATCAAGTGAAAGTAATTATAGTAAAAGAATTAAATCATAATGATACTAACAACTTCAACCTTCATACAAATCAGTTTATGAAACAATTTTCTCATTTAACGCGGTATTGTTTAGTACTTCGCACCCCTACCCTTGAGAGAGAGATGTTTGCTGTAAACTGATTTATCATATCAGCGGAGTTCTAAACAAGCATCATCTTACACGCATAAACCCTCCTATCACCGCAACACTGCACAACATTTTAGACATGAACGTCATAAGCTTGGAGCATATTTTCGGTTAACCAAACCGAAGTATCTTCTTACAACTCTCCCTAAACTAAAGTTACATGTACTTAAAAGTCCATTGAATATTGTGTCTTATATTTCAGTAATAAGTGTTATATTTGTATATCATTGTTTAAAGTCTTGGTGTATTCTGTGTGCTAGGCCAGTGACACGTAGAATCTTGTCTGAGATGAGGGTATGTATCGTCCGGTTTCCGGACACTAGCTGGCCGTAATTAACTAAGTTTCCATATATATTAAAATTTACCATTAGATACTTGACTCTTGATGATGAGAATGATAAAGTTCTGAAACATTGTATTATGTAATTATTTTCAGCCAATAAGAAGATAGTAACTAAAAATATTTCTACTATATTTCTAAATTAATGTCTTTTATTGTCTTATATCATATAAGCTTTAATAGCAAATTTGTCAGTTTAAATTTTAAACAATCCAAAAGTAGTAAAGTAATTAATGGAAAAATAGAAAGTCATTTGAAATTATTCTCTATTTATCTTATTATGAAGTTGAATATTCTTTAATAGATCTATTCAATCTTTTCACATACATATTGAAATCTAATAAACATTTTAAACACACTTATTCATAAACAAAACATTATTTCATTTCTCTAACAACTTATTTCGTCTAATTATATCATCAAGAATGTAAATTAACATTTCATACTGACGTGCCACACCAACACATCCTAATGAAACCAAGAACACGCTGGAATCAAAATCTCTAGCCTCAAAATACGTTTAATCACCGCAGTTATTAATAACAGCTTTGAAATTAAACAATAAATTTAGGGCTAATCGCGCGTAGACACCGCAAAGCAACCGAGGCGCTGAGTCAACATTTATAGAGACAAATTGTTGCACCACTAACATGGCCTCTAAGATGTATTAATCTTGAAACCCCCGCTATGCGACACTTAACTAAATGTTTGCTATGTAAGGCTGAAAAAAATATATCTTTTATATATGTAGGTACGTATTACAGCATAGATAGATAGAGAATAGATTTGTAGATATTTTTGTATTGAAATTTATATGATCATGTCTCTATTAATATGATAACCAATAGAAATATTGACATTACATAACAAAATAATGAAATTTAATATACTAATGTTTTATAGCAATTGAAGGCAAAAGACATAATTTTTTTACAGAATATAAAAAAGAGACATTCCGTATATCGAATTATAAGCGAACAAAGTAATTCTTATCACGGTCGGGAGTGATAGGATGGTTTTCTCCCCATTTCCCTCACATGATATATTACGCGACACAACTATTAGTGCATCCGT
Organism: Danaus chrysippus; assembly: GCA_916720795.1. Taxonomy (NCBI): domain Eukaryota; kingdom Metazoa; phylum Arthropoda; class Insecta; order Lepidoptera; family Nymphalidae; genus Danaus; species Danaus chrysippus. The sequence continues at coordinate 8,934,331 of CAKASE010000079.1, forward strand.
CATTAGTCACCGTCAGCGCAACGTTTAGCCACTGGGGTCTGCATAAACAACTGTATCTTAGAATATCTTATTTTTGTACAGTTTAGATAACTATGATAGATTAGATTTACATTTATTTCATTTAAGATAACAATAATACTTTTTAGATATGTTACTAAACTTATGACATTATTTTAATATACATCATGTTCTCTTTTTTTATTTATTAAAGTGTGCTTTTAATTGTATATAAAATTTATTTATTACATATCTTTTAAACACCCTGTATAAAGAGGGTTCATGTTCGTCTTTTCCTCTACAAGTCCTCTGAGGGATTCTTGTCCAGCCTTAGGGTGTTAATTGTCCAAGATCGAGACACACTAATGAAACGTACTATTTCAGCCATGAAAAACTTTTGTCATGTTACAATACATACCTTCACCCTAAATATATATATACATACATCTATATAAATAGGTATACATTTATTTATAAACTTATTCCATTTATTATAATATAATGAAACTATACCTAATATTATTACAATCAATCAATTATTAAAAGATTTTTCAAGGCTTTTATTTCTCAAGTTTAATTCACATCCTGAACTTTACTCTATCGATTTGATAACAAATTTGGTTTAATGAACTTAACAACACCATAAATACGATTGATAGTTATTAGAATTCCAGTTCAAATAAAATGCCATTATTATTATAAAACTACGTGTTACATATATGATCTCATTGTACTAAATTCAGTTAAATATTAAGAAAAAAACAAAGATTTAAACCTTACAAGAGATAAAATTTTCATTATGTTTCTATAACAAATATTAAATATATAATAGTATTACATATTTGTGTTATAATATTTTAAAACTTACAAATTATCGTCATCCTATCACGAAGGTGGTGTTGAGATCTCGTTACGTCATTTAGTGAAGGGTGTTAATTCTAAGACGTGGTAATGAATGCTCTGATCCTCTGATAGCCGTGAATCCGCAGGAAATTGACGTTTTGCAACTCCTACTGGGTGATAACGAACTTATATAACTATATAATTTTCTTACAAAGTTTTATTTTACTTAAAATAAATTTACATATAAGGTTTAGTTTTTGTATACCATTACTATAAATAAAAACAAAGTAAACAGTCAAAAGGATGGCTTGTAAGTGTGCTAAATTAAGCGTATGTATTTAATTTTAAATAGAAGCTCAGTTCTCCTCACTTTGTCAAATATGTCTTAAATTTCTTCATTACAAAAAACGTAATAAAGCGATATGCACCCTTGTCGTAACAACGAGCTGGATCGATCCAAGGGAATCACTCCGCCTTGGAACTAATTTGATTTTAGCATATTAAGGGGGGTTCTAGAAGCATGTCTTAACCCCCAACGTAATAACGAAAATGATGTAAGGTGTGCCTTTAATATCCATCATGCGTATTTGCTTATCTACAGAAACTCGGAAGTATAAAAAATCGTCAGGGGTTATCACAAAGTCTTACGTCTACACTTAAGACTATTAATTCTTTTACCTATGTATTAAAACTGAAGACATTTATAAGAAATTTAACTTAATATTTTTTTTAATATAAAACAAAAAAGTACTTATACATATTCATTAAATTTCAAACTAAAGTTATTATCAGATCCAATAACACAACGAAAAGCAATCTCGAAACAAACTCATTTAACTTTACGAATCCACGCTCAAAAATACTTCTTAAATATTACCCTGTTTCGATTTTATTGTCTTCCATTGTCCTTTCACGATACATTTACTTTATTTATCAGAATTTAGAGGATTAAGATGTGCTTTTAGAATACCGCGTTCTGTATTATATATTTCGAAAGTTCAGTTAGGATTTTCTAAGGTGGGTTACAATCAAAGGGAAGTGTACGTACGGAAATAAATGTAGCACCGAGGGGTAGATAGCGTGTAAATGTCGCCGGTCCTTAGACCTCTCAATCGGATGCTGAGCTACATAAATAAGACTGGATGAAGGTGACTCCTTATCATGATTTGTCTTACGAGTGTTTGAATCTGTGAGAATATTGTGACAAACTTAAAAGAAAACTTAATAGAAGAAACAGCAAGTATTAAACTTATAATAATAACTAATATACCATAAAAATAACAGAACTAAGTTGATATATGTATGTACTTGCCTATATTTGTAAACATTTAACACAATCATATAAATAAATGTTATCTTAGAAATGAGTCAATTTAACTAAGTAAATAAATAATCTAATTTATCTAAAACACCTATAAGCGGTTGATTGAACCGCGAAGCATTTGTAATCGTTTAATACCCCCAATTCTTTATCAGCGCCGGGGGAATCTGTATTTACGGGAATCTTCCGCTTATATATCTATAACTTGACGAAATACGATTGCTTTATCTTTTTATTGAAGAAAATAGGTACATCGAACTTAAAATATTGGTAAAACATTTACGATATTAACATAAAATGTTATAATGCATAAAACAAAATTTATGTCTGCATTTGAATAAATTTACGATCAGTCCAAAATAACGTCGTCACATAAAAACCAAACGGTACAAACTAAGCCCGATTCAATAATGACATCATTTGCTTATCAGTTGACCATTACCCAAAATCGAACGCTACATTACGCAGCGTCCGAGACTGAACCTATATAAAATCTCATCAAGGTGATGCTTTAGAGTGTCATCGATTGTAATATTTACTTTAAAAACACATAAATTCTTCCCAGTTTGCAAAATAAAAACATTCAGACTCTTATCGTGTTCGATTTTTAAATAACGCGCCGCGGGTTGCTAGCCTGAGTTTTTGTCCTCGGTTCCCCTTTTTCGGGAAGAATTTCTTTTTCGGCAATTTAGAGGCGAGTAGATAATAAAAGGGCTCTAACTGCTTCGATCGCACCCTAATGAAAACTTGAAAACTCCTCATTTCAGTATCAATAACTCTCCTTTTATAGACACATGGCTCTAATTGATAATATTTTCTTCATAATTCTTATATTTATACAGGGGAGTCTGATTTTGAGTTTTTAAGCGTAGTCTACACATTTGCAATGGAAGTAATTCCTAATTACGTTTGTTATTTACATACAATGTAGAAATTTTGAAAAGCCTATCAAAACATTTATGTAAAAATTTGTAAAAGAATGCATATGAGCCACTAAATAATACGAAAATTATATCACCCTTATAACTATACACTTAAAATATTGTATGTATCAGTATAGCAATACCAATAGCAGCATTTCCTGAATAGCATTTCGGCAACCTTTTATTTTAAAAATCCCTAGGTTTCAAGAGCGAAATGGGAAAGGAACTATGAATTAGTAAAATAAATATGTAATTAGAGCTAAAAGTGTAATTTCGTGTGTATAAGATAAGTTTTCCAAAATATACATATATTTTTAATTACTTTGTTTTGAAGAAATTAAAAAGACAACAAACATCTCTCTGTGTAATAAAAGACTGAAATGGTTATACATACTTAAATTTAAAACCGAGAAACCTTTTTTTATATATGAATTTTAAAATGCGTTAAATTTGTATGACACGATCATCTCACTTGGCCAGTACTTGACCCACTTTAATGTAGGGAGTAAATCGAAAATCGATATGCCAACGACCCGAGAGCGACTCTCGCGCTGACTATACCTTTGTTCCATATGTTTTGACAAGATTTTTGATATATATATTGAAATATACTTATATTGTATACGTATAAATATATTATCCTTCTTAAAGGATAAAGCTGTCTTCCATTATACGCTACTATTGATCAATTTTGATAATTAGATTAAATTACAAGTAGTCTAGATTAATTCTGAGATAGTAAATCATGTTTCTAGTTAAATTATTGCACAAATAAGAAAAACATAGTTCGTTCTTATAATCCGTGTATCACGAAACTATATCTGAACCTTCACTTTTGATATAAAACCTAAAACTGATTCACATTTGTATCTCGTCAGTGAAGCAACATTCAAGTCTTGATTTCTTACGGTTTTAATGAACACTATTAATTTTGTTACACAATTTATATATATATCGAGCTGTCACGGTTTTATCAAAATATATTTCGTTGCGGTTAAACTACATCAACATTCAAGTTGGGACTATTACGTAATGATTCAGATTTTCGTTATAAATTAATGTTATTACTATTTCAATAAAATTATAATGCTTATATATAGTTCAAACATATAAAGTTTTATATACATTTGTATGTGTATTTTGTGACGACACGTCGGTCGTCGTTTTTTTCAGCGGTCGGTTATTCCCCTCTGGACACGTGGCCACTAATTGCTCAGCTGGGACGATACCTAATGTGGGTTTTTAATTTTTATAAATATCATACAACGATCATACTTAAGATATATATAAATGTTTTAATTTATTATTTACTAATTATATCCATACTGGAATTTTTGAGCAATGGAACCACAAAGAAAAAAATACAGTCTTGACTATATGAGATAGATTTCAATAAACTAATACTATATCCACCATTACGAAAGAAACCTACAAAATCTGAATATAATATAACTAATCAAGTAAAAATTTAATTTCAACTTCTAGAAGTAACATTTCGTAGCACAAATATCTACAGAATTAACGTACGCCCGCCATATTGTGATCGTTGGAAATTGTGAAATTATTTACAAGTAGACGCACCACATGTCCTTTCTCGGAACCCGGGAACTTCTCCATGCCTATTCGAATTCCTGTATGGAGTAGAAATACGGCTTTATAGGAGTAAAATCATACTTTCTCGCGGGGTTGGGTACACTAATGACCGCGCGGGGAGAGGCTCTGTGCCTACACATACCTATAGCACGACAACCGCACTTTATATTGCTGCCTACCCACACTCTTGTAGAATACACACAGACAACACTGTATTTTTTACAGCTGTACACTATTTTCTTTTTGATGTAATGTACACCTTGCAGCATTTATTATTTTGTAAATAGGAGGTGCATTTTGAGAAATGTTACTCAATACTTGGTTTTGAATTATGACCGTAATTTTGAAGCGTTATTTATACGATGTGGAATGACATTTTTATATTAAAATACAATTTCAATGTTCGATTCAGAAATACTTTTTAAGTTTATACACATGTTATTCTTTATTGGTCTTACAAAATTTCCTTTTGAGACATAAATTAAATTTTCAGAAACTCTAAAAAGAATGACGTATTCAGTAACTATAACATTTAACAGTTATTTTCTTAGTATTTTTCGTTTTCATAATTTTCAAAACTTTTATTAGATACGAAAAATTATGTTCAATAGTTAAAAAAACATTTCCAACGAGGAATTTGAAACCCAAGTATCGTTTTTAGTGAGTAGCAAATTGAATTGTTTCACTTAAGACCAATTAAAAGCACCCCGTCAGTGAACTGCAAGTCATTCCAGGGTATGCATATGTTACCAGAAGTCGTTGTAAACGGATCCTGCTGATTCATTCACCCTGGCTTAAATCTCAATGGACAAAAGCAGAACTCTTGTTTAGCACATGTACATTAAAAAAAATTTTGTTATGTAACAATGATCTTATTATTTGAGATATATATTTTTACATTGTTTTTGTTTTTCTGTTCAAAAGTGCTGTTTTCATTTCAAATTCATATTGTCTACCAAAACGACGATTGGGTATCGTCACACACACACACAAAGACACACGTACACACACACGTCTACACATCAAAACTATCACGCACACTAATGTCATAAGTAAATATAAGAGAGCTATGTAATATTTATTTATTTACTTGAAACCGGTGATTACGTAGGACGTTGGATTACAAACCTCTTATTAACACCGCGGGCTAGAACTTTATAACGTACGGCCATTCGTATCGTTCTTAAGAGATTCCTCATAGCAATTTGAACCAGTTTTACATGAGAACCTATTTTTTTAAATGTAAATATATGATTTTATTTGTGTGTACAACCACAGATTTTATTCTTTGACGCAAATACAAATAATATATAAACGTCAAGACTTGTCAATATTAGTTTTACCTAAATCTCAAACATAATTGTAATAACATTAAAGTCATAATCAATAATTATTTTTTTATAAACATTTACGAGATTCCTTAAAAACCTGTAACAGCAATAGGAATTTGCATTTAACCTTGACAATCATTACCAACTTAAAATTAAAATTGATCATGTGTTGCCATTTTCACCGGTTATCTGTCAATAATAATTAATTATTGCTATTTACACAAAAATCTTCTGTTACGCTCTCAATCCTTCCACATATTAAACAAAACTAACACTAACCTGACTTTCAAAAATGTAACATACGATATTCGGATTGTTATTGGAATAACGCATCATCCATCAGCCACTGCTTCATAGGGGTGAACAGATCGCTGTAGAGAGGGACAGATGGAGATTTCATATCATGTTGGAAAGAGACGGAATGTGAAATTTAAGAATTTGCATAATCTGCCTGGGTACTTTATCATAGAAGCACGTGTCAGTGACTAGTGCAGTCACGGATTACGCGGGACGGATTAAATATTCATCCTAGATGGCATTTTTATATAAAATATATAAATATATTTACTATGTACTTGTTCAATATCGATATATGAATTATTTATTGACCTATGAAGAAAAGAATAAAAATTATGCGTACCTTACGCAAAAGCTTCGAATTGATTTTTTCATGATAATTTGCGGAGATAATCACATCAAATCAGAATAAAAAAATAAAAAAATATGACTTAGTATCCAAAAGATAATTAATAATTTTAATGTGGTAACATTTTCAAAGAATAAAAATAAGCTTCACAAATATCATTAATAGCCAATATTTTGACACCATAAGCTTAATCCATTTCTTTAATCAAATATGTTAAGCTATCATTAAGAACATATAACAACACATACGTCCAACTGACCAAACAACAATGGAATTGATCGAAACTTTTATATGAAATGATAAATATCATTTCAGCCGGGGTAGTCCAAAAAACGCTTAAGTTGTCCAACTACAAAAGGAAAAAGCCAGCGTCTTCCGTTCGGTCGGAGCCAAAGAAAAAATCTACGCGAGGGATCCAAGCCTACCATTTATCATATTCCATATTCATTTATTCGTCAAGTTCTAGATTCATTTATTCGTCATGTCTTGATTTCGTCTCATTTATTATTAAAAATGAACTGTCCGTACCAGGCCCGGGGCTACCGATTTAATCTTAGGATAATTTCATGCTGAATTAGGTCATTGGCCGAACTTGCTGTTTTTTCTAGATGCTACTATTATATAAAATTTAGATTTACTAAGAAATTTATTTAATATTGATGCAAAAAGTATTCATTAAAATTAATAAGAACTTGTTTTTTTAAAAAAACGTCATTCGAAAGTCAGTCAAGAAAAATCCTTCCCACGAAATCATGGATATCCTATTAGTTAAGATAGAATGTCTATAAAGCCATTTTTCCATTACACATTCAGCTTCTAAATCCTTTGATAATAGATCAGGAGGTCAGTGTTATCCGCATAGCAATCTCGACCCTCAGCGACCTGGCCCAAGATGATTGATAGCGCTCTGGACAGTATCAACGTTGTAATTCATACTCGCCAATTTACGTTGTCGTTTTTACCTTGGACAATGTTATCGCTGAACACTGGACTAAAACCACATGAAGTACATATTAATAAAACGACTGCTTTTTTTAATTCTATCTGGTATTTAAAAATTTTGATCATAAGTCCTTTTTTTGCAATTAACACCAAATTTTTCTTATCGATTATCTGGTTGAAAGATTTTAATAAATTTTATCTCGACATTTTGAAGATTATCTGAAACTAACAAACAACAATTTTGAATTGTGTATATACATATATGTGATAAACGCTAAGGGCATAATACTTTATTCGTCTATGGATTTCACGAGCATATACATATATAAAAAATTAATAAAAATAAATAACCATCACAAATAATGGTTTGGCTTAATACAAATTATGTCACAAGTAACATAATTGACAGACGTTAATGACGAATAATATCAAGATATACTGACTTTATTGACACGAGTTGTAAGTACAATCATAAAAAAGAATATAAATCAAACTACGGTTATTACGATAAACATTATCGGTAAACGTTGAAAATATATTTAAAGCATAGTTACAAATCTCTTGACATATTTAGGAAATAATGTTATGAGCAGGGGTCGAAGTCGAGATATATGCGAACCATTTGTAGGCAATCTCGACAATAAAACGTCAGTCTTTGTGTCGGCTGTCGGCGAGTCGTAATTCTGCCATTTCGCCGACATAACAAATGAGGGTGTATTATCACTGGTCGTCCCGAACTATATACGTCTTTGGCTCACCTTCTTGAATTTGAAGGTTTTATGAATCTACACAAAAGATCAATTCAAATATTTTGATTAAAGAAACGAATTAATCCTAACCCAAAGTTATTAATTATTTAATCTTATCATTTTTTTTTCAACCCAATTGTATCTTATTTTTAAATATCTACAACTGGATTCCTTTGAGTCAGAAATTAATGTGTCAACTGTCTATTGGAAACAAAACCTATTTATAAATCCATGAAAAACAAAAAGTAATCTGAATAAATTTATATAGATATAATATTACATGAAAAGTTAAGCATATAAACTATAACAGGGCTGTCTCCAAAAATTATGTTACGGTCTAAAAAACTTGTATCGGATGTATCCCGGGATCCGCCCCGGGCCCGCAACGACAGGAACAAATGACCTCTACGCATCATAATAAATAAAACAATTTGTTGTTAATTAGATTTCGTGAATTTAATTTTCATGTCGGTAATTGGTCGGTGGCCACAAAGAGCGTCTATCAGTGATGGATGATGGAATGGCGCCTTCTCACTATTTACCTTCGATCGTTCCGCGGTAATTAGATGCTTCGGAAGTTTACTTTCATTATTGCTTAGCATTATGATCCTATTACTTATTATAATATCTCGTATACATGATTGCTTGAAGCGTGAGAATTACTAATCTCATCTCAAAACTAAATGAATCGGGCATATATATACAAATTCTCTGTAACAATTAACCTAAGAAAACGTAAAAAATTATTTGTCTCAAACACTTGGAGTAAATGATACAGAATAATTTAAAGTATAGTATAAAAAGACAAACCGAGTAACGCTTGCTTTTATATAGTAGCAACAGTACGAATGAACGTAAAGTTTAAAAGAGAGCAAAAAATCTTGGAAAGTCACGGACGCTTAACTTTCTTCCCCTGTTTTATTTTTCATTCCTTCTACATTTTCTGTCTCTTCACTCTCATAATAAAAATCATCCTATCTCCCTCCCACTTTAACTGATAAGTTACTTTTTTAAAGTGCGGGAAAATCGAAGCCGTTCCGAGTAAAATTAAAAGCTGGCAGTCGCAGACACGAGCCACAAAAAGAAAATATAGCGGGCGTTAATCAAAGTAATTTGATTTCAACGTTCACTAAATATATCTTGTAGCTCCTGTTTTTGCCTCATAAGCTTAAAATTAATTTCACCATATTTAGATAATAAATAGAATTTCTACTACAAAAGAAATTTTTAAACTCAAAACTCCAAATCTTCTCATTTGAAGAAACAAACACCCACACATACACATTCAAGTGTGTATGCACACATGCTTCACACACCTGTGTGTATAATTATGGACTTTATATTTCCCGGTCTTAATAAAAAGTATATTTCATGCTTCAGGCTGTAAATAAACAATTAATTTATATACGTCCCGGCATAGCTATGATAATTATAAGTTTCAACGAAAGTCGGTCTCTATAATTATAGAATCAGAAAATATTTTTGAATATTATTTATAATGAAAACAGTTATTTTCTTCAACTATTTTGACACGCAACTATAATCGTATATAACCCACTATGTAGCATACTCGCATTATTCTGTTAAAATAGTAACTTGTTTAAAATTCAGTAGCACACTTTAATTTTGTTTAGGAGAGAAATATTTTTTTCCGCTTAAGAATTTGGTTTTCTTATACGATTTTTATGAGTACTATTAAAATTATAACATTATAAATCATCTTCATAAGACGCCAAAACCATAAATCCGATGATAATGTAAATAATAACGGTATCCGTTGAAAGAGGCATTTGTTACTTGTTTAAAGTTACGGCAAGTGAACTAAAAACTGAAACAAAACCGAACGATGTCGGCAGACCCTGCTATTGATATGAGTGACTTGCACTTACCTCCCTTTGAATAACGTCGATGTTATGGACAACTACCCCACCCCACGGTACTGTTTGCCTAACAAACAATGTCCTTAAACATTATACTTGCCTCGTAATCTGCCATAAGAATACACTTTGATCGTAAAGCTAATTTTAAACTGACAACATTCTTGATAAAGATTATTAATAACATTTTACTCGATTATCTTCTATAAAGACAAGATATTTGTAATATTATAAAAATATATCTTTTTAAATGCATGATATAATTCGATATTTATAAATAGTTGCTATATAAAAAGTATGTAAACATTGTCCAGAAATAACGGAAACAAAAAAACACCGTGCTAATATTCACAAGTACGTTTTTACGATAAAAAAGTTGACACATAAACTTCGCTAGTAAAACCCAGTAAATTCTGTATATCTTATCCGAGGCGAGAAAGTTCGAGACCACAAAACCGACTGAAATTGTCTCCATAAATAGGAACGGGATCGGAATATTCAAAAGGAAAGTTGGTGGTTAAGTCCGCAAGTTAAGTCCACGCGACAGTTGCATATAACTGTTTTAGTTTAGTTCGGACCAAGGGTTGGACATACGTCAAGTCATGTATTGTTGCTAATGAAGCCGAACTTACTATAATAGGCTAAGTTATTGCAATCTGTGCGGTGATGACCGCTATGCTATCACGATCCTTACAAGTTTTCCCATTAGAAAGTGTTATGTTACCCAATACTGACTTCGATAAAACTATATAATATACTAAGTCGTTTTAATGTTTACACAAAGATGTTGTTGTTTTGAACTGGATAAGACAGTTTTAGAACACTTAATGTAAGAGGCTAGGTAATATAATCTCTTCTAGATTCAGACCTTACCCTGTATGAAATTAAAATAATATTACAATATAATTTTTTAGCTTTAGCTTAAATTTGTTTTAATGAGTTAAATAACAATTTAAATTAGTTAATTTAATTTAAAATAATAAAATTTTAGCTTTCAGATTTTTTCAAAACATTTTCAGTTTATAAAAACACTTTTTAGTCGACTATTATCTAAGACAAGAATGTCCAAAATGTACTTCCAGCAAACCATATATTAAGCTTTTGTAATATTTATTTACATATAATTTAAAAAAGTATATTTTTAATGAGTTAGGTTACATATTATACTTATTATGTTTATTATCTTTATAAGTTTTCCTATGTCTACAAATTACTTACCCTTGTCAAATACATTTATTATATACAGCCTTTATTTCACATCTTTACCCACATACCCGTAGGTATGTTATTTTTGAATCATACAATATGTGTATAAATTTTAATCTGTTGTATTTGACATATGAGTTACAACTATAATATTTTTAATCTATAAAGAGTATTTATAATATGAAATGTATACATAACAATAAATTATCGTTATATTATGAGTGAGCGGTTATTAAGACGAGTTTTTTTAACTAAATAATATCTTAGCACGTTTTTCGACATTTGTTTCAACTCGTATTTCATTTCAGAGGCAAAGACATGTCAAACGTCAGTCATCAGTCGAACCGTTTTTGGCGGATACGACTATGTTATATAAAAATAAACAACATCTTGTCTCAATATACGTACTTTTATGAAAATCATAGAACATACTTATATGAACATTTACAACAATATATTGATACATTTACAATAATATATTGATACATTTACACAACAATATGTTGATATTTTTAAATTACCATAATTAAACTTTCACATATATAAAAAGTATGTACATTGTAGGGACATACTTTTCATGAAAGGCAGTTAAATTGGATAAATAAAAATGAAGCCAAATAATATCACAATATTTGAAAGCTTCTCCGTAAGAACGCTACCGCTAGGAATGCAGCGCTATTAAAAAGGCCAACGAGAAACTAAACAACTGTTCTTTTCAATATATATTTCACTGTAAATTGTAACATCACAAATACGTCAAATAATTCAATGAAATTCTAGAATTTATTACTTATATCGACAAAAATTTTATATTATTATATGATTTATTAATAGAAAGAAATAAAGAAAAATGTCATTGGTAGAGCAAAAGAAAACATCAGTAAATGAAAACGTCAAGGCATGTAATGTTTTTCTTAATACAGACCAAAAATCTACATAGGTACAATACATTTGGTGAAACTTCTACAAGCAATGTTTTTTATATAGGTATGTATATGTTATGTATATGCTATGTATGTATATGTTAGTGGAAACTAAATATTTCTTATAATACCATAACCATTAAAGATAACTATAGGATGCACACAGGTTTTCTTCATTTTAACACATGTTCTTGAAAAATATTGTATTCAATTATTTTCGTGAATCCAATTTAATTTTAGATTTTTTAATTTTTTTTTCTATGTTTAGTTTATGTATTTGTTATAGGTACATGTTTTAAATGTAATTTTAATTTATAACCTTGTTATCTAATAAATTATTTATATATTTTTGTATTGAATGTTTGTCTATTCGATGGATGTCATTTTAATGAAAACGTTTTTATAAAAAAAATTATAACATGTGTATCCAAATTACTAAGAACTCACACAGTGATAGGCGTCCTTCAACACCGTTGTGACAGCAACGAAAATAAAACTTCTGTAACAAAAACTTCAAATATAGTTTTCATTCGTACGTCAGCAATGTTAAAATAAAACATATATTTATTTCTAGAAATGTTGATGTTTGTTTCTAACACGTCCAACATCCGGAAATCTAAATATTGCCAAGATGCTTGAAAGATTATTCAGACATGAAACATTACTACAAGAAATCATAAAATGAAGATAATATTAGAGGATTACGTTTAGAAAATTAAGATTTAAATAAAAGAGGATCCTCTAATCAGCATTAGAATTTCAAGAAATGTAAATATACTTTATGGAGATAATATGTGTGGAGAAACATCATCGGTTTATCTATAATTGTATTCACCAAACGTAAAGTCATGTTAAGTTCACATGTAAGCACGCAGGCGTTTCTGGCGCCGACAATAGAAATAGGAAAGCCGAAAAGAGATAAAAGTAAAGCGTTACATTCCATAGCGTGTATAGACTTCCGTTTTACTTCGCGAGACGTTTGTATCTTTTAATCTACGCCGTGAATGGAGCTAATGACGCAGGCGCAGGCTAACGGTCGTCCTCATTCATCAGAACTGTCAACGTCATCTATTGACAGTTGACTCCCGTGTCACGCCCGCTGTGTAAATCTCTAAGCGATGAGAAATATTTACTTTAAACTTAAACAAAATAATAATTTAACAGTAATAATAATATATTTATTGTAAATAAACTTACCCGATGATTTTATAAATAAAGCTACAAAGTATAGATTGTGATAAGAATGTGAAAGAAAATAAATGATTATAATACCATTAGTCAGGCCAACCCTGCGGTGGTCAGGTCAGCGGAAGAAAAAACGAACTCCGAGTTCAATTCAAAAGAATAATGATTCATTTATGAAAATGAAATGACAGAATGAATAGTTGTGTACAGTACAAAGACGGCGGCTACCGGCCACTGCTTTATGACACGTGCTCTCATGAATCCCATGGGAATTGTAATACAAGCAGAGGTTAAAAAAAAATACCTTAAAATGATGTTGCCGACAAAGAATCATTCATCTTCTCGGTCATTCTACTAGAAAAACTTTTGTATAAGGAGGATTTAATTTTGCCATCAATCTTTTAATTATATATCAAAGCTTCTAACGAATTGTTTTGTTTGAGGGCATTAAAAAATATCAAAATATACATTCGTTAATAACGCCATAAAATATGTTTGACATTCAAAACGTCGACCTTATCTCGTAAAAATGCAATTACTCGCTACCCCGCGACTTAGTAAACTCAAACACTAAGAAGGAGCGGGCAATGAAATTAAAAATATGTCTTAAGGGCAATTAGCTTTAACTTTTACAGTAAATGCCCTATCTGCCGGCTCCCTCTGCTTTTCAATTGTAGGGTAAGCGACCAGCTTTCCAGACGGATTGAATTTTATTAACTGCACTGGAACTTAGAAAAAGTTTTTAATCTACTTAAAGTATATCTTATTATAATTTTTATTATAATTATAACAGAAAAAGTAGCTTCTCATAGACAGTATTTCTTAAGTTATATTTGACCAATGAATTATATTATTCGACCAAAGTTTATAAACAAATTAATTTCAATATAATATAATGAGCGAATAATTTTAGGAACGAAAACAAAAGTGGTCAATAACAAAAGGAGAAATTAGGTAAAAATTCAACACTGAGAACGCATTGACGGAGTGTTTAACAATAAATTTCCATTTATAAAGCCACAAGCTGGTGGGGGGAACACTTCCGCCGCTTTTTCCTTCATTTCCTTAAGGCTGGGGCGAACCGCCCTACTGCCACCGAATTAAAATGCCTGGCGATTTTATACACATAATTACATTAAACATAACATTTTTATATTTTTTTTGCTTGAGATTTATGCTTTGTTTTTGCTGCACTCTTTGTAACATTATCTAAAGGTTTTTTTAATGTATTAACTAAAACATATATTTAAACATATGTTATATTAATATTAATGTGATATATAATCATTATTTAATACGTTATAATTAGTTTCCAATCACAAGCTTTATTATAGACGAGTACAAGTTAAATAACAAACCTTATTAATATGTATTTGGTTATAAGAGATTAGATATTCCAAACTAGGACGTTAAAGATGTCAAAGAGACGCACAAAATATCGGTGGGATAATAATTAAAAGAAGAGATAAAATCCCCGCCGCAGTGAAAAACGATCCCGCCATCCTTTTTATTTGATAAATAAAATTTATTTCCCAACGCAATGCCTTCTTTGTGGGCACAGTTTCCTTTTTAGCGATAATCAATTTAATATCACGAAAATAATATTTGGAACACCTATTGAAACTCTTGGGATATAACAATATATAATGAATAAAAAAAAAGGAATAATATGGGTAATATTTAAAAAACAATCGTAATTTCGTTAATTTACCATAAAACGCAGATTCCCGTTCAAAAAGGAAATATTCTTTTATAAACCAGAACAAAACAACCACATCTCATTAATAGTTAATGCAGTAAGTAGTCAATACAACTATTAACCTTCTACCGTCCCCCGGGTAAAGATTGGGACAGTTTTACTGCGCACTAAATATTCTCCCGGCGACAATTGCGATTATGAAAAGTGCACCGTTATTTATATCCCGTCGTTTATTTTTTGTTCCCTTTCAAGGGCAATTAAATACCGCCAGTCTTAAACGTTTTGCATATTCCAAAAAGTCTTTATTATATTCCTAATAGAGATAGCAAAAGATCGGCAGGAAAAAATATTCTTGTATCAGTTTTGATTTCTTAATTTATTATGAGTATAACTTCGACTTTAATACTTTCTATGTGACATTATTATGTACAAATAAATAGCAATACCATACGTTTAAATCGATAATTTTATTTTTGTCAATTCACATTAGATAAAACAACTAGATTAGGTATAACGTCTAGAGTAAAAACGGTTCCAATTATATAATTTTATACGATTTATTTACAAGTTCGTCATCCTTGAATACCTAAAGGATAAATGAAATTTCCTTGTTGACGGAATCGAACGGGCTCCCTCGGGACGAACTGTCAAACTGCTAGAAACTCGCACCGTCTGCAGCGACAACTTTTAATAACCTTTCATATCAGCTAAATGGATTTTGGAAGTTGAGAGCACTCATTAATATCGTTATTACTTAGATTACATACGTCCAGCTGCTTTAATAATACAGGACCGGGATAGGTCACTAATATAATAATTCTACAGGCATATAAGTTCAATATAAAAATGAATCTGTTTATTTACCACCAGGCGGTCGTCACTTAATTTTAAATTCATTCGACAAAACTGGAAAAATATATCAAAAAATTATCGATAGGATTTCAAGAACAACAGAAAGAAAAATCTTGTTAGCAACATTGGCATAAGATTTTTCAAAAAAGACAGATTCTATTCCATTCAATTCCAGCCCAGAATGTATCATATTATATTATCCTTCAAATATGTATTTCTCCATAATAAAAATCTTTGTATAAAATAATGTAAAACATTTATCGCAACAAACAACATAATGGGATATAAAGATTCAAGCTTCCTGATACAAGGACCCTCTTAACCCCCCACGGGCGAAATTGAACGTCTTAGAAACGTCGCTGGTAATCCACGCTTATAATTGATGCGACAATGTCAGCCTGATACAGATAATCGGAAAAATACAAATCCTCAACATGATCGATTGATGTCAAACAATGAGATAAATGTAACTGTTTAACTGTACGGTTAAATCACGAATTTTAACTAGGATAACATATAGAAGGCAAGGGGAAACCACTGCACTATATTCCCAAGAAAGTCATCATCAAGTTAGACGAGTGGCGACGTGTTGTGAAGCGTGCCACCGCACATCATGATGACCACGACCGTTCTGCCAAGAACGTATCGACTTAGAAGAAGAACATATAAATATACTCTTTGAAGGATTTTGTATACGCATGAAATCTAATCCTTAATTTCCAATAAGTATATGGAATCAAGATTCGTCCATCACTCAAGTTTTTTCTGATATAGGTCCTATATTTGTAAATAAAGGGATATAAGTCTTACTTAACCTAATTTAAAGTTATTCCAATTAAATTCTTAGTCTTCCACAGAATTAAATAGATAAAACTTTATTTAAATGACGATATTCAAAGAAATGTATCAATTTAGTTTACTAATTATATCTTAACTTTTATACAAAAATATTTTTCGATAACATTTAGGTACTATTTTATTATAAACGCCAATCCTTCTTTTATATTAAACTAAATAAAAAAATATTTTTTAACAATATAAGAAACGCTTCATGGTAATAACAATTTTGAATATGACTGGAGCTTGGTGCAATGCTTACGGGATAACATTATAGGTATGTATAACTGTCTAAAAATTATGGATTTATATACTCTAGCAAGCTTTTTATAAGTATTTTCCCTCAAAATATTATCTTTACAAGTATATTTACCTACTAACCATAATTAATATTATTACATAATTTATAACATTAGTTGCTTGTTAAGTCACACTATTTAGAATACAAAAACAGAAGTAATACTTCACATCCGTACATGAATTATTTAATAAGAAAAAACAAAAAATACTTATATTTATAGGGTCCTTTATTTTATTATATTGGAAGAAAACTACAAAAATTCACTTTTCAATATATATTCTATAGGACAAAATAAGAATTAATCAAATAAGTACTTATGACGAATTAGCATACTTTCAACAGCATTTTAACAGAAGTAGGTTATAATTACAGGCGTTAAAACATACAAAATAATTTTAAATTAGCTGCAATTTAGAACAGATGTGAATATTATTTTGTAGAATTATTACTCTTCCGGCCCTCGCAGCCCTCCTCGTGTGTAACCGACAAGAAATTGCGGAAAAATTTACTTTTCTGCCTTTGAAATATTGAATTTTTACATTTATGCCTTTCACACCTCATAACACCATATTTCTTCCCAAACATTGCTCCCCTACGCAAGTTTTCTGTAACAGCAGTAACACAAAATAAATGTTTGGTACTTTATAAATCTTAAGTTATTGGGTCACGCTCTATTCTCATTTTAAACGCGTGTAATGCTCGATGATTGATTCGCTACATAGAATATGTAATATTCTTCATTGAGTTCACACAACTTCAAGCGAAATAGTAGGGAATCAATTACTTTAATTTGGAACCCTTTCTGCGCCTTAGAAGCCGACACAAATAATGTGACCACAGCATTTAGTCTGTGGGGCATCGAACGTACTCTAATGGCATCCAACCGCCAACTGGCCGCCGCATTAATCCTTTGCTGGCTGTTGATTAATTATTCAAACTTGCCCCCAGGGCACGCACACACTTCGCAAATTGTTTACAACTACACTTGTATCTTTCGGTTCCGGAGTTTTAATTAATTATTATGTATTGTGTAGAATCAATGTTGCCAACAACAAAATCTCACCTTGATTTCTTTTCTGTTAAAGAATGAATATTTCCTTAAAATCAGGGGGAATTTTTATCTAAAAATTTTTGTCTTGCAAACAGATTTTTCCTTATTTTATTTCACAGATAAAGTTAGTTTTTTTGTAAAGATTTAAGAAATTGAGATATTATGACAACGAAACGGTAAAATAATGTTTCAGGTAGCTAGACCCGTATATAATTCAATTTGGGGTCTGATATTATCAAATTAAGTGCGGACATCGCGACTGTTGACTTGAGCGATGTAAGTGACCCTTAATCCGCAGTAAATCTTCGGTCGGGTCCGCAGTACGAGGGTTAAACAAGCGACTCCAACACCATTTATTACCTACTTGTTGTACGCAACAATGGATTTGTAGGAATAACGACCTACATGATTGTTACGAGTACTTCTCATCCTTATTTTGTGACCCATTATCACTTTTATTAGGAAATAAAAAGAGTTTGATTTCTTTGACTGGTAGCTAAAGGACATTGAAGCATATTTTAAGAGTAAAACAAAAGAAAAAAATTTAGTCTTTTGTAAATTTATTTGTGACAAATGACTAATCTAGATGGGGTCTAGATGACACTGTAAAAAATAGACCATAAATAATATAGCTGGTGACGAAGAAAGCTTAGTGGTGCGTAAGTGGGGACATCCTGATAATGTGAACATTATACGCGGCAGCTCTCGAACTTAATAGTCTGTTATGAGCAAAAAGTTGCCGAGTTGCACTGGCGCGGGCGGCTATAACAATCGCTAAGGAAAATTACTTCGAATTACGTACGGTGTAAATCGATATGTTGTTTCTGAAATTAGAGTTCTCAATTACCGATTTTATAAGTGGTTTATGATATTTTATTAATCATTCCATATGTATCTTACAAATAGATATAATAATACAAACTTTTTTATTTAAAAAAATATATGTCTTCTTCCCGAAAGTTATTGCAATTCAATACAAAAGTCGTGAACGGATGTAACATAAGAAACATTGGAACAGTTTGGTATATTATGATATGAAACAGGCTGTTTGTTAAACACACATATGTGTAAAGTTTTTAAGGCATATAATAGTATGTAAGTTATTTCTTAACTATAACCTAAGTTTAAACATCCCCTAATAACCCTTACTGTAATCCTTTCACTTTAATAGCGGTAATAATTCTAAAGGCTGACCAAGGGCTATCGCCATTCA
This sequence comes from Danaus chrysippus, assembly GCA_916720795.1. Classification (NCBI taxonomy): domain Eukaryota; kingdom Metazoa; phylum Arthropoda; class Insecta; order Lepidoptera; family Nymphalidae; genus Danaus; species Danaus chrysippus. The sequence goes on from CAKASE010000079.1 coordinate 8,953,820, forward strand.
GGTCCACTTAACAGATAATGATTTAGTTCTGTAATTTCTCACCAAACAAAACCTGTAGTAGACTATTTTAAAGCATAAAAGTGACTTAGTAAATATATTTTCATACAAATCTTTCAATATACGTCATCTTAAAAGATTTTCTTAAAATATAATTGGAAGCGAAATTGTCATTCGCCTTAATCGACTGTTTGATTGACAGCTATCCCTGTCCAATAGTGAAGGAGAGATCTGACGAGCCACGTCAATCATGAACCACCAATACAAACCAATAAATTCTTCATGCCAATATAGCCTTTATGTTACCAATTGTAGGGGTTATTTCAAACATCCTAATTATAATGCGAATAAGTTGCTCGCGGGATCGTCACGCAAACGCAAGCGCCCCATTATTCGCCGCCCTTTTGTAATTTGAATTTCGAATTCCAATTCGTATTTGTGATGAAATAAAAAGAACTGTTTCGACACAATGGCGTCAAGGGCGGTGCTCTGACATGCGATCAAGTTATTACATTAAAGGAAAGCGCACCCGCCAGCCGCTCACAACACTATTATTTAAACTTCAAGGAATATAACACCGCATTATTATGTGAAATGTAATATAACTTTTTTCAAGTGTCCAAAGTAGTATTTCATGAATAACATTAAAGAACTTTCTACAAAGGACTTAAAAATAAGTCATTAAAATAATAAAAAGATATGCTTGAATTTAATTCTTATATTCTTATTCTACAGAAAATGGACTGCCTCGTAGGCTGCGCACAGCTTACACAAATACTCAGCTATTGGAATTGGAAAAGGAATTTCACTTCAACAAATACCTGTGCAGGCCGCGAAGAATTGAGATTGCTGCGTCCCTTGACCTCACTGAGAGACAGGTATATAAAATTTGATATCTTTTTTGCTGGGTCAACAGCCTGCAAGTAATTTGAGAAGCTCATTTCATTAAAATTATTTTTTTCAGGTAAAAGTATGGTTTCAAAACCGACGAATGAAACACAAAAGACAAACATTAAGCAAAAGTGAAGACGGCGATGATAAAGACTCTACTACTTCCGAGGGTGGCAAGAGTTCTAAAACAGGTTTGGAAAAATTCCTTGACGACGATGGTCCTCTATCGGGCAAGAAGAGTTGTCAAGGATGTGAACTGCCACCAGGTGCTCTATGCTCTCCTGCTGAAGATCTTCCAGAGCTGACATCACGTACAAGAAATAATAATACTCCAAGCGCAACCAATAACAATAGCTTTGGAAGTGATGGCGCTTCTAGTGTTGCTTCATCTTCTTCACTCGATAAACTCGCAGAAGAAGACTCCCGGGAAGGTCCACCTCCGGTTAACGCTGTTAATGTACCTAGGAATCTAGCAAAAAGAATTAAGCAGGAATCAAGGAAGCGATCTCCGTCATTAGATGCCACTGGATGTAAAGTGTCTCCATCGTCTTCTAAAGAGGGCCTTATAGGAGTTACGGGTTTACCAGATGGCAAATTTTCATCAGTAAACCTAACACCATCATCTACCCCCGGCACACCGTCTAGTATGCATCAAAGTCCTCTTGGAGCATATCCCAGGCCCTCACCCCCACACGCACCTGGAGCTCCTTTGACACAAACCGTACCTAATGCGATACCACCATATGTTATTAGAGGCAATGCCCCTCCAGGTCAATTTGTACCTCATCCCGACTTTCGCATGGAAACAAAACAATTCGTCGGTAAACTCGCCCAATACCCGCAAAATAACAGATCGTATGAAGCTTACTCAGCGCTACAAGGTGGCGACCATCATATATATCCAGGACGTAATCAGCAGCATTCCAGACAAGATGGATCGCCGACTTCAAGAGCAACCAACGGCATTGGATCTAGACAATCTTATCCTCACGAAATGTATCAGAACTATGCTTACTCTGGATATGGCAAAGATCAAGCCGGGTATGGCCATCCCGGTTATGATCAAGGTCAAAGTTACCCAGCCGAAATGGGCTACCCAAATAGCCATTACGGATACCACTACCATGAAAGTGGACAGCACGATCACGGACACGGATACTTCAGTGGCGAAGGACAGAAGAATATGCACAGCCACGAATATTCAAAGAATTATTACGACACGAACTCTTACAATCAACAAGGGAGTACACAACCCAGTTATGGTCCCAACAACCCGCAACCTGAAGGTTACACAGGAACAGCTGAGTGTGGAGAGGGTTACGGATCTTTTCAACAATTCTATGAAGCGACTCACGCTACACCAGCGACCGGAGAAAACTCTAATTCCTCGTCAGACTTCCACTTTCTAAGCAATCTGGCGAACGATTTCGCTCCTGAATATTACACCATTTGAGACAAGGATTTCGCTGAACAAGCGAGTGATCTCTTCGTGTAACACCAACGACGTAATACGTTCAATGTTATGTAAATATATATCGTTTAGTGTAAAAGGTTATGGTGTTTAAAATAAACTGGAAACCGCCTAAGGCTACAGATATTTGGACTGCTTAGTTCATTCTTAATATATGTTTCATATAAGCTGCGCTATAATGTACTCAATGATGTAATAAAATGTACATAACTTTGTAGCTAAATATTACTTATATTATTTTCAATAGATTAATAAATTTCAATATTTACTGTTATATTTCTAGATGCTGTCTCGCAGTATGAAATGATAACTATGGATCTGTTTATTAAAATTTTCAAATTAGCATTAATGTCTATAACAAACAATAAAACCGAAGCTATTTTTATTTTATAATATATCTATTTACTAATCTCAGAAAATACTCATTTGAAACATAGCTGATAATCAAAGTATGAATAAAATAATTTAATATTCACACATTTCAAAAGTTGTCATTCTGATCTCAAAGGTTTTGACGCCTTATAATCAATCAGTATGTTCTAAATTATATTATGAATAATTAATTATTTATTGTACACAATCTTAAAAATTATAGGAACTTAAAAATGTAAATTAAACATTATAGTGTATAAATTAAAATACCCAATGTATTAAAATACCTTTTCACGTGTTCATTGTTAATAAATATTGCAATTTTCATTAAAATTGATTTTTAATACTTATTATAGATATTCTTTTTTAAATGTTAAGTAATAGTCGTTGCCTTATTAAGTTCATATTGTTTTATGAATATGGAACATATTGTAGATACATTGTAAGTTAGTTTATTAAGCGACTTTATTGTAGATATGAGCGCGATCGTTTTGGCCTATTGAAAATAAATAATTTGGTGTCGCAATGAGTGGCTCATTTTATTACCTATAGTACTTTTAAATTCAAATTAAATAGCAAAATTTGTACTTCTGAGAAGTCAAAATTTTGACAAAAATCATGAGAAACAAGTGATTGCTTATCAATCCATCAATTTATTTTTAATTAAATCTATGAAAACAGCATTTAATAATTTTATTGTTACGAGCGCCATCTCGTGATAAATCAGAAAACTATAAATTTCTTTTAACTATTGCTTTGCCACAAATTTTATTTAAAACTTCTTTCATATCTTGCCACAGTTACTTCTAGAGAGAGAGAAAGATTCTAGGCAGAACTCGGCTTACATTATTTAGATTCTTTTTAATGTAATAGATATTTTATTACAATAACAATTTTTGAGGGAAAACACTGAGCTACAGTTAATAAAATAAAAACAATGAGGTTATCAAATTTTTATTACATAGATTTATATCATCTGAAAATGTATCAGCACTGGCTTAATTTATCTCATGTTAAACTCGGAAGCATTATGCAAACATCGCATCTATTCTGATAGAATAAAAATTAGAGCATCATTCTTATGCTAAAATTAATGAAGGTTCATGTGATTAAGCAATAACTAAGAACTAATATTATGATGTTGAAGCCTTTTTCTCTTGAGATTGAGCCTGAACTTTCATTTCCATCATCATACAAATAGCTTCTCTCGCTTTTGACTTGCCAACACCCATTGACTGAATCTTCTCCATCTGTTCCGTGACAAACTGTACCTTCCTCTTAAAGTAATCTTTAGCCCCTTCTATGTCCTGAAATTTAAAAAATACATATATAAAGCACAAGTAAGAACAGTATGAGTAGTAAGTGAGTGGTGGTTATTGGTGAAAATGCCCCTCTCATGCATGAGGCCGCAGGTTCCATCCTGGCAAGTACCTTATGTGATTTTTCCGAGTCATGTGTACTTTCTAAGAATATTTAGACATCACTGATTATTGCATTTCCAAAAAAAGGGTTGATGTCTGGCAGGTGGCCGGTCGTAAGAACAATTACGCTCCTTTCACATTACACGAATTCGCTCGTGCGGGAAAAAATCGCCCGATTTTTAATCGTGGTTTTGCTACTTTCACATTGAACGATAAAAATCGTACATTTCTATAAGTTCATTGGAACATTTGGTCTGGTCTGGATGAAAAGTATGGATCGCGAACAAGTTATTGCGTTATGGATACTGTATCAGCGTCGGAAAAGACAAAGGCGCAATCGCCTTCACTGAAATCCGGATTGAATGCTAAACATACTCCTTCCTTGTTGCATTTCTATCCTTATAAATTTCTAAAGTTTCGTCCCATAACACAGGTTTTGCTTCAACTAGGGATATTAACACTTCAGCGTCAACACCTTCCATAATTTGCAAACAAACCACCAAAACTGAACGCGGTAGAAACAATACTGGGGACAATTCCCGTACGACTAAAGACCATCTAGTGTGAAAGCGTGCATTTGGTCACGTAGGCCACTAGGCTAGAGGGCAATATGGTAGCCGTGCGGTTCTAGTAGCACTGGACGGCTGCAACACGATTACAAAACGTGCCCGTGTTCAAATCGTGCAATGTGAAAGGTCTCGTACTCTTCAACAGTCAATCAAGAAAAATTGCCCGGGCGATTTTTTCCCGCACAAGCAAAATTGTGTAATATGAAAGGAGCGTTAGTCAAAAACTATTCACAACATGTAAGGCAGACCCTGGCTAAAGCTGAGAAATCGCCAGGTAGAAGAAGAAGAAGTATGAGTACTAAGGTAGCATGTACTAAGGTAGTATTTATTATCTAAATTGACAGGAAGAGATATAAATGGAAAATAAATATTCATACAACTTTGTTTATAAATTAATGAGTTAAAAATAATAGTAATAGAAGATTATCCAGAACTAATTGATGACAAGTATTTTTAGGTATACTTACTTTTTGTGCATAATACCCAGTACCAATGTCTATTATAACATTATCAGTATCCACTATAGTGCCCGGTACATACATCGAGCCTGTGAGAGGAACAAGAATCGTCTTGCCTTTCGCAGCAGTAAGTTTTTCGACACTCTCCCCTGATTCAACGAATTTTTGTTGTGCTATTTTAAGAGTTTGTAACGAATCTTGAAAAACATTAAGCTCCTGAAAACCAAGAAAAATTAGTATTGTTTGATTGAAAATAAAGAAATAAAACACGGTGTTTTATTAATATTTAAATCCTTACTTGATCTAATTGCTGTTTCAACTTAGCCAACTGGTGGATATTTAGCTTCGATAGATCGATTTGCTGCATACCAGGCATCGGAGCCGAGGATATTGTGGCCATTTTTATATAATTATTTATATTACTATATCTTCACCTCAAAATACTTTAGTTAATTGACTATTTTTAATGAATGTACATTATAAAAATTATAACCTCGATACTTCTGAGTTCAGATGCCTAAGACTGACATAAATTTCAAATGACAAGTGACAGCTATAGAAATACTCAGTGTTCCATTCCTAACAACTTTATTATAAAAATGAAATAGTTTTCTTCTCTGATTTTTTAAATTTTGAAATAAGATTATTAATGGAATTATTACAAGAGTTGGTGAAATAACTCTTTTTAATAATATTTAAGGTAAGAATAAATAAGTATACAATGCAATATATTTGATTAACGTGCCTTATTTAATAATTGAACCTAACATTTTATATTTTTAAATGTAAATATGATTATATTTCATTTTTATTTAAACTAAGACAATACTCAGTAGCAATTTTCGAATGTTCCTGGCGTACGTGATGTCTTATGTTGACATAATGTCTAATATCTATGTATAATGTCATTTTATATTTTAGGGTTAACTCTAGCTGATTCATGATTGCTAAATATTGTGGCGTGCGTAAAAACGAGATTAATCAGATGTAAATATCAGTTAAAATATACAAGTAATAAATAATTATCTTAATAAAAGTTTTCACGTTATATTTTCATTTAGTATTGTGAATTATACAACTCTATAACCTCGACATGACGCTCGCAACTATTGATACTGTAGAAAGTTTTACTAGTTTTGTAAGGTAAGGATGTTATTTTTTTGAAACAAATTAAATAAATCTGTAAATCCTGAGAACTATTATTATTAAGTATATGTTAAGTAAAATTTTTGGCTAATCTTTTATTCACCTTGAAGAATTTAATGCTCCGATAAAAATAATATCGAATTTTCTTATAAGACCAATAAATGTAACTGACATATAATGAGTTTGAAATAATTTTCAGTTCACCTACATTAACAGTAGTACATTTCTGTGCGGAATGGGCAGATCAATGTGGCCCTGTTACAGAAGTCCTTAAAGAATTGTTAAAATTACCTGAAATCCAAAGTAGTTGTACTAAATTTGCTGTGTGTGATGCTGAAAACTTGTCTGAAATCTCATTGAAATATAAGGTACTATTAAACACTAAATTGATTTATTTAAAATTAAATCAAGCTTGTATTTATTATTTATTCAATATTTTAAATTATATTTCCAGGTTGATTCTGTGCCAACGGTTATATTATTTAAAAATGGTCAGCCTTTAGACAGAATTGATGGGGCAGATGCGTCCCAAATTTCTTCTAAAGTAAAAGCCCTTAGCGGGGGAAATGTAAATGCTCCAAAACAATCATTAGAAGAGAGACTCAAAGCCCTAATTAATAGACACAATATAATGGTTTTCATGAAGGGAACAAGAGACCAACCGAGATGTGGTTTTAGTAGGACACTCATACAAATTCTAAATGGAACTGGGTAAGATATAGAATATATGAAATAAGGAAATACTGTATAGATAATTGATGTTAAAAAGATATTGATAAGATATATATAAGCCACATCAAATAATTTAGAAGATAAAATTTTTTGTATTTACTAAACATTTTTATCATAATATAAACTATGTGGATAACTATTTAATAACAAAAAATATAAATGATGTAACAGAAATCAAACAAAAATATTAATTCATTTGTATTGACAGCAATGAGATAAAATATAAAGATAACTTAAACGGCTTTATAGTAATGGCCTTCGTTTGTTGAAAAAAATATACATTAAAAAGGTTTAAAGTTGCTAATAATCAATTATAAGAACAACAACACAAGATAGTGGAAATTTGATTTTAATAATACTATTGTGAGGTAGACACTAGACATATGATGTCTAATGTTACATTATTCTTACCAAAAGAAATCTGTTATAAGAAATCTTTTCCTTTTGGTGTAAATGATAATTATTTTTTTGAGTTAATCTATCTTATTTGGATAAGTGCAATGTCCTGAAATCACTGCAAATACTATTGTTTAGTTTTAGGACTGTTAGTCCTATTTTATCTAAATTTTCTTTTAGCCATTAAACATGTCGTACTTGACAAAAGTGTTATAACTGTACATATAAATGTAATGACTGTGTAAGAAATTATATAGTCTACTATAAGTTTGTAGAGCCAAAGGATCAGTTTTATCTTACCTCTGATATAAGAGGTTTGATAAAAAATAAGGTGAATATTTATTTTTCTAAAAAACTAGTTATATTTCATCTATTTCTTTTAGCCTGCTTCAAAACACTTGTACCAGTGTTCTTTCAAATCCTCAAAGCAGTTCTAATACACATTTTTGATATGGCCTTAAGCTTTCCCTGTGATTCAGTATGTACCTCGTCACTTGTCGCAAAACGTCGTCCTTTCATGAGTCTCTTCAATCTTGTATATAGGAAAATGCTGCAGGGGAAAAACGACAGAAATATGATTACTGGGGTCATGATTACGGTGTGGTTTTTTTCCGAAAATTCGCAATTTTGGAACGAAGTTTGCTGCCAGACGCTTTAAGGCAAAAAATTTCGTAAAAAAATTGCCAGGCATGAGCCAAGCGATATGCTGGTATCCTCGACTACATCTCTCGTAATGATTCGATGATTCTCCATAACAATCTTCTTCATATTTTCATTGGTTGCTGATGTTGCTACATCATCCAGTGCAAGCATCCCCATTCATATCTTCTATAACTTCTAAGAAAAACTTATACCACTTGTAAACAAGTCTTTTTCAAACAGAAAACTCTCAACTTATGCCACTATCAATGTTTTGAGTGTTTTTGAGCACTTAGTTCCATTTTTCATACAAAATTGTATGCAAATTCTTTGATCCATATTTTTTCGAGATCAGAATCAACCAAACTAATACCTCTCTGCTCTCACAAGCAAATTAAATATAGTTGCAACTGTTAACATATCTTCGGCATAGCATATCAATGTAACAAAATTAAAAAAGAACACTTATTATAAGTAGCATGCGAAATTTAAAAATTTACCTTATTTTTTTTAACAGACCTCACATCGTTTGCTATTTTGTTTTCATGGTACCAATACACGTCAAAAGACCGGTCTATATGCGAATTATTCTACTTTACCGAAAATTCTGATGTAGTACATAAACTACAATTATCAGATTTTTAATCTCTAGTACTGTCCTATAGATTTTATTTAATAATGTGAAATAATTTCTTAAGCGTTAGTTTGCTTACACATTCCTATATCACCTATATGCAATAATATGTAAAAATTCTTGAGAGGCATTTGTTTGATCAAATCATCTTTTGAACTTTTATTTACTATGTTTTTTTGTAAGAAGTATTCTACGAAGTAGTCGGATTAGTTATGATTGCCCAATAGGAAATTAACTTGGTTGCCATTGTTACATACAGTTTTTTTATCTGTATTTTTAGAGGTTTTCATCATGGTATTTCTCATGGACAGACATTCGTCATGATTGACTCTCATTTGTATTGTAAAATGAACCTAGTTAGAACAAGGAACATAATGTTATTGACTTCTTTTTTCCACTTCTATAATAAAGCCTTCCTCCTTACATATGCAAGCTCTTTTATTTTTGATACGGTATCCAACGGGACTGCCCCGTTTTACAATGGCGAGTCCTAGTGGCCTCGAAAACTATTGTAGGAAGTAAAATTGTCCCGGTTCAGAAACCGCGCGAAAATTTGATTAGCAAACGGTTGGCTCTGAAGCCCTTTTTTTTTTTTTTTTTTTTTTTGTGCGCACTGGGAAAAAATGCTTTACGCATCCCCTCTCCGTTGAAGACGGAGAGGGGTATGTGGGACTCCCCGGGAAAAGGATTCCCGGTATACCCACTAAAATAACCCAGTGGCGCTCCGACCTCGCCTGACTGGCAGGGGGCTGGGAATCCTGTTTGCGTCCAGCCCCCTGCTGGCGATTGCCCACCTTTTGGCGGACCCCTCACGCCCCCCCAGGTGGGGGGGGGCTCTGTTGTGGCCGGAGCGCACGGCCATCTATGGCCGTCGCAGGGGCGGGTGAAGATGGACGCTGTGTGCGCCGCCTTCCGCCCCTTCTCCTTCTGCGGAGCGCTGGCGCTGAGGGATCGTCCTCGCGCTCCCGCTCCGCCGCCTCCTTCTGTGACATGGCTCTGAAGCCCTGACCAACCGAACGCGAGCTAACGGTATGCGAGAGTGAGACCGCGTCGTCGTGTTTTGTTGCCATATTGACTTTGGCAAACTTTTTATTTATCTACTTCTCGCTATTTGTTTTATAATTGTTTGAAGTGTCGCACAGAATTAAGTGTTTCCCGCAGTGGTGGTAGTGATATTGAACAGCATTTTAAGACTGACAAACGTAAAAATGCCGGTCGTACCGCAACTGTTAAACTTTTTCAAGAAGTCGGACACGCCAACTTTGAAAGACTTGGATATCGTCGTGGCAAATGGCGTCTGGGCTTATAAAAGAAAACCACAGTTTCGTTCTAATAATAGGTGTTGGATGTTAAGCCCTTGTTATTCACAATGCCATGAAATCTGCTGCAGTTGTGCTACCCGTAGATTACGATAGCGTTCTTGTGAAGATATATTCCTTTTTTATATTTATACAATTAGAGTTGCAGCTCTAAAGGAGTTTTGTGCCGAAACTGAAACCAGATGGCTAGCTCTTATGCCTAATTTGCAGAGAGTTTTAAAAATGTACCAGCCATTAAAAAGCTACTTTTTGAGTATTGAAAAATGTCCCTTGTTACTAAAAAAACTTTTTGAAAATCCCACATCCGATGTGGTTTTATTTTTTACACGCTCAGTCAGCAAGTTTTCATGAAGCTATCTTGAAACTTAAATCTGTATCGGCAATTGAAGCTGCAAACGAAATCAATCAATTAAAAGACATTTTTACTCAGACACAGACCAAACAATTTCTTCCCTGTATGGTCCTTCAATTAATGTCAAAATTAAAAGATAGTGATATCAATGAAGAATTTGTGTTAAGGACGGCTACATAATTTTATAAAACAAGCCGTGAATATCTGGAGCAGTGGACTTGCTTTCTTACCAAAGAAATGGAGATATTTTATTGGGCAGATTTAAAAAAGGTCATGAGAAGACATTTAAAGATCTCTGGATATATTAATTGTAAAGCAATATATTGACTGTAATTAAGATACTGAAGTCTTTGACGAATTTTCATTCATTTATAATTACATTACTTCGCAAAAAGTAACAGGATGGAATAATTTAAATGTTTCCACGGAAACTCGTTGGATCGAAGTATTCAAACATTTTCGCGCCAATAATCATTAACATGTAAATTTTTCTATTATAATTGTATATATTTTATGTTTGCCTGCCACAAAAAATCCAGTAGAAAAATATTTTCTATTATGAATAAATTGTGGACATGTGAAAAAACCAAGTTACAAATTTCAGTTCTAAGGGCGATGTTGATTATGAAAGTGAATATAAAAAAAACATGCCAAGAGTTTCATTCTTACTGAAAATCGTCACCTATAAGCTATATTAAAAAAAATGTTCTGAAAAATATAAATAAATATTTTAGATACCTTTCTGAATCATAACTCTATGTTAAGCCAACTAATATATTCTGTATAAATAACTTTAAAAAAGTGTTATTTGTTTCCGCTGTCTCGTTTTGAGTCAGAAAATAAATGGTCACGTCCCCTGTCTGTTTAATACTGTTGTAGAAAACATTACTTGAACTAGTCCTTTATAATATAGTAAAATTTGTGTAGGGAATTTATTATTTTCTATCATAGTTCATACTGCTGTCTAGTATTTTCTATCATCAGAATGCACTAGAATAATAATATTAAATATATAGTAGATATATAATTTGAGACTAATGTAAACACATATTTTACAATTAACATTAATTGAATTTTTAAAGCTTCCTTAACATAGTTTTGTCATTTCAAAAAATATTGGGAACATGCATGAACCAAAGTTTATAGTTAGTTTTTTGTATAATAATATAAATTTTATACCAGTACACACATTCAAGAATTATTTTTTATATATTACAACGTAACGTTCAGTATTTGGAACTCTAAATATATAGTTTGGTATTAATTAAAGAATTATTGATTTCAATTATTGTTTTCTTAAGCAAACATTTAGTTAATAAAAAAATATCAAATGAACGTTGCTAAACGACACGTTCTATTTTACTTTGTTAACAAACTGAGCGTAATTTAGTCATAATTTTTTATTTGTTACAGCTCAGCATATGATACGTTTGATATCCTAACAGATGAAGAAGTTCGTCAAGGGCTGAAGACTTATTCCGATTGGCCAACATACCCCCAAGTCTATGTGAAAGGGGAACTGATTGGTGGATTAGATATAATTAAAGAAATGTTAGCTAATGGGGAATTGGAATCTACACTGAATGCCTAAACTGTACTTGTCACTTCTATGTAGCAAAACTTTTTATTTATTCAAATAAAAAATTTCAAAAACATGTCTTTCATATTTATATTTTAAGTAGGCCTTAATTACCCGTTTCACTATTTATGTATTAAATCTAAAGTCGTTGGTAACAAAATAAGGCCTGTATATTTTTAAGCTGTAGATCTTTATCAATAAATTAAAATTTAAAGTGTAGCAGGAGTAAACTAGAGAGTAATAATAGACGGATTGGATTTTTTTAAAAGAAATTCATATTTATCATTTTATTTTTTATTGGATCGCCATCAAAGTATACACAAATACAACCATTTAAATTAATACAATTAAGATGCTATGTGCTACCTCAGTTACAGGCAACCACTTCATGCTGAAATAGTATAACAGAGTGCATGTAATCACAAAGTTAACATTTTGGTTTAAATACATTTAGTTAAAATACAGTGCATGAAGAACAAACAACTAGAAAATTAAATCTAAGCTTAATTAATTAAACATTTTTTATTGTTTTTTTTTTAATTCAAGAGGCCTTCCCGAGAATATATCAATATTAGTATTTTTAAAAAGAGAGTTAAACTTTAATGTCATTCTATTCGGTGAATAATTACCGAGATTACTTTGCATTTTTTTGTATTGAATGGAGTACACACGAGCCTTCTTGGGAGTTTAACTGGTGCATAAAAGTATCGATATCGATGTTTAAAAAAATTAACATACTACCTAAAATCCAGGACGTATAATAATTAAAGGTGTTACCAGATAGGTAGGCACCCGACACAATTGGCTGTCAATTGTCATGTAAATGTAAATTGACATTGGCAATCTGACAATACATCTGTGGACGTAGGAAGAAATCTTACTTGTTTATAAATATTTGCATTCTTTTTGCTAACAATATGGATACTTTAATTTCCTTTAATACCAGTAAGTAGACATATTTTGTATTTTTCAATTATCAAAATGTTATATCTTATGAAAACCTTTTTATACCCAGAATTTATGAATAAAATAAGAACTGCTGGTGATGGAATGGAATCCGTAGACTTTACGAAAGAAGGTCGTCCAATATCCGAAACAAAATCTACTACTGGATTAAGCTGTCAAGAGTCTTTGCCTGGTCGCAGGCTTGTACAAATATATCCAAGCAAAGTTGTTACACCCGAAAGAAGAAGCTCACATATATATTCCAAGACTCCGAAATTCGTTCCCTATGAACCATACCCGGGGGCTGTTAAACCTATCACACCAAACTTTAACTCTAAAGGAAGCAAAAAATCACGAAATCATATGGATATTAATAAATTAATTAATCAAATGTCACAAATGAATACCACCATAAATGAATATAGGCCAAGGAGTAAACTATTATCATGCAGTGATAAATCTGAAACAGATTGTGATAAGGTTAATTTAGATAATGAAAAGCAAAAGAAAATTGATGAACTAACCAAAGAAAATGAAAGTTTGAAAGAACAACTCAAACAACAAGCGCAGGTAAATAAAACAATATTATTTATTTTTATTGTAAAGTCAAACTACAAAAACCATATTTCAAATTTTATTCCAAACAGGTAAATAAAGAATTAAAAACGATGCTAGTGGCATCAATGGGTGAAGATTTGGAGTTCAAAGTACACTCACTTAACGAAGATAAAAAACATTTGGCCAATGCTTTGCTGAACTCAGCTCAACATTTGTCTACCCATCAGGTAATTTCTAACAGGCATTATTATTTATGGGAAATGTTCTTACTACTACATATTATACATGTAATAGTAAATTGTTCACCAAGGGTGGAAAGAATCAATTCCCTAGGTAGTTAGATGCGCGAGCGCAGCAAGGTCGGCTATGGTCCAAGTTGATTTGATTCTTTTACACAAGGTAAACACTCTACTTTTCATTTCGAATAAATAAGGAAAATAAAACTAGTAGTTTATCTGAACTAAGTATTTATTGACAATATATATAAATTTTGAATATGTAATTCCCCGCATATTTGTTGTGGTTTATTCCGGTCAAAGAAGTTCGCGTCAAAGAGAATACAATATCTACTAGTTGCACTAAGTAAGTTCACACTGGCTGTTAAGAAACTCGCATGGCCTCAGCATTTTTTTTTAAATTTTTACATATAATGTCACCGCTGACAGTAGATGTATTTTTTAAATTCATTCCGGCCCTTGGGTGGAAAGTAATTTGTATAAGTTTTTCCCGCCCTAGGGAGGGAAAAAGCATTTTCCACCCTATAATCAGATCAAAACAACACTTTCAAATACTTTATGAGTATGAGGAATGAAAAAGTTGTTTATTTGTTACACAACTACATATATAACCAACCTAAATCAAACTGTATATGTAACACCAATTCACTGTTATATAAAAAAATGTGGTGAATAGCAATTGTATGTCTAAAATACATAATCACACATTACTCTAAGTATACTATGTGAGTGTCGGCATTTGAACACAGAGGTTTAAAATTTTTTGTCACTGTAGGAAAAGATAAAAATCTATTTGTCTCAGATGAGCTTTGTTTGAGTCAATTAATGTGAGATATTTAAAAGTTTTTAATATACAATGTCATTGGTGTTGTTAGTTTTTGACTTAGAAATTAGGTGAGGTAGTATGGTACCACAGTTGTACCGTTTAAATTAAATTTAATCTCACCTTATATATTATATAACCTATTGTTGTTGTAAAATAATCTCTATATAATTTACAAAGTATGAATATAAAATTACATTATCTATATATATAAAAATGAATTGCTGTTCGTTAGTCTCACTAAAACTCGAGAACGGCAGAACGGATTTATCTTATCTTAGTCTTGAAATATTCGTGGAGGTTCAGGGAAAGCTGAAAAAAAATTATTCTTTTCCGGGAAAACCCTAAAAACAGCGCTTTCCTATTTCCCATACAAACGGTTATTTTAACATTAGATTTCATAACTAACTAATATGTCAATCATTCTGTCGCACTTTAGACCACGTAGGTAATTTCCAAAAAAATAAATAAAAAATTATTTATGTATGTAATAAAAATTGTGATGTCTGTTTTTAAGAGAAAATAAAGGTGATGATGCTTATCATACAGAAGGATTAATATTGTTAAGTAGATAAACCAATTTAACTGCTGATTCTTAAAAAAAACTAGTTTACTATCAGTGCTTCTTAGGACGGTACTTCAAAACTTTTTGTCATAAAAACTCTACATATATAATATGTTATTTTAGAAATGTATTATTTATTACAAAAAGGTCACGTGTTAATAAAAGTAAAACAAAGGCATTAAAAGCATACATTATTTTCTTTACAAAAAATAGAGTTGGAGTATGTATGTGTTGTAGTTTTTAAATAACCGTTTTTACTTAATTAATATGGATGTATACCAATATTTTTACACAGCTCCTTTCTGTATATCTGTAATATCTGCAAGTTTACTTATTCTGTACAATATTCGACACAGCTTGATAATTTTTAAGACGACTCGTTCCCATATGTTTGATGTAATATGGTGTAACAGAAGCTATTTTCATTTTAGAAATTAATTTATTAAGAAACCTTAAGAACATAATAATTTAATAACACAATCTTAATGTTTTAGCTATACAGAATCACTGGTGAATTACTATCAATATTTAAGGAGAATACTCGGTACATGATTCTCATTCGAATTATGTAAAAAAAAATAGGTTACTTAATTTTTGATCAAATTTCCGTATAAATAAATAAAGTTTGTATAAATAAATAAATAATTTCCGTATAAATAAATAAAGTTGGAACACTTGGAACGTGTCCACAGGTTCCAAGTGTTCCAAGTGTGGACGCGTGCGGCGGCGTACTGATACAACACCACGCCGCCGCACGCGTGTGTGTGTGTGTGTATACCTAATCTGTAGGGTGTTCACACGATGCGTAATTAATTACATAACTTTTGGTTAACTTTACTTAGAAGTTTATTAATATTAATGTTATATTAATTTTTATTTTGTCATATATGATCGTCAAATATTACGTCCTCAAGTATCGATAGTAATTCACCAGTCACCCTGTATACTAAATGAATGGTATTGCATTACGCTGCCATTTAAATACATGTTTAACCTTCGATATATAATACATATTATATTATGCAAATGTAAAACTATTTTTAGCGGGTCAATTTATTTTGCATATATAATATTGGTCGCTCTATTATAATTTTAAATATACAAAATAATACATAAAAATCCAGAGGTCAATAGCTTGTCCTTGGGAAGACCATGAATGTTTTAATTATTTTTTAGGAACAAACTGAATGGTTGGCTGGTCAATGCGAAGTGTGGAGAAGTAAATTCTTAGCGAGCAGGTAAAAATATAATGTATAAATAAAAACCCAAAATATATTAAAACATAATAAACTTAGTTCTCTTTATCATTTCAGTTTAATGATTGAAGAACTTGCCATGTGTAAGAAAGTTTTGACTGAAAAAACAGTTAATTTACAACAGTCAATTACCCAGTTGCTCGATGAAAGATGCAGAATAAGGGATATGTTGATATGCACATACAAGAACTTGTATGGCTTACACGAGAATTGGCTAGAAAATATAGCTATATCCGAATATATGGGAAATAAAAACCGTCCAATCGGTAATCTAAATTTTACCACGACCATGCCACATTCAGCAAATGTCCTCGATTTGGCGTCAACAAACTTGAAATTGTCCGAAAATATTAGTAGCTCTATTGAAAAACCAGACGTAAGCCATTTGGATAAATTATCGACTGTCACTGAAGCGGAGAAATATGCTGAGCAAGTGAGTTTATAATATAAAATATATTTACTAGTTCAAATATGGTAATATGATCTCATTATTAATTGTATCAAAATTATTATACTTGTGTTATATCGGAAAGAATTAAATAAAAATCATTATATTTCAGGTAATGGCTGCACCGTTTGAAATAAGAAAAGTGAACGAGGGACCTGTACATGCTTTAGTGAATCATGCTTATAATAGTAGTGGGAATATAGCAGTAGCTTCTTGTGTACATTGTAATGGAAAAGTTCAGCTACTATAATAATACTGTATATTAATAGAAAAATTTATTTCCTTTAGCTTTAAAATATTGACATATTAAAATAAATGGGGGTCGTTGAAGTTCTGCTCAATATTGCACAATATTTTAAATTCTTTTGTTTATTTCTGTAGAGTTTTAACATTCTATTTTTAAAAAGATTCAAAAATATTCAGATATTGTAATACAAACCTACTTTTTAAACAAAATAATTATTTGGGTGTAATTTTTAACATAACAATTAATTTACTGTTTATAATCTAATTTATTTGTAAGTATTCATATATATTATGTAAAATGGGAAGTATTTTTCAGTTGTGATAATTTTTAAATATATAGGTTGTTTTTATGACTTAAAATATTTTGACTCGCAATTATTATGATATTATGTAAAATATGTATAATATGCATATCAAATAAAACATAAAAATAAGATATCTTATAAAAACATTCTTTATTTTGACTGTGTTTTTATCACTTATAAGTTAAAGGTCAAATTTATGCATCATCTCCATCCCAGTGTAATTGTAAGCAAGGTAATCTTTAACGGGAACATATTTAGCACCACCGAACCAATCAACCATAGCTATTTGGGCTATCTTCATTTTAGCCACAAACCAATTGTGATCTGGAAATGTATGAAATAATTAAGTTTAATATATAATTATGAAGTTAATATATACATATATATATATATATATATATATATATATAAATATTGTTAAATTACAAACCAGGTGGAAAGTTGGCCATGTCTGGATGCCTTTCAAATAATGCGGCCTTTGCAAATGTGTATTCTGGAGTGTTTTCCTTGACCTGAAAATTTTACCATATCACATACATATAATTCCTATTACTCGTATTGGAATATTTCTATTGATTTCTGTAATTTCTACAAGGCATAAATGTCTTTAAGAAAAAATATTTGCGGTTGTTGAAATCTATATTAAATAATCCTTTATGTGTAAATAAATATTTTTCATTTAAATTCAGGTCATAAAGTTATATTACAAAAAAATATATATATAACATATTGCTATTAAAGAATTCACACATGTAAATCAGAATGATTTATAAAAAATGGTGCATATATTAACGTGATAATAACTTCATGTGTATTCAAAGGTGTATAAGTGTAAGTGCAAAAGAATTCCTAAAAAGAATTTAACTCAACATAATGGTGAAATAAGGCTCTAAAATGCATTCCTAGTGGTTTATTAAATCGAAAAAAAGCAGATGAGTATGTATATTGACAAATGACAGTCGTCAATTATTATCGCTTCCACCGTCTAAACACTATACCTCTGTTCTGCAAACATCTTTATTAAATGATAATTATGATAAACCTCCTTGTTACAACACAATCAGACTTATTATAAATCAATACATGTGGTATTATTGTGAAAGCTGTAATTACTTAGGGTTAAATGTTATCAACTTATCGCTGTGATAATAGAGACGTGCAAATAACGATGTAACTGTTATCAAATGAAATATTTATTTAACGAGGTTTTTTTTAGACTTGGTTAGAGTTCATGTTTTTTTCAGTCGCATATATAGAAATTTATTTGCATTAATTTTATTATTTAGTAAGAAAATTAATTACCTTCTTCATTAGTCCTGATAACATCAATCTGGTGCATCTCGGATCTTCGGGGTCGTACTTCTTAAATTCACAAAATCTTGTCTCCTCTAAAGAAACTAACACCGTGGAGCGGATGTCTTTCTATTAAACACATAATCTATATAAAACTAATGAATTACACTAAGTTATATAAGTCATTGAGATGAGTAACGTAATAAATTTACCGATAGATCGCGAGCAGTGAAATCCAATGGCGACATATAAAAGTACGGGATTCCAGTTGAATTAGCTAGAGATCCGTCAACAATAGATTTAACATTCGAAAATGGAAATCCTTCAATGGCTGGTAATGTTGAAATTGTGGCTATTGACGCCCAATCTGTGAAAAATAACAAACATTTCATACATTAAATAAGTGGCGTAACATTATTTATGTTGGAATTTTCTTACGTCAATATTAACCTTTATTATAAAGAGTAATGCAAAAAATTTCAAAAAGAAAATGCTGTTTTTTTAACCTTAGTAAACGGGCAATATATGCGAAATTTTTGTGACGCTTTTTTATATTTTATAGAAGTAAACTTTTTAACTGTCGGTGTACAAATCTTACCAGGAAATAGGAATATGAAGTGTATTCAAATTTCAAAAGTAAGTGTATTGATTCGATGAAGGTTAACATTTCCTTTTGAGTTTCAAAGTATTTTTTTATGTTGTTTATATAAACTACAACGACTATAAAATCTACGTCATGTAATAAAAAAAATCTTATATGCAAAACAAACAGCTGTATCTGTGACCTTCAAAATATTAAGGATAATGTAATTTACTCAAAATCTTTATTTTCGTATAATAAAAATACTTACTGCAGTTATGGAGGACGTATCTCGCCATTGCAACCAACTTTTTATGGTCGGGAGGATCCGGAACATAGAGCTTTTGTGATGTTATTTTCTCAGATGCATCTTTAAATTCTCCACTTTTAAAGCTGTTGTATTTACAGTTCCCGTACAATACAAGGAGGCTTAGACATAATAGTGTCTTCAACATGATTTCTTATCTGGACAAATATGAAAAACCTATTATATTTCTTAAAAATGTAAATTATATCTTATTGCAGATGTATTTAAATAGAAAACTTTTTATTCATACAACAAAGGACGGACCACAGAAAAGGATCGATTTGAATCAATCAATTATACATCGGGTACTATGTTATTGCATTAGTTATTTCTTATCCCTTTTGCTATTCCATATTGCCCTTTTCTTGATATGAATACCGAACTTTCATTAGAAATACATATATGCAATATAACTCGAATATGTTTAAAACCGTCTAGGATGCAGCGCCATCTATCATATGAATCACTAGTAGGGTTGCGTAGAAGAATAAAGACATTATCCTTACTATATGTTTGCATGGTTATACTACTTACAAAGCGTTTTCAGTTTTTCACTCGCTTACGTCGAAACTATTATGTGCAAACATTTATAAATAAAAAACAGGAAACTCTGTGTATGTAGTTTAAAGATGGGAACTTGTGGTAAGATATAGGTTTATTAGTTATATTTTCCCCATTTAATCAATAAATGGACCGTGTTTACATTCAAATACGTAGCATTAGCACTATCTAGCACTTTTTAATTAAATATTCCATATACATATATGTTATATGAGATCCATATTTGAAAATAAACATGAGTATTGGTTTCACGGAAATGTTTTTGCTGATCGGCGTTTTTTTTTTGTTAAATTAATCTCAATGTAATTTAACCTTGTTTAGATTTTATTACATTGAGATTAATGAAACAAAAAAAGCCTGTTAATATTAATACTCATTTATTGGCAGCGACAGCTGATCAACATTTTTATCTATACACATAGTTGAGTTATTCCCTAAGTATAAAATAAAAATATTAATGTGACGACTATATTTTTAAACTCTGACTCATGCCAGTTTTGTAATTAAAGAAATCAATGTACAAAACGTAATGAATAAGCACAGCTATTTTTGGAAAATAAAAAATGTTTTTTGTATGTAAATTAATTAAATTACCTACAATGAAAATAAAAATTAATGAAGACGATAACTACATTCCAAAAAAAATCCGTTCCTTTAAATTTTTCGATATAATTTTAAATTAAAAGTAAAAAATGTTTTTTTCTTTATATTTACTAAAAGTTAACATCCAACTAAATTCGGAGCCTTACCAGTTTTTCATTCTTAAACTCACGTTCTTACTTATTATACGTTAAGATTAACATATTAAATATGTAAAACCATGCTGACTATGTAGTTTAACTACGCAAAGTTGTGCTAAAAGTACACAATTATTTCCTAACTTTACTAATTGCGCATCGCGAATCATGAAAAAACACCGAAAACTGGTAATTTTTTTACATATTAATTAATAGGTATGTACATATGTAATAATAGCCAATTTGATATAAATATTGTGAACATTAAAGAAATTTATTTTAATTCTGACATTGACCAAAAACCTTGTTTAAAACCATTCAACGAGTTAATATCAATACACATGTGATAAATTCAAATAATCCACATAAAGGTATGATAAAAACAAATCAATAAAGTTTTTGTACTCACATAAAAAAAAGGAAAATTATTAACAAACAAGGAATATACGTAAACGTATTTGGCGGATATTCAAAAACTGGCCCCAATGCTTGTTATAATAAAATTTGACTATAAATACACTGTCTAGCGCGCAAATCGCGCCAATGACTAAGTAGTAACACGCTAAACGCAATAAATGCAAGTAGTTATGTCAACAGTCAACAAGATTCATTGACAGCCGCTACAACTTCATTCATTTTCTCGTGTTGCCATAATGATGAAAATAATATTGTTTTATATTACTTAAACGTCAAATGTATTTAAAAAAATGTGTTTTCATTGAAATAAGAAGGAAAACTGTTGGGAAAAAATAAAATAAAATTTTATCGTCATTATTTTATTAAGGAAGATGTTAATTCTTTATTCCACTCTATGGGAAAAGTTTATCATTACAAAATATTAAAAGATTGGAAATAAACGTTATTTAACGTTGTTGTGTGCTTTTAGCTATTTGTTCTTTAAGCATAAGAATACTAGCGCGTTGTTCTGGTGGTAACAGCGCTATTTGTTCGTCGGATAACTGTAACACTTGCATAATTAAGGCAGCCTGAAACAAAAAGTATAGATAAAGGAAATGTTGGGTTTCACAAATATTACTTATTTTATTACAAACTTTAAGCCGTACCTTCTCTTGGTCAGAAGCACCTGAGGGTATACCCTGTATAGTTCTTGCTTGAGCCATACTTGGCATTCCTGGGGGCATTTGGGCTGGTGACAAACACAATAATAATAAAATATTGTAAATCTCAACATTTATATTGTATAGCTATAAAATTAAGAACTAAATGTGAAATTCATATTACATATAGAAACAAATACAATTTAACGTCTATGTATAATGAATGTTTGTATTTGTTGGGAATAAGTGATAAACTATAAGATCCTAAATATCTCGAGAAACATAATACTATTGATCAACAATTCATACTTTTTTAAAAATAATATTGTTACATAATAGTGAATTATGATTTTTTTTTACTGGCAATACTTACGTGGCATCTTAGTTTGCGTGCGCGGGTCCGATCGCACGCGAGGGTCTGAGTTGAACGGCATACTAGCGAGACGAGGATCACGGGGAAACGAACTGTTAATATAAAATATTTTATCATTATTATATATACATAATTTATGTTCAAATTATCTTTAAAAGCAATAATAAACATTATTTGATACTTTTTATTAGATTTAAATTTGACATATAATAAAAAAAGTCAAAGTAATGAGTGTAATATCATAAGTTAGTAACTTACTTATCATTAACATCCAGTGGTGGTCTTAAAAAATAACGATATTAATTAAAAATAGATAATATCTTTTATATCAGATATTAATACAAAAATATTAATATATATTTTTACCCTTCCACTATATACATATATTACTCATGTGCATTTAAAACTAAAAATTTATAAATAAAAATCATGTGAACCTATTCAATTTCTTATAATGTTTTCCATAGTAAAATAATATAATTTATCTAATTAATACATATTTATCATGTACATATATAAAATTTTGCCATTCTGTTTATCTCTTGAATTTATTATCTGTTAAGATATATGTATATCCTTCTTATAAGAACTGTGCATTAAGATTTATGCCATAGACTTCGTAATAAAAAAAAACCATTAGGAATATGGAATAAAACATACTTATCCTGAACGGGCGGATGTACGGGCGGCGGCGCAGTGTGATGCAGACTGCGCATGTCTTGGTCTAATAGAGGAGGTCGAGAGTTGCGTAGATCGGTATCCATTTGTTGTGGTGGACGAGCTGAGAACATTATTTAATCTTTATTATCAAGACATTATTTATAGGAAGAAAATTATATCTGGAAACTATTATCCCTACTAATATTATAAACGCGAAACTTAGTCTGTCTGTCTATCTGTCTGTTACGCTTTCACGCCTAAACCACTGAACTAATTTTAATGAAATTTGGTACAGAGATACAGTTGACCTTAAGAAAGAACATAGGATAGTTTTTATCCCAGACTTTTGAAAGATTCTCTTGAATACGCGATATAACCGAACTCAACGCGGGCGAAGCTGTGGGCGGGAAGCTAGTATTATATAAGTTTTGATAATTTTATGAGAAATGTGTTTCCTATATTTTAAATAACTTCAATGTGCAGTAATAGAGATGGAATTTCTTAGCATACATAGATTCACAGTGTTGGTGCCTTGTCTATAGCGTTGCAGGGAGACGGCTGCAGTACCTGGGACTTGTGAATACTTTTGCTACCCAATTGCTCCCCAAGTCTAAGTTTAAGGGGCTCCTAACGCGCATTAAACACTCACCCCCACCGTCCAAAGTCCTCTGCCAACCTAATCAAATTTACATTGAACCTAGTAAGGCTGCCTTCGAAGTACGTTTTAAGAATGAATTGATGTGAGTTCTGGACAGGCCAAAGTAATTTAGTAGGTTGCAGAGAGATTTAGCTATTACCTCTCGCTCCTATTTTTACAGCGTTCAAATTCACAACGAACCTATTTCTAGTGAGTTCGTTAGTGAGCTTGTAATACCTCTTTACCTTGATAGCATGGCCTTTGGGGATTTTTGTCTCTCAAATAACCGTAAGCTCTATTAACACAAGCCCTTTAAAATTGGCGAATACAAAATATATGTGGTGTGGAACGCCGACGCATAAATATATTCTGGGATTTTATACTGTCTGTCATATACCTGTATATGACAGACAGTATAAAATAAATAATAACAGAATAAATAAAAACAGAAGTAAAGAAATTTATTTGTATTATTTACTTTGATATAATATACAGGGTGACTGGTGAATTACTATCAATATTTAAGGAGAATACTCAGTACATGATTCTCATTCGAATTATGTAAAAAAAAATAGGTACTTAATTTTTGACCAAATTTCCGTATAAATAAATAAAGTGTGGACACGTTCCAAGTGTTCCAAGTGTGGACGCGCGCGGCGACGTGCTGATACAACAACACGCCGCCGCGCGCGTATGTGTGTGTGTGTGTATACCTAATCTGTAGGGTGTTCATACGATGCGTAATTAATTACATAACTTTTGGTTAACTTTACTTAGAAGTTTATTAATATTTATGTTATATTAATTTTTATTTTGTCATATATGATCGTCAAATATCACGTCCTCAAATATCGATAGTAATTCACCAGTCACCCTGTATATCCATTTTTTTTTTTATTTGTGCTAAGGCTTCATTCGCACTGGAGTATTCATAATTATAGTCCAATCGGTAGCTTGAAGGGTAGAATAAGGCTTGACGGTTGATTTTATAGCCATAGTGCTTTCTCTCACAAAATCTATTGATTGCTCCAGTATTGTTTTTCTTTTGAGCTCTGGCTACAAAATGACTAATCGATCTATACTATTAGCTCATACTTACGAACATATTGATTCTGGGTCGGAGGTGGATTAGACAATAGAGGTGGTTGTTGAACTGAAATACATAAAAAAATATTAAGTCTGCTATCAATATTGTTAACTACAAGCTATAGAGAATTTGTTAATATATTACCGGGAGGTGGTGGATTCGGCATATATACATTGGAGACGGGTGGCTTATCACCTGGTTGTAAAACTGGAGGAACAGCATTGCTGGGATGCAACATACTCTATAATAAATAATAATATATATATAAAAAATATACTAGTTAAAACATGTTAACTATAATAGTAACAGGAGATTTAATATTGTTAACTATTTTGATGCTAACTGCAGATTAAAAATTTAATATGAGCTCATGATTCGTATAATCTGTTATGATTTGCACAAATCCCTACTAATATTATAAATGCGAAAGTAACTCTGTCTGTCAGTCTGTTACGCTTTTACGCCTAAACCACTGTACTGATTTTAATGAAATTTGGTACAGAGATAGAGTTGACCTTGAGAAAGAACATAAGATAGTTTTAAAGCCAGACTTTTGAAAGGTTCTCTTGGAAACGCGATATAACCGAACTCCACGCGGGCGAAGCTGCGGGCGGAAAGCTAGTGACATAAAATGAAGAAATGTTGAAAGTTAAGTATTGGGAAATTTTTATCATAATTCATTCAGATTATTTTATATCAAAGAATATCAAATCAACATACACCCAAACAAATTTTTTCATTATATAAATTTTTTATGTATTGAAACTAAATACAGTAGAAACTCGATTAGCCGGCCCTCAGTTATACGGATTCGCGATTATCCGGACTACATACTTACAAGTCGAATTCTTGCAAGCATGAACGTATCAGAACTTGCATTAAACCGCCTGCGCGATAGCTAACCCGCAAATTTTGTTAATATTATTAGTTGTTAGTCTACTTATAAATACATATTAAAAATGTCAAAGCGTAAGAGAGTGGTGTTATCGCTTAAAGACAAAATAAATATTATTGATTCATTGAAAAAAGGAGAAATCGGTTGTAAGTTAGCTAAAAAGTATGGTGTAGGTACATCCACGATAAGTGATATTAAGAAAAATACCGATTCAATCTTGTTGTACATCTGCAAATTAGATAGTGACGGGAGTAAACATCGGAAAGTGATGAAGAAACCGAAAAATGAAGTTTTAGAAGACGCTTTGTATAATTGGTTTCTACAGAAACGATCAACGGGGCAAAAGATATCTGGTCCTTTGCTATGTGAAAAAGCGTTACAGTTAAATAAAAAAATAGGTGGCGATAAATCATTTGTTGCAAGTAACGGGTGGTTGTATAGATTTAAATCTCGTCATGGAATTCGTGTATTGAAAATACAAGGTGAAAAAATATCAGCTAATGTCGATGCAGCAAACTCTTTTAAAGATTTAAAGAAGAATTTGGATGAAAATAACTATGAATTGGATTTTGTTTATAATGCTGATGAATCCGGATTAAACAGGAAGTCATTATCATCAAAATCTTTAGCTTCTAGACGAGAATTCAGCTCCAGGATATAAAAGTAGCTAAGAGCATTTAACATTATTAGTTTGCGCTAACGCTACAGGCATACGAACATAAAATACCTTTGCTTCCCATAAGAAAATAAAAAAATTAAGAGACAGTGGCTTACGTCAAATGACAATTACAAAATATTTTAAACCAAATTAAACTGATTATTTTATTATGTATGAATATGTAATCTAAGTACCTAAATGTATTCTTTAATTATTTATTAATATACATTGATTTTCGTTGATATGTATTTGTTTTTTTTTTATATAAACATATAATATTATGTTCTACCTATGCAAAAAACCTGGTTTTCTTCATACATTCGATTATCCGAATGCCTATTGATAACAATTAGTCTGATTACTCAAGTTTCTACTGCATATGTGAAATAGTAGCAATTATATTTTATTAAAATTCTGTGACTGTTTTTACTCACAACAGCTGTGATGGGGTCCACAATCCTCATTATGACTTGTGCTTGCAACAAAGCATACGCAAGTTGAGGATTCTGTAGCAACATATTCCTGGCTTCTGTTGGATTGTTCTAGAAGCAGAAAATTTGGAAATGTTTTATTGGAGTAAACAATGACTATAGAAATGATCATTTATCTAGTATAATATGGGATTTATTATGCAAGAGTGTTATAGTGACAGTTTATTAAATAATAAGAAAATTAGAATAACTTCTATGTAAAATAGTAAATTCTACAAGGTTCTGACACATCAGTTTTGTGTCAACAGACTTTTTCATTTTATATTTCCTTTAGAGTATTGTGTCACTATTTGTTCACCCTTCATACAATATAGACAAACAAAATCGTTGTAGTTTAGATTTAAAATTAAGTTATTTGAATTTTGGTTTATTGCACCCACCAATACTCAAAATCGTAATTAATATATTAATAAAATTCATATTAGTACCTGGATACATAATTTCATTTGTTTCATGAGTTCAAACATTTGTTCAGGTGGTAAAGTAGCAACGGCTTTACTAATAGCCTCAGGAGCTTTCTCTGGATCCACAGGATCTCCATATGGGTTTTCAACCTTAAACAGACATAAGTCTTTAACTATAAACACATATAAACAAATAAACCATTGGTAAACACATAACTTTCTGTTAGGTATACCTGTGGCCCCTGCATTAATGCCTGCATTTCCATTCTAGATTTTTCAGTACAAGCATTGTCAACCCTGAGCGATCTACCGCCAATTTCATATCCGTTTAGATTTCTCATAGCACTGAGAGCAGTTTCCTGATCTTTATATTCACAGAAACCATAACCTTTTGGTTTACCAGTTTCTCTATCAAACACTAGTTTGAAGGATAACACAGGACCAACTTCACTAAATATATCTTTTAATTTCTCTTCCGTTGCTTCGTAAGGTATATTTCCCACTGAAAAGGAAACAATATCATGTTATTATTAACACATTAACTTGAACCTACAATATTACACACTCTTCTATAAAATCAACTTACCAAAAACAGATCTCATGGATTTATCCATGATACTCTGTTCTTCTTTTTCCTTGCTTTTATCCATTTTGGGTTAGAGCTTAAAATACTTTACGTAGGTACTAAAAATCCTTACACAGGCTTTGCAATTGCTTATTGCGGCTTGGGGCCTAAATTGTTTGTCTGTCAAGTGTCAATACACAAATGACAACTGTAAAGTCATAATTAGCCAAACGACGAATTTCTATTAAGTTTATTCAAATATTTATCTGAACGAATGAAAGAATTTGAAAATACTATCTTTATCTCAAGTCGAGAAAATAGAGAGTAAATAGAAACACTGATAAAAAACAAGTTAAGTCGTAAAAATGAACACGAAGTTAACATTTAAAAGAAGTTGGAACATTTATTCACATAGTCATAAGGAGATCACAAGTCGTATAATTTCAGCATTTTGTATATTGTAGGTTTGTACAGTGCAGATACTGGTTTTGTGAATATTACAGAAAAAGCTACAATACCTACACAAAGATACATAGTATGGAGCCTTTTGAATTATCCAAATATAAAAGAAATACGTGTTTATAAAAATCGCTTCAAATAGGGAGGAAAATTGAAAATGTCATTTATTCAATTGCATTTTACTATTTTACATTTATTTTTGTATTAAGTATGATTAACAAATTACCATTACTCTATCACGATTATTATTACTTATTTTAAGACTAATCCATCTTGCCATTATTAAAAACAACTTTTTAAAATTTATTATCTGTTAACAATTGAGATATTCCTATCTGAAACCAAAATCATTAAATGCGTTGTCTAGTGTTCTCGCATTAGTAAGGAAATTTAATAAAATTTATATATTTTAAATAGATATTAAATAAATTACACTTGAATTTAAGCCTGTGAGTGTATTGTTGGAAGAATTCCTTTTATAAGTGAATTTATAATATGATCATATCCTGATTTTCTTTGTTGTAAATCATTTCTCGGGTTTAAAGGATCCTTATTCTGAAAATAGATATTGATTGTTTTTACGGTGAAGTGTTGAAAAATAATTAGGGATGATATCACATTAATTATTTTGAAAGGTGAATTGTAAATTGTGCGAGATTCATTGAAATTCGCGTAATGAATCTTGATAATTCCTCTAGAGAAAATTCGGAAGCTTTAGATACAATTGGTACTGTGAGCCCGAGAGAAAAATACCACGGTATGAGGGAGAAGAAATTATCAGCTGCATCCTTGACGAATACAGAAGGAGCGCGGCCAAAAGTGGTGACGGTGAAACATCCAGAATCAAACAAGCCAAAACCAACCGCCCGAAAAAACAAGCCCATCCAAGCCGACCTAGACGTCGTTAGAGAATTTATAAGATGCAGAGATGAAGGTGTTAAAAGACTTGATCTCAGTAAATCATCTATAACATCTTTACCTCCTAATGTGAGAGATTTGACACATCTTGTTGAGTTTTATTTGTATGGAAATAAACTAGTAGCTCTTCCTGCCGAGTTTGGTTGTTTAACCAATCTACAGACCCTAGCACTTAATGAAAATTCCCTGACAAGTTTGCCTGACTCACTGGCTCATTTAAGATCATTAAAAGTATTAGATCTCCGACACAATAAATTAAGTGATATTCCTGAAGTTGTCTACAAATTAACATCACTGACAACATTATTTTTACGCTTCAATCGAATAAGAGTAGTTGGTGATGGCATAGCTAATCTTACAAATCTAACTATGTTGAGCTTAAGAGAAAATAAAATAAAGGAACTCTCTTCTGGCATCGGAAAACTTGTAAACTTGGTTACTTTTGATGTTTCCCATAATCATTTAGAGCATTTACCGCAAGAGATAGGTAATTGTGTTAATTTATCTACATTAGATTTGCAGCACAATGAGTTGTTAGACATTCCAGATACAATTGGCAACTTACAAGCGCTAAATCGTATTGGCTTGAGATATAATAGACTCAATGCTATACCAGCTTCTTTAAGCAACTGTAAACATATGGATGAATTTAATGTAGAAGGGAACTCAATATCTCAACTTCCAGATGGACTACTGTGTAGTCTGACTGAGCTTACAAGTCTTACACTATCCCGAAATTCATTTATGAGTTACCCTAGTGGAGGGCCAGCACAATTTACAAGTGTTTCATCTATAAATCTAGAACACAATCAAATAGATAAAATACCTTATGGAATATTTTCAAGGGCAAAAAATTTAACCAAATTGATAATGAAAGAAAATTTGTTGACATCCCTTCCACTGGACATTGGAACATGGACAAACATGGTGGAACTTAATCTGGGTACAAACCAACTTGTTAAACTACCTGATGATATACAAAGCTTAATTAACTTAGAAGTGCTGATCCTATCAAACAATCTTCTTAAGAGGATCCCACCAAGCATTGGCAACTTGAGAAAGTTAAGAGTGTTGGATTTAGAAGAAAACAAGATTGAAATCCTTCCGAATGAAATAGGATTTTTGCAGGAATTGAAAAAACTGATTGTTCAATCTAATCAATTGACATCACTGCCGCGGTCAATCGGTCATCTGATAAATCTCACATATCTTAGTGTTGGTGAAAATAACTTGCAATATTTACCTGAAGAGATAGGCACACTTGAGAATTTAGAATCGCTGTACCTCAATGATAATCCTAATTTATGCAATCTGCCATTTGAATTAGCTCTATGTGTTAGCTTACAAATTATGAGTATTGAGAATTGTCCTTTGACCTCTCTCCCACCAGATGTTGTATCTTCAGGGCCGTCTTTGGTGATCCAATATCTTAAATCACAAGGGCCTTATAGATCCATGTGATATGAGGTTAATGATTATCACACTGCATTGGCAGGTGATAACATTTAAAGTCAAACAAGTAATGCTCCTATTAATTAAATGTTTGATGTATAATCCAGTGGTTCTTATAAAGAAAATATTGAGATGTGTTCCTTTATATACATAATTTTAAGTTGTCTTATATATACACAAATCAAATGTAAGGATATAAAAACGTTGTGCTAAATTTATGTTGTTAAAAGTAACAATGCTTTGTTTCATGCTTTCATTTTATAACATACATTTTCCATATTTCAATTAGTATTGTATTAAATGCCCAAAATACAAGGCGTAAGATAAAATTGTTTTTAATTCTAATAATAAATTAAGATTTTTAGTATTAATTGTAATCATTGCTGTATATAATGTATAATTGTGAGCTACAAGTTTGTAGATTAGTTTATTGAACTGCAATCCTCTATTGAAAACAATTTATGTGTATATAAAAGTTACACAAGATCTTCTAAAACTATAGAGGCCAAATTGAAATATATGTTAAAACATAACATGATAATTATATTTTCATACTTCTATCATAAGCTTGTTTTACTATATTTGTATAAATTTGATGCTTTTTTAAGCAATTTATAGGATTGTTGATTGACACTTTCATGACAGTTTTGATTATTTTATTGATATAAATGTTAGCTTAAAATTAAACTGTTACGTTTACCATGAGTTTCCCTTGTCAAACTAAACAGATGGTTTGAAGTATTATGCCCAAATCTTTTCACGTGAATGTGTCACCATAGGTGTGTAAAGTGTAAACGAAATACTAGAACGTCCGTTTAGATTGACGATGACTGGTAGTAAGTACTATACCAGTTAATTTGAGATATTAAAATAGCATAGTTAGCGTCTTGTTTTTAAAAAAGAATATGACCCATGTCGTCACAAAGATCTCAAAATATATGGGCAGTATTTGACATCATTAAGTATTACTTTTGTAATAATGTTTTGTGTCGTATGCGTGCACAAATATTTATCAATTGAATTTTTTACGACTTCGATTTTATTGTAAGACGTAATTTTAAGTTGTCTCATATGAATTCAAATTCAGGACATAAGCTGAATTAATGTACTTTGTAAACATTTAGTTCGATTGACACATTATTTCTACGTGTTATTTAAGTATGTATTTTGTCCTAAATGATGCATTTATAGATTTTTTTAAATGTAATTTCGCTTTTAATATTCCAGTCACATTAATTTGGTGTACACATGAAAAATTGTCGAAAGTGTATGAAGGACTAGTCATTTTGTTCTATATAGTTTGCCTAAAATAAAATGTGGTCGGTGTGATGTCAGTGTTTTACATATAATGCCAATTGTTCTACTAGTATAAGGTATGAAAGACTTCCAAGTGTTGATTTACAAACGTTTTGCTAACTGTGGACACACTTACAGTATTGTATATGCATCAAATTTACAATTAAAGAGTATGTACTTTCAGATTTATTTTATCCAAATATAAATAATTTCAAAGCTCAATAGAATGCTGCCGTATGAGTAAAATTTAGTTGATAGTTTGTATTCTATGTGATGGTATTTGTAGTTTTTAATTAATAATCTGTCCACGTGACTCCAATTGTCCAAGATGAATGCAGTAACTAAAAAACTGTTTGGCCGATGGAATTAAACAGTCATAATATGTTCTTTATATTTTGTCTTATCAGTGTATATCTTGATGTTAGAATTTGAATCGGCATATATGGTTATTTGAAATTAATATTAGTATAGTTATATACAGCACTTGAAACAAAACAGAATATCGTTTAAATGTTTTAAAAAAATATTATCTTTTCAATCCATGTGTATGACTATAATGTTTAAATGGCATGTGTTACATGAAATAAATTGAAATTATTTAAATATTGTTTCATTTAAAATGACGGATTTATAAAATAAAAGAAAAACTCTTTATAATTCAATAATTTATAAAGTGCAGTACATATTACAATAAGGTTTTATTTGTAAATTGCGCCATTTGTTCTTATTACATAAATAATTAAAGTTTATATACACATTCACTCCAAGCATCTCCTGTAACTCCAAAGCAGTCTATAAAATATTCGAGTAATATCGATGCGGTATAATCACACTAAATGCCTTGTCATCTTAAGCTATTATTTTTTTTTTCACATACAAAAATATTTGACCTAAAAACGACTATAAAACACGTTTTATAAATCACACGTCCACTTCACGAGTCTTAAACAAAATCAAATATACCACAAAACACAATAATCGTGACAAAGCTTCCTCATTCGAGTATCGCAGTTGTTTTAATACATTATTTATAAACTTAGTAAGTGACTAACTCAAACAGTTATATAAAAAAGATTCTTGCCAACTCCTAAGAATAAAAATATCTATTCATTCTCAATGTAAATTATTACAATAAGTTTTTAAACATTAGGTAGCTCCTAGCTTAGGTCTACAAAACGTGTGCCTAAATCGATAAAATCTAGATCGTATGTCATGTATAAGAAGATCTATTATCAAATGCTGATGGTTACATAAATGCCTGTTAATATATCTTGCAACTAACCTGTCTAAACTATTGTTGTACACATAACTAGCTTCGTTACTAACCGTCAGTCAATAATTCACGTTGCATAAGAATATATTCCAAAAAACTTCAATATTGAAGATGTCATTATCATATAAAAAAATAATATAACTTCTCAAAATATTGTAACAGTAACAATCTGTTTCCAACCATATCAGCCTTTATATATAAAAAAAACTACATTGTAACTTATACCTATTTATAAATCTTTGGCATTTTCATTTGCTATAATGAGAAAATATATATAAATTATTCATAGTATTGTGATGTTTAAACATTGTTTGATACTTTGTTTCATCCTGGATTATATGGCACATTAAATAAAGGGAGACAATGAGATATATTAAGTCCGGTTTTGTAGTTGTTTATCATTATGGTATAGAAACATATTATTACTGTTTGTTTGAGATTCCTGCATAATATTTGACATATTGTCTTGGTGTGCCATATTTACATAATTAAACACTTCCTTTGGTGTCTCTTCTGAGGCTCTGGCCGTAACACTGCACGCACCGCTTCATCAAATACCTAAAAAAGTAAAATTTATTTCAAACATCACAAAAAATATATTCTAATAGGATTCAAAACTATAAAGTGTAATTTTGTGTAAAGACAATGCACTATTTTTATATTTGAATATAAATCCATCAGAATGTTTTACACTATACATACAATTACTTTACAAATTTTATAATTACCTTTATAAAGCTAGTAAATTTTCTAAAAAAAGCATTTTTTTTATAACTACCAGATATTTTGAGCTGTACTTAAAACAATCCATTATTATAAATTCTCCAAAGAGATGTGATTGAAACAACTTAATTTCCAAATACCTGCTTAAGGCCGCGCTGTGTCAAAGCCGAACACTCCATATACTTTACAGCTCTTATTTTATTCGCCAGTTTTTGTCCTTGTTCCCTCTTCAAAGGAGACATTCCTTGTTCTGACAAAAGACTAAGTGTCTCACGATCATCTCTTAAATCAATTTTTGTACCTGAAATAATTATAACTTAGTAAATTTTATGTCAACATGGTACTTGTATTCTGACTGGTAAGGGTATTTGAATGAAAATGAAAATGAATATTTTGTAGTTTCTGTTTAAAATTATTCCCAACATATGTGGGGTTCATCGCAATACTTTAATAACTTATAAAGTAATAACCATCATAAATTTATATTGTCCAACTAAAAAAATTATAGATTTATAATAGATACTGTATATAAGACATATCTAATAATGTATAGTAACTATGTATATTTATAAATAGTATAAGGCATTATTTTTTTACATTAGCTTCTTCATAATATTGGAAGAATACACTTCAAACAATACTTACCAACCAGGATAATAGGTGCATCAGGACAATGATGTTTTATCTCTGGATACCACTTTGAAGTTACGTTTTCATAAGATGAAGGACTAAAAGTGAATACTATATTATTGTAAAGCTCAATCTTGGAGTTTAGGACATTTATGAAGCTTATTCAGTAGCACAATATTGTATAGAGCAAAATTATTCATAAAGAAACTTTACCTGGTAACACTAAAACATATAAGGAAGACATCAGTTTGTGGGTAACTTAAGGGTCTTAGTCTATCATAATCTTCTTGGCCTGCTGTATCCCAGAGTCCTAGTGATACAGCCACTCCATCCACAACCATTGGTGCTGAATAATTATCAAATCTAAAAAAAAACACATTTTTATAACACATACTGAAAACTTAGTATATCTGTTTATATGTATCATCTAACTAGGATTTTACACAATTGTATATATACTATTTCCTGAAATTCTTATTAGGATTTTTTTTTAAAGAAAAGTAGACTTTATTGTAAAAATTCATATATGACAAATTTTGTGATTCTGTACTCACACTGTAGGCACATATTCACCAGGAAAACTATCAGTAGTGTAAGATATCAACATGCATGTTTTTCCAACTGTGCCATCGCCCACTACAACACATTTAATCGGTCTTCCTGACGACATCTAAAAGAAGTGTTCGTATTGATAAATAAAGTCAAGCCTATGACTCACGAAAAACCCAGAGTGGGTTATTAAAACAGAACTTATAGCGTTACCTTTGATGGATTATAATATATTTATTTATTTGTAAATAAAACACTTATATATTTTTTTCAGTAAAAGCACAATTTCTTATAAAGCGTTTTTCTATTTATACCAAAGTCCAAATCTAAAACTGAAAAAAAAACGCATTGAAAGATGAATATTTTGTTGCCATATATAAATCTCTACATCTTTTGTTTTTTCGATGGTGCTACAATTAATAAAAAGTTTATATGCAACTTAGAAGACCTTACTTAAAAAGTAACATAAGAGTATAAATAAACTAAACCCTATATAGAACTTTTAACATTATTTAAAATATTTTAACTAATACATCGTCAATAAACACAGAGTATAATATTATATGTTGTAGGTAGGTATCTAGCTATATATTGTACGTCTCATATCTCACTTTAACTTATAAACTCGCTTGCTGTGTTGTTTCTTGGTAGTTTGTAAATAGTTTATCTTGAGTTTCGATATTTTTTAGTCATTTCTTTTGCTATTTCCTGTATCAAAAGTGGCCAGTAATTTCTTTAAATGCTTTTTACAATTGTTATTATTTAATAATTGTTAGTTTATAAAGTTATTAAAACTTCAAATGTAAGTACAAGTGGGGTATCATTTATGACTCATATTATTGCTTTGTGTTACTTATTCAATTGTTTTGATAATTGGTAGATGAGTGAATCATGTGTGGAGACTCCTGAAGCACCGGCTTGGCTGTCTAAATTGGAAAGTCAAAGGGAAAAACTCAGTAAGGCTCGTCTTGGTCATGATAGCGGCGCCGGTGCATCCTGCAACTCGTGTGGTAAATTATTTTCGAAATGTATATACAAAAAATATTACTTAAATTTTTATTATCTATATTATATAGAAATGCCATTATTTGCTTTGTTTCTTATAAATAAGTGCAGTAAACTGCACTACAGTCAATAACTCATAAATTACCATGGGTTATCAATGAGTTCGTATTGATATTATAAGAATAAAATTTAATAGGGTATGTTTGTTAGATTGTAATAGGCATACTGATCTTTAATATACTGCGTAGTTACACACAATCTATTATTTTTTTTTATAATTTGTATTATGTATTTTACAGGATCGGGATGCCCGGGTCTTGATTTGCATTTCTGGCGTAAGGTCTGTCGAGCATGCCACTGCAGTAAAGACGTACATGACGTACAAGATGATGATCTATCAGGATGGGCACAGTTTGAACTACTTGGAACAGCTAAACCAAAAAAAGGAACATGTAATATATTAATGAGATCTAAGATTTTCGCGAGTTTTATTCATTTAAATGAAACAAATATTTTTCGGATTATACCACGCGACTCTATTTTTGTAAAAAACTAGATACTCCCGACGTTTCGTCTCCTATACAGCAACAGTAATCACAGGCAGACAAGATGATCTAGTATAATCCGAAAAATATTAGTTTTATTTAAATGTAATATCTTAATGCATAGTTTAATGCTAGTAATAATTATTATTGTTATAATTTCTAATGATGATAAACTGTTTACAGTGCCACTTATTAAAATTCGAGGGGTAACCGACAAACCAGTAAAACTCGACTGGGTACCTCCAAATGCTTCTACAGAATTGGTAATATTTTATTTTATATTTGTAGAAGTGATTGGTTAAATGTCCTAATATAAGTCTGATAAGATATTGCTATAAGCTATCATTGATCACCAAGCTGATAAGCTCAAAATAATAATGAAATATCAGAAATATGTTATCATATATGTATATTGACTAGTTACAAGAATTATGAAGGAGCAAATTCCAGTTATATCTTTTATATGCATTATTCTGCTGATATATACTAATGTATGCTTTAATTATGACATTATGACTACATATAATGTATAACTAAATGTATGTATTGATTTCATTATAGGTATCAGAATATATGTCATGTTTGGGTGAGTTAGCTCCGGTGTCGGGCTCGGAAGCAGCTAAAAAGCGTCGAGCTCAGCTTAGAACACAATTACCACCACATGATGTTGCTACTGCTGCAAGAACACATGCCTCTGAAGAGGAAAAGACAGAGCATACGGTATATATATTATATGTTTGGAATCTTAAATTAGTTATACGAATTATAACAATTTACCATCAACTCCTATATGTTAACTTTTAATTGTGATTCATAGCAAAGTCCATACATATAAAATATTTTAGACACAAATTGAGGTTCATTTATACATTATATCGTTACATATTGTCCTAAAAATATACTATAATCATATGTACTTATAATTTTTTCTCTTTACCAGGAATACATCATGCGTATTAAAGAAAATGTGGTTGGAATGGGTAATGTTGTTAGAGTGGCACCATTACAAAATGGGGAGGTTGTCTCTATAGAAAATGCAAAAACTCATACAACTACCAAGTCATATGCACTACCTTTAAAAATATCAAACATATCAAGGGGTGTTAAATATAACATAGTACCTAAAAATGCTTCAGATAAAAAGCTTGTATTAGACACACAAGGTAATGTTGTAAGCAGTGCTGCAAATTTACCAGATTATAAATCAAGTCCAGCCTTGAGCAAAGTTGTTAAAGACAGACTTAATGCTATGCACATTGAATCAGACAGAATCAAAAGTGCCGTAGAACATGGACCAGTTTATGATAAACTATTTAAAAATTTGAATGATTTGAATATGCAAGTTGCTAATGATGTATATCTTCAACCTATAAAACTCTTTAGAGATGAATATAACAGAAACCCACAATTTAAAGACGAAGTTAATGAGTTTGCCAGTAAATCCTTAGGAGCACAAATAATACCAGATGTATGGGCTGCAAATAATAATAATTTAATGGGCACAGCTAAATTGTTTGATAGCAGGATTCAGAAAGGCACTATTTTTGCACCTAATGGAGAAATATGGAGTTGGAAACATGAACCAACAAGCCCAGAACATAGTGGTACTATTTGTTCAACAATAATAAATCCTCAATATTCTACAAGTATGAAACCAATAAATCAGGTGGAACCACAACAGACAGCACCTTTAAGAGAATACTTAAGAACTCATTCAGAGGAAGATTTTCCTCCACCATTACCAAATTATAGTACATATCCTGGAGCTCTGCCTGTAAGTCCTCAAGATAATAAATTGAATAACTCATCTCCAAATCAATTTGATCCTATAGCAAATCCTGTCCAGATGGGTAATTATGCAGAGCAGATTGACCCAATTCTTACACAATTTGCTGATATGTCACTGAATCCAGCTGAAGTAGAGTTTAACAGAAAGTTATACAATGAAGGAGTACCATGTCAGAGATGTGAGAAACCAATGTTTGCTGGCGAAGTTGCTGTGAAAGCTGAAAGGGCGGGCCAAGAGGCAATATGGCATCCGCAATGTTTCACTTGTTGTAAATGTGGTGAACTACTCGCTGATCTAGTGTATTTCTACTATAAAGGAGAAATTTACTGTGCCAGAGATTTGGCGAATGTATTGGAGATTCCGCGTTGCGCTGGTTGCGATGAGTTAATATTCACACGTCCGTATACCGCAGCTGAAGGCAGAGCATTCCATGTTGAGCATTTTTGTTGCTATCATTGTGACGCACCGCTTGGCGGAAAGAAGTATGTGCCAGATGATAAAACAGGTCTGCCGATTTGTCTTACATGTTATGACCAGTATTATGCAGAGCGTTGTAAAGCCTGCGGTGGTATTATAGGGCCTGAACAGCAAGGAGTTTCTTGGAGCAAGACACATTGGCACGCAGAATGCTTCATTTGTTCAGGTCGAATGTGTGGTAAAAGCTTACTTAGCGGCAGATTTGTTGTTAAGCAGGATATGCCCTTTTGCAGTGTGCCTTGTGTACAAAGTAGAATCAAGTAAAATATATTTTTTCTGAATATAAATTTATATAATCATATATACCTACTTCTAGGCAATGATAAAAAATTATTATTTTTTTATAAAAGTTTTAAGAATATTGTGATGAAATATATTTTGATATTTAGTCTACATAAGTTATAAGATGTGTTATAAGAGCAAAAATCATGACATTTTGTGCTGAAAAGATAATATATGATTAATCTACTATATTCTATATATATAAATGTTGACATTGGCAAAATATTTCACAACTCCTGTTTGGATGGAGGCATAGCATAAATATATACTTTATTATATATATATTGTCAAGAATCAATAACTGATTTGATAAATTATATTTTATATAAAAATATATTTATATTTCTATATGCCTAAGTATATTATAGTCAAATATTTAATCAAAACAATTGCAAATTTGCGACCACATAATGAATTCCATTGCAATGACTGATTTTTGCTGTTTAAAATTTAAGTAATTAAGAATTTATTTATATACATTCCTATTTTAATGAGGTGTCAATTAATTGTTGATAAATTAAGAGTGATTTTATATGATGGATATATTAGTGATGTTTTCTAGGATGTGCCATTAGATATGAAATTTACACTGTTTGTGACAGAATAAACATATATTAAAATATATACATAACTGTAGTTTTTCTAATACTTTCTAGAATATTTATTATAAACAACTATTTACTGATTTTGTTTGGTAATATTAAGAGCTCTAGATAAATACATATCATGCTTTTTTAAACAAGAGTGAAACTACCTGGCATTTGATGAAAGATTATAAAATTTTGATTCTTTCATAAAATTAATACTAGTCTTATTATTTTTCAAGTAATCAAGGGTTTATCCAGAATATTTGCTTTATGTACGCTTATAGCTTTTTACTAAAACATTTTAAAGAACTTGTTTTATAGTAAATTTTAAAAAAGATCTCATAAAAAAAATATTTAAATAAAATATATTCTAAACAATTTCCATACCATTTGAAGGTATACTATGAAATAAGTAACAAATAAAACAAAAACAATAAGTCTTATTATATTTAATAATACAAACTTACATTATTTCAATTATGGTTTATCTATACATTAAAATAGATTAAAAGTATATAGTGCATAATTTTGTTAGATGGAACTGAAAAGCTTTACATAAATTAATATGGTTAATTAGTCTTGAGAAAATCTCCGAGGGATTCTTTCTTTAACTACAGATGGAAAGTAGTAATCACTTGTATTATATGACTACAACATTAGTATGCAAAACAATAATTAATATTATTGAGAATGGGAAATTAGGCTGATATTTTCAAATGTTCCAGATTACTTTTCAGTTTATTCAGATTTTCATGAACGGCTTCCTGTTTGTTCTCTAAAGCAGATATGTTACCGTCACATCTTTTAATTTCCTTATTAATATATTCCATCCTTTTGGAAACATTCTGTCTAGCCTCTTCTAAATCTTGTTTCACTAAAACCGGTCCAATAAGTTTAAAGACCTCCGAATCCTTCTTTAGTAAAGCTAGTTCTTCTTTAACAGCTTTGTTTTCATTAAGCTGACTATCCAATTGTTGTTTCAGAGCTACTGCCTTATGATATTCCTTTTTTAAATTATTGTAAATCTCGAATTCTTTTTGTAATTTCTTTTGTACCTCGTCAGCCATTTTACCACAATAAATGTTATTTTATAATAATAAATTTGTATTCAAGTCCAATATCACTTTAAATATAAAGTTACCTAAATAGAAATGTTTTCTAGCAGGATATCCACTGGGTAAAATTTTTGACAAATGACAATTTTGTTATTAAGTGAGGTTATGTTATAGAATATATAAGATTCAATATCGTAGTCAAATAAAAATAAGTTATTCTTGTTTAATGAAATAAAAAAAAATATTAACATATTATATAGTTCCTAATAACGATTTACAAAATATCTATCTGCAATGCTATAATTTCATAAGTTCTCCAGCTATAAAACAAGCAAACAGTACCGTTTTAAAACAAGCCACCTAGAATTTATATATGTTTTTAGGTGTAAATTTTTAATACATATATGTATTTATTTTTAGGCCAATCTATTTTACTCCGAAGGTCTTGAGAAAAAAAAAATTGGTGATTGATTTACGGTGTTGGCATCCCATGTCCAAGTGACTATATTTTTAAATTTCATTATCGCTCTCAATACATCGCACCTCCGCTCAAATAGTGTCATAAGTCAAAAATCCCAACTTTCGAATAAAACGCGTTTGAAGTTAATGCTAACTTTACTTTTCGGCTCATCACTCAAAAACTGTGAAAGTTACTGCAATATGATTTTAAGTAAGTTATAATGATATTTGACACTCAACAAAATGGTGTAATAGACTTTTGGAATATATTTAAAAAAAATAACGAATAACGGATGAAAAAAACGAATAATTTACGAAATATTGACATCTATGGATAAATAGTTGAACTATGGGCATGACATTATTTGAGATAAGATTTCGAAGTTTTCTGATTCCAATAGTGCAATAAAATTGAATTCAACTTTTTTTGAGTTGTGACACTATTTGAGCGGAGGTGCGACATATGTTATGGTAACTAAACACATTTTTAATTTTAGTTAGTAATGTTAAATGCATTATACATAGTACAATAATATGTAATTTTAAATTTTTTGGTCATTTTTTTATTGACAAAAGTACACTCTGTAATGTACATGCCTATTATTTAAGTTGATTAAATTTTATTCCAAAAACCAAAATTAATTAAAGGATAGATAGCTTCACCTTCGATACAGAATTTATAATTTCATGGCATTTCCCACTTTCACATATGCAAGATTTATGTTGTACTTATTATTAAAAAATTATTATTATCATTAAAATGTAGTTATTATTAAGTCTTCAAGAAGTATAAAAGTAAAAAAATACAGCTAGGTACGGTGATTTTTGATATTTTTACATTTTATTGGAGAGTACCTATTCTAAAAATAAATAATAATTCGATCAGCTGTCACAGTTTCATAACAGGTTTAATTATAATTTCTCCCCATATTCTAAAGTCCACATGTAATTTGGATCTTTGCTATCTTTGGCTTCTTTTTCTATTTGATTCGTTCTTTTCAAAACTTTCTGTACACTTTTGTAGAGATCTTTATTTTTCATAATAGGTTCGTAATTTATCAACTTTTCAGATCTCGATTTTAAATTACCAGATTTTCCAAATCTCTCTCTAACAAATTTTTCATACAAGTCTTCGCCACTGTCGAAATAGTTGAAATATCCCTTATTTTTCTTTGGGGGTTCTTCTGATGAATCCTCATCTTTAGGGTAGGAGTAAAATTTATTAAAATTGTCTTTGTTTTTTCCTTCATAGTTCGAGTTTTCATTATGTTCTTCTTCCTCTTCATCATCTTCCTCTTCTTCTGTATTTTCGGATTTTCTTTTTTGATCTTTGTCATCGTCTTCTGCCTCCTCACGAGTATATGCTAATATATCTTTAGGCAGTTTAATTTCAGGTAATTTAATAGTTAAATCGCTGAACTTGATATTTAAGTCTTTATCATACTCATGATTATCTGGAGTCAATATGTCTAAAGTCCCTTCTTCTTTGTTATTTTTATGAGATGGAGGTTCCTCCGTACTATCACTTTCGATATTTGTATGCTTATAGTCTTCTGGTATTCTTTCGAATTGTGATTTAACGTCTTCTTTTAATGTTTTAGATGTTGAAAGTAAATCTTTTACACCTGCATTCTTCAAATTGTTTTTACTATATTCTTCTCTTGGTTCAATTTCTCCTCTTTCTCTATATTCTTTGCTTTCTTCCTCGCTTTGAGAAGTATTGTCTTCGTTATTAAGTTCTATAACAGGTTTAATTTCATCGTCATTTATCTTGACTTGTTTTGCGTTTGTATAGTTGACAATTGAAGCGCTTTTTATATTTGTTAATGTATCAGGTTTTTCTAAGGTTGTTTGTGAATCTGGTAAAATCTCTGCTGAAGTATCCTTAATATCACTGATTTTATCATTAACATTTTCATAACTGAAATCCTCAGCTTTTTGTTCCTTCATTGAGTTATTAATGTTCTTGTTCAAACCCAATTCTGCTTTATCAATCCCTTGTGTTTTTTCAAATTCATCAAATTTCTCAATACTTTCGGAATTATTTTCATTTGAATTTTTATCTTCTTCGCTGTTACGATCATTTTTCAGTCTATCACTGCTTAACAAATCCTTACTTGTAGGTAAAACCTTTTCAAAGGATTCTGTATCATCAAGCTGCTCTCTTTCTTTGTGTATTTTGCTATCTCTCACTTTGTGTTCGTCACTTTGACCTAGATCCTCTTTTGTGCTATCGTATTCTCTGCTTTCGTCAATATCATAGCGATTCGTTTGACCTTTTTTATTTTGATCTATTTTATATGGTAGATTTTCAATACTTTCTCTATTGAGTGAAACATCACGTTCGTTACTTTCCTCATTTATATATTTTTTCGTGTCCTCCTTACTTTTGTCAATTTCGCTATTTAGTATATTTTTATTATTTTTATCAATAGTTTCATGACTTTCATTTATGTTTCTCTCCGATGCGTCCTTATTATCGTAGTCAGAACGCTCCCTGCTACTATCCTCAAGATTTTCAATACTATCGTATGGTTCGGTTTTTCTATTTCCCTCAAGGTTTTCTTCTGTAGAAATATCACGCTTTTCATCGTAATTATTGTTATCGTCTTTAGTATTTTTAGTTTCTTCGTTGTATTCTTTTTTTCCGTTGCCATTAGATTCATTACTATCAATATCATCGTGATTATAGTTTTTGTTACTATATTTTCGCTTATCTTGGTGAGGAAATCTTGGTTTATCTTGCAACAATATATCAATAGATGGCTTTATGTTTTCATGAAGGGTTTCAATATTAAAATCAGCTAAATCAGAATGCTTTATAAACTGGTTATTCTTTGGAGTCTCAGCTAATTCTTCTCTTTCAGTTTGGTGACCATTTAATTGAAATCTTTGTGGTCGCCTGTGATCGCTATTTTCGGAGTCAGATAAAAGTGATCTTTTCTTTCGTTTCAAGCTGTTTTTTGGGTGACCTTTTGTTTTATTCTTAGTAGTTGAGTCTATATTTTTATAGATATATTTTAGTATTTTGTCATTTTGTTTATTATTTAAAACTTTTTCTAAATTTTGATCGTCATATGTACAGTTATCCAAATTATCGTTAGTTTTAATATTATTACTATTTAGTTTTTGGTTTTCTTGGACTGTATCATTGTTATTTTCCACAATCTTCAACTCTGTATTTAAAGACAATTCCAGTTCTATATTTAAGGAGTCATTGGAAGTGCAATCTTCATTAGTAACATGTTCGACGGGCTTTGCATCTTCTATAGTTTGATTACAAACATGTGCATCTGTCATCTGGGAAACAATTCATATTTATTAGTTGATTGTCTAAATTAAAATCAGTAATAAAGGATTTATTCAAAATAAAAAACAAATATTATTCTATATCATATTTACTTTTTCTTATTTACAGTGTAAAAAATAACCCAGAAAACATAATTAGATTTATATTAACTAAAAATAAATAAAAAACTACAAATATTTTAACAAAATATTATTTGTGAGTGTCAAAATGAGTGTGTGTAAGATCTCATAGAAGTGATAGGAGGTGTATAATTTTTTTTGAGCCTCAAAGTGCATTAGACTAACCAAAGGTGTTTTATTCGTGGTGTAAATATTTACATTACATTCTAATACAATATTATGCAACATTTTCTTTAAATACAATTACTATACCTTATTACAATACGAATACGGATTTTCTTGTTAGGGCTAAACACATTTTTGCTTGGAGATGCTTAATTTAATTCATACTTTATTCATTGTATCTTC
Source organism: Danaus chrysippus (assembly GCA_916720795.1). NCBI lineage: Eukaryota > Metazoa > Arthropoda > Insecta > Lepidoptera > Nymphalidae > Danaus > Danaus chrysippus. Next base: position 8,998,760 of record CAKASE010000079.1, read on the forward strand.
AGGTAATTAAAACTATTACCAAGAAAAAGATATTCGTATGTTTCAGTACCAACTAACTACATATAGATAATATAAAAGTAAACAATACAAATACCTAAATTTCTTTACCTGTCAATTTCATTGTTTTCACTAGGCAATATCTTATTTATCAAGAATAAGAATTTGTTTAAAGAATGATTTGTTAAAATATTGAAATTATATGTAATTGAAAGTATATATATAAAAAAAACTTCTAATTATAGTTAAACAAAAATATGGCAATTACACAAATGGCTTCAAAAGCCCGTATACTTAAAGTATTTACATTAATCAACACCTACTTATGCATAGCTATGGGACAATTATCGTGAGTTAAAATAGTGATTTTAAATATTTCCTAAAAATATTTAACTGCACGATTACTGTCTGATAAATTATAAACTATAAATAAATGTTAAAAATTATTGAAACGGCATACGGTTAAGTACAAAAATCTTGTTTTAAATTGACATGGTCCATAAAAATTGCTATTGTGCCCAACTAGGTCTACATAAATTATTAAACAGAACTATTTATCGTTTAAATCTATTGACTACAAGTGATATAATGTGCGACAAACAAACAATACTATTAACTACTGATGGTTTTATACTACAATACAAGTAAGGCTAAAACGAGACGTTAAAATGATTATTTACAGTGAAATAGCAAATAAAATGTTCGGTGTCGTTAAAGCCTTTATTAATCTAGTTTTTCTGTGAATTCTACTTCTTTCCGTGGAAGGAGTTGTACGAGAAGCTACTCACGTATTCCTTGGCGCCACCGAAAGGCGTGTGTTCAGCCCACTTGCTGAAGTCCATCGATGGAATTATTCCACTTCTACATGGCACTCTTGGATTGCTAAATAATAATAAAAATATGTTACTTCTATATCCTTTCGCCTTTTTGTACATTTCAATTTATTATTATTCTTTTTTTTTCGTGTAAAATTTACTGTTTGTGATGTACAATAAAGTATATTCTATCTATCTATCTATATGTGCAATGTTGCAACCAAATTGCAATTTCGTCAAATATTTGTAAATATTATTATAATAATTATAGAAGTGAAAAGAGAGGTTGTTTAATTTAAAAATTAGGTAAGATTTTGCAGCATTTTTCGCTACAATTTTTTTTTATATTGTCCATTACTAATGTTTCGTATGGCTTTTGGATATGGATATGGGAATACACCGTCCCTGCTAATATTATAAAAGCGAAAGTAACTCTGTCTGTCTGTCTATTACGCTGTCACGCCGAAACCACTGAACTGATTTTAATGAAATTTTGTACGGAGGTAGAATAGACCTTGAGAAAGAACATAGGATAGTTATCCCAGACTTTTGAAAGGTTCTCTTGGAAACGCGATATAACCGATTTTCATGCGGGCGAAGCTGCGGGCGGAAAGCTGTATCTGTATCAGCCTATCAGCGCCCACTGCTGAGCAAGGCCTCTTTCTTACATGGAGAAGGTTCGAGCATTAATCACCACGCTTGCTCAAGACGGGTTGGTGATTTCAAACTTATAATTGTGGAACTATAAGTCCAGGTTTCCTCACGATGTTTTCCTTCACCGTATGTCAGTGATGTCTAAATACTCTCAGAAAGTACATATGACTCCGAAAAATCACATTGGTACTTGCCAAGGTTTGAACCCGCGCCCTCGGCAACGAGAGGCGGGCCCCTTAACCACTAGGCCACCACTGACTTAAGGGCGGAAAGCTAGTTCTATATAATTAAAATTGCTACCAGGCTGGAATTTCGTCAAATATATATAGTATTAGATTATAATAATTAGAGAAGTGAAAGGACAGGATCTTTAATTTAAAAATTAAGAAGATTTTACAGCATTTTTCGCAATTGATTTTTGGATATTTTCCATAAAATTTCTCATGGCACTTATATGGTGCTTTCGTATAAGGTTTCTCCAAGTTAAAGTTACTTACAGCTCATGATCAGGCAGAACCATTGGATACAGTTGTACCGTGTCAATGATGTCTGTATTGTCACATATGATACGCGCCAGACGTGCTTTTCTTATTTCAACTAACTGTTCCGGGGTGAACGATGACGGTTGATTTGGTAACTCGAACCTGTAAGAATATAATAATAATTAATTTAATTCTTAAGTAAGTAATACTATTATAATATACATCATTAAAAAATCTAACAATGGGTATTAATGTTTCTCCAAGATTTAAATGGAACCATATTTTTCTATTTTAAGATCGCACCATTTTTCTAATTTAAAAAGTATTTGAAAATAATTTTATCTTTAAATAAATGACTAATACAAATAGTCAAACATTGTGAAATTGTCTTTCAAAATATGAAGAATTATATACATGTTCATAAAGTTCTATATATCTATAAATCTTACCAGAATCTATCACCTCTTCGTGAATACGAAAACTGTGTAGCAATTATGCAAGCGAATGTCGGTCCTAACATGGACCCTGGTAGAGGTCTCTCTGAAACTCCACCGGACCACAAATCAACATCAACTGGATGTTCAAAGATCGATTCGTATTTCCGAATAGTTTCATTAGCCATAGATCCGAATAAATCTTGGAAGGAATCCGCCCCGGATAATCCACAGAACTTTCTGAACTCCATGTATCCTGGAAGACCGAATTCTCTTCCTCTTTGCATGTTCAATGATACTAGATCCATTCCGAATCTTGCGCCTACTTTCTTGAATAGGTGGTTTGTTACTTCTTGAGTGATGGAATCGTCCATAGCTTGAGCCACTTGGTTCATTAGTCCCATAACATATTCATCGAGAACGCCAGCACGATATAAGTCATATGGTCTACGTATAAGGTCTGATAATCGTTTTGATGCTGTAATAAACAATATTCGTTATATCTTTATATATATAATTCTTCTGTGAGTGTGTATGTCACTGAACTTCTCTCGAACGACTGGACCGATTTTGATGAAATTTTTTGTGTGTGTTCAAAGGGATCTGGGAATGGTTTAGATTCACAATTTTGTCCGCTGGACAATGTTTTTTTAATTATTTTTTAATTTATTAGTAGGTGTTGATACAAACGTTTTTTTTTTTGACAACTAACTAATATGTCAATCATTCTGTCGCACTTCAAAACACGGAGATTTATGGCTTTAATAGGTAAACTCCAAAAATATAAATAAAAAACGTAACAGATATTTCTTGACTATAGGGCGATACGAAGTTCGCCGGGTCTTCTAGTATCTTTATAGAAAATTAGAAGTTTATGTCATGTAATGTTCTATGTACTTACCAATAAATTTATGGGCCTTAGACCATCTCTCAACAGCAGTAGGTAATAATGAATGACCGAATCTGTAAGCGGCGGCAGCGAATCCGGCTATTACATCGGGATTAACATTTTGATCATAGCCGTCCCAGTAGCCCTGGAAATTATATTTTTGTTACTAATTAACTCAATAAAACAAAAAAAAACTTTTTTTTAAAGTCTTAGTCATCATATACCTCTTTTTCAAGCACTAAACCGAATTTTTCCATAACGTCCTTCCCAAGAAGTATAGGCAAGAACTCGTTATATGTGATATGTTGTATTTCAGCGATATTAATTCTTCTTGCTTCTTGGAACAAAGTTTCGTCATCCCAATGCGGATTAACTAAAGCTAAAGCCTCAGCCACTCGATTGTGTTCACGAGCCATCAAAGTATGCATTACAGTGAGAACCAATTGTTCATTGACCCTAATCTCACCTGTAATATATAAAAAAATGTTTTAATTTTTGCAAGGACTTAGCAATTTATTCTTAAGTAACATTATCTCATTTGCACTACAGATTACAGTAGTCGTAAAAAATCTGTGCATAATAAATAAAATATAGACTATTTTTTATAATACCCACCGGCTTCAAAACAAAACATATTTTTGTTAGGTCTAGTGCAACCTTCATCGGGAATGTCAAGTTTAAGCGGCAAAAGATCTTTAAGTCCGTACTCTTTGAATACAGGATTCATACGAAGTAAACCACCGTATCCCGTACGCAACTTTCTGTAAAGTAATGATGAAAACAAAAATTTTATTTAAAAGTACCGGAGTTGTCCAAGTTTTTAATGTTTATATAAATTTTGTTTCTACGAAGAACTTGAATTTCTTAAGAATTTAGGTTAATATTCTTAACTTTATTGAGACAAAATAATTATATTTTTTTGAGGAAGATCCAAAAAACGAAACTCAAGATTTAAATACAATAATATCAAATGAAAAACTTGAGAGGAGATTAGTACTAGTCGGGAATGTAAAACTCATAAAATGTGTACGCTCATCACAATATTTTTTTTACCTTCAAGACAGTGTATAAATATTAAAAGTCGCTACAAGTCAACTAAAATTTTTCGTGCAAATAAAAATCTACCAGGAGTATAATGTTATATTTAAAAATATTATTATTTAATAATACGGAATCAATGATTCCTAGTATTTGTTTTACCTTGAGAATTTTTCAGTGACTCCATACACAGTGTTACCGTCAATGGCTCCAGTCAGAGTATTGAAAGGCACCCTTGAACCTTAAAATGATAAAAAATTATATGATAATGAGTATTCCTTTCAAATTATGAAGATATTGAGATTGTTGCATATATCGCGAACCATTTGTAGTATTAGGAACAAATAATTTTAGTTATTACGTAGGGATAAGAACTTTTGTCCTTATTTTAAAGTAAGAATTTTTAATTAATTATGATAATTAATTCTTAGACTTCGACTAACATCAAAACCTTTTCTTAAATTCATATCAATTCTTATGAGATAAATCTCAAATATAATATCAAACAACAAAATGAAGATGCACTTTTAAAATGAGCCTTATTTCATAACCAAATCAATTCAATTAAAGTGAATGTTCGCAAGCATGTGTCGTACTTGAATTACAATTTTCGTGTTATATTACGTAACATACGTAACGGAGTACTTTCGCCTCTCACTTGGCAGATGTGTAGGTCAAAAATGGGTCGAATACAAAATGTAATGACCGACGGAAATTACCATGACATAATGTTTTAAACTTATACCACAAAAAACTTTTTGGATAAAACCTTTTTTTGAAATTCAGTACGAGTATCCGAACTAACTAGCACAAACATACTTTAGCCGCCAAAATAAGTTTTGCAATCATTAAATGTAGAAGAAAAACTAAATGAAACTATAATTAACGATGATTGATTTTCATTTAAAAACTATTTACAACCATTTTGTTATAAACATAGTTAAACTTTAACCCAACACATTAATCATTTCGTCACATTTACTATAGTCATTGAGTACAAATAATTGGTATTGCAAAACAATGCGAGTGTCATATCGCCTGGTTTGACATGAAAACAACCGCAGGCTATCATCTATCGGGATTGTGGTGTGAAATTTTGTAATTGTACTAAAATACAGGTGTAAAATATTAATTATTACGGAACTCCATAAATTATAGAACATTTCAAAATGCTTATTAAATTCGCTTGTTTGTTGTGAAAGGCTAAAAAAATGTTAAGCGTTTTTACGTAATGTATTGGTAAGAAGCGAGATTTATTGATTTATATATGGAATAGAAAACATCGATGTATCGTTTGAACTATTCGAGTTTATAAAGCGTTATCGATTTTTTGTTTGTATTAAAATACAAAGCTGAGATTGCTTGAAAATATTTTTTTTTCTATAATAAGACAACTTATACATAGTTAAATAAATTAAATGAACATAATGTAAATTTGGATCTCCGAATAAAATCGTTTATAAAAATTTGTTATTAGGTATATCGCTAAGAAAGACGAATAAATAGTAAAAACAGGGCACTTTTTTAGATTTAGACTACACGCTAAATGACATAACTGCAGTTTTATATACTAGGTACAAACTGCAGTTTTATATACTAGGTACAAACTAGCTTTCCGCCCGCAGCTTCGCCTGCGTGGAGTTCGGTTATATCGCGTTTCCAAGAGAACTTTTCAAAAATCTCGGCTAAAAACTATCCTATGTTCTTTATCAAGGTCAACTCCATCTCTGTACCAAATTTTACTAAAATCAGTTCAGTGGTTTAGGCGTGAAAGCGTAACAGACAGACAGAGTTACTTTCGCATATATAATATTAGTAGGGGTGGTAGTTTAAAGGAACACAAATTCCACTACAACATAATAAAGCATTAATAATATATGGAAATAAGTGTTCATACCCAGTCTGCAGCCGGGTCGTGGTGATGGGAAGCCTCTGACGAAGTCTATACATTTAACGCCGAACAGTCTGTAGAAGTAATCGTCGTCAGGGATGCGGATCTCGTTGCAGTACGGATGTTTGAGGTGAGGCGGACGCTTACAGCATTCCTCTGGATCGTTGCGGTGGATCGGATCTGTGGATGTTTTATATGTTTACAAAAATGATTTGAAGGGGGAGGATTTTTTTGAGTAAATTGTTTGAAAAGGGGGTGAAGCGGACGCTTATAGCACTTCTTTGGATCATTGCGATGGATCGGATTTATGGATCACACAATGATGTCTAAGATTTTAACGAGTTTTATTCATTCAAATGAAACTAATATTTGTTCGGATTATACTAAGAGACTTTATATTTTGTAATTTTTTTTTTAGGTTTTTACAAAAATAATATCGCGTAGTATAATCCGAAAAATATAAGTTTCATTTAAATGGATCTGTGGATGTTTAATTTGTTTAACTACTAAAGATTTTTGTGGTTAAAATGCTTTGGAGGGGGGCTATTTTATTTTTTGAGTAAATTAATTGAAAAGAAGCTGGAAAAATTTGGATTTTATATATAGCCTATAGGAAAACCTAGTAGGTACTTACAAATTATTCAGGGCTTTAGAACTAACGAATTAACGTGTATGTAGTTAAAGTTTTGTTAGTTGTCCAGGAAAAAAATATAGTCATTATTTTGGCGTAGCTGTATCAACAACCAATTGTAATTTTGACCAATATATGTATATAAAAAGATAAGTATTTTGAAAAGACTGATGTAACGACTCCTGATAAACGAGTGTGAAAAATCACAAAGGATTTAAGACTATGTATTAGCATTGAATTAAATATATTAATAATTAACACAAAATAATACCATGCTGAAAAGAAGCTTATAGTATATTAACAAAGTTCATTTTTGCTTCTTCATAATTTGTATCGGTTTAAAATTGTTAGCATCGAATTTTATTTATAAACAATTATCACAAGATAATACCATGCTGAAAGGAAGCTTATATGTATATAATAAAGTTCATTTTTGCCTGTTTGTATGACTCACCAAGTGGAGTGCTTAACACAAACCAATGTTATGCTGAAAGCAAGCTTATATGTGTAAAATAAAGTTCATTTTTGCTTGTGACTCACCTAGTGGAGTACCAGTGAGTGTGTAGTCGTGATCCATGAATTGCCCCCATGCTATCACCATCACAGTGCCAGCGTGATCATGAAACCCTTCATCGGGATGCATAGTACGAGACACTACACGGGATAAAGGAAGGTCCCGTCCCGTATGAGATATACGGGGAGCGTTGATGCCATCAGAAAATAATGGACCGATAAGCCTTAAAATTTGAAACATATTATGAGGGTAGAAATATTTTGTCGCGTGTTGATGTCTTTTGTATGTCAAATTGTATTATTGCGTTTAGATAGAATATTAATTGTGGTATAAACTTTTATTATTTACCTTTCATGGAAGGTTATGGGTTCGAAACTAAATGTAAATAATAGTGAGACAACTTAGTAATATAAAAAAATATTTTAATAGAATGAAAGAATATTACCCGGAAAAGTATGTACCTATATACATAGTATATATATTCCTACATGTATGCTAAGATCGATAAAGAAATCAAAGCATCTACATAGTTGTATATTCGTAACTATAATTATTATTTTCAATACATTCAATGATACAAATATAACAAAAAAAAACCATTTTTTTATCAATTACCTTTGGAAAGGCGCCATAGTAGCGCCCCACGTAGGATGCACGAGGTTGTTACACAAGCCATCGAGCCTCCTGTACTTCCCAGCTCGACATTCTACGTGAGAGAACACGGGCGGGCAAACCTCACGTATCAATGTACGAGACGTATCTATTAATGGTAGACCTTTCTCTATTTCTTCATATGTTAGCCCATATCTGTTCAAGAAACAAATTTTCTATACATTAAATATATTTACACACACACACAAATACACACACACACATATATATAGAGTATTTCATTATAAGATGAAAATTAATTACATATTTTGTAATCAAAATAGGCGGGATTCGTTCGCCACGGATGGAAGGTTCTGTTTTCTAGAGCATGAGTAATTAATTGTTTTAAATGCCAAGGATATTGTATTATGCTCTTGTTTAACAAATGATTATTCTAAATTATAGTTAATTGTAATTTTTCGAAACAGATTATTTCTTAATATTAACTTAGATTAGACTAAAATCTATGATTAATTTAATTAAAAATAATTTCAGAGCATTCTTATAGTTGCATGTTAATGAAATATTTTAAAAATAGCATGCATTAAATGGATAACGCGTTACGAATTACAATGTCGTTGTCAAGTGTATTCATATTGTGTATTAAGGTCAATAAATATTGGCTCTGATATATATTAATATTTGGAGAAAATATATAATAAGAAAGAAAAAATTTAAAATAATATTATTGAATACAGTGAAAAAAATAGTTAATATCAAAGCTATTGAGTATTTTTGAATTAAAAATATATAATATTTAACTATCAATTTAATATGAATATTAAAGGTGTACCAATAGTTCAAATTGTGAATCAATTTGAAAGTGATATTTCGGAGGTTACGAATTCGAATCCTCCTAGTCCGGATGTTTTTTTTCTATCTTTTTTATATACATTTTTGGTATAAAACAAATTATTATCTATTTGTCTTTAAATATTTCAGGATACTGGCAACATTGGGATACATATTTAGATTTTATTGTAACGATAAGGCTTAAAAGGACTCGTATCCATGGCCGTAAAAATACATATTAACAAAAAAAAATTAATTACAAACATATGAAATTAATTTCGGCAAAATGAAATTTAAATTTAAAACACTTTAATAACATGTCCTATTTACACAATCCTTATCTATACATCTTAACGTTGCTGTTATTTTGTAACAATTGTTCTTGAACATAGAGCCCTAGAAATGTCAATCAAAAAAGTTTCAAGAAATGACCTTCGGAGTATCTTCAAATCTTCACGATTCTTAACATTCTATACAATACATTTTTTTTTCATATGTAAACCTTGATTATAGTAATTGTTAATAAAATAGCCTTCGTATTTTGAAGTTTAAATTCATGATTGTAGTAGGTGAATGTATTTTTTCTCAACAGTCTAGTCGTGTCAGTCAAAATTTTATAGGCTTATTGTATTCTTTTCGTCGTGATAATTTGTATATATATATGAATTCAATTGAAAGATTACATACAAATTATATATTAACAATAAGCATTGATAATTCAATGAAAAACTTTGTATAGCACTACTTCAACTTAATCTTATATTGAAATAAACAATTTCTTTAAGATTATATTTAAATGTAAGACAATAGATGAAATTATTAATATTATGTAACGAATTCATTGGTTATTGTAAGTGTTGGTCAAACCTTTTAAATAGTAAAAGCTTTTATGAGGTTACGCCATACATACACTTCAATCGTCAAAATGTTTTCTTAATTAGAATTGCTGATTTAATACATTATGTAATGTCATGATGAGAGTTTTTTTTTTATTTTTCGTAAGAAAAGACCAAAAGAATATATATATATATATAGCAATTAGCAAAAACATCGTCTTGATTCTCGTCAGTAAGCTAAGTCTTTGTCTAATTTATTTGCAAAGAAGTATTTTTCAATATATAATTCTCGTTTATAGCATCAATTGTGCTCTAAATCTTTTATGCTATTAGACAACTGAGCATTAGTTTAATATATCCGCTTCGTGATAGATCAGCTTTGGAGACAAAAGAGCGGATCCAAGTAGCCTTGTGGTCAACATTGAATAGCTCCAAAGTGATTTAAATTACGTAGTAAGGCCAATGTCTTTAATAAAATAATTACCAAATTATTTCGTACACTATTTTTTAAATCAATACTTAAATCGTTATATGTTTTTCACTTGTGAAATATTTTATTTTTAATCCTAATTTTAGAGGTGGAAGCCTCATTATTGATAAGGTTCGTTATATTGTGTAATATTTTATTTTATTTAAACTATCAAACATTAGTGTAGCAATGGGATAAGTTAAAATTTAATTCCTTCCATATTTGGATTATAGACCCCTTCTAAACAATGGCACGTACATAGGTTATTTTTTGTATGTATGAACTATAGGGACTACAATAAATATTATGAAACACTAAGTTTTTCAAGCGACTTTGGTTGTGAGGAGTATTGAATTAATTTCTATACTTAGATTTTTGTTAATTCTGTTAACAAAAACATTAGTAATATGTTAGTAGTATAATGTATATTACAAAATACTGTTATATTTAATTGTGATTATTTTCTATGTCTCATCTACTTTCAGTAACTTACATTCTTGCCAAGTTTATGGATATATCAAGCACCAATTCACCGACACTGGCGAAATCTTCGGCTTTCCAGTCGCCCTTAGGCTGTGATACCACTGCAAGAAATAAACAATTTTAATAATCACTCTAATGCCGGTTACATTCACTACGCCTTAGGTTGTGATACCACTGAAAGAAATAAGCAATTATAATGATTTGTCTTTGCTGGTCATACGCTACGGTTCATTAGAGAGGTAATCTGGGCAGGTATACCTGCGCAGGTTCAAAACACAGCACAGGTCTATTCCCACACACATTTCGTCTACTTGCACAGGTATATCAGCACAGATGGATCTCTCCGGTAGACCGTAGCGTGTGTGACCGGCATTAGATTCGTCATTCATTCTTCTTCCAAAATTCATCATCATTAATTTATTTAAAAAAATCATACTTTTTAAAACAACAAGCAAATTGTAAGAAATTTCAATAGTTTTATGTTTATTTTTGTTTAATTATCAATTTATCACAGGTAACTATTACTTACAAGCAGAACAAGTAAAACGAAATGTCAGAGAATTTTAAATGTTATTGGGTCAAATTAAATCATTAAAACTGAAATATGTTAATAATTCTTGTAGCACATAAAACTGATCGTAATATGTATGACACAAGTATGGTATTTTGACATAATTATTATAAAATTATAAACTGACAATGTATGATATTGTCTACAGGGGTAATAAACGGTGACAGTTTTTTTGGTATAAATACGTTGACATAATGAGATCTAAGACTTTCGTAAATATTGATTTATATAAATACAGTGACATCTTAGTCAGTGGTGGCCTAGTGGTTAAAAGGCCCGCCTCTCATTCACGAGGGCACGGGTCCGATCCTAGCCCTGGCAAGTATCAATGTGATTTTTCCGATCATATGTGCTTTCTAAGAGTATTTAAACATCACCGATTAGTGCATTACCAAAGAGGGTTGATTTCAGGCACGCGGCCGGTCGTAAAAAAGAATCAGCCAAGAACTATTCATGTAAGGCAGATCCTAGCTAAAGCTGGGGAATTGCCAGGTAGAAGAAGAAATATAGTGACATCTTAAATTCTGACTGCTTTGAAGTTTACTTTGAAGTTTGTTAATAAATGTTCTTATTGAATATTATGGCTTACGAATATTTCTTAGGGAATTTAACAAAAACTGTTATCGTATAGAAAGGGAAAGTCTTCTATATAATTGTAATATTTTATATAATTGACTTCCAAAGTTTTAAAGAGAACTCATATATTTCTACGTTCCGATAATTTCAATTGAAGAACTGTTTCAAATTTGACACATAATTTTTTTGTGTTTTATATCTTGCAAGCAATGATTGCTGGGTTTTTAAATTAATATTATTTGATGAACCAATATCATAGTGATATTTTTTATTTAATTTACTTGCGTTTCAATTGAATCTGATAAATGAAATTATAATTCAGAATAAAACATTGATTAAAGACATTGTGATCAAAACAAGTTTGTTGAGAATAAATAACTCATCTTTACTTTTTGTAATGTTTAGTAATTAATTGATATTAATAATCAATTTACTCAATATTAAAGGTTGACTTACAGATTCTCGTTCTAGCGTCAAGATACGCTTGATTGATTGCCTCGTATGTAATGCATGTGTGTTGACCGTCATAGGCGCTGCAAAAAAAACACATTGATTAATTATTATACTCCTCTTTTATATGAGATTTTTTTTCTTTATAATTATTTAATCTTCTTATTCAACACCTTACCAATACACGATATAATTGAAAATACGCAACTCTAGTAGACTATTAGAACTAAAATTATAGTGCGTAGTAAAATAGTACTAATCAATGAATGAATAGATCATTATCAGCTGATTAATATAGAACTTGTAAAATTTCTGTTTATTTATAAGTAGTAAACCTTAAAAACTATAGTTTGAACTTTGAGAGTTCTTTCATACATTAGTAATGTCATAAAAACGAAAGTGAGTTTATTTCCTTGTAACTACACTCCGTTTTAATTAAGAAATCGAATGTTCTGAATTCTTGTGTATTTATCAACAAGGGCAGTGAAAATCTTATAGCTTATATTTCATCATTATCTAGAAAAGTAGGACAATATCTGACGAAAACACCAAAAAAAATTGTATGGGTGAAGCCGGCTGTCAAAGCTAGTCTTCATCTTCTAAATAATATAACATCCTTGTATCAAAGACGCTTTCATCTGGAGCCAGCACGACGTATTAGGCAACATTATAGACGCTCACTTTCAAAAATCCTTTCGCTTCCAGTAACTATTACCTGCCACTGTTTGACCGGTTGATGTAGGAAATGGACTTGCGAGGCTATGTTACGACGCCATCTTACCAGTTTGATGAATTAACAATCAAATTCTTTATAAATATAGCGTTAAATTCTAAACATATTAATGATTTTATTTTAATAACAAATGAAAGGACAAATTAAGACTGTAACTTGTTTACCTTAACACAAATACGACAATAAATAGTATAAGCTGTGGGTATTACGAAATAATGTTTTAAACATTATCGTATGTATTCTATTTGATTTGTGTATATTTATTCTTGATTCAAATTAATTCCATTTACAAATAGAATGAAAAATAGTTTTTTTTTAAATATAAAATGCAAAGAGATTTTATTTGAATTTGACGTCAGATATTTTTAGCACTGGCAATACTATTAAGGATTAGTATGTAGTATCCTAAATAGTTGTTTAAACTATAAGTCAATATAACTGTCTCTGTGTATTTCTCTGTATATTTCCAAGATGGCACATTACTTATGTTCGTTCGTCTAATGTGCATCTAACGGTCTTTGTCCACACAACTGACATTATTCCTTGGTTCGATTTCACAACCATGATAATCGAAAATACCGTTCGTATAATTAACGGTTCTTTGTATACATAATTTATAAAAGTTTTATAAAATCAAGCTGTTTACATTAACCTATACTTTCTAACCATTATCGGCCTCGCCTTGTTTATATAGAATTCGCCCGCCGCATTAATTCTGATTACAGGAAATGTGTGAATCAAGTTATCATATGAAGCTATATTCTGTTTATAATTGACCATCTATAATAACTAGCTTTAGTCTGTACTGTAGGAAGTATATTATATAATATTTGATTAAGATAATACATATATCTGACTGTCAAGGATGTCTGAGTTTCTTTACGTAATCTCCTAGACGTCTTAGGCTAGTCATTACATTCTTTAATGTCTAGCTGGTCTTAAATTAATTCCATATGAAATATTTCACTAATCAAGTTAAATTTATTAGATCTAGTTTCTAAAACATTATTTATAAACTTGTAAACTTTTCCAATTAACTTTTATAGCATTTTCAAAATAATATAACGAAATAACAGAATATAAAAATATGGCACAGATTATTACAAAAAATATTAATGTAAATTAACATAATATTAGATACGTTACACGAAATTGTCTTTAAAACATTCGACAAATGCTCTGACATCTGATACAAGATGTTTATGATAATTAAGTTAGTGAAAAATATTATTATGATTCAAACAAATACAGCCGTAGGCAGTTCATATTACAGAAACAGCTGTTATAAATCTATTAACTAATACGACTTTTAATCTTATACTTACACTTATAATATATCCCTACTAATATTATAAATGCGAAAGTAACTCTGTCTGTCTGTCTGTTACGCTTTCACGCCTAAGCCACTGAACTGATTTTAATGAAATTTGGTACAAAGATGGAGTTGACCTTGAGAAAGAATATAGGATAGTTTTATCCCAGACTTTTGATAGGTTCTCTTGGAAACGCGATATAACCGAACTACACGCGAGCGAAGCTGCGGAAAGCTAGTACTTCATAAATCTATACAAATTAAGCAATACTTCCATCAAATTATAATGTGCTATACTAGTATTAGTAATGAATATACATTGAATTATCTTGCGTGGTAAGTGAAGGTGATTAAAGTACACAAAAATAGTTACAAAATCCCGAGCACCCACATATGCAACGTTGAATTATAGGCAACGTGACTGAGATTAGCTGAGATAAAGAAAGTATTAAGTGTGTCAAGTTTGCTTGATGCAACTGTGAAATGTATGGACTGTATTTTACTCTACTTTTAGTCAGTGGTGGCCCAGTAGTTAAAGGGCCCGCCTCTCGTTGCCGAGGGCGCGGGTTCGACCCTGGCCCGGGCAAGTACCAATGTAATTTTTCCGAATCATATGTACTTTCTAAGAATATTTAGACATCACTGATTAATGTTGATTCCAAAAAGAGGGTTGATGGCAGGCAGGCGGCCGGTCGTAAAAACAAATAGCCAAAACCATTCACAACATGTAAGGCAGACCCTGGCTATAGCTGGGAAAATTGCCAGGTAGAAGTAGAAGTATTTTACTCTACTTAACTGTTTATTTCTCAAACTTAAAGCTAATCAGACAAAGACTTCCCATTACATAAATCATTAGGACGTTTACGAGCTACTGATTTTGTATATATGTTGAAATTTTTAAAGAAAATATAAGAGTATATTTTAGCAGTTATTTCTAAGGTACAATTAATCTTGATAGTACTCATAAAATATCAAATATTTCCGAGTTTCTTATGATATAACTGCCAGTATGTGTAACGTTAATATGTTTGAAACATTTGCATTAGTGTATTGATACTTACAAGTTTCCCTTTAGTAAGTTGAGGCTGTAATCATATGCGGAGGATCTCCCAGGTCCTGTGAGGTACAGAGCACAATCATCATCTCCTGGGGCTGCCAAAGGTGTAAGACTGGTCGCGTACACTATACATAGCGCTACCAACAGCGCTCTGAAAGAAAAATACATCGTTATAACCAGTCATGTACACAAAAATAAACACCTAGCTTTTTAAGTCTAATTACTCGAAATTTAGTTGTGATTTTGTCAAAGTATTTTTTGCTTCACAAGATGAGTTAGGAAGGTTATAGAGAATAAGGCAAAAATATATCACCATATAATAGAAAAACAATGTTGGTACATTCATAAACTAATTGTATTTTCAGGTGAGTTTTGTTGTAAAACAAAATTCAGGGATACCTTTTTCATTTACGTTTGATAACCTGATATTTTTTACTTAATTATTTATATTTATATTATTTATTTATAGAAAATAAAAGTACTAATGTACTTTTATGTTCTTTTAATAATTCTTGTATATCAATTCTCAATAATAATTGTTACGGAGCACTTGCTTTGGGCGTTTCTTTCAGAATATGTTCCGCATTAATTTTAAGGTAAAACATTCATTTATTTTATATCAGTTATTTCTTATTAAATGTAACTCTACGTTTATAGATACGGAATAGAGTACAAGTTTTTATTGACTTGCTAATATATGAATTATATTAGATTCGGTGTACGTTGCAATGAAATGGGAGTGCCTATTTTGTAACGAGGCTTTATTAACAGCTAGATTTTATGAACTGTTTCGCTTGCATTTTTGATATTCATATTATTACAAACAAAATCTACCATTTTTCATCATAACTATGAATATGCATTTATTAATAAAAACTCCTCTTAAAATTCAAATTTTATATAAATTTATTAATTGCAACACTAATATAATATTATTAGAGCATTGGGCAACATTACTTTTAAATACTTTTTTTGTTGGAACATTGAATTTGAATAATCTTAACTAATCAAAAAAGTAGTACAAAACTTAGTAAACAATGAAATTTAACAAATTTATATACAAAAGATTGTTAGGTATATAACATTTCCTTTTCAATTTTTTTTTTCAAATCCGACTTATTATATGGTCACATTTATTTCGTATGAAGAATATATAATACGGTATTTATTTTAACAAATTCCATACTGTATATATAAATAGAGTGATATTTCAATGCACTTAGAGTTTAGTTAGTTATAACAAATGAAAAATCATATTTTGGAAATACTAAAATTTAAAAATTCGACTTTAGAGGACTAAATTAGCTTTAAAGATTAAACCGGGAATTTCTGTTCAAATTTTTTTTTTCTGAAATCAAAAGTAAACTGTTTATTTTTTTTCTAAATTTATTGTAATCTTGGTGAACAACTTTAGCTGAATAGATTCAACTAACATAATCTATAGTTATCTACTCAAGATATAAGGCACTTTATTACCACACGTTTCAATCAATCAATATTAAAATTTGGAACAACTTCACTTATATTGTTTTTTAAAATATCAAATCACTAAATATTTAGTTCAGTTCCTTTTTCTTTTTTCAAATTTATAAAAGTAAAAGTCAGTTTAATTTTGTTTTGTTTGTTGAGTTTTAATTTTTATTAAAAGTGTGGTTGCAGTTTAAAAATCTGTCATTATATGAATAAATTATATATAGTATGGAGTTTTTCATAACATTGGTTTAGGAATGTATAAATTGCATCGTGTGGTAAGAAATATATTTTAATCGTGTCTTCGTATATTATTTGTACGTAGCAAATAAGAAACATGGCATATGATAAATATGTACATATACGCATTATTACGTACATTCTTATTGCATTACTTAATGTATTAAGAAGTTTTTACGAACTCTATGTGATATACATCTGAAGAGTATTTACTAACATAGTATTACTTTTATATTATATTACTTTTTACTATAAAGAGCACGTATATATTACGTATATTTACGTACTGTAAAGAGTTTTTATTGAAACAGTATTACTCTTTAGAATTCATTTCCGAAAGTATTTTTCAAGTTAAAAATTCTCATAGACAACGAACTGGGACATATTGGAGTTTAGAAAAATCAATTACATTAAAAATATGAAGAATATTGGTTCTCATTTTTTAATTAAGACAAATATTTGCCTAATAACTTAAAATAAATAGGTTGATTTGATCGAATCGTTAGCATTCTACACGAGCAACATATCAGTGGATACAGGATATAATGTCTAGTTACAAATTAACCATCAATTTCCGTTTAGTATGAACTCGTTCACCTCGTCGTAGAATGTCATCAGTTCTTTTTTACCTTTCACTAACGTTTTATTAATTGATTCTTTAACAAAATGTCAATTATACATCGATATATGTGGTAAGTTATTGAAAACTTTTTTTTTTAATACAAACTCTTTCGTTTTATATTGGCTGAATCAGTTGAATGACACTGATGTGTTAGTGTCACAGTTTAAAAAACAAATGGATGCTAAGTAAAGGTTTGTTTAGTATTTATAGGCTAAAATTATTAAGTAAACATAACATTCTATTGAGACTTGGGTATACTATTTAGTGTCATGTTTGTAATATTTTTCTCACAGTGTACATTCATACCCAGTATTTAGTTTTTCGATATATCAAAAACAAATAATTCATTTTAACTGCATTCCCAAATAGTTTTATTTTAATACGTAGCTCACCATTTTATCATTTACTTTTTTTTACTGTTTCCAGACACAAACAGACTCTAATTAGAATTTAAACGTTTTTTTGGCTTTTATTCACAATTTGATTTCTTTTACGACAAGTATTGTTAAAATACATAATTGTAAGATATATATACGCCCCATAGTATTCATCTATCTCAATATGCGTAACCTAGTTATATACAGTCAAATTTAGGTCATATTTTTAGTCACGACACATTCACTGTTTAAAATCTCATAGGTTTTTTAATGAAAGCAATTAACCTTGTATGTTGCTTTACTAGATTGGAATTCATGCGTAATCTCGTATTCATAATAAATAAATAGTTTCAAAACTTTTTAAGATGTTTGAAATATTTTAAGATGTTAAGACATTTTGTTTTTGTTTACTGTAAGATTCTTTATTAGTTAATATTTTAAAAATTTCCGTAAAATTTGAATAAGAAAATACATTATAAACATAAATATTATATTGACAAATTGACATTTATTTCTTTTATCATTAATGAATGATAAACTATTATCTTCTTCTTCTTCTTTTTCCTGGCAATTTTCCACCTTTAGTCAGGGTCTGCCTTACATGTTGTTTTGGCGAATTGTTATTACGACCGGCCGCCTGCCTGACATCAACCCTCTTTGGGAATGCATCAATCAGTGGTGTCTAAATATTCTCAGAAAGTACATATTATGACTCGGAAAAATCACATTGGTACTTGCCAGGATCGAACCCGCGACCTCATGCATGAGAGGCGGGCCTTTTAATCACTAGGCCACCACTGACTTGAATGATAAATTATTATGTTTTATATAAAATGCTCAATTGGGGTCAAAAATTGTATCACATACGTATTTCTTAAGTAGGTCAAATAATTAAATGTTATGTATATTCGATATGTTATTTCATATATCTCCTGTTTTTTAACCCAGTAGGTAATTATTAAAAAACCGCCAAATGTCATAATCACTGTGGAAGATATTGGCAAATTGTAAGTCAAGACTTTCACTATAATTGTTAATAATCGCCATTATAATATATGTATATGTTATTAAAGATTGTTTTTATATATAAAATAATGATTATTTCGACTTCCAAGTTTACGACTTTCGAGTAATAATTGGCGATGATAAGTTCAAAAGTATTAAATGATTTATATAATCTAAACAAGAGATGTGAGTTTTCTATTCTTTTTAGACTATCGCGGCTACCAAATTGCGGTTACATTACCATTTCTGTTGTTATTTTTATACATCACAATTGACGTCATCTTAAAATAACAATACTATACCAGTCGATTATAAACCTTATGTATTGGACTTTAAAGTGCAATAACCAGTTTAGACCTTTGACACAGAGGCTCCACTTTCGCTCTCTACTAGAGCGACTTAGATTCTTGGATATATGTAGTTGGAAATGTACCGGTTCAGGTGAATATCCTTATATTTTGAACGTGAAAGTTATAAATGTTTGTAGAATGTAGATCACGTGGTGTGTCTATAAAAAGATTCTTTACGTAATAAATAATTTATATAAATTATATATTATTTTTTATGTTAATGATATAACTGTTGAAGTTCTCGGAACTAAAAGAGAACATTTCGATCGATTTTGTTTGTTTGTTTAAAAGAAAGTTTTGCATATTTATATCCAACTCACGTTTTTATTGCTTGTATCGAATTCTAAAAACTATTTTTGATTCGGTTTATTTTCTGTTTATATTTATAGATATTTTTCTAAGCACTGAATTAATTTATGTAAATAAAGTATTATTATATTTTGTTCTGGTATTCTGTTTCTATTTTAATTTTAATTGCGGGTACATCTATTTTTTTTAATTTCTTTAAAATTTCGAATAAACCAAGAAAATATATATTTTCTGTTCCATATTTTTCATCAAAAATAGCCTAATGAAATTGAATATGAATTAATATTTTCAAATTGTTATTAATCGGACCAGATAAAAAAGCATAACATCCTCACTTTTAAATTATTTTAAAAAATTGTGTCCATGTTTTGTTAGAACCTGGGATATATATTTTTCTTTAAAATTAATTTAATAATTATTCATAAAAAAAACTACATGTATAAATTGTATTGAAATTATTATAATTCAAAAAACTTCAAAGGTAAATTGTTTAGCTTTTACAAACAATTGTTGTCGAAGCTCATCATATTGTTCGCGCTACGCAATGTAGGCGCATTCTCTACGATAGTAAAATACTTAAAGCAAGTGTAAAACAAAAAAAACTATTTAATAATATATTTATGTAGAGATAAAAAAAAGAATTTAGGAAAAATATTAAATATCAAATTTAATTCAAAATTCATATCATCTTTAAGGGAATAAAAAAAAATTGAAATACCTCGAAAACATATTGACACAAACACAAACACACACAATAGCTATACTGACATCGCGTGCTGTCTTAGCAGCGTCGAAGGTAGCACTGCTCCGAGGGCGGGCCGATGTTAGAACGAAGCCTTCACGAAAGTTAAGACGAAATTATTGCAAACTGATTCAGTTACGTCGATGTATTTTTTGCTCATGCTGAAAGATGGTTCTTAATTTCCTGATCTGAAAGTACGAAACGACTTCAATATAATTAATATTACCTTTAACTGAACATCCTTATTAGTTAAAAAAATAAAAAAATCTTCATAAATCACAGACTTTTGTAGAGACTTTTCGGTAAGCTAATATACAAAATTAAAATAACTATAGGTTTGATTCTATATATAAATAAAATAAACAAAAAACATGGTATAATTGGATTTTTTATCCTCTTTTTCCGAGAATGTTTACTACAAGAGCCTTACATATAAAAATCACAATATTTCGTGCTTTACTAAAAAAATCATAGTCACATTTTAATTCAATAAATAAAGTTTTATATACATAGTTTTAATTTAATAATTCTAAATTATTTCAATTTAAATTTATATATACGTAAATATTACTAAAGTTATAAATGTAACTCAAATAGAAGTAACATTGTAAATTTGATACGTAAATTTTCTTACGTAACTTCGGAAGTAAATCCGATAGCATTAGTATTGAGAAAATAATTCGACTGAAATGACGGAAGGAAATATCTATAACTCGGAGTATCATACACAAACTGACACTACTGCTTTACTAATACGTGTACAGTTCCTATAAATTACGTAACATAAAGGTATAGGGAAAGGTTTAATATACTAAGTTTTCTCATACATTTTATATAATTTCAGTAGAAATATTGTTAAAATCTTTAATTGGAACAAACTCTCTATTATGGAGTAAGTAATTCACTTAAATTTAAGTAGCAACGAGCATCTATGTTATTCGGTCAAGGTGAACTTAGCGGTTGTTTCAGAATGTTAAAAAAAAATATTTAAAAAAATAATCATTTACATAATTTTTACTTTCATAATCAAAATTAGTCGTATATATTTCGATATTTATTATTATTATTTATACAAATGTGCAAATTTTATTAAACTGTATAAATTAAAACTTTTGTAATTTAAATTTTAATAGATTTAAATTATTAATTAAGTAGAAGTTATTGAATAAATTTTTTCGAGAACAAAATTAAAAAAACGCTTTTAAGAAATAGCTTTTTTTCTACTATTGATTAGTTTTCAATGGCGCTAATTCATTTATTTTTTAACACGGTCTCAACAATTATTATAAATATTTGTGTAAGCTACATTTCTTTATAAGTACATTAATCTTATAATTAAATAACTTATTTTAAAGTGACCTAAAAACAACAAATATATTCAATAATCGAAGTCCCTTTAGTATTACTTAAATTTACGTTTAAGTTATTAATAAACTCAATGGTTTTATTTATAGGTCTCTTTCTAAAGGATAAAATAAGTAGGTATTTATGTACATAGTTAAAGGCCCTCCATTCAGCCAAACGTGCACAGTTTATTCAACCAATGATACGTAAAATCTTAGTTGTAAAAATAGTAAATAAAAATTGAATAGTCAAGAAAGAAATTAGAAATAAAAGTTGTACATCGGTGAACATCAATATTGAAAAGACTTTTGTAAATTTAAATGAGGATGTCATCATTATTTTCAACATACAATCGGCGTCAAATCTGTGAATCGGAAACCATGAAGCGTTGACATCACAATCGATTCTCAACGGATCGAATAATTTCTCGGTAGTTTAACAAATAAAATTGTGTAACTAAATCCAATAATCGATGCAACACTCGTATTTTTGTAATGAAATGCAACTGTGTTCACAATTTTTATGCGAGCTACATCCCAACCGACAAAGGTACCCTAAATTTTTGAACTAGTCTCATTGGAATTGCAACAGAAACGAGTTCCATTTATAGATAATATTTACGAGTACGTGGGTGAACTAAGCTCTAGCTCTAGCTCTAGCAGTTTATTTTATACAAAAGATTGTTTATGGAATAGCAGTACTACATTTATAAAATAAAATCATAATATTATCTATATATGTATATTCCGAAAAGATTTTCCATATATATATATATATAAAAAGCTTAAATAAAAAATCTATAAACAGGTCATAGTATAAATGTTTAATAAATTTCACGCATAAACCTTGGTTTATGAACAGATACTAGCACATAAACTATTTAATTCATACATATGTATTAATTATAACAGTATTTATACATTACTTCATAATATAAAACGACAAACGCTATAAATTTATCGTTTTATAATACTATTTAATTACAATTATATTGCTCAAATTAATGAGTTTTATTTAGTAACAAAGTACAAATATTATTTATTAGAATCTTTAAGCTGACTCAATGTTGATTTTATCTTTACAAAAAAAAACATTTTTTTTCTATATTACTCTCATAATTTCGTTTTTTTATTGAGTACTTCTGCCTAGTTATTTAATAAGTACGCAAGCTCATTTATTTCGCATACATAGTTTTTTATTTATATATTGATTTTACGAGTATATATTTGGTAACTGGTAATGTTAAATCATATATAGATTACTGGGCTACCACTGATTAACGAAGGCATTTATACAACTTTATAATTGGTTTATTAAGAAATACTTGATGGTAGAAAATTATTACCAATATATGTACATTCTTTAAAGATCATTAAGTATCAATGAATGTTTGTTTTATGATTATATAATAACTTTATTTGTACATATCAATGTAGTTAATTATTTATTCCAAACAATTTTCAATGTAGAACATATATTTAATTTAATTTAAATTATGATGAACGTATAGTATAACAAAGCTCTAAATGCAATTAGTGAAGACTTCATTGCAATGTAATTGCAATTTTGTGTTGATTGTTTTAAGAGTGAATTGCATTCATAGTGTGAAATCAGGTCGATTTGAGGTTCTGTATTTTTTGAGTGTATTATTTAATGTGTTCAAATTAAAAAGGTTGCTTTGAGTGCCGCTTCTTTTATATACTTTGAGAATTGTACAGAATCTTCAAACAATTGATATAATTTTTAATAAATATATTGATAAAGTGAATTATTACAGCTGGGAGCTACAATTACGACATGATTTAAGACAAATTGACGTTTAACTGCCTAATATATATCGACCTCGGTCCAGATAACGAACGATCGTGTATCAGCCATTTGAATTAAAACACACAAGGCTGCTGAAGACTTGAAAATTATTACGACTCGGATAATTTGATTACAATTGTTACATGCGTTTATTATGACAATAAAACAATAAATATTCCTTAGATATTAAACTAAATCTGACTGATATTAATTATAACGAAATAATTTAAATTTGCTGAAAGTTCTGCAGACTATAAAACGAGTATATTATATAAAGTCGCTGTTTTTTTTATCGATCGCAAATAGTAAAAGGCGTTAACCCGGAACGAAGATGAAAGACGAATTCATAGATCGTGTAATTATTTCACAAGTAATATTTTTATAGCATTTATTTAGAAGTTAACATTGTAATTGGTTTCTTAGGTAATCCACCGATGTCATAGATCTGTAACATTTGGAGCATCAACGGTTTGCTTCCAGCCGTTTGCGTAACATTATTTGCTCAGCATAGCACAGACGAATTACTTAATGATAGTACAAATCGTGAGTAGGAGCATTGTTAACATCTAACATGAGATGAACTGTGAGATAGATTGCGACAGAATTATACCAAAACTAGCTGCTAAATCTTAAAGATTTATATAAATCGTATCACTATTGATTTTCCCACACATTAGAATAACACTTTCATGTTTTTTTTATACCTATTGTTTGCAAACCAGACTTGCGGGTTCACTGGCATTTCAACTCTGTGGCCATGATTGTAACAATAAGAAAATGCTGCTACTGTTACATATACGATTTGTGTTTGTCTGTTCATTATAAAATAACGTTAACTCTATTGATAATTGAACTAGTTTGACTAAACTTGTTATTGAAATTATATAGAATGAAAATGTCTATATTAAAAAATGACAAAAAACTCATTTTTATTGAAAAAATACATATTTAAACACGCGACCGGAACCTATTTATACATTTTCTATGGAATACAATATTGATGAGTTTGAAGCATAAGAGAATAATAAATAAGTAACTCTATAGCCTTCACTTAGTTTAGATATCAAAAGCGACTCTCTAAGGCGTGGTCCTGATCGCTTTGGGCATATTGTTAATGTGTAGTCATACGCGAGTCTTGTTAAGTTGTTTGCATTGATATGTACCACAAACATGCAACCAAGTATGTAACTTTCAGAATTCATTACACGCTAAACATTGTTATTTAATAACTATATTTAATCGTTCGGTATCCTATTTATATTTTAATTTGGTAAATTTGTACGTATGTACGTGTGTTTGTTGATCAAGCATATAAACCTTATTGTTGAAAATTTGCTTATTAATAACGCTTAAATGACATTCTCACTTAAAGCGTCTTCCTACACTTAATACACGAGCGACGCCGGAAACAAAATGTAGTATTTAACAGATGTAAAACTTTATAATTTGAAAGAAAGCAGTATAATATCTTGTCACGAATCGTTTCATTATGTTAATTAATACGGCCGCTTTTTATTAAATAGATATTATCTTAGACCGGTTGCTTATATGCAAATTAGAGATTATAGTCATGTAAAAACAAAGGCGTATAACTCTTATTGTAAGTCAGTACTGATTGATTGTTGTGAGAGAATTTAAATCAAATATTGTTACTCCACTTACACACGATTACTTTGCATATGTAACCACAACCTTTGAGTACTATTAAGATAAATGTATCTATTTGTAATTTCAGAATACGATGTCTAAACAAGTAATAATTATATCATTTTAAAATTTGTGTCTATATATTAATAATATAATCTTGTAACATCAATAAACTTTGTACCAACAAAATAAGGTAAAATACTTAAAATCGAGCCACAAAGTCGCGGTAATTAGCTTGTATGTGGTTAATAAAATTCGCCTTAAGAAGAGAACTTTAAGTATTTAATTGCTGTGGCGTCGATTACATCTTTTTTTACGTAATAAAAATAAAATCAGTTTTACTCGACGGAATTTTAGTTAGTTGATTTTATACCGAAAACGTAAATTGCAAGTTTTAATTCATTTTATTATAGGATTGTATGCAGGTTTTATGCAAGGCAATTTACCTTAATTGGGTAACAGTGAAACGTAAGCATTATCTGCGGACAGCTATTACGTAAGAAGATCCCAGTCATAAGCGAGCTTGGGTCAATGGTCAAATGCCTTTTGTTTCGCCTGATTGAATCTACAAGAACAAAACGATTTTAACAAAAAGACTGCCACTTAATGTGGAAGAAAAACGATTTCAAAGATGAAGAGCAAAAAGAAACAGATTATGACGTTCCGAATACATTTTTACTTGTTTCGAATTACTTGCTCGGATGTGGAATATTTGAGATTCTTATATAACCGTTAAATATGGTGTTCTTTGGACTATAACCTTTGTTTATACGATGCCGTGAGAGCCTTTCACAGTTAAAATTGCGACGGACTTTATCAATGATATAATTCGGATATTATGTAATATTTAAATCGCATGATTATACTTTTTATCTATTTTTCAAGAGTATCATTTCCTTTATACTTTAAGTGTTCCGGCATTATAGAAATGACTTCTAAATAAATTTGGTAAGATATATTTGTCTTCCTAATAATTTTAAAGTATCATTATTTTTACCGTGTTTCTCGAAGACTATAAATCATATGGTATCTTAAATCACTTCACTCTTAATTCTTTGCAACTTTTATACCAACTTAGTATTCACTATTAATGATCTGTGTCGTAATCCGCAGCTGTTACTATAATGCTGATCCGGTTCTAGCTATTGAAACTAAATTCCTAATATGAAGTTGGTAAGTACACTACAAACCATTCGATTTTGCTTCTGGCGACTTTGCTTAGTACAAAATAATTTAACTAAAACTACTTATTTCAAACAATAATAGCCAACAAACAGTAGGGTTTAAAATAGATTAAATAGAATTAAATTTTAAATGTATGTAGGTTTGTTATAGAAATGTTAATAAGTCGATAGCTGTCATGGCGCTATGTAAAGGTTGTTACGAAAAAATTCTAGCCTGGGTCTCTTAGTTACAACCATTTATGGATCTGCATTTTAAATTCAGTTCACATTTAGTACTAACTTGGCACAAACGTGCTCCAAATCAAGCAAAAAATAACATTCATTTTAACAGCATTACGATTAAAGAATTTTATCCCACTATAGACTATATTTATACTTAAAAAATAATTTATCACTAAATAAATATTATATTTTGATAATGGCTGACAGGTATGCAATAAGTGAACTAAAGAATGTGGTAAATGTTCCATAAAATGACTAATGGATAATAGTTATTTGTACTATATTATTACTATGAAACTAAAGTGTATAGTCAATGTAATTATTTGTAAAATTGTTGCCTTACCGTAGTTTTGACAGGTTCTTAACGGCTAGTAATAAGTTTAGAAACAACCTCTATACCTTACAAGTAAGAATGTTAATATTTATTCATATTATCGGTTAGCTTAATATATTAGTTATAATATGACGTACAGTATATATCGTGGTATAAAAATCTAATAATAAAATGAAATGTTGCGTTGCTATTATTTCCTGTGATGTAAAAAACATTACCAAATAAAATGTAATAAAAAACCCGCAGTCTATTACTTTGATTGATCTATTTCATAATAATGGCAAAAAATATTGCACTCGCCTGCGGTGACAAACTAAAACTTACAGCTCAATGGTTTATTAATGATATTTTATATTACAATAAATATTTCATAATATTACTAAACAAATAAATTATAAAATGAAATACCTAAAAGTTGTGCTTGAGGTCTACAAATAATTGAGTTTTGGTAAAGAGAAATTACTGTATACTGCTTTTAAGCCTTACCCAGAATGTGAATACAATATAATAAAAGAATATATCTGTATTCTTTGTATATATTCTATCAAAATATTACTAATATTATGATCAAAGTGATAATATGAATATCATATATGAATAATATATATTGATGCTATCATTCTGCTTAATTTATGTTAATAGTGTAAGTTTTTGCAATATAAATTAAAGTTATTAATTATCTGCTTGTATATTATTAATCATACGACTATTTTCTCTTCATAATTTATGTTTTAATCTGTTGTACAGTAATTAAAGACATCGTTATCACAGAATATTACAAGAAACGACGTAATAAACCGTTTGTTTTATATTTTTATGAAATACTAATAAGAATGATTGTTAAAGTAAGAACAATTGCCGCATTTGTACTACAATTTTAACATTGCCCTTGCCTTGGTCATTATATAGTATATTAGTACTAAATACTCAGCCTCAATCATATATTTCCTAATAAAATACAGAGTTAAAATATATTAACTTAGGTTTATATGTGAGGAAATAGTATTCGAATAAAAAATAAAATAAATATTTTACAAACAATAATCGTCGTATTCACAGAATTTTTTTACAATTTTATAAGCTCATAATGTTGAAAAATAGACCAACAAAACTGCAATTTAGAAGATAAATAGCTTTACTTGGGTCCCAAACCATACCTAGTTATATACCCTTGTCAATTATCCCTGACGCAGTCTTTGCCAGATGGTCCTAGTATATTTGAATCAGTTATTGCCAACATCTTCCTATTTATGGTACACTGAAAAATACATACAATATAATATATTTCGTAAGAATTTGAAAGACTAATACCAAACAAACTTTCACATTCATATAAATACTTCGTCTTTTTATAACTATCTAAACAAGTATAATTGGTTACAAGATAAACAAAACGAATTCTATGTTACATGCTTATCTTAAAAGCGTTTAAAAGATGTTACGAGGCGAATGATGAAGGGCGGTTGGTGGTGGGAGTATGAAAAGTGGATCAGTAGGAATCGCGATCATGTGACTTAGAAGGCCATACATTCTAGTAGGGATGGCTCTCCGAAGCATTCCTCTCACGTATTGCAAATACCGCATTATCTCACAGCACGTGATTTTTGTTAATGAAATATTTGTAAAAGATGATCTTTGCATAATCAATGTTGCGAATTTTATGATGTCCATATTTAAACGTATTTTTGGAAATAAATTAATAATTTATGATGTATATTTTTTATTATGTAATATATTACACAATCGAATGTAAAACAAATACATTAATTAAAATTTTCTAATTCTATCGTCTTAAAATTAGTGAAAAAATATATAATTAGATATTTGAATAATAAATTTATATAAATTTTATTTTTAGTAATGTAGATTAAACATTAATCGTTATTATTCATCTATATATATATTGAGGTGGATATTTTATGTAATCTCATTTCAATCGCTGCATCTTCAGTCACGATTAGAATCGTAGTTTAAAATTTATATCATTTAATTAGCGGTTGTTTTGTTGAACGTGCTTATTAAGTTTACGTAATTTATTTAAGACTTACGTGAATTCTGCTGATATACTTAATAGAAGGTAGACGATTTAAAGTACATGTATTAGACTTAATTGTTACGATGATTGGTAGCTAGTTAGAAACCTGGCTTTAAGAGGAATTAGGAGACAATCAGAAGAGCGTGCGTAGGAGTTGCACTACTTAATTCCTCATTTTATATTTTACGAATGAAAGACCAGAAACTTGGAAGCTCTCCATGCTTGCATTGTAGATCTTCCTTGCATCCAGACAACGAGATTATTCTTCCTCATGCTCACAGCAAAGGATTATAAGAGTTTAATTTCTTATCGCTCACAATTTGGGTATTTTCAAGGTGAGAGTGAACGGTTTTTCATACTGAGATACTGAGTTACATCTTTGGCATCATTTTCACCTACCATTAGATGAGATTTATAGTCATGTACCAACCAGTTTGTATTTAAAAACATGGAATTTTTTCATAATTTATATATTGATTTTTTTTCCACTTTTCTGATTTGTTCCCTTTTGATATATGTAGCTATTAAAATAGATGTATGGCATGTTAATTCTAAATATACGACTATGATATAGAACAAAGAACGAGGTCATTCATGGTAGATTCGATTGAGTGGTCATATGTGAGTTAAAATATAATCCAATTGTGTATCATGTACACTATTTAATGTATTATAAAGTCTTTCGGCTTTTTTAAGACGGAAAAAATATAAATGACCTTCTAGGGCTGAGACCGCATAAACATGGTTCCGTTAAGTGTCTACCCTTATAAACCTACTTCGTCTTCTGACAACCCTATTTGTTACAAATTTGTAGATATTACTATATCGTTATATTTCGTTATTTTAGCAGTCGCATAAAAGTTAAGGGAGTCGTGATTATTATTAATCTTTTTCAAATGTAACTCAACTGCGAAATTTGTGGATATATTGAAGTAAGGTTTTTTACTACATCAGAGATAATTTTGTCCTTCAGTGCATGTTGCTTTTTTGTGTTCTTCAATATTCGTATTAAATTGTATAATTTAAAGCTTGATTAGGATTTCTTTGTTATCTTTTATTAACGTGCATCACTCGCTATTATCTTAAAAGTCAAAAGGTATATTAATTATTTGTCTATGTGACTTTAACTTTTGATTCATACTCCAATAAAGGGTTTTTAAAATCTACGAATCACTAAATTCGCTAATACGAGTTTTATGTACTTTTTTAATTGAACGATTTTCGCGCCATCGATACTAACCGAATACAAGTATTTTAAAATTACCTCAACTTTTTAAAAGCGGTTTATGCGTTTTGTAAATTATAGAGTTGTAGTTAAAGAAAATATTACTTTTTATTATATAACATTGTATTTTTCCAACTAAACAGCCCTTTTTTATGAATTAACATTTATTTGTAAATTCTTTTGTGTTAGCAAATTAATAAACTCGATACTATAATTTCTATATTATAAATTGATAAATGTAATGTAACATTAAATAGATTTATGAAACTGGGTGTGCGTTAAGTGTATCCGTTCCTCTGAGGTCAGGCATTCCAATATTTTTTATACACTCAATATGCCTTATAGCTATTTGCTAATTCGATCAAATCTATACCACACATCAGAGTTTCCCAAACTATTACGTAGTATATAAAAAAATACATTACACAGAATTTTTAAAATTCAATAAGAATAATATTAATTTTGATTTTCCTAACAATTATTTTATACATATGTCTAAATCATATATAAATAATATATCAGTATTTATTAGAATGCCTAGCAGCATCAGTAGGTATCTCTAGGGAACCTTATATATCTATAGAAAAATTAGAGTCAAATTTAAAGTGAAATAACAACTGCTAACTAGAACCTATACTCCCTTTTTCTAAGCTCTTTATGATTCCTACAGCATAGATAATACTTCTAATTCTATGAAGTTTAGACTTATATAATTTTCATTGCAGCCAAAATATTTAATAATTTAAATTTAAAAGTTGACAGTTCACAATTTTTTTAACCCTAAAGTTTCTTTATGTTCTACATTGCATATAGCCGGTCTTTTCTTAAACAAAACCAAAATTTAAACTAGTTTTTAATATATTTTTTATTTCTGATGTATTATAACTCGATTTCTGTATGTCTGTTTGTGCTTTCAACTTGGATTTAAGACGTCATCAACAAATAGACAAGTTCTTTCTTATAATAGTGCCTGTCAATAATTTATAAGTACATAGTTGCACCCAATGGAATATGTTTCGTTCTGTGTTCAAGATTATCAAACAAGGCCGGCCACTTATTAATTATCATCAAATAGCCTTATTATTGCTTGTTTTTTTTAAATTATTAATTGTGTATGTAATTGTTTTATTACGATGAATTATATAAAATTTTACGAACATTTTAAAGCTCTAGGTGTCAACTGTCGAATAAATTATAGATCTTTGTTTTATTCTGCAATTGAAATTGAGTACGTATTAGGTACTATTAACTTTTGTAAAAACTAGTGTAGGATTTTTTTATGAGAAAGAATACATATTAAACATACATCCATAGTTTCTATTAAATATTATTCTATATATAAATCACCAAGAGATTTTATTATCATTTGATTGATGCGACTTTGAATTCGTATACTTAAATGCATTTTAATTGTTCTATTTTACTTTTACACATATATAAAACATTGTCACGTGACTGTAATATAATAGGTAGTAAATATAATATATTTATTGCTAGCATTACTCTACGTTTAATGAAAAGTGTTGTGAAATTTCTATTAATTTTATTAGATACCTACCTACCTAATTCTTGACATATATTCTTGTGGCTATTATTCCACTTTGAATACATGTGTAAGGTGATGTATAGTTTTTTTTAATATTATTAATGTATATTTCAAATATTTATTTCTAAAATTCGACGATAACGACGAAAACTTTTCAGCATTCCATGGATTCACCGTGCGGATGCCGCGTTCATCGTAATATCTGATACTTTAATATAAATAACTAAAACTTGATTGTAAAATGTATGTTTTTTTTTGCGATTTGTGTCTTATTGTGTAATTGTCATGAATTTCAAAAAGATCTAGATTGAATCATAATATTTAAGCTCTGAAGACAATATAAGCTTAAAGACACAAATGCCAACAATGGCAGCTGTCAAAAATAAAATCTCTCAGGGTCGAAATCATTGAATGTACTTGTCGAACAATGTATTGATAAAGTGTCAATTATTATCTGATTCAGTTCAATGTATCGAAATATTTCGAAATAATTGTACACTGACGTCTTTTTCACAGATTTTTATAAAATAACTAGCTTTCCGACCGCAGCTTCACCCGCATGGAGTCCGGTTATATCGCTTTTCCAAGAGAACCTTTTAAAAGTCTGGAGTAAAAACTATCCCATGTTCTTTTTCAAGGTCAACTCCATCTCTGTACCAAATTTAATTAAAATCAGTCCAGTGGTTTAGGCGTGAAAGCTTATTTTCCATTGTTTACTCCCCGCAACCCCGCTTGTGTGTGGAATTTCATAAAATCCGTTCTTAGTTAACCTCTACTCGGCGAAAGGAATAATCCTACCAAATTTCAAGTCGCTACGCCTTATGGTTCCAGAGATATCGTGATGAGTCAATATACAGGGGGAAATCTCTTTTATATATATAGATTATAAATATCGAAATAGATACAGGTTACTGCACAGAATCTTAGTGCTGGTAATTCTGAATATTTAACTTACATGGTTAAGTTGAATATAAATAATTTTAAACGAGAATGTATACGAAGTATGAGTAAATAAGATGCTTCAAGAGGTCGTCATTTAGTTTGTCAATTCAGAGTCATACAAAACACATTTAATAGCATCCACATTATTATTTAAACATAATCACCCACTTACTGCTTAATGTGGGTGGACACATGGACGATTGCCTGCAACATATTACTATGTTTAAAGTTCAGACAACCTGCAATTATTAAGAAACTTAAATACATTCAACGGGAGAGGTGTATGAGAGATATGTAAATGCACCTTTCTAAGTGGAAACCATAACATTTTATGTAAAGGTAACATTCACTTTGACAGCTACACAATGATAAAATAAACACGATCCTCCGCTTGTAATTGTCTCGTAAAAGATTTATAATACTAAGGGCAATACAGCATAAGCCATCTTATAACAATTCAAAATTTATTTATAACATAATTTATTTAATTTATAACAATATTAAAAATGTAAACACTATTAAAAAATAAAATATACATAGCACATGCTTCTAGAGCAATTTAACTTAATTATCAGACCATTTTAGTCCCGTGGACCGTGGTTTAACGCAAAAAATTTACATCGATGGAATCTCACTTTCGCAAAATTTCAATCGAAGTGCTTTGCACTATTAATTATTATGTGACAAGTAATTTCAATTACATTAAATAGTGAGGCCACTATTGAGCAGCTTTCAACGACCGACTAGTTTACCTTTGAGTCACTTTGGAACTGTCAAAGTATTTATCAAAGAGCAAGATTACGTAATGCTGCTTATAAACGTTTTTACACGAGTTCTATATATTGAGGGTATTGTAGTGTGTAGTAGTATTAGGATGAATGCATTTTTTAAAATATTTTAGCAAATATTGTAAGGTATTCTAGAAATTTTGCACTAATAACTTAGAATTCTAATACTTTTTTTATACCACTATGACTTACTTGAATGCTTTTTAAAAATATATATTTGTGATTTATTAAAAATATTTTTAGATTAAGTACATAGGTGTAAAACTTTGTTTCCGCCGTTTTTTCCGAAATTTTAGCCTTTTTTGCAAACAATTGGTTATACATTTACTTATTAACAATACTTACTTGCATCTTTTTAATTCCTGCTTTAACAAAGTTGATCCTCTTCTGAAATGATTCAAATTTTTACTTCTTTTTTTTCAGGTCGTGTGCCATTCAATGAAACAAGTGATAGTCCGAGGGAGAAACGTGTGGAGAATATGGTGGGTGGGATAGGAGCTCCCATTTCAACGTTTCCAAGTATGCCTTGACCACTTTCGCAACACGGGGTCGAGCATTCATGCTATAAAATCACTTCATCATGTCTCTCGTTGTAATCTGGCCGTTTGTCTTACAATGCTCGGTTCAAATGCATTAAATGCGTTAGTTAACGATCGCTTGTGATTCTATCTCATACTCATAAAACGCTCATCAACAATCAACTCATAATACGCTACGCTGAGCTTGGTCCACCGAATACAGAGCATGAGCTTAGAACGTCGTTATACGATTTGGCCGTTGACGTGTAAGAGTAGACGGGATATCGCCATGATTTTCTGCAATCACAATGTAATGCAGAAATCACTTCCATCTTTGCCCTGCAGGCAGCTGTTGGCAAGCAAGCAAGCTATATCTCTCGGTTTCATTTCCCTTGTTTCTGATTCATTCCCATGACTTTCAGGCGTTTTGTAATGGCTTTTTGGGTCACTCCCAATAATCCTGCTTTTGATATATAAACAAATAATGCCTCTAATTCTCTTCCGCCGTCACGCCAATCTCGTGCGTGAAAATTACCGTTCTTGAAGCTTTACAACCACTATCGGCACGATTTTCACTATAGCGCCTTCACCATAGGTATTTCAGCGCATTACATTTATCAGTCCGAGATTTCTTCATACTCAAGCAGAAAATCAAAAAGTACCGCAAATGAAAACAAGAATTTGAGTCATAAACTGACATGTAAATTCTAAAATACCTTTATGATGCAGACACAAATCGGATAATATTTAGATGGCGTTATGCTTTCAAATAACTAATATTTTTGCATGACATCTATAATCTTTTCGTAAACCTTATAACTTTTATTAAATTCAAAATATTTCATTTCTGAAAGTCATTGAAAATACCTCCAGTTGTCTGCGGTATCATTATGGAATGTGGTATTTTTTTATTATTAAACCATGTAAGGAGCTGAGGTCCCGAGGAATTTTCAACGTTTCTGAATACTTCAAACTAGATGTTCTAGTTATAAGTATTTAAGATTGCTTAAGTAGTCGGCTCTTGGATTTTTGTAGTTAGAGCACAAATCTTATTTATCTATACTAATATTATAAAGCTGAAGAGTTTGTTTGTTTGTTTGAAAGCGCTAATCTCCGAAACTACTGGTTCGAATTGAATAATTCTTTTTGTGTTGGATATTCCAGTTATCGAGAAAGGCTGTGGGCTATATAACATCACGCTACGACCAATAGGAGCAAAGATATAGTGGTAAATGTGTAGAAAACGGGAGAAATTATTTCATCTTTGAAGTCTTCCGTTGCGTGCGCCGTGAAAACGATTCAAGATACACAAAAAACATGTATCAAAGAATAATAGCTCTTTTAATGACCTAAAAAACGGTCCCCGACAGTATATGTGTCTCTTTTAAGGTTAACTCACAAAAACCTTTTTTATGGTACCTAATTTGGTCGAAATAATTTGTATAAGTTGTATCAACATAATAATATTAATCTTTATTCAAATAAACAAATAAATATGTTGTTGGTTAAGAGTACTTCATTGTGAATAAAAAAAAACATAGGTTTTATCCTGAAAATTCTACGGGAACTCGACCATTCGGAAAACCCCGCAAGAACGGGAACTATGTAGGAAGAACCAAAAATCTGCCGGAAGTCACTATTCCACGCGGACGAAGTCGTGGCAATACATAATATGTATACGTAATATTAAACGAATGGACTAAGATTAAGAGACATTGGTCCAGCCTTATTTAAAAACATAACAAAATCAAGGAAATAAAACTTAAGATAGGAAATTGTAAAAGATATGAAAGGTTGGAGAATATTTTGATAAAATAATCATACTAATTATTGAGTTCAAATCTGATGACTCTGTAGTTCTATACTATAGCTTGGGATTAATAAATTGGGTCAAGTAGGGAGTCGTAAAGAAACCCGAAAATGTAAGCTATTAAATCGTTTTAGCTCTAGGGAGATCTCGAATTAATATTCGTATTTATATTGTATTAGTAATTAAGGCTTATATAATTTAAAATAATAGACATTATTACTATTATATATAAAGGGTACAGTGTGTACAAATAACGCGATATGATTTAAGAAATCGTGAACGAACGACGCGAGTTCATATATGAGATTAATGACTTGTAATAAATATGTACGTGCACATAATATTAATATTATGCAAGTAAGCCACAATGACATGAATTACAAACATTTTATACTAGTTACAACTTACAGATAACACAAAGATCGCAAGTAACCATCATGATTTTATAATGATTTACTTATACAAATTTGATTAAACAACTCATTGTTTAATTAAGTTACATTGTATATATGATTTAATTCAATCGATATTTTTTGTATTGTTAGAAGTATTCGTTATAGGTTAAGGTTAAAATATATGCTAAGAATAAGTGAATGTAATTTTTAATTAAGCACGCAAAACTTTTTTATTGCTGCTTGTAGCAGATAAATTTTCTTATGTCTTGGAGGTGCTAAGAAAACGATTAGTGGGACAGTTATAATTTGCCCACTCTGCAACGTAAAGAGTGTGCATACATTGCTGTTTTTGTTGATTTAGTAAGTACAAAATTTATTGGGTTTCTTAAACTATATTTTAAGCTAATTGCTCGAAAACTTACTCTTTTAAACTTTAAAGGAAATATCACATAATGAACATTTGTGGGAAGAATACGATGAATAGAGCTCAGCTAAAAGTACCATGTTAAACATTTTCTTGGAATATTCACTAATTGTACAGTCGATAGAATAGAATATTAAAAGACTTGCGAGTTCTAGATCATCTGTAGTATGGAATCGATTATACGAACAAAAGTATTGATGTCGAAGTAAGTAGTCTCCTTTACTTATATGTCTTGTTAAAGTTGCTTCGATTCTATTGACTAAAGAATATCAACAACCAATCACATACTTAAGTTATTGAATATTATCCATTCTTGTCGTTTTCAACATCAGGAATTCCAATATTAGCTGTTAAGACATAGAGAGTCTTTTTGTGCTTATTACTAGGATGGTTCAAGTTAACTTGGTACTATTTGGAACATTATATGTAGCTTTTAGAAGCATTAAAAACGATCCTCTTTAATGTTATCACAATAACAATTGTATGAATAAGCATAAATATAATTTCCAAAATTAACAGGTACAGCTAGTGTTATATGCACATGCCTATTATTATAGGCAGTTGTAGACAGACAGACAGAGAGACAGAGTTACTTTCGCATTTATAATATTAGTAGGGATAAGAATATAAATAGAGCGAATTATATTTTAAGTTATAAATATAGTTATTAAATCCTCTGGTCAACCTTCTTAAGAAGGTGTTAGACTACATACTTCGAAAATCATGTGTTGCAACTTTGATATTCAAACCACAGATTATAAACTTTTGCAGTGGTATTGTTATGCGTTATGAAACTGTAAGGATTGTTGATCAATTGGTCACGACTTCGTAATGCTGGGAACAATTATTTTGCTTGCTTAAACTGATGACTTTTTATTACTGAAAGTAGGTCCTAATAAAATTGATGATAGATTTTAAATTGTAATTTTAATTTAAACGGTCATTTTCTGTGACTAATTTATTAGACAATTTAACCTCTTACTAAGAATTATGTCATTTAACAATGCTGAGTTTAATAAATATATAACAAATTTTAAAATAAGATAATTTGAATTATAAACAGATTTTCTAGATACGATTTAAAAATAAAACATAAACACATTTAAAACAGAGACATAAATAATAATGTGAAAAGAAAGTGATTTAAAATGGATATAACTGAGATGCGATTTCTATGATATTCACATGACTATTACGTCTGCAACATCGTTAACATTATGTAAATACTAAATATCATTCTAACGCTATTTAATGGCTTTTATATCATACTAGTTTTTGCCCGCGACTTCGTCCGCGTTAGTTTGGTCAAGAGTAATATATGTAGGTATAGCTGACCAGGCGAACTCTATTCCGTCTTAGAGGCCATAAATAATCAGGTTTTTCCTGTTTCAATCAAACAGAATGATTGACATATTAGTTAGTTGTCAAATCTAATGTCAAAAAATCGTTTGTTTGGGAAATAGAAAAGGGCTGTTTTTAGGGTTTTTCCGGCAATTATTCCAGTTTTTCTCACCTTTTAAACCTTCCCTGGACTTCCAGGAGTATTTCAAGACTAAAATTAGTCAAATCGGTTCAGCCGTTCTCGAGTCTTAGCGAGACTAAGGAACAGCAATCCATTTTTATATATATAGAAGATGATATGACGTCACCTTAAAAGTTTCTTCGTATTATATTTTCCCAACCATTATTATATGGTACTACCAAACAAATTATGTTTAATTACCAATTATTATTTCAGGTAGCATAAATAAATTTCCGTTCGAAAAGAAATTTAAACTCACGTAACATTTTGAATTGGTACCAATACGACGTGACCGGATTATTTATCCCGTAAAGTATTTTTGTATTATAAAAAACTCTTTATTATACATTAAAGAATTTGCTATAAGGAAGAAAATTCGTCAAATTTATTTCGTGGTGGAAACTTGTATACTAATATGATATTGTGCGTGGTAGAAAATTTCCCCCGGAATTGGCAATTATATTTAGGTATATCATCATCATCATCATCAGCCAAAAGACGTCCACTGCAGGACATAGGCCTCCCCCAAGGATCTCCACGACGACCGGTCTTGTGCCACCCGCATCCAGCGGATTCCCGCGACCTTCACCAGGTCGTCGGACCACCTTGTTGGGGGCCTACCCATATTTAGGTATATCGTAGTTTTTCAATTACAGTACCAGGGCGTATTATGTGGCGTAATGCTCAACGTTGAATGTTTCAACTACAGCAACGCTTCGCACAATCAAGCACACTAAAAAGTACTGCTTTGTGGTGCATACTATCGATAACGTCACTGACAGAAAATTAACAAGTGTTTTTTCTTTAAGTTGGCATTGATTTCAAATTTCATTTCTGACATCGTTAGTAATTAGCATTGTTTATTGTTGAGACAAAATTTGAAGCTGTCGTATTTTTTTCGAAACACTCAGAAATTTAATTCAGACCCTGTTACAAAATAAATGTAAGGATGGATATCCTTAATAAATGTAAGGATATCCATCCTTACATTGTAGGTATAAACATTGAATATTATTTAAACATTGACTATTATTTATATTCTATACATAAAATTTAAATACATTTTTTATGTTATTCCATTTTATTTACTTGTTTTTGTATCTTTTTCTTTCTATATATATTTAAGATTTAATTCTTTTGAGCCATTTGTAACATCTTTATAAAGAACACGCCATCTACCGTAGGTGAAACTTGTTATAGTTAATCTATACTAATATTATAAAGCTGAAGAGTTTGTTTGTTTGTTTGTTTGAAAGCGCTAATCTCCGAAACTACTGGTTCGAATTGAATAATTCTTTTTGTGTTGGATAGTCCAGTTATCGAGGAAGGCTGTGGGCTATATAACATCACGCTACGACCAATAGGAGCAAAGATAGAGTGGTAAATGTGTAAAAACGGGAGAAATTATTTCATCTTTGAAGCCTTCCGTTGCGTGCGCCGTGAAAACGGTTCAAGATACACAAAAAATATGTTTTAAAGAATAATAGCTCTTTTAATTATCTAGAAAACAGTCCGCGACAGTATATGTCTATCTTTTAAGATTAACTCACAAAAACCGTTTTTATGGTACCTAATTTAGTCGAAATAATTTGTTTAAGTTATATCAACATAATAATATTAATCTTTATTCAAATAAACAAATAAATATGTTGTTGGTTAAGAGTACTTCATTGTGAATAAAAAAAACACATAGGTTTTATCCTTAAAATTCTACGGGAACTCCACCATTCCGAAAACCCCGCAAGAACGGGAACTGTGTGGGAAGAACCAAAATCTGCCGGAAGTCACTATTCCACGCGGACGAAGCCGCGGCAAAAGCTAGTCGTAAATAAGGCATACACGACACAAGCTCGCTTAGTGTGGACGCCCCTGGAAATCGCGCCATATTATCACTTCAGCAAAATATTGTTATGTTTGTAATTGTGTTCCCTGTTAACATTGAGTTATTGCTGGTTATAAAGTATTTTTCATTTTTTTAATTTTCATTTTAAAATTTAAAACTATAAATAAGTTTTTATGACAGTTACTTTTGTGATTTGTCAGCATTGCAATGGCTTGATCGAATTCATTAAAGAGTATATAATTATTTTAGATCTCATTTATTAACAGAACAGTACTACTACAGAACAGTACTCAAAACAAAACAAAAATAATAATCAAATAATCAAAATAACTTCATATAACCGTAAATAATTTTCAACCAAAGGTTATTTTATATCACTTTACTCATAGATTGATGAGGATGTTAAGTCTATGACAATTTTTATTCTCAACACTGAACTTAGCGCAGTCTACTGGTGCAATAGAAAACTAATTTACGTTCCAATTAAGTATTAGCACACGTCTTCTTCATTATCGCCACTGAGTCTCATTATGCTCTGTAATTGGAAAACTACCCATGTTTCGTAGGGGACAAATGATCTGATTTTTTTTGACTTCTGTTGCTATTAAACTCTATTGGATTTGAAAATGTCACCGGGATAGATAGATACATAGATAATACACTATATTAGAAAGTTTTAAATATTAAACATTGGATAGATAGTCAGAATGAAATCTGGTAATATATAATACTGTCTCTCAATAGCGAAATTCGGCTTAGGAAGTCTTTTAAAGGTTGATAGCATCAGGATATGTAACAACATGTCCTTTAACGGCAGAACGTAGCAACTTTTTGTATGAAGCAAAATCTCGTCTTCGCTGACAGAGGTAATAGGTGTATGAATGTAGTTTTGAAGTCCAAAGTCCAAAGGGAGGCATTTTTGACTAGAGATAATTGCATTATTACTTTTTGTAATATCAAGCTTTAGTGACATTTGGCTGAAAAATCAGATCATAAAAACAAAATAAGAAAACATTGTAAACACAATTCATTTAATAACGAAGGCAAATGGCAAACATTAGTAATAAATGAAATTAAAATAAACCAATTTCACTATATTATTAACAAATACAAAACATATATTTTATTGAATAAACACAAAATTATTATTATTAAACAATGACAATAAAACCTTTAAAACGTGTACATATCTTAGAAAATACTACTAATGTTATACTTTTCATTCATTTTATTAAACAAAGATCATTAAAATGTTATAACAATAAATGTATCTTGTCATTAATAGACTATCATGTAATTGATCAATAGCTAGTAACAAAAATAATTTATATTTAACTTAGTCTATTTAGAATTCTCATAATTTGTCTTAACAATAAAATTCAATACATGATTATAAAACTATCAATACATTTTAGCCCCATTGTCTATAAGACTTAATCATAATTAATAATAATAGTATTCCAAATTTAAAATTGTAAAAATGTACTAGTTTTTTTTTATAGCAACCTTATCTTTTTTTACAACAAAAATTTTTATTGTTCACGTTTTAGGATATCTTGTGATATAAAAACTAGAACTCATATCATAAAAATTATTATTTGGAAAAAAAAACCACATTTAAATGTCAGTCAGCTTAAAAACTATATAAAGTAGGATTACGCCTATATATTTTATAGATATGGCTTTTTTTATAACATTGGTGCTAATATATTAAATATATTATTTTTATGACTTAATTGTTAATCAAACATTACATATAGCTTGATAGGCTTCAATATGGCATCCTATGGCTGGTGTTATAGTCAATTGTCGGCTTGCTTTAAGAAACACAACAACACCAGGTCTTACTTCTATGGGTTCAGTGTCACAAACTTTTCCTTTGCCAGATATAATAATTATAATACTAGGGCTTGGACGCACTATGGTGTTGTAATCACCACTGTCAACCTGAAATTAATTTGATCACATATACAAATAAACAAAATTGAAGCATATGTATGTAAAGAAATGTAAAATATTTACATAAGTTATTTTTCAATATTTATCTGTCTGAAAAGGCTGGACCAATTTTAATGGAAATTTCACTGGCAATTGTGCTATATTATTTTAGACATTCTATTGATATATATAAATTCAAACAAACATATTAAATGCAAAAAGGATTGTAGTTGAAGTTGTATTCATAACTAAAAGATAGTAAAGAAAAAATAAAATTTCTTCCGACTTTATGAAAGTAATAAACTTATCATACTTTAAAATGAAGTCTTACTTTTATTTTAACGACAGCAAAATCAGGTACAGGTGGTTTCCAGATACAACTGTTCTGGTCTTCAAGGTGTGGTGTGAATAACATTTCCTGTGTTGTGTAACTGTTATAGTCTAACATTTCTATGAGGGTTGCCACATCAATATGTTTAGGTGTCAGCCCTGCTCGTACAACATTATCCGAACATGCCATACATTCAACACAATCTGTAAATATTTATATATATTATGTATAGTGGTATACATATATATTTTATATTTAGAACATTAATTAGTCAAAATTTTAGTCTTTAATAATGAGACATTAGTCAGTCAGTCATCAGCCTATCAGAGCCCACTTCTGAGCAAAGGCCTCTTCTCACATGGAGAACATTGAATAATGATCTGATATTAATCATAGTTAAATCTATATCCAACTAATTTAAATGTACACTTATTATAATAAGAAATTAACAGAAAATTACCTCCACTTAAATAAGCATGTGGTAAATTTGGCTTAAGAAATATTGCTTGACCAGGATGTAATATCAAATAGTTCATAAAATATGGCGACCAACAACCCACATCACCAGGGAAATCGGCATGAAGTCTCTCTATCAGAGGGTATAGAAGAAACGATTTTAATTCTGCACCTGAAAGGAGGTTTTATGTTATTATACTATTGAAATCCTTCTCGGCACAAAAAAAAAACATATAAATATAACATAAAAATGGTCATTTAAACTTTACCTTCACTTCCCAGCCTCATAAGCAACTTATTCAAGCTAGTTTTGATGACATCTTTGTCACATGTCATTAATGAATTAAATATTTGTTTCAATTCTCTTTGACCCAGATTAGCTTCTTCAATGGCAAGAAAGGCATTCACATTGTCCTTATGCAAAATTTCAGTGAGTTCAGGTAGATCTGTAAAATATAGGTGTATATATATATATATATATCAATCTAGTTGTAATTATTTCTATGATAGTTTAATTAGTAATAGTATTATATAATTACATATTTATAGAACATAACAGCTGTTTGTTTGGTAACTCTGAAATTGAAGTAAAGATTTGCTGTTCTATAGAAACTGATGAGAACTCATTTATCAACTCAAATTTCTATCACCATTAAAATAACAAACTGCTTATTAATAAAATCAATCTACATGGAAATGTATAGGAAATTCATCTTCAACCATAATTTAAAAAATAAAATAAGTTAACAATAAAAAAAGTTTTGCTAGCAAAATTGAAGGTCATAAAATATAAACTGAAATAGCACATTACTTTTTAAGAAGTCCTGTATTTTTGATAGCGGTCGGAACCCGCAAAGAGCTTCAAAAGGTGTTAGTGCTATTGCAAGCTCTGGCTTGTGATTTGGATCCTTATACATTTGTGGGAAACTTTTATGTAACTGCTCCGCATGATCCTAGGAAGAAAAGAATATATGTATATAAGGTTCATTTATTATTATCTTCATGAATTTATGATTAACAGTTAGTTTTCACATAAACTGTATAATTAGTTCATTATATTTATGTCCATATGTTATCATTTTACACTAGAAGAAGTATATAAAATGTCTTTAAGCTCCATTTTATATGAAAACGTCATATTAAAATTTAAAACATTTAACAATACTCTCATACTCAATAGGTACACAGAGGAAGTATACAATAACTTACCTCTCTTATCTATTCATAATATACATAAATAATTATTCATTAACAAGCTATTAGCTTGAATTAAGGCCTTATCTAAGTCACAAATTAGTATTCACGACTTAAAGTATTCTCTGATTAACTGATATAATGTTTTATGGCATTTGCATAGCCTAAGCAAAATATAAGTAACTAAATATTTTTTTATGTGTATGTATGCTACAATACCTTCGCTGGATGTGCTTGTATAGATAATGCCTTGCGTATTGACAATACTTTTAGTAGAAATGGAATTGTGACGCCAAATTTTCTTTTAACTTCAGGGCCAATTGCATCATGGTTATCCTCTAGATATTCCGACAATAATACGCCTCTGTCTATGATAAGGGAAGGACTGTTAGGGTGAGTTCCCATCCACAATTCTGCGTACGGCTTTTCGGGGTTAATTGTGAGACTTGGGTTAGCATTTGAAATAAGTTTTGCGACTGTGCTATCCAATCCTATTTTTCCCCATTCGTAATTCTGAACCTTGCATTCCAACTCCATTCTAATGGAACGAAAACTAAAATTTTATTCGTATAACTGCAATAGAAATTAATTGATAAAAATTTTATTAACATGTATTTACTTATAATAATATCCTTATAATAGGTTATGAGCCAAATTGATTCAATTAATAAATAACTTGTGATTATCTAAGCACTGAATAGTGGCCAATAAATAAAATACAATGACTATTAACAGCACCTTGTGATCAATTGTTGTATCCGCTTAATTCTTAACTTTATAAATAGTCCACACACAGTCGACAACAAACCGGGACTATATATTAATGTCAACGATCAAACTTTCTTTGACGTTTGTTATTATTATCACTGTTGCCAGTAAAAAAAACTCAGATACACTATAAATTATAAATCGTAATTCACGAAGAAAAAAGTAATAACGAAGCCTATCATTAGACATTAAATTTTAACCGATCAATCAAATGA
This sequence comes from Danaus chrysippus, assembly GCA_916720795.1. Taxonomy (NCBI): domain Eukaryota; kingdom Metazoa; phylum Arthropoda; class Insecta; order Lepidoptera; family Nymphalidae; genus Danaus; species Danaus chrysippus. Next base: position 9,043,640 of record CAKASE010000079.1, read on the forward strand.
TTAATTCATTAAAGCTTTATGATGCAACTTATTATATAATCACACAACTTCTAATCATTCTTGTATATTAAAACATTTACTTCCGACTCTCTTTCAAAGCTGCTAACAAGATTCCGACAACTAAAATAATGAGAAGCAAATCAAAATAAAATATCGCATTTTGTCATAGTTATAATTCTAATTAAATGAAATCAATTCGTTTTAAACATTTTTGTTCTCTATATAAGTAGTAATATCTTCATCCAGACTTGTTAATACATTTGTATTCATTGGCTTATTGGTTGAGGGTATAACTTCACCGCTTGTTTTATTAATCTTAAATTTTTCTTCAACCATTGAAAGATGCTTCGTCAGTTGTGGCGGTATTGCGAAGCCTGTGAGACCACGATTTATGATTTCCACGTTCAGAACATCTTCAATAGAGTCACATATACCTGGTTCATTCTGTAGATTCGGATCAAAGCCCATTTTAATGCTGTGTCTAACATTTTTAGGAGACATTGGGCTGTAATTTATTTCCAGATCCTTAATATCTAAATACGGATTCTTTTTCATTATCACCAAGTGCTCGTACTCTCTTATATCGTCGTCTGTTATTGGATTCTTTGTTGCAAAATTTTTTATTCCCATATTAATGTGGTCGAAAAAATTTCTTCCCAAATCTTGAGTTGAGTCTTTTATTCTACGTAATCTATTTTCTATATTAGATGCCATCTTCTTTGTTCTTTCTAAGAGGTGATAATGATTACTATCTGTAATCATATATTTATATAACATAAGATATAAAATTTTTACTACCCTCTCTACGCCAATGGATGCCTAATTGCTAATTTTCAAACATATAAGTATTTTAAAAGGAAAATGTTTGCAATTTATCGATAGTTTTTTGAAGTAACAAAATTAAAAATTAATTGTAAACAAATTAAAAAGTAACATGATTCTCTACAAAATGTGCATATGCCATAATTTTAAAAAGTGCTACGGGTTTCACATTAGTTGGTTTATTTATATGGAGAGGGGATTTAAAATTATCAACATGTAACAGTTTTGAACTATTTATGATACAATTGATATTATCGTACTTAAAACTGTAAAATATAAAATATAGGTACTACCTATCTACTATACCAGATGTATTATTTACTTTTGTATTACGTTTGTAAACAATACCTTACTCAAAATAAACGTTATTTAAACTGTTCGAAACATATGTAGAATTTTGGATAGGTATAACTTTTACACAAATAATGTTAATATATATAATTAGTAGGTTTCTGTAGGTGGGAACCAAAAAAAATAGGTATCTTGGAAATAAGACTAGGTATATACCTACCTGTTATTCCACCATGCTTTCAATGAATATAATATTAAATACCTACATAGGACATAAGAATAAATAAAGATGAATGTGGAGGCGGCAGGCGCCAGTTTGGGAAGAAGCTTGATTTCATTAAAAACAATAAAAAATTGTAGAAGATAATCTCACCATTTCTATGATTGACTAAATGCAATTTGTCCCTATGTAACGGTATAGTAGAGTTGCAATTAAAGCACAAGAAAAAATAAGCTAAAACAATAAAACAATCAGTTTTCATCATAAATATGGATATTCAGTGAATTTACATCAATTTTAATGTAACGCTTAAATTTACTGTCAATAATTATGTCAAATCTGAATTAGAAACCGAAATAATAATTTATAACAATACAAAGGAGGTTTCATAAGTTTAAAAAAGTTCAAATCACAATTTTCTTGTTCGCACAGAAAAAAAAGCGTAATACCCAAATCAATTACTAAAATGTTGCCGCCTTGTGGGCCGGGTTGAATCAGCCTGCGTTCCCATTGGACGTATTCACCCTTTCCACTGGATTTGGTTTCCGCAAGGGATGAGGGAAGAGGGCGGCACATCCAGACAAACACCTGACACTATCAATCCACGTGCTAACCGGGATCAGTGTGGATGTGTCGAAAAATCCTAAGGAAGTTCTCGTAATTAAATATTAAAAATCTAAACATAACTACACATTATTTTAGAGTTTTAAAGCTTAAAATAATTCCAAAACTATATAAATTTGTGTTATTTTATTCCAATAAATAACCGATAACAAAAAATGAACGACGATCCGAAAGATAAGAATACTTCTATACACGTCCCAAGACCGTCTTCGCCTCGTAAATTCTTCGCTCGCATATACGGACACTTAGAGCCGTCCCAGGAAAACAAAACTAGACAACCAGCCCATGAATCTGAGAGCGAATCATCTTCAGATATTGAAGTTGAGGACAGTGCCAGCGAACAGCTATCTCCTCTTTGGCAGCCGCCTTCTCAATATCCTCTATGCCCGCGACCGATACTTCTGCCGCATCAGCAATTAGCTTTCGGGGCAGGTCTTGCGGCTTTTCGTAAGTACTTTCTCTTATTAATTTTCTTTTATTAGTTATTCATATGTCTCATAAGGATATAATATATGGAAAGTCATGAGAAATAATAAACTTTATATGTAGGTAATATTTCCTCCTTTTTATTATTATTTATTCATCTTAAAGTTATATTACCGATTTCTTAAATGTTTTCAAATCTGCAACATTTACTATATCAGTGTTCTAATCATTCTACCTTAAATCTAAATCAAAACCGTGATGTTGGATTTAGACAAGTGGAGCAAAATTAGTAATTTCCTTTTTCAATTGAAATAAACTGGGTTCTTTTATACAAAGAACTCTGCCAGTAATTACCTTTCATTTATATTAAAAAGAAATGTGTTACATTGTTTTGTCGTTATGATACAATTAGGTATTAAAAAATTTCGTTGCGATACATACGCGACAATATGTTTTTTGCAACGATATTTTATTATGACCGATAATATATCTTTATGGCTTACATTCCACTTTTTTATAAAATAATAATTATACGTGTTACATTAATGTGGGTGTTAATTAACAAATATAAATTAATTTATTAGTTTAAGTTTTTTGAATTTATGAATTTAAATCTACGAACATTTACAATAAAATTACTCTTAACCTAGACGAGAAGGGCCTTAAAGATAAAAAAAATATCTTTACTTGACACTGGTACATTTTATAAATAATTATTTTTTTAATAGGAAGAAATTAAAAAGGAAAGCAATCAGCAACTCACATCTATTTTTGCTTACATTTTCGAGTTTCACAAATCACAATCAAACACTTGTTTTTGCTCCTAGACTCTATTATCATAGAAAGAGTTTTGATTAATTACTAACCCATAATGATTACCCTTTTTATTTACTTTATCTTAACTTTACTCTTTAAATTAATTTGTTTCGTACTGCATTCGTAATAAGACATTCTTTTCGTACAAAAATCTTCCTAATTACCTACTACTGATATTTTAGTTCTTAGTAGCATCGTCCACTACATATAATATGTATACAATCAAACGGTTTCAGGTTTTTTTAATCAAATAAACACGTTTCTTCTCAATTCTTGAATGGTATATATCTAAAGTCAGTTGGAAACGAATTTTTTATAGGTATCCTGGTTTTTAGTATTTTTGTAGGGCAAAACTCTTCGTAGGTAACAAAAAAAGGTTATATACCTAAGAAACTACTTGACTCTTAGTAATAAAAAAAATATTGTAGTTGTTAGATTTGGATGTTGGATGATATAAATCATTTCTTGACATAGGTTTGGTTTTTCTATACAAAGAATATATAAAAATAGATAATTAGCAACATTATGTTCGTTGTGTACCTATATTGTTGAGTTTTATTTTTACAAAAGCACCGTACTATGTATATATCTAGGTACATAAATATAATCTATATTAAAAACTTAATCAAATTCACTTTAAATTAGTTTAAAACATGGATATTAGTCTGGACTTTTGTATACCGCTGATGCCTATATGGCATTTTGAAAAAAAAATAGAAAATTATTATTAACGAGTCGAAAGTTACTTTTTTTGTTTTTAATATTAATTTGTTTTATATTTTTATGACAGGTGATTTAAGAATATGAATTCCAAAATGTGTAACAAAACAGGAATCAAAAAGTAAATGATAAAACCGTTATAATTAATTAACAATAAATTAACAACAGTTAATGCGTACATCATTTTTTTTACTTATAAATTAGTTTAAAATTTGTCATACATAGTTAATAATTAATAGTCATATTTATGGAAAGCTTATTGAAGTACGTAACATAAATTTATAACAGACCTTGATTTCGTCACAACCATTTCATTAATTTTAATTGATATCAACTGTCTATAACAAATAATTATTTATTATCTGTATTTTCTAATAATAGGTATGTGTAAAATTTTATTGGTATATACTATAGACATAGTTTTCTGTATATACATGTTTTATATGTAGTTTCATATTTTATACAATTTGTATTGCATATATGCGCCTAATTGATAATAACTTTCAAATTTAAAAGTTTTTAGAATGGCTCTGATAACCTTTTTGGTGGTCAGACTTTTCGTTGCTCGTTAAATTCTATAAATATACCATGAGATTTTTTTTTATGCGCCGTACCTAAACAAGACATCAACATTAAAATTACGGAATTCTATAACATAATTTTAGTTACCAAACAATTTATTTAATATTCATTCGGTATCTTTTTCCTTAGCGGCCAAGGGAGAAAAATATAAAAAAAACCGCTAAGATAACATTTAAAACCGGAACCGCATAAAGAAAACGTTGGACATCCTTAACTACTAGCCGAGATCAAAGACTCATGTTTGCGTCTTATAAAATATTACTAGAAAAATATCTTGAATAAGTATAATAGAAAGATGGGAGATAAAATATATTTCAAAGATATTTAATCCCCGCTTACACAACTCTTTGCTGGACTTCCCTTTCTAGTGGATGATAACTATATACGTACTTTTTTAACTTGTAATGTCCACCGCATTTTATTTTTGTATTTATAAAAGAGTAGGTATACCTAAACTACGTAGTTTCATGTCTTGGTGAAAGCTTCTGAAGACAAAACATGGTCACACGTGAATTTATACCAACAATACGAATTTATGGTTGACATCTTTAAACAATTTTGATAAATACATAATATATAAAAGTAAAAGTCAGTGGTGGCCTAGTGGTTAAAGGGCCCGCCTCTCGTTGCCGAAGGCGCGGATTCGGTCCTGGCCCGGGGAAGTACCAATGTAATTTTTCCGAGTCATATGTATTTTCTAAGACTATTTAGACACCACTGATTAATGTTGATTCCCAAAAGAGGGTTGATGTCAGGCAAGGAGGCCGGTCGTAAAAACTGATAGCCAAAACTATTCACAACATGTAAGGCAGACCCTGGCTATAGCTGGAAAATTGTCAGGTAGAAGACATAATATATAAAAGTAAATTTTCATGAATGTAACCAATTTTTGTATTCGATGATCTGCAAATTAGTTATCGACAAATAAAAAATTTCAAATCAGTATCCTAAAGATTAGTACGTGAACATCATGTACCTATACTTTTCCCTTGCATATTACTCAATTCAATACCTATTCATATAATAGAATTTCATTACAATAACTGTTTTCACGAAAATCCATTCTAAAAAATCACAGACGAAATCCATACAATTTTTAATCATATCTATATAATCAAGTTTAATCTTATTAAAAATTGTACTTATTGTCGTGAAAATTGTATCATGATTCATGATGGTTTTTCGCGTGGTATCGTTAAAAAACGTCTGGGCTGTCTATGGATGCGGAAGGAGAAACTCCAGCGTCACACTGATGCGATTACCACACCACGATTCGATGCCTCATTGTGGAGGCGGGCCGTTCTATTCAGAATCATTCTTGTATGAAAATTGCCAGTACTGTTCTCCTATACCGCTATAAAATTCATTGTTCGACACTTATAACTATTACGGAACAACGGTCCGTGAAACTGAAACGAAAATTAGCATTGAATTAATTTAATTTTGCTCGAATTGTACTCGATCGTTGTAGTGTTTTGATTGAAATGTGTTAGAAATTATTTAATTTATAAATATTTCTTTTTAATGATGAAGACCTTGATTCGTACGCACCTATATGGCCGGTTATAGTAATAATGTATTAGAGGTAATAAATTTAAAAGATTTCCATTTTATTATACAGTTCAAATGGTACCCAGGCGATAAGAAAGTTCTTATTAAGTAAGTTCACATGATGAGAGCTATGCTTGTCTTAGTGTTATTTAAAAATGATTGTCAGTTTTAAAAACAATCAAATATAAAACTATGAGCCGATGACTGAGGTATTCGTTTTTTAAACAAATAAAATGTAAATTTATTTCCACGGCATTCTGACCTTATAACATATGTATCTACTTAATGAGTATTTATCAAAACTTAACGAAAAATCTCGCGAGACTGTCCTTAAGAATAAATTGAATACTAAGTACATGTTATATTCATTGGTGATTTGAACAAATTTCTTTTATTTCTAAAGTTCTCCAAAAGGTATAAATGAATCTAATGTTCACAGACAGAGTCACATGTTTTATGTAGTGCAAAATAAAGCGGTGACGTCGTGGGAATGGACACATGCGAGCAATATCTGGAAACATAACATTGTGATTTACATTAGCCGCAATTTGTATCGTCCTCGTTTAACAAAATGTTTGAGTGGATTTAGGTAGATTTGAGTCGTGTTTATCGGAATGGAATTTGAATTATTTGATATTATTGTATTAGGATTTGAATTTTTGTATACATACCAATACCTATCTACGTTTGATTATAAAATTAATGTTATGGATTTAATTTTGTGATAACGAAATGTAAATTACAGATCAAAAATCAAACTTAAGGCGATTATTTGCAATAAACTCATACATTTTACCAACCTGTCAATAATTGTATAACAATTTTATTATCATAGATAATAAATACGATTTTATACTAAATTGAAAACTGAACATATTTACAAATACCTAAATTTTTCACATAATCTTATCATTATAAAATAAAATATAAGGTGAATTAACATTATACAATCTACCGGTAAGCAAGCGGTTCTTTTATATCTTTTCTAGTTTGAAATGATTCGCAGAGAATTGCGTTCAATTGAAAATTATTGAAGCAAACGTTCTCAATAATATGAATATCTTCGAGAGTATTGAAAACAAAAAACAAACAAGTCAGGTGTAATCTCTCATCTCAATGGATGATGGTCGAACGAATCTGTAATTAGGGGATAGGTAATGAATATTAAGGGAAGCAACCCCAATATATATGTTTTCTATTATCGCGATGTTGGCATTGTTGTTCTGACAATCATTTTTTTATCGCCAGTAACAAAACAATAATTAAGGGGAGAGTTTTCTTTAAAATAGTTGTATCTCATGACGACTATTATCAATACTAGTAATAAAAAAGAAAAACATAAACTATTTTCACCACGATCATATTAATTCAGCCAGCTTTTAAATATTTATTTTCACAAAAATAGATAGATTTTAGAAAAAGAAAATTTCTCTTTTATCTTAATAAATTATCGACATAAAGATACATATGTAATTGATAAATTTAATACTTATGGGATAATTTAAAAATCAATACCCCACTTTCACCTCAATTGAGTGAATGATGATTTAATGTGACAACACTCAGTCAGATTAAGCCCTTATTACGGTCCAATTACACATGTAGGCGACCGAGCCGCCACAGCTGACGGCTCCCATAGACAACACCCTTTAATTTTTATTATCATTTTGAACAAAGCTGTGACATCTATTTATACATATTTTATTATTGTAAATCAAAGAAACTCATTTCTAGACATTATAATGTATATAATTTTGAATAGTTTTAATGTTACAGTTTTGGAATATAACGTATTTGAAACATTATACATATTATTTTTTGTATACTTATGATCACACCATAGACAATAAAGGTAGAGTTTATTTAATCACAAAGTATTAGTAGTAAGAATATAATCAAGATCTTTGTACAATTTAGTACATTATCATGAAGATCATTAGGTCCGGCTTTCATATAATAAACACATTTGGCGATCTCTCACGCATCGTTTTGATGTTTAACGACAGGAATCATGCGAACTATTGTTCTTTCCTTTTATATTGTCCTAATGTTATACACTAAAAAAACTACAAAACAATACAGTATTTATAGATGTAGCCAAGTCTTAATATCTTCATATACTTGTATGTTTCTTTTTTATCGTTATCTAATAGAAATAGATTACAGTAATAATGTTATTTCGATGAGATGTCATTGAAAATTTATTTTAAAGAAAAGTTGCTTTTATTATTGTTCTTTAATAAAGATTTTAAAATTGTATAATGGTATAATTGTACACTATAGGTAATTACAGATATTTTGTGTATGTTCGTTTAGTAGGTATTATCGTTGTACCTACCCATCTGTAACTAAAAGGTATTTTAAAAAAAGCTAAATTAGCGTGCATGTCGTAAGAAACTTTTTAGTTTATTTTTTGTACAGCTTAAGCGTACTGCATTAATCGCAAAATGCCGGCCAATATAATTTAATATTTCAGTGCTTCACACCGGAAACAGTTGTTTGATAGAGATTCCCGTCATTTTTGGTGAGGATTTAGCGTAATAAGTACTTAGTTTCGAATTTCTTATTAAGCTAAACAATATTTTGAATAATTTTTAAACCCAGTCGCATTTTATGTGGATTTATTTGCATAGGTATTAGGTACTTTAATGTTTATTGCAAACTGGCTTTAATTTCCTTCGCAGGTCTAGAGGCTTGGATATTGTTATAAGCATTATAAATTAATGTCTTCTCAACAAAAAGTGAATAAAAATCGTTTATGAAAAAAACATTGCTCACAGATGTTTCCAAATTTCTATTATGAGAGTAGAAAACAACTTTAATGAAAAACTTAACTATCATGCTTTTTGAACATTGTTTTTCCCGCATTAAATTTCACTATGACTATTACGCCAAGATAATTTCTTAATTATTTTCGCTAAGTCTCATGACTTATTAAAAAATTAAATAATATATCCATTCATGTAAAAACTGGCAGTAAATTATTGAATCCTTAAAAAAAAATAACAGTAAATTCTTGAAATCCGACCCCACATTCTCATAATAATATGGTCATCGTGATCCTTGAATATTGTATTACAAACTGATTATTAAAATGATCGTGATTCACCCTTGATGCAAGGTTTCACTAACGCTTCCCGGGGAATGTGACAATATGGTGCGGATTCAGAGCTCTTACAAATATTTCTCAGATTAAATCGCTTCCTTTTTATACAGGAACAAAGAGGAAGCCTTATTTGAGGTTGTATAGGTTAGGGTTTAAAAAAATCTGCATGTAGCACTAAACATATTTCCGAATGAAAAAAAACAATGTGTTAGATAAATTTATAACCTATATAAGACATGCTTTAAAATTAAAATTACTTAGCTGTTAATTTGTCAAAAAGTTGTCATTCGTAATGACTTGTTTCTTTGCAGTGGCTCGGAGACGACGAAAGGAAAATAGACCACGCAGACAGAGAACTACGTTTTCTGCTCATCAGACTTTAAGACTCGAGCTAGAATACGCCAGGGGTGAATACGTGGCGAGAGCACGAAGGTAGAACTTCAATAGTAATCTTCAATTCTTTTAAGATATAAATCCACTTTTACTTTCTAGCGTCACTATAATGCGATTTTAATGTAACGTCAGTCAGTACTTGCACTACTGTTTGTAAATATTTATGATACTATTGACTTATATTATGACCATTACCTAGAGATAAAACTATAGAAATAAATGTTCAATACGAAATGACCTTGAATTATGTTAGAAATAAACAGAATCAAATGAAGAAATTTAAAGCCAGTAACTTTCATATTTAATTCATACGTTAAAGTAACTGTAAACCAAAATTATTAATAGGTTGCGATTTTTTCCGAGGTTTATAACCAAAACCAAACCTAGGATTGCCTAGGTTAAAATTCATACGCACATTGGTGCGTATAAATTTTAACACTATTGTTATGATTTTTAAACAACCAAGTCGAGTTTATAAGTCGTCAACAAGTTGTAAATTGTAATATGTTCGGTAAACTAATATTTGTTAATAGAATTAATTATTAATACCTACACTCAATCAGTGAACACGTAGTTTGTGTAAGATGGTTAAAAGACGAACTTCGTCTGATATTATCTTTTATATGGCAATACAGCGTAATTTTAATTAAAAAAAAACTTGTTCCCTCGTAAACAGGATAGGGATATTTCTTTTTTATTTAAGTATTATTCCGAATAGATTAAAAATGCAAAGAACAGGTTTTATTTTGTTTTTTCGTAACATAAAAATCTGTTATTTTATATCTTTTAATTTTTTTTAAATATGACGATTTTATTTTAGATGTGAGCTTGCGTCAGCGTTAACCCTAAGCGAAACTCAAGTAAAAATATGGTTTCAAAACCGAAGAGCCAAAGATAAGAGGATTGAAAAAGCTCATTTAGATCAGCAATACAGGTATGTGTGGCGCAATTTATACCAATACTATATTAATTTAGTATTTTTATATGAGTTGCACTATTGATAAAAAACAATTGTAATATATTAAAACAATTCACGTATTTTAATTGTAACTTTTGACATCTATTTTTTTTTATTTGTCAAGGCAACTCGCAGCAGCGTCAGGTTTTTTCCCGCCAATATTCAACGCTCCGTACGCACCGCCATGTCCCTGTCTACCGACGCCTCCGAACATTGAAAAATAATTATATTAATTAGTAATTACATATAACACTGAGTCTAAAACTCATTAGCTATTAAACGTAGATCGAATTAACAAGTATAGACACAATAGATATAGATTTTACGTAATATCATATTAGATTTATTGTTACTATTAACCAAATAAATAGTGATTTCGCATTAAATATTCCATTCGGTATTATTACCTTTGTATAGAAGATAACAGTAATAATAAGATGCGTAAGACTTTTGTATATTTAGAATCAACGTACGTAAAAGTTTAAACTGTGCTAGTCAATGCTACAAACACAATCAGGTGGCATTAGAGGTAGGTAAGGGAAATAAAAGATATTGTTATTATTAAGTTTTTATTTCATTATATTTTACTTACCATGGCCTTTTCCACGAACGGAGGCTTGTCCAAAGAGTAGAAGAGTCCATGGAAAATATTGTCAATTTAATTTATATTGCACACGAAATAAGAACAATGTAATTCTACATTTATAATAATAAAATATCGAGAAAATAACATTTCATTAAATTAAAAAAAACATAACAATCGATAATTTAAACTTCAAATTCAACTGTATTTAAAAACCCCACAAACAAATCCTTAACATTAAATCAATCAATCCCATATTCAAATATAAAAACCAATGAATATAAACATTCATCAATAGTAGAAGAAAAAAATTGCACCTTATATTGCATAAAATTCGAAAGTGGAATGTGCTTGTATTAAGAATAAATACATAACATGACTTAAAATCTAAAAAACGCTTTATAACACAGTTTTTACAACCGTATAATATTAATAACAGCAAAAATAGCCCGTGCATATAAACTGTGATGAAAAAGTTTTAAGACTGAAATCGAATATTTTCTATAGTGAACACAATACCTTACAATAAGTAAAATAATTATTAATGCAGTTGTCCACTTCACTAGCTAGCTCCTGGCCTATCTACTGCCTGCCTAGCTTCAACTAAGCTTGAGACCTATGTTCAAAAATATTTAGTTATGGAACTTCAACTTCAAAATAGCTTTCGCTATCAAGTATCATAAAAAAATAATATTTGGTATATCCTGACCAAAATAGTTTTTTTTTACAGATTATGTTTTTTTGAATTGTTGATTTAGCCATATTCATACCTAAGAATGTTGATAATTGACAAATAATTGACCTTTTTGGGTTAATATTAAATTGTCAATAATAAATTAATAACTATATGAAAACATACTTACAAGAGATCATTTAAAATCGACGAGGGTTGTTGGGAGTGTTGCCAGAATTGTTGAAGTTGGAAGGATTGCCGCTGTTGTAGCCACCACCTAGTCCATAAAAAAACAATGTGTAATATTTTATATTCTCTTTTATTGAGGATTCATATTTAGCATCAGTGGCGGCTGGTGGGTTATCGAACTGGTGGTGCACTTTACTAAAATATTAAATTAGAAAATGTAACAAAAAACCAATTGACATAAACTATGTTTATTTATTATACATTAAATCAATGCGACGACATTTTTCTGAAGCGAAATATTCAATCAAATTTTTATTAAAATCGGATATTGTTTGTATAATTATTTTTTTCAATACTAAGCACAGAAAGTGCATTTTGCAAGTGCATGGTATATCGGAAAATAGTTTTGATTCTTTTCAATTCCAATTCGTCGTACATCGGGTGCTCTCGGTAATCTTCGGTTCGCTCGTGCGGCGCTCGAGAACCGACTCATTACTCGGTACATTTCTATGAACGATCTTTTGTTTCACGCGCCAGGCGTATTAATGCGTTCTCATACAAGATGTATTAGGAGTCCTCGTGCACTCGCCGAAGCGCACGAGATATTAATGTATTAAAGCGCTCAAACTTTTTGACTATAATGAGAAACTTAATTTTTATACGTTTTTGTAAGTTTAGAAAATAAATATTAAAATGGTAATTTAAAAATAAAGATGAAGTAATATTTTGTAATTCTCAAATCTTTTGATTTGGTGGTTCAGCGCACGAGTGCACTTAAGGTACAGCCGCCACTGTTTAGCATTACAGGTAAATTGCAAAATAATAATTAAGTTTCGCTTCAATAATACTTATTAATTATAATTTCAAACAAATTTAAAAAATAAAGATTTAAAATTGTGTGAATTAAATTCATCAGCATTTTAGGTATAAGAATGGTTATAAATTAAAAGTACCTGCATTATATGGTTGTTGTCGAATATTACTAAAATTAGGCCTCATCGGCCCCCCACCATAGTTCTGTTGATATCCACTCCCAAAGTCGCCCTGCCATCCTTGATCATATCCCTGGTTGCCCCAATTGCCTGAATTATCCCATGGATTCTGGTTGTTCCATCCTTGCTCGTAACCTGAATCAAAGCCGCCATCTGAAGAATAATTAAGACCAGTATGATTTAAATATGGAATAATAATAATGGATTTTATACATATTTTTTTTTCTAGATCTACAAATTCAAAGTCTAAGGAGGTTTAAGTAATTAATCCATTATATGATATGACTTTTAGTCAGTGGTGGCCTAATGGTTAGAGGGCCCGCCTCTCGTTGCCGAGAGCGCGGGTTCGATCCTGGCCCAGGCAAGTACCAATGTGATTTTTCATATGTACTTTCTAAGAATATTTAGACATCACTGATTAATGCTGATTCCCAAAAGAGGGTTGATGTCAGGCAGGCGGCCGGTCGTAAAAAAAATTAGCCAAAACTATACACAACACGTAAGGCATGGCTATAGCTGGGAACTTGCCAGGTAGAAGAAGATATGATATGACTTTTATACTGGGAACTTTTATAGCCTACCTGTATTCCAATCCTGTAATTGTCTATTGCCCCATCTTCCACTCCGACCCCTATTACTGCTTGATGCCATCACTGTCTTTGATATAGCCTTTTTGACATCCAAGCGACGACCTTTGACCTTGTGGCTTGGTTGTACTGAAATAACATTTAACATATTGAAAAATTTTTCATTAATATGTATAAATCACATCTTAAAAAGTAATAAATGCTAATGAATTTTAATGTTATCTGGGAAATTATATTCATACTTTGTTAATTTTTCATCTAATTGCTTAGATAATTACTCTCTTTTTAATGGATTATGCATAAGTACTACTTAGAGCATAAATTTGTTAATACATAGTTTATAAATTAGTATTTTAAATGGTTCAACCATCATATCAAATTGATTTAGAACCATAAAATTATGTTTACTTTTTATTCTACAGTTCGGAACTTTATTATAAAATATATTAAATTCAGTACAATTGGATGTGAGCAATCCCATAGCACCTTTAATAAACTAATATTAAGTAAACTATATTTAGATCTTATGCTGTGTTAGTTGAACAGATTCACTGATAATCACATTCAAGAAGGAAACATAATATCCATTATCTTAAATTCTATAACCTTTTTTTTAATTCTGACTGATGGAATGGCAAAATATTATTAAAGACACATTCAAATAGACTAAGGTTTAAAATGTTCTAACTTGTTATTAAATAAGAATTTATCAAGCAGTTTAAATTTCCTCCATAGTTTTAATGAGTTAAGGAACATAATATATATGTATTGCTCAGTCAGTATGGAGACTTCAATTTCAACTATGATGAAAACTATGTATATGTGTGTATGAGGTGGTCAAAAGAATACAAAATCATCATCATCTACTAGAATACAAAATGTGTATATATTTTGTAAACAACTTACAGCATATTCTATCAACTGGATCATAATCATCAAATTCAATGAATCCAAAGCCCCGTTTCTTCCCAGTTTCCTTTTCTGTTACTAGACTCACTGAAATAATTTCGCCAAATTTGCTGAAGTATTCTCTTAAATCTTCTTCTTCAATATCTTGTTTTATTCCTCCGATAAACAGTTTCTTGACTGTTGCGCTAGCATCCGGCCTTTTGATCTCTTCCCTCGGTACAGCTCGCTTTGGTTCTACAATTCTGGAAGTTTCATATGTAGGTATTATATTTTACAAAGAAGAGACATCTTCTCCATTTATTTTTTTAAACAGTATAACATAATAAAGCTTTAGATGTTGAATAAGAAGTAAAACATTTTAAATCCATTGAGCTATCTTAAATCATCACACATATTAATTCAACCATTATTTTGGTAATATTTTAAATAGCTATCTTATTATAGTGTTTTATTTTTCTGGATATTTCAAACTTTTTGTTCCAATACAAAGTGGATTATTATAAAAGGAAAAGTAGTTTACACAGAAAAAATATATAATTTATTAAAATGTATGCTGACTAGTTTGTTAATGACAACAATTATGAATGAAAATTAAATTTCATCACTTGTGAGTTCTTTATGATTGAGATCTACCTAATTCACTATTTACTATCTTTTTGTAAATGTAAATTTTTTTAAAGAATCTTAACATGTTTTTTGTAATTGAAATTCTCAGTATGTACAGGCAGAAAACATACCTTCCATCAATTTTATGAGGTCTATTTTTCTGAGCATCATCTACCATATGAGCCCGGGAATAAGTTATAAAGCCGAAACCGCGTGACCTCTTTGTCTGCGGATCCTTCATAACAACAACATCAACAATATCACCCCATTGTTCATAAAACTCTTTCAATGACGTATCCGTCGTACAATAATCGAGTCCACCAATAAACAACTTCCTTGTATGTTCAGGTTCCTCTTGTAAATAATCATCACCCTCCTTAAAAGGATAATAATTAATTTAATAATCGAATCATATTGAGATATTAACTTATTTTCTTACATAGTCATCGCCACCGCCGCTTGGCTTCATGATTTATATGCAATTGATTATCAATTCAAATGCAAAATATTGCTTTAACTATGATAGTAAACTAGAGTTAAATTTGTAGCACATGCATACAATTTATATTAATTAATTGTAAGAAACTTTGGAATTGCATTAAAATTATCAACAAACAAACGGCTATCAAGTGAGTTGACAGATTTTTTGTTTTTTGTTATAAGGCACAGATTAGTAACATCTTTTGATGAATACCTCTTAAATGAAACTTATGCAAACATATAATATTAACAAAAGCATACAAATAAATAATACAAAGTTTTTTTGAAGAAATGACGTATTGAATCAATAAAGTCCCCTTTTAATAATATTTATTGGAATAGAATTTTAGTAACAAATATACAAAAAAACATAGCTATTATATTTTCTAAAAAAGTATAGCTTCGAACTAAAGTTAATAAAAAAAGACATTTCAGTTTTATATATAGTAATTATTTTACGAACTGAACACGACGGGAATTCTTCATTAGCTGAATTCCATAAATATCAACAAGTCACATCAATACTAAAGAATTATCTATTCATTTAAAATTACAACATTGATTTGAAAACGAACAAATCAAATTCTATTTCTATTATGTAATATCTTTAACTTTGCCAAAAATCTCTCTTCTTTTGATAGGTAAAACGCTACCGAATTTTGTGAAATAGTTTTTAAGACATGTAATATTTTCACTTGTACACATTTAAAATTAAATTATGTCATATTTGAATACAACTTGGAATTGGAAACTTTTATTATCTGACCTGTTATCGGAAAAATGTACAAAATAAAATAATAAAATCATAACATCATTAAAATTTTTCAGAGGTTTTGTAAAATAATTGATAATGTCTAATGACAAAATTACATTATATTTATGGCAACACCAATTATGTTGACGTGTTGCGATTGGCGACGGCGATGCTAGTTAAAATTATTGAATTCTGGAACATCAACCATCTTTCTTTTTGGCGTGGCGTCGGTTAGGTGTGGACGTATAATTCTTGAACAATTTTTATTTAATATATTGTTTGTTTTGCGCTAAGAAGTTATTATTTTAAACAAGTTTATTATTAGTGGTTAGAATATTTTCTCATTTCGGTCAACATGAGACCGCAAAACGGTGACGATGGCTTTGTAAGTAGAAACAACTTTCTATTTTATTATAATTTTCCTTGTTTTAAAATGATAAAGATGATTCGTTATCATTATATACCATGCATTTGTTGATTTTTATTATTATTTTTTCACTTTTTATCGTTTATAACTGTATGAAGGAATGATTCCGCCATTTTGTAACGCCTTCGTGTTCTACTTTTAGGATGAGCCCGAGGTACATAGAAAAATTTTCATTGGAGGATTGAACTATAGGACCTCTGATGAATCCTTAAAAGCACATTTTGAAAAATGGGGTGAAATTGTCGATGTTGTTGTTATGAAGGACCCCAAAACGAAAAGATCAAGAGGTTTCGGATTCATCACGTATTCGAAAGCGCACATGGTGGATGATGCGCAACTTAATAGGCCACATCGCATAGATGGCCGGTAAGTGTTTGATTAATAATTTTGTTGCAGTCCAGCTATGTGAAAGTTAATAATTGTTTTCACATCGTTTTATGCTGCACAAAACAATTGACACTGCTTAGTGAATGCTACGCGTATTCAAACACGTGGCATTTTCTGTGGGGCCAACAACTTCTCACAATTATCAACGTGTTAATTACTTAATTACTATTTAATTAGTGGTTTCGTTGTAAATCAAGACCTACTTTTTTTTTGTTCTTAGTATGGTAGAAACCAAAAGAGCAGTAGCCAGACAAGATATCAAAAATCCGGAAGCTGGAGCTACGGTTAAAAAATTATTTATTGGTGGCATTAAAGATGATCATGACGAAGAACAACTTAGAGAATACTTCTCAAACTATGGGAATGTACAAAACGTCAGTATAGTTACAGATAAAGCAACTGGGAAAAAACGTGGCTTTGGCTTCGTTGAATTTGATGATTATGATCCAGTTGACAAAATTTGTTGTAAGTATATATTTTTTTTAACCTACTTATGATGTTCCACAGCTTTGCCCCAAAATGGATTAATCTATATCCAGGTTTGGCTTCCTCTGACTGTGGATAGTAAAACATAGACCAAGCTATACCTGACTTCCAGTTTGAGGGATGATCTGGTACGCAGGTCTATGGACAAATTAACTTATACTATTAAAAAATATTTTTACTTCATAATTTTTATTTGTTATAAAGTCACTATAAAATTGTTCAAGATTTTGGATTTCTATATACTATTAATGATCTTAATTTTGTTTCAATTTTCCATGTTGATTTAATATGATATATTGTTTCACAGTGAATGCTCCCCACAAGATTAATGGTAAACAGTTAGATGTTAAAAAAGCACTCCCCAAAGACGGTTCTGACCAAAGAGGAGGACGAGGTGGCGGCGGAGGAGGAAGAAACGACAACTGGGGCAATGGTGGTATGTAGTCATCCCATACAAATTAAATGTCCAACTTTCACAATTTTACGAAATTTAAAAGAAATACCTGTCATAGGAGGTTACGGGAACAACCAAGGAGGTTGGAACAACTCCAACCCATGGGACAACAACCAAGGAGGCTGGGGTGGTAACCAGGGAGGTGGTGGTTACGGTGGGGGTGGTGGCAACCAAAGAGGAGGGTGGGGGAACCAAGACTTTGGTAATTACAATCAACAGGGATACAGCGGCGGTCCTACTCGCAACCAGCAGTATAGCAACAATAGGTCTGCCCCTTATAACGTGAACCAAGGAGGAGGCGGCAGTGGGGGTGGTTACGGTGGTAACTACGGCGGCGGTGGCAACCAGGGCAGAGGTGGAAGATTCTAAGCTACGTATGTAAACATTTGATAACATCATTCACATCACATTCCCCCCCAAACAAATTTTACTCTTACAATCACATACTTGAAACCTTTAGCGTCAGATTTTTATTAGGATAGTCTAAGTAGGTTTAAAGAACTACATAGCATTAATGAAGCAATGGAATAGGATGAGGTAGCTTATGAATTCTAGTTACAATTAATGCTATGAAGGTGGCCGTTATGTTGTATACTTGTACGTGTTATTAAAGGTTTTTTCAATCTCTAGGTTTCGTGCTAAGTACACTAGTAGTGCAGAGTATATCGTGCTAGTGTAGGCAGTACGCTCCGGAGCACTAGTTACTCTACTCTGGTCAACATGCCAGACCACCTAGCAGAAGCCGTCAGGAAACCAGTAGAATTAGTTGGACCTCAATTTATCTCTTAGAAAATATTAATAGATTACTATAAAATATGTACTGATATGTAAGCTGGATGATATTTATTGTAGTACCTAGGTACTTACGGTGACATACTTTTAAGGATTAATATAGTTTGTGAAACCAGATATAGTTACTTTTTTACGGAAGTACAATTTAGGTTATCTTGTAAGAATATTTGAAGTAGAAGCTAGGAAATTCTGAAATAAGATGATGATAACATTAGACTTGAATTAATCATGACTACTTTTATTTACTGACCTTAAATCAGTATTAAGTTCTCAAATAGCTGTAAATGAAATATAGGTTAAAAGTGGATTACTAGGCTAATTTATGTAATAAATTTATAATTTAGTAACCAGTAGGGTTATTTATCTAGAATTTGACTGTTAAAATAATCCCTTGATTTGTGAAATATATTGCACATATTCTATTTGTACTGAAAATATCTAATTATTAAAACTGTTCCAGGGATTCTATTAAATATCAGTAAATTAGTTAATCACTACTTTATTTTCTCACCTGTTTATTATTTTTTTGGAGTATTTTTTGAACGACTATTCAGAGAATACTAATGCCCTTATGTTATTTTAATTCTTTGTAGTTTCAACTTGTTCGTTCTCTACAGTTTACAAATAGATCGAAAATAATATGCGCTAGTCTTAACTCTTAAATTAAAATGATTGAAAATAAGGGGCATTATATTTTTTCTCATTTCTGGAGTATGAAACTACTATGAATATATTCGTGTTAATATAAAAAAAAATCTTAAAATATATTTGAACGACATTTGAGGCTCAAATCGCTATTCAGTTTGAGGTATTCTGCTACGTGCGGTTTGGATAGAGATCGGCTTCTAGAAACCAACAATTGGTAGGTAAAGTATAGATTATAAATTAGGTTTTATAGAACCGTAGTCGAAGAAAACAATATATTGAATGAATTTTTGCGTCTCAAGATTAACAGTTTAGGTCAATAGCAAGATTTATAGTTAACTTACACCTCAACTAATAGGGAAAAGGTATTTTACTTCCCGTTTCTTCGTTGTTTGTTACATTTTTAGGGTTAAGGTTATAAGGTTTCTTAGAGGAAATATTTTACGCTACTTAGATTTTCAATAAATATCAAACTATTTAACGACACTATTTATTGTTCTAAATGTTTATAGAGAAATAAAAAGAGCACTTGATTTCTGATATTCCATTTTTTTAACATTTCGTTAAATGTATAATATCTATGAGAAAAAATATATCGGATTCTTTAAGGTCCAGTTACGGATTTTTCTAGAAATCGATAGGGGACTATTCCATTTGTTGACATGCCTTATCGAAAAAAGGGGATTTCTTAAAATAGTTTTCAATTCATTGATTACTATAGAAGAATACGTCGCTATTTCAGGATCTAAAATATTTGACGTCATTTTCCGCAGACAAACACATGATCAAAAGGTTTTGGTGTCATTTAATATTATTCATTTCATATCTCTGGAGCACATACTATTTGCCCCTTTTTAAGGTTACACTGACCTAAAAATAACATTTTCTAAACTAACAAATTTAATCTGCTTTGCCATATTTAATACATCATGCCTTTTATTTTCATGACAAGTCCAGTCCGGGATTTTACATCATACTTTTCGTTATTTAAAGGTAAGTCCTGTGTTTTTTCTTATTTCCTTACATATTCTATATTTAAATTTATAAAAAAAATAAAGAATATTCATTATTATTTACTTGATTTATTTCTGCACCCAAATCTTCATAAACATACCCTGCATAACTTAATTTTTAGCGTCTTAGTTTCCTAAGAAATCTTATTACATGCCATCATAAGGAATATGGTAATTCATTATACGATCTAGAACTTCTTAGTAGCAAGAGTAACCACGACAGCGAGGTACATATATTCTTTTTAAATTGGTCATGGTTTTCCAATTGTCTTTTGGACTGTTTAGATTCTTAATTTAATTGCGAAGATCGTGTGGAGTGATCGGTCTTGCACAAATATTAGGAATAAACTTATGAGATACTTGAGAAATGATTTTTCTAAAAGTGCCATTCAACACATTTTGACGACCCGTTATCATTCTAAAAAAATAATATGAATGAGGAGAACGAAAGAAACTTAAAATAAGAAAATAGCGGTACTGTTAGGTGATTAAAATTTAAAATGATCCAGCATATAATGTGGCTGAGATTTGTAGGAGAGGATGGAAAATTAAAATGGAATAATAAGTAGGTACATACTTACTGAAGTCCTGATTTGCAAAATCAGCAGTAGTAGGAGGTAGTTGTTCTAAGAAAGTACATGAACTCAGGGTAGAAGCCATAGGAAGTTCGATGGGCAATAGTGAAAACAAATGTATTTAAAAGTTTACACAAGGAACCGTTATCCGTTCAATCTCTTCTGTATTAATCTATTTTAGAGGGGTTGCATTACTTTTACCCTACCTATTTATTAAAAATCTTTTGCTATATAAATAGGAAATAAAAATCAAAAATCTGAAATCAAGGCAAGTAAAAATTTTGAAAATAAATGAGTTTTAATGGTGAAGTATTTTTTGTGGTTTTTATACAAAAGTATATGTGAAATACTGTAAATTTACGAATTATATATATGTAAAACAGTAGTTTAGGCCTGGTTGGAAGTCTAACAAAATAACTAATTATTTTTATAAAACCAAAAAAATACTGAAATTTTAATTGAGTTCAATCCGAACATTATACTAAATCAATATTACTACAAACTCAAACAAAATGATACCTAAATAGGAAGAAAAGACAAAAAGGAGTTTGCATTCGCAGATGTTATTTTCATTTTTTTAACTGCTTTTTTAATGTTAAATCGAAATCTGAACTTCATATAACTGATATCTAAAAATATCTTTTAGTAAAATGCTTAGGTACATATTATATGAAAACAAGAAAAGTCCAATAGGGACTTCTATTGAGATCTAAATATAAAGAGGTACGAAGCTTAATAACTTCATATTGATGGAAGATACCTGAAAAAGTTAACTACAAATGCAAAAAAATATATTTCCTTTGACTAAAAAAGTGTAGCTTACAGCAAGCTGCAATAGAAAATTTCGAACAGAATTCTAAAATAGGATAAATGAGCAGTGGGCAAAAGAAATGAAAAATTTAATTTACCTATCTAGCTACTTGAATTGATTTTGAGTCTTAATTCATCTTATCAGTAGGATTCATCTGTTAAAACAGTTTGAAACTTGTAGAAATTGTATATTATTGTAAAATTTTTACATATATACTCTTCGGTAGGTAGGTAGGTATATATTTAGTCAAGGTGACAATTCAAGACTTATTCTTAATTCAAGTTTAATTGTAATATTGACTCCCGAGAATATAAACTATTTAGGATTAGATATGTAGGCGAGCTTTTCATTTAATGTCTTGTATTAATAAGAGATTTTAATTGATGTCAATATTTTTAAAAAGAGTTTGAAAGTTGTGTGAGAATGCATGTGTGTTCAGATGTATGTTGCTCTTTAAAAAAAACTCTTGAATGGGTTTTCATGAAATATCATGTAAAATAAAGCTTAGTATCTAAATAGCTTAGGAATAATCCTATAAAGTAAACAATAAAGTTTATACAAAAAATCTGCATGGTTCTCTATGTTAGTCATGGAAGATAATTTGCAAATAGTCTCGTGTAAAAGACAATAGATGGAGCTAAATGTCGAATTTTGTTAAGTACCTATATACTGTTAATTTCTTTCTGAATCCAATTTCGAAGTTTAAATTAGTTCTGTATTGAGGAAATTTCTCTTTAATATTGCCTAAACTTTCATTAAACCTTAAAATAATTGAGTAGATATATGGCATCAAAGAAAAAACTTACGATCACGCGTTTGAAGAATAATTAAAAACGGCCCCTCGTTGCATTTTAAATACACGATAAACATTTATGTTATTTGTGATTGATAAGTTTTACTTTCAACATTTCTCAGGGCAACATTCCCTCATTTTGCTTTCATAAATGTCTAGTTAGCTTTATAGTTTTTTCAGTTCAGTCAAAGAAAAAAGCAAGTTTAGTTATATTATATCAGACAATTTTATATTGGACATATAAAAGTATTTTTTTTTGTAACTGATGAAATTGATGATATTGATATTAAGGATGTGTTGTGTGTTTGATCTTATTTTATCATGGAATCTATACTAATATTATAAAGCTGAAGAGTTTGTTTGTTTGTTTGTTTCAAAGCGCTAATCTCCGAAACTACTGGTTCGAATTGAATAATTCTTTTTGTGTTGGATAGTCCAGTTATCGAGGAAGGCTGTAGGTTATATCACATCACGCTACGACCAATAAAAGCAAAGATATAGTGGTAAATGTGTAAGAAACGGGAGAAATTATTTCATCTTTGAAGCCTTCCGTTGCGTGCGCCGTGAAAACGGTTCAAGATACACAAAAAATATGTGTTAAAGAATAATAGCCCTTTTAATGATCTAAAAAACAGTCCGCGACAGTATATGTCTATCTTTTAAGATTAACTCACAAAAACCGTTTTTATGGTACCATAATTTTGTCGAAATAATTTGTTTAAGTTGTATCAAAATAATAATATTAATCTTTATTCATATAAACAAATAAATATGTTGTTGGTTAAGAGTACTTCATTATTAATAAAAAAAACATAGGTTTCCTGAAAATTCTACGGGAACTCGACCATTCCGAAAACCCCGCAAGAACGGGAACTATGTATGTGGGAAGAACCAAAAATCTGTCGGAAGTAACTATTCCACGCGGACGAAGCCGCGGCAAAAGCTAGTCATTTATAATCACTAGTTCACCAAAGCTTCATCAAAGCCTTGTCAAAATTTTCGTTTTGTTCCGGTCAGGGTTGTAACACTAATTAGGTACCGTTTATCGTTCGCAATTCACTTTCTCTAAAAAAAAAAACAAATATCCGATTGTATTCGATTTTTCTTCATAAAAATGACGTTGGTAGTATTGAATATTTGTTGCTATTTGATGCAATTCATTATGGGTGTGCTTTTTCAGATATTTTTGAATTTTCAATTTTTTTAATTCGCGTTTAATTTTCAATATATCATTTTGACTGAGATAAACTTCAGCTGGGTATTTTTCGGGTCAAATCCTTGGTTCGAAAACGCTAAAACCAAAAACATAATGTTCTTTCTTTTACAGTATTTCAGCTAGGTAAGGGGATATAAATATAGCAATAGTTCAAAGTATCCATTTTTTTAAACATGTCAGACATGTACATGTTAGAGGAAAAAATCAATGCTTTTTAAAAAATTAGGAAGGTACACTAGACCTCGGGATTCCTAAACTCTGCGAAAAAATATTTAATATGTAAGAATTTTATATTAAAAGTGAGCTAAACATGATATACCTACTTCTGTCAACTTTTAGAAGAATAAAGTCCGTTTAGTAGTCAAGGGAAGGGAATTTCTGTCATTTCTCGTAAGATTCGTTTTATTGGACGTGTAGCGGAAGCGCGGGGCAGCAGTATGATTTCACTTTCATTTATCTGTGGGAAAATCCAAGAATTATATTTTGAAACATGACTACCGTAGATGCTTTACTTTTAATTTACCTCTATTGAAAATATTAAAGCGAAATTGTCAATTTATAAACTCGATTTAAAATTAAGTACCTACCTACAATTCTTTCATAGAAAGTTTTTTTAGTTATTATCAAAAATATGAAATAAATTAAAAAATAATTGTTTAAAGTGTTCGCTTTTAACACTATTAATTTATGCTATTACGGAGAAAATCCTTTTGGGGCTTACTTAAAATATGCAAAAGAGTTACGTATCATCTCACTTATCGCACAAACAGCTGTGCGAGTGGTGGTAAGCGGTGGGGTTCAAGTTTTTGGCCTGAGGAGAAAGTACGCGAAGTGGCGAACACCTCGATCAGAGGAACCGCGCGGCTCCGGCCAGCGCCAGTCGGCCAGTGTTTTATTTGCAAAATACAAATAATGCCAATGAATTGTCGACGCCGAACTGAACAGTGAACGCGTGATATGCCGCGCCAATAAATAAGCCCGAAATTTGACGCGACATCTGATCAACAACAATGTGCCCATGGAGAACAGTGGCTATATTTTGTGTGCTTCTTACAATAAATATTTCGGAGCAAAAACAAATTAGCCCACAGGACGCCATAAAAGATAACCATGTAAGTATGTTTTATTTATCAAACGTCCGATAGTGCAATGACTTCAAATGCACTCTTACTTTCTGCGGATTGCACTCTCTTGATAGCGCCGTTAATTATTCTCACATAATCGATTCACTTTTTTATACATTTGATAGACAAGTCGCTAAATTAATATATAGATTATATCAAGATTTTATGATTATTCTTTTTTTTTCTATTTTCGATCAACCTATTATTTAGTACGCTTTTTTCTAGTAGAAAACTAGAAAATAAGGTATTTAATATTTGTTTAAGATGCAACAAAAATAGTTTTAGAATATCGATTAATATGTACATTATAATATTATGAAAGTAGAAAATAAGACGCAACTGCTGATTTTGTTTTAAATTTTTTATTATATATATATTTTTTCTATGAGTTATGGTTGTAGTGTATTTTCTATAAAGTATCTTATTAAATATAACGACTAAACGCTATAAAATCTGTTAAAACTCACCTAAATCAATGACCACAGTTTTATACATTCCTTTTGAGCCAAAACTTAAATGAAATATTAGGAAATCTTTTATAAGAGACTAAATTATATGTAGATATATATATTTTTGTTACAAATTAACCAGTTACAAATTGTCTTTCGATTTATTTAATAATTTGATAGTCCGTTATCTTAATAAGCGTTCTCTAAATAAGTTAAGTGAATAGTTTTGCGAGAAAGGGTAACTGTAGCAAATTACTTGATTATTAAAGGAATAAAGTACCTACTTTTATATTTAAAAATCATTTTTTGTCAACAACTCCTTTTATTTGGATGTTAAAAAAATATATGTATAGAAAAGGCATAATAAGCAATCAGGAGCGATATCTATTTTCTGTGTTACGTTTCTTTACACAAGACACAAATGATATGACATGTTGCCAAAGAACATAGGTACTCGTAACTTCGTAAGAAATAATTTAGTGAGATCGGAATTATTATGTAGGAATTAGTATCAGCTACTGTACTGTAAAGACAGATTTATTTAGACCCGGTTAGTAATTTTTCAGTCAAATTTAAACAATTATTATATTACTAGGACGAAATTTTTGTAGTGATTAATTAGGTATTTATTTTGACTAAAACTAAACAAGCTAAATAGCGAAATGAAAGAACACAATTATATTTTTATCAAGGCAAGCGAACGATTTAATAAATTACAAAATTAATAGAGGCTTCTGCTTTTTCATACACTTTGATCAAATATTGACAAATGTAAGACAAAGAAATATCTATAATAAAGTATAAAAAGCCAACAATTTATAGCATTTGAAGGATACGAAAATACTAGAATTTAAAATCATAGCTGTTTCCATACTACAACAACTTTCACATAACTAAACTTCCTGAACTGAATGACTGCTTCCTTAAATATAAATATAACTGGTCCATATAATTACTTAAATACGAGCAATAGATAGATATGTAAAACGGATATGCACTACTTTCGCCAGTAACTTCGCATTACATAAGACTAATCTATATTATTACACGCTATTATGAATCGACTCATATGAACATATTATGTTAAAGTATTGCGTAATTTTTTATTTTTTTTCCTTATCAAATCACTGTTATATTTACTTATATTTCTATGTCCAATTTCAAGAGCTTCGTGACATAAAATTGCTGGCATTTGCTGCTGAATTTACGTAATTCTAACATTTTATCAAATAAGGTAATCAAACACCTAATAATATGCATTTGGTTTTCAATATGCCATAACAAACAAATAAGATATAAATTGCATCAATGGATACCATTAAATTTTCGATTAAATTCTAAACAAATAAACCATATATCTCAGTTATTTGCAATACCCGGTATTATCAATTAAATTGCCACTATATTTTAGATTTACATTATCTTTGAGTTCATTAGTTACTTGGGCTGTGTTTTGTTATAGGACAAACAGACAGCAGTCGTCCTCTTTCTGTTCTTAGAGCATTTATAGCTTGTTTTGTCACCAATGTGGGCGGTTACAGTTATTCTGTTAGGTTTATTAAATTCTAGTTCTATAATTCCTATATATATCTTATTTTACTTTGTTTACTTGAAATTAGAATTTGGTCGTTCTTTTCACGTATATAATTGTTCTATATATTTTTTAAATATTTTATTGCGTTTAGATTATGGTTTTAAACTATTTTTTTTAACTTAATTGATATAAAAGTAACTCGTTTGTGTTATAAAAAACTATAATATACCTTTGTGTAAATCACTGGCGAAGGTAAATGTCCTTGTTTTATTTAAGTAATAAAATATTTTAATGAATTAAATTAAAACAAAAGTAAGAGTCAGTAAGGAATGATAAACATCAATCAGTCGGTAATCAAAAAGATGGTGAGAATAAAGCTGTCCTAGATCTTACGAGTTCATACTTTCTTGAGTTTGATAAACGACTTCGGATAACAAAAACGAGAGTACAATAACAATTTCCTCGTGAAAGCCTTACAATTACATTGGAAAGTAGTTTGTTGATTGACCTTACGAATTTAATGGCGCCATCACAAAAAAAGAACAAGAAGTAATAATGTCCCCAAAGCTGTCATTCCGTGATAATTTATGATTCGTCTAAAATATTGCAAATATTTAAAATTGAACATTAAAGAGCAATAATATGTACCTACTTTTCCAGTCCAGCAAAAACTTTTAAACTGATTTCCGTAATTTTTTTGATAACGCCAGAAACAGACGTAGATTAAAAAATGCCTCATTCCAGTTGAGTTTCCTTTAACATTAATATTAAAATTCCATACACGTTATTCGTTCCAATGATTTGTTGAAAAGATTATTGGTGAAGTTTTTCAATGCACATATAATTCGGAAGTAACAAATAGTTCAATTTATAAGTAGTTATATTAATTTTCTTTACTCCCATTTCATAATCACGAAATATTGAAGTGGATTTAATTAGCGGTATTTAAAAGTACAAAAAAAAAATCTATAGCTTTATTGTTCTGTTTTAATACTGTGAAATTTCTTTAGTATTGAATTGTATCATGATATTGAACTTCAGACGACTATAACGAACCGTTGATTAGATCAAGGTCCATTACAACACCGGCGTTTCCACTTTCAGGTCATGGAATAATTGATAACAATAAAGCTTACATTAAGATTTCAAATTAAAAATGTTTTTTTTATAAAATATTCCTTACGAAATCGACCTCGTTGTTAAATTTCGACTCTACTAATTGACAGTCTTTTGGGTGAAATCTTACATAATTATAGCGTTATTATTTCATTACCAAAAATAGAGTTCTTTATGTGTTATTGTCTATATAGGTATATTATGTGAG
The DNA here is from genome assembly GCA_916720795.1 of Danaus chrysippus. Lineage (NCBI taxonomy): Eukaryota > Metazoa > Arthropoda > Insecta > Lepidoptera > Nymphalidae > Danaus > Danaus chrysippus. The sequence continues at coordinate 9,071,952 of CAKASE010000079.1, forward strand.
GCCACAAATTCTAGAAATAAAATGATTTTATTGGGGTCTTCGTTATTAAATACAGGTTTTAGTTTAAATACAAAAGGTTATACCTAACGATGATTTTAAGATATAATTTATGACTCTTATTAAAAATACTTTTTATTGCATAAGTATGTAGGTATTGTAATACCTGCATTCTTTTAGTGCATTTGTAATTATTGTGATAACTGCATTCAGAATATTTCTATCTATCTCTCATTATATGTTTTGAAAATATATAATCGTTTAGTTCATTAATAAATTATTATTTTTATCTTTACTGTTGAGCAGAATTTAATAGAAAGTTGACACGGTTTTATTTAGATATTCGAGATAACTTACTATTTCTATACAAAAATAATTTGTTTGTTTACAAATCTCGATTATGTTTATTATATAGATGTAACAACCTTAGCCTTGTTAGCGTTATATTATGTAAAATGTTAAGCAATGCAAAAGACAAAGTCCCATTCTTACGTCACACAGTTACGTTGAAGGAGGGAAAGTGCATGAATTATTTTTTAAACACGCTCGAAAGAATTCAATTTTGTTTGCTTGTTTTGCAATAGGATATATTTAGTATGTATGTTATATAAACAAATATATTTTGTATATATTTTTATGTTTAAAAACAATCTACCATTAATAGGTGCAAAAATTGCTGTGTAATTAAAATAGAAACATGCTTAATCATCTGAATTATTGATAAACAGTGAAAGGAATATCCATTAAACTTTAATAATATAATTAATCAATACTTTTAATATAACTTTTTAATAAAATATAACAAAAAAGTAGGAACAGATTAAGTGCACGTATTTATTATCTCATTGATTAAAGATAAAAGTATTTGTGGCTTACATAAAAGTTTCTCTTTGTTTATACTACCTCATTTATGACATACGAAAGCAAATAAAAAAAAGGGAAAAACAAAAAGAGCACAGTAAGTCGGAACGTGATTCGTATTGTGAAAGCAACATTGACATTAGCGGCAATTAAGTGATTGCGTAACCACATATAATTTTCGGCTCGTCTACGGAACTATGAAAGTAAACCTTTTGTAGCACATAACATTATTATGTAAGAAATATTTTAATATGAAAATAAATACACATATTTATATGATTGTTTCTGTTCAGTCACAACTTTTATACTGTCTTTTGGAAATTACTTTTATAATGAGATTTTTTTTTCACGAAATCTTTTGGTAACAATTCAAGGTATCCACGGGCAATAGGTCACAACGATTTTTGTTCGACGCCATCTTCGGTCTTGAAGTGCCGATTTTGGATGATCCAAGCGTGGAAGAAGATGAAGAAGAGGAACCCCAAGTCAGGAATTGTTCCTGTGGTAAGTATTTGAAGTTTATCAAATTTAAGCAAAACTTGATCGAATATAAAAGCGATTAATTAAAATAAGTGTATATGATTTATGGGACTTTGTTATATCATCAAAGTTCATTGATTTTAAGAAAAAGACTTCACGAATATAAAATCACTATATATTCGTGATAATAAATTAAAACTATTTATTAAAATTGTTTAAATTGGTTTCATGATACGACAATGAAACAAAATGTAGTGAAAATATATAGAGACAGTGTTGCAAGATGATTAAAAAGAAACGTCCTATAGATATTTTGATGATGACAACATATTGAGGGTAACTTAAATATTAAGATGATGAAGAAACAGTTATATTGTCTTAGCAACTTAAGTTAAATATAAAGATCCATTAAATAGAAGGTATATTTTAAGTATAGTAACAACCAATGAGGAATAAAGGTTTTTTCAGTCGGACTATTGTATGTAAAACATGCCTGTATTAAAAACGGAAACAGAAAGTATGATTTAAAAATAATTTACGAAAACTTAACAAGAAAATAAAGATACTCCCTATTTTTCATCTCCTATTAGTTAGAATTGCACCTAAAGTTCTACTTATTTTTTTCTATTGCAAAAGTTTTATTGTTTTATTCACATTTTAGTATGTGGCCGAGCAAATCCACTTCCTAGAAAGATAGGTAAGTAACACAGTAGTACTAAATACATAATAATTATGGCACTCTTTTTTCTGTTTCACTCCATTTCACATTTCCTCATGCACTATTTTATAGTATATTTCCACTATAAGTATTTTCTTCCTTAATAAGTCTATTAAACTAACTTTACGACTTCTCTAATAAAATTTACTTTCATCGGATATTTAATATAATGTTATGTCTTAATCCGACTCAGCGTTTAATGTACGTAGTTTAATATCTCCACGCTTACTATAAATAATTAATTAATTATAGTTGAATGCTGTAAAAACCATTACTTAGAAGATTATTTTAATATATAATAAGATAATTGCTTTAAAGGAAGGCTGCTACTGTAAAGGAAGGTTGGGTTATATTGATTTAGAAAACTTTTCTATCGCTTATATACCGACGACTTGTACCTGAATATATTAATCAACTATTTCAGCTCTAACATTTCTCCCAGTAGCTGTTGGCTATTCAGTAGAAGTCGTAACACAGGCTTATCTTCCTGCATTCAGTTCATTACACTTCACTTTCTCTACAGAGTGTGGTGGGCCGAACCAAGAGAACCGCATAGTTGGTGGTATGCCAGCCGGTGTGAACCGGTATCCCTGGATGGCGAGGCTTGTTTATGATGGTCAGTTCCACTGTGGAGCGTCTTTGCTAACCAAGGAGTATGTATTGACAGCAGCTCATTGTGTGCGTAAGTGAGTATCAAAACAATACCACTATCTCCATCCATTCAACTTAATATAGCGTAAAGAATTTAATTTTTCTGTTATTTATACTCGATGTATTTGTCAGAAGACTGAAAGTATGAAAATAATGTGGAGTTTCAATGACTTAGATGTTGATATAACTTATTAATCTTCCAGGCTAAAACGCTCCAAAATCCGTGTAATTCTTGGCGACCATGATCAAACGATTACGTCTGAAAGTCCGGCCATAATGCGTGCTGTCACCGCGATAATAAGACATCGAAGTTTCGATTCCGACTCATACAACAACGACATCGCATTGTTGAAACTGAGGAAACCAGTGACCTTCTCAAAGATCATCAAACCAGTTTGCCTACCACCAGCAAGTACGTACATCCAAACAGAAAGATTAATCAGTAACGTAGAAAGATTTACAAGGAATAGATATTCCTGCGTATTTATATATACAAATACAATTAAATATGCTGAAAGATTTCAACATTGTATCCGTGTATTTAAATAAAGGAATATAATAAAAACTTTCTTTATTCGTTGCAAAATTAATAATGAAATTCGACTCAAGAACGTATTGAGAAATATCTTTATGGTATGGTCGTTTACATAATATGAGATGTATTGGAAATCTCTAATAAAGGAATATTAACTGTTCCATATATATTGACTTCGCTTACATAATAATTTTGTTCTCAAGTTTATTAAACAAAATCATACATATGAAAGCAGTTATTGATGTATGACGTGATACACGTAAACAATACAGATATTATATTTGGACGTAAAAAAGGCATGAAATATTCATGACGAATCTTTTATAAGTATACGTTATTTGAAACAGTTTAATATCTTTGACGTAATACATTTTTTCAATGCACGTTCAGGCCGTATATTGTAAATTATATTTGGGTACATGTGTGTACATTTTGGATTTTTATGAAACTTGAAGCAAACCTTGTAGATTTATTGTATTGGATTTTTTTTTATGACAGTTAAAATATAACATGTTTTATTTTTCTTATCAAAATAATGTGTTGCCCTTTCAAAAATGTTTAAAAACATTTTCATTGACGGTTTCTTGAAATTTAAGTTTCAGAACAAAAATAACGCTCAGCCAGCTAAAAGTTGTCTTTAATATTAGAACTACGTAGTAAGTTTCTTTCAGGATTTTTCTTCGTAATACTATTTAAATTTTTTGATTTGGTTCTTCACAGGTACTGAACCATCTGGCAAGGAGGGTATCGTGGTAGGCTGGGGCCGTACATCGGAAGGAGGTCAGCTGCCTGCTGTCGTTCAGGAAGTCAGGGTGCCCATTCTATCACTGTCGCAGTGCCGCGGAATGAAGTATAGGGCTTCGAGAATCACCAATAACATGGTATGCCTAACGTAACTTTGTTTTTAGTCATAATAGTTAACGAATATTAGTATTTTATTTATATACAAGTGTATCTAGGAAAAAGTTGTGTTACTCCTAAACATAGGAGAATTATAAAGTCACTAATTTTCTTACAGCTTTGCGCGGGTCGATCGTCAACTGACTCCTGTCAAGGTGACAGCGGAGGCCCCTTGCTCATACAACAGGGTGACAGATTCCAAATAGTCGGTGAGTATTACATGTCAAACGAGATATGTAAAGATACGAGTAATTGAGCATTTATAAGTGGCACCATCTGTGTCGTACTAATTAAAATGTAATAAAATCATTTAAATGAAACTAATATTCTTCGGCTATACATCGCGTGCTTTGTTTTTGTAAAAAAACTTCATACCTTCGGCTTCTTTTCAGCAACCGTGAGCTCGGGCAGACGAGATGTGAACGTCTGTCAGTTGGTCTTGTTACTTATTACCTACCGCCTTCGATTTCTTAATTTTCTGGCGCACTGCTCTGGATGCCGGAAGAGTACGCTTACGGTGTTCCGACGTCCTGCGGTGTGGTCATGGATATGGGGTTTTATATTTTTTAGAAGGGGATTTTTAACACCTGGGGTGTTTGAAATAGATTCCAGGCATCGTCTCTATTGAAATTGGGATGTGTTTTAGTTCCAATTGCCTCGCGGATTAACCTTGGTATATACCTGTCTTCACGAGCGAGGATATGTGGTTTATCAAACCGAATGTAGTGACCTGGTTTGTCCATAGTGTATTCACACACTTCTGACTTCGACGCGCACCTATTTTTTACGTTTGAGATGTGTTCTTTAAACCTTGTACCGAAGCTTCTCTTTGTCTGTCCAGTGTATGACAAGCCACAGTTACAATTGCGTTTGTATACACCCGCTTGTTGTAAAGGAATGGTACTCTTGATCGGTCTCAAGAATTGGCTCACTTTCTTGTATGGTTCGACTTGACCATCTGACAGATATTCACACCTCGTCTGTCTGTGATCATGGTTGCTGAAAAGTAGCCGAAAGGTCGGGAGTATGTAGTTTTTATAAAAATAAAGCACGCGTTGTATATCCCACAAAACGACGACTATCGTCTTTGTTACCTTCGTAGTGTTATAACTTAGAATAAATAAGCAGCAATATGAAAAATGAGTGTGATCTAGAAGCTAAAAAAGTCACACGTATGAATTAAAACTTCTTAAACTTAATCAATATGTCTACATGGATATAAGTGTATGTAAATGTGTTTATAAATAAATATACATACCTTCTACAGATATCTAAATGTATTTTGGATTTTAATTAATAATATTTTCTTTATTAAAATTAGAAAGAAAAGAAGAAATCCAGTAAATTTACTGATCCCTTGCTTCTGCAGTTATATATAAGAAATGTAACTCTCTCTGTCTCTATTTATCTCCATTCCTCCTTTTCTCCTTTAGTACGTCTTATGCTATCTTTTTCTAATATAAATTTTCGTCGTCTTTCTAATTTCAAAGATTTTAATAAGATGACGAAACTTTTTACTATACCTAAAAAAAATCGATATACTTCGAAGGCTTTCTTATTTTGTATCTCTAACAAGTAACTTGTGTATATACGTATAACTGTGATTTATGAGATGATTTTATATGTTTTCCAGGTATAGTCTCGTGGGGAGTAGGTTGTGGAAGGCCAGGTTATCCCGGCGTGTACACTCGCATAACACGTTACTTACCGTGGTTGCGGGCTAACTTGAAAGACACTTGTCTGTGTTCTAAATAAAACTTTTCTTTTCAAAATTATAATTCAAAGAGGTTTTCTACCATTGCTCACAATTGTACATAATCTGTAAGCACTCTTTTAGAAACAAAAAACAGTTTTCTTTCTTCGGTTTTATTTTATTTTATTTTTGGAATTTAATGTTGATTGTTTAAAGAAGCTAGTTTTTTGAATTTATCTCGTATAGTTTTAATCATATTTTTTCTATAATCGTGTGTGTATGTCGGAATATTTAGCGAACTAATTTTTATATTACAAAAAAAAAACATATTTATCTTTTATTGTTCTATGTATATAATGATGGTTAAGGAACTTTTTTTATTAAATTAAGATATTAATTATTATAATTTTTCAACTAAATTTCTTATTACATTTTAATCTATACTACATAGTTATCTGCGTAGTTCTATAGCTTGTTTGATTTATTTATTATAAAATGTACTAACAATCTTCGTAAGTCTACTTTTAGATTTCGTCTCTTTCATTATTTTGTTATATTAGACAACAAATTCTTTTTTATTTTTTTGCTTATTAATGTTTTATTTAATACATATGATATATTAAAATATTTATAAGCAATAAACATTTAAATATATTATAAGATAAATATAATTAATGTAAATATACTAGTACATGTCAGGCCGGTGGTGCAGATTACCAATAGATGTTAAGCGAATATGGAACTACCTACGTGTTCAATTATATGTAAATAATAATTAATTTAATAAGTCTCTCAATATTTATGTTGCATAATAACCATATATTTTCGTAGTTGTAAAATATAATGAAAATATATTTTAGATACTGTATTGAAAATAAGTAATAGTATTTTATTTTGTTTTTTTTTTTTATATTTTAATATAAAATTTACTAAGTAGGTGTTATATTTTTATTTCTAAGTGTAAAATAGATCGCTCTTCACGCTGTCACTGTGATCTTTGTCACGATAATGTCTTAATTTTTATTATAATTTATTTAAAATTTTAATATTGTTAGTTCATAAAATGTCGACATTGGCTAAATATTCCACGATTCCAGTGCGAATGAAGCCATAGTTTAATAAAAAGATGTTATTTTTTATACGGTTTTGTATGTAGATATTGTTTTGAATGTATTGTTGAATAAAAAAATATTTATGGAAGTTTTTCGTTTCATTTAAATAAAAATAAGAATCTCTATTGTTTGTCAGTCGCGTTAAAACTCTATTTTTACTCATAAGCCTATACCCATACGTGCAATAACTTTTATTATTTAGTCTTAGAATTAATTAATTTATTATATTAATATGGGCGAGATATTTTATATTTAACTACCAGAAGATGCTCTCTGTAGTCAAGTATAAAAATATAGGCATACCTACAATGTAGTTTATTGAATGAAATGCGAAAAATGGTGGAATATAAATTCAAGATTTTTTGATATTAACAAGTTAATTTTTAAATAATTAGTTTTTTTGATGGTATCGTAGTCACGACAGTTATAAATTAAAAAAATTAAGGATAAAATATTAAATAAAAAATACGAGTCCCTGTTAATGAATATACTTATACATATTATGTTTATAATTGCTATTTTTATTTAATCTTAATTGCTTGTTTTTGTTGTTATTACGCAGTTGACTTTCTAATTTTTAAATTATAATTTAATTTAGGACCTTTTGTTCTTGTCTCACAATAATTTATGACTTGTATATCTTGAATTCGAACGCCTGATCATTTGTAATATTCGTTTAAAAAACTCTTTTTATTAGAAAGAAAAAAATGAGGACATTATATGTAAATATCGAAAATTGCTACTTTTTATTAAACTTAGTAATACTTGTGCTAATTAATAAATGTGAGGATCATTTAATAGTTATAATTTTTTCGATTTTTCATTTAGAACCTAGCATTAAAACACATCCCTTCTTATTGACGAATGTTAATTAGTCTCCATTTCTTGTGTCACCGATATTGTAAAGTCTAATTCTTAATGTTTTCTGCAACTTATTTCATTAGAACGTTATATAGAACTTCATATAAAAAGATATAAATTCTATTTAAAGCATGTAATACCGAATAATAATTTTATTTTTAATAGATTTAAAAGTTTTTCAAATTAAAGGTATAAAATATAACTAGTACCAGTGGCCGCCGGTGGGTAATCGAACTGGTGGTGCACTTTACTAAAATATTACAATTAGAAAATGCAACAAAAAACCAATTGACATAAAATATGTTTATTTTTATACATTAATAATTAATTAATGCAACGACATTTTTCCGAAGTGAAATGTTCAATCACCTATTTATTAAAATCGGTTATTGTTTGTATATATTTTTTTAATGCACAGAAAGTGCATTTAGCAAGCGCGAGGTATTTCGGAGAAGAGTTTTGATTTTTTTCAATTCCAATTCGTCATACATCGGGTGCTCTCGGTAATCTTCGGCCGCTCGTGCGGCGCTCGAGAACCGACTCATTACTCGGTACATTTCTATGAACGATCTTTTGTTTCACGCGTCAGGCGTATAAATGCGTATCTCATACAAGATGTATTAGGAGTCCTCGTGCACTCGTCGAAACGCACGAGATATTAGTTTAGTAAAGCGCACAAACTTTTTGACTATAATTAGAAATTTAATTTTTTATACGTTTTTGTATGTTTAGAAAATAAATATTAAAATGTGACATTTAAAAATAAAGATGAAGTAATATTTTGTAATTTTTAAATCTTTTGAATTGGTGGTTCAGCGCACGAGTGCACTTAAGGTACAGCCGCCACTGACTAGTACCTATATTTTATGGAAACAGCAATTTTGGTATACAGCAGTAGGATTAACTATTATTAACGTTGACAAAATTTATATTGATTATTATTGTTGTAATAATAACTTCTTCTAGGAAAACTTGTAATGAACTTTGAAAGAACGCTTGAAGCTTACATTACATTTACTTATTATCATGTTTCTCATAGTGTAAAAAAATAATATATTGAAGTAAATAAAATGCATTTTTCTTATTATATAACTCTATATATTATAAAGCTTATAAGCAATTATTACATTCTACGTTAAAAGATTTTATGAGGAGATTAACTTTGTAAATTTCTAGGAAATCTAGTCCTTTCTAGTAAATTTTGAAAGAACCATGTTTGAATCAAAGTCTCACAATCATTCACAATATTATTGCCAAAATGAATTTATACTAAAATGTTACCAAAGAGTTATTTATTTAAGGCATTCTAATTTTCATATAGGCGTAGATTTTAGCTGTTCTTGCTTTTGTGTTATTAATTTTTTTATGTTTTATCCAATTGAAGCGAAAAACAGAATCACATATTACTGTGACAAACTATTTTTTTATATTTGAATGGTATTTGATATGAAGAGAATTAAATAATTATTTGTAAGACTTTCATTGAAATAAAACGATTGTTTTTCGCATTTGCTATTCGATTTTTATTATTTTTAACAATATACATATATGAGTTAAAATAAGGTATAAAATTATAATTTGTTTTACTTTATAGCGAGTTATTTCATTAGCAGAGTTCTGTAAACTTCATTGCTGTTCGAGTGCAGAATTTTTTATATGATTTGATTGTAGTAGAAGTCCCAAAATGAGATTGTGGTCCAAGGGACAATATTAAGTTGTATTCTTGTTTTAACAATACATACATTTAGTTGATAAGACTTTATTTGCAATTCTAAGTGATGTCAGAGAAGTGACCGCCTTCCAGTTGGAAAGTAACACTTTCGCTTTATTAATGGTGTTGCGTTCTGGTAATTAGCATATCATTATACGAAAATATGTATATTTAGAAAAAAAATCACGTGAAAAATTATAAATGTATTTGATAAAGACAATAATGAGTTCTAAGAATTGTATTAATTTTGTGTGTTTTCGTTGTTTGTGTGTGTTTATGCGTCCTTTTTGTTTTTGTACCAAATGGATAGTCTAGTGGGGTATAACCAAATCACGTCTGATGCCTCTGTTGGCTGCCCGCTACCTCAAACCATCTCAGTGTGTCCAAGTTTGTGAACGCGCGACAAGTTTAAATGCGAGAGATGCGATTGTGCATATTCTAAATACTACTTATTTATTTTTTGTTATAACGATCTTCAGGATGTGGAAGTGCTTTCTTTTATTTGTGTTTTTGTTAACTTTCACTCTATCGGAGGTATGTTTCTAATTTCTTCCTCTGACACAAATTAGTGGATTTAAAAAAATATTAATCGAGGACTCTAATGATTTATTATACAATATTGTTTTTTATTACCTTTTATAATTTTTACAATAAGATTTGCTTATAATTAGTATTAAAGGACTACAATAATTGTTGAAAGGATTATTAAGTTAGTAAAATATTTCATGACGTTAAGAAATCTTTAAATAATTTAGTTTTAAAAATTTTTGTAATGAAGAAATTATGTTAGCTTTATATTATTTATTTGCGAATAGGGTGATTTATTGCGTACGCAGCGTGGTGTGTATTCAAAGAATTTCTTCGGTGGGGTTTGGGGCAACCGACCACCTCTACTTGAAGCGGGCCAAGCCAAGACTACGTGCACATGTAGTAAGCAGATCAATTGTTATAGTTTCCAATATTATTCAAAATGTTTATCAACTTTCAACGGATTATTAATAAAACTTTCTCAATAGTACTCTACAATAAATGTTATAGTTAGTTTTACTCATTAAGATATTTGTAGATGAAGGATTTCTTAGATACAGGGATAAATAAACTATTCCAGAATGTGGCGAAAGAAATGAAGTTTCCCGCATCGTAGGAGGGGAGGAGGCTGGCTTCAATGAGTTCCCTTGGGTTGCCAAGATGACGTATTTCAAGAAGTTCTACTGCGGCGGTATGCTGATCAACGATAGATATGTTCTCACTGCAGCACATTGCGTCAAAGGGTAATAATATTTCATAAATATTATACATTTATCTATAGATGATGAATAATAGATTAATAAGTACAGATTGTAAAATAGCTACAAAACTAAAATAACCATAGAAGGTCCTATAAAAATTTCTTTTAGGTTTTATTAAAATTTTAAAGGCATTTAAGAAACTATTGTCACAACTGCTGTCTGGTAATTACTGGATTTTATTTTCGAATTTTAAGAAAAATATATATTAAGTTGAAATATCAATATAAATGTTCGCGCGTCCGAAATCTATCCTTACAGCAAGGTAGAAGAGAAAAATTTATTAAATATATTTATTTTAAACGTTTACATTTGCTTTTATATCACAAAGTACAATGTGACATAGAAGGTACAAAAGTTATGTTTATTATGTATGGAATGTATTTGGTCAGCTGACAATTCAAAATAAAAGCTTTAAACCATAATGAACAAGGAAAGGTTGTCTTAAAATGACCTTTTTTAAAACAAAATAATCTATCAAAACCTTTTCGTCTTAATGATTCTAAAAGTTCGCTTCGATTCTCGTTGTTTATATTTAAAAAATAGACAAACACGTAAAAATTCTTTTGTCTTTCTTGTATATTGTCTTTTTTTGTAAACATATCTTATTCACTAATAAAAAACCTAATGCTCATATATAAAAACAAGAAAATATTTGGATACTAACGACTTAACCATGACTCACGTATTTGCTTTGGAAATACCTTTAATCAATATCTTTGATTTTGAGGTAAATTGATTTTAAAACGTTTTTGGCTCTAAATCGTTGTGAAATTTTATGGAAGTTACCAAATAAATGATTGTTTGAGTAAAATTTAAACATTTTAGTGTGTTGTTTTTAAATATTTGCACTGACGAGAATATTGACTTTACACCACCATACGTTTCTTATTTTATAGGTAAACAAACTCTTAGGACAAAAACGTTGCCGTTTTCGTTAAATCTAATAAGGCTAATCTCTTCATTTAAACATTAAGGAAACTTTGAAACAGATAGAGGAAAAATCAATCTATAATGTAGGTTAATCGAGCTAAACATAATTTCGGTCCAAAACAAAATAATTCGTGGCTTGATGACATTTGCAATTAAGATACCTAAAATGCTAATTAAGGAGAATTAGAGGGCAAGGAGTGATATCATATTATTAGTTTTTATCGATAAAAATTTAAATGCGTCTCAAATTGCAGATGAAATCGTAACTCATCGGTATACGGGTCCGATAACCTGGGAATTGCTAAACATGACCAAAATAAGATCTTGGTCCGAATTTGTGAATTCCAATCAGTATCAGTGCGTTGAACTTTAAACTGGCCGGACGCAGGCTTCAAACTTGAGTTCAATATCCTCGACAAATGTCCACTTTAGAGCGTTAGTGCCTTTTGGTAATTTTTTTTAAATATCTCGAGATGACTCTTTTATTTACATTCTTATATCTACATAAGATAACTAATATCATATTATTATTGTTGTTTTCTTTATAAATATTATTCATATTAAAACATTTGTTTTGGTTAACAATGGACAGTGAAAGTGAACATTAGTGGTAATAATATTCAAGACCAAAAATATTTACTTCGTTACTTTCCCCTACTGACAATACTAATAAAGGTTTCTTAGTGATATTGTACTGTACTTACAATGATGTTAGATTGATGACATATTTAATTTAATTTGTATGTACGACATCACAATCAGGAGATGGTAAAAAACATAGATCAGCTGTAACTGTTCGTATTTTGTGTAACGGGTCTTAGCGCGCGTACAATTTTTTTTAAAGCGTAATTAATTAAATTCGACAAGTCTCTAGTCGCAAGAAATGAACGAAACTTCGAAAATTCCAGAAGCTAATTTCATTTAAATACATATGTATACTTCGAATATCTTTATCGAAGAACGTAATTTTTATACAATTTTATATTTATTTAGCATAATATAATTTCCTACGATGACGATGTCATGACTTTAAATATTTGTTAATATGCTTATAATTGTTATATTCTAATTTCAGATTTATGTGGTTCATGATAAAGGTGACATTCGGTGAACACAACCGTTGTAACGCGACCATTCGTCCCGAGACTAGATTTGTTATACGCGTCATTGCCAACAAATTCTCTCTCACCAACTTTGACAATGATATCGCCTTACTTCGTCTGAATGAGAGAGTTCCCATGACTGCTGCTATTAAGCCTATATGCTTGCCAAGTGACGACAGTAAGTAGTTTGTAATTTTGATAGATATGTGAGTTTCTGTCTATTTAGGATTAGAAAAGATTTTATGAAAGAAATTATATATTACTTGACGACAAAAACAGATAAAAAAAAATTTCTCGTTAGATTCCTGCTTAGCACAGCAATCTGTCATAGAAATTTCGCTGTTTCGTTATACAATAAAACCTAATACGTTTTTACAATCACTTTTAGTTTTGTGAATTCATAAAACTTTATAAAAAGTTAGATTAAATCTTTGCTATATTATACGTTATAAGAAGGATTGGAGTTTTGTTAAATTCAGTAACTTGTTTGAATATGTTCTTTTTTTCTTTTGTGAAATCTTTAACTCTTTAAACGTTTGTTTAATATTACCAATGTTATGTTCAAAGAAAATTTACAAACGCCATTAATTCGGAACTATTGGGATTTGTGTTGATAAAAATAAATGATTTTATAACAAACAATGTAGTAAAAGAAATGATATATACTTGAAATATACCAATCTATATTTTGCATACTCAACTTATCAACTCAAATTTTAACCTATTCAAACAGCTAAAGTTTTTAAGTACTAAAAGAAAAAAAAAAAACAAATAATGTTTTACGGTGTGAAATATGAGAATTTTGCGACCTTTTATTTGCATAATGTATTAATAATATACTAATGGCTTTTAGCAATTCTTGACTTTTTATACAGCTTTACCATGATAACACATTACTTAGCATCATAAATTTAAAAAGAAAGTGACCCGAATTAATATCTAAAAATATAAAATATAATTATTTTAATTTGACATAGTTTTGCTGTTAGATAGGTTAAAAAAAGCAGTAAATGTATTGGTTTAGCTGCTAAATAATAAAAATACCTTCTATTTTACAATAGAAAAGAACATTTCCAAATAAAAATATATTGATTATTTTGCAAATAATTGTTTATGTTATGGGAAATCAATGTGTAGCGCATGCTATATTAAATAAATAATTTTCAGGTGAACTCTATGTGGGTGTTAAAGCAGTGGCTGCAGGATGGGGAACTTTGACGGAGGAAGGCAGGGTTTCGTGCACATTACAGGAGGTTGAGGTGCCAGTATTGAGTAACGAAGAGTGTCGAAATACTAAATACACGTCTTCAATGATCACTGACAACATGCTGTGCGCGGGATACCCCAAGACAGGACAGAAGGATTCCTGTCAGGTATATATTACAATTCTTTATTGAATTCTGTCTCATTTTAAGCTTTTGGACATCATAATACATACATGTTTAGACTTATGACATATATTTCGTTAGATTTCATTAATATTCTCATTGTTGTTACGTGTAAATAGAAACATTTGTGAGGTATTGTTTTTAATTTTATACACTAACATTAGAATAACCACACGTTGTTACAGGGAGACAGTGGTGGCCCTCTCATCACAGAGAGAAAGCACGACAAACGCTATGAGCTAATAGGTAATGAATATTGATATTTGCTTAAACATTTATAGCCTTCCCTATGTTTAAACAATGCCTCTTCCTTACAAATTGATTGATGTATACTTAAAGGAATTATACAAAATCGAATACCGTTAGAATGTTGAAAATCAAGATATTTTAACGGAATAATTTTATAAATACCTGTTCTGAATGACTTGTTATGAATATTTTGCTACACTTCTAGAATATTTGATAGCTAATTACACACACGTGCTTATTCAAGATAAGCAATAAAGTTTTTCTTAAAAAGAAACAATAGTATGTATATCAAGATTGTTGATTAACTTACAACAATAATGCACCTTTATTGACCAGAAGTATCAAAACGAAAGTTATGATTTATATAATTTTACTGAATATAAGATTTTAGAGGCTTTCATCGAGTAGCGTGCATTAATCAGTTACTCTATATCAATGTTCAATTAATAAAGGCAGTTTAAAACCGATTTTAGAGTTGCCTACGTAACTACCTAGTGTTTGGCAAAATATTCAAAAGTTCTCGTTATTTTTATTATTATTTGTGTGATGATACTTTGCCAGAAATTAAGGTATTACTGGTTTTTTATTAATATATGAATGGGTTGCTTTATTTTGTAAATGTCAAATGTTTTCCATTACATAGAAGGTTCTCCGCGCAAGTTTGTATTCTTTGAATATGTAGATCTTTGGGTATGTTTTTTAAAATTAAGTCATGTTGTACTAAATTTGTGACTTAAAATTCAAATATATAATACAACTGTTTTAAAAATAATGCAACTATAAAATCTGGATCATGACCTTTTGCTTTATTACCACTCTGTTAAAAACTACGGTTAATATCGTAAGCAGTACTGTAGCTATAATTTTTAATCAAAATAACTTTATTATACATTATAATAAAATAAAATATTCTATAGACTTTATCTGGCAAAATATTTATACGAACGTGAATGATGTCATTTTAAATATTTTAGAGTTGAACTATATTTTTTTAATGGAGTATTTATTACAGACTGATAAAAGTTGGTTATGAAAATATTTAATTTTATTTACACGAACATTTTCTTATATATATAAAGTTCCATTTAAAGAATAACCTTTTATTTATATACTGTGGTTCTGTAATAGTTTGTTTATTTTACAGGTGTCGTATCCTGGGGTAATGGATGTGCAAGAGTGGGATACCCTGGAGTCTACACAAGAGTTACCAGATACATAGACTGGATTAAGGAAAATACTAAAGACGGGTGTTACTGTACAGATTAATATGAAATAATCTAAATAACTGGTAACATTAACTAAGATGTTTTAATTATAACTTTTTCAATGACTAAAATGAAACAGATATAAAGACAAAAAAAAAATGTGTAAGTTTATAAAATATTTATAAGAATATCATAAAGATATGTTATTTGTTTTATTTTGTAATTAATTATTCCATCGCATGATTTTTTAACAAAGCTAAAGTATTTTTTTCTTAAAACATTAAGTTTTGACAAATTTGTATATATAGATAAACGCAAAATATGTTATGTATAAAAAAAGGGAAAAATATTTAATATGTATTGTACCAAATATCATATAAGAATCAATTAGTATAATAATTGGACTGTTACTTTTAACAACATGAAATAAAATGTAATAATGCCATATTAAATGTAGAATTAGATTATAAGTATTTTTTATTAATAAATAAATTTTATTAATAAATAAATCATATACGTAAATTATATTAATTGTTTGATTGTTTTATTTTACCTATCGAAAAATAGTTTATGTATGTAATATGTATACTGCATTATTTTTTATGATGCAATATATGTAGTAACTGTTTCTTCTTCTACCTAGCAATTTCCCAGCTTTTAGCCAGGGTCTGCCTTAGATGTGTGAATAGTTTTCGGCTAAATGTTTTTACGACCGGCCGCCTGCCTGACATCAATCCTCTTTTGGGAATGCATTAATCAGTGATGTCTAAATACTCTTAGAAAGTACATATGATTCGGAAAATCACATTGGTACTTGCCCGGGCCAGGATCGAACCCGCGCCTTCGAGCATCAGAGGCGGGCCTTTTAACCACTAGGCCACCATTTACTAATATAGTATACTGTTTCTGTTGTAAAAAATAGTTGTAATGAAGGGCTTTGGGACTGATAATTCGGATTTTGTCGTACATTTAAAAATATGCTTTGATTCTTTTAAATTATAGTTTCATAGAGAGCAAACGAGTGTATATTTAGTATATAGTAGTAGGATTTGAAATTTAATTTATTTTCAGTCTGTAAATGAGTTATTATATATTTTTTTAATATCAGTGATCACATACGGTAAAAAAATTATTCTGTATGTAGCCATTTTACTTGTTATCACTGTGTTATCTGCATTTTATTTTCATTTAACATTAAAAACGTTTATATAAATGTTACTGAAATATTGTTTTTGTATTGATATAAATCTGATTGATTGTTTTATAAACCATAATTTATTTAAGATTAGAGATTTGTTTAGTTTTATAAAATTATTTCCTCTGTAAGATATTCTTCAGAATAAATTTGACAAACGAGATGGTTACATGATTCATTTTTCGGGTCAGAGAGTTCTTAGCGTTCAAGAATATTTTTTTAATATATAATGATATTTTTTAGGTTTTTGTTCTGATAGAAGTTAATAAGTTATATAAAAATAAAATAAGAAAAGACCAGAAATGCAAATTATTTTCAGATACTTATATATTAAAATTTATAAATTGTTCTTTTCTCAAAATTTATTGAGTATATTATTCCTCATACTTTATATAATATAGAGTATATGTAAAAAATAAAATATTTTTAAAGATAGCTTACCGTTAAGTACCAATAACATAATTTACTTCGCTACCGTTGGCAAATTTCTGAAATCCCAAAGCCCGTCTGGAGATTGAACTGCTGCATTTAAAGCAAGCTCTTACAATTACCAAGTTGTCTGTGAATCACCAGAATGGCAAAAACCAACTGTAGAAATTCATTTTCATCCAGCTGTATTACCACATATAAGGACGATCTTGAAAAAGACTTCAACTAAAACTGTATATAATACATCAAAAGTGAGTTAAAAATAGACGTGTATTGTAGAGAATAGATTTAATGGGTAGGAAGCCCTATTACTGGCCTCCGGCATGGTTGGCACTTATTAGGTAAAAGGTCATGTTGCTAGAAGATTCGTCGTGTTCAGGTATTTTGTCTAGTCGCTCCATACGGATTATGAAGGAGGAGGATTACTATAGACCATGATTTTAGTTGTGTTGGGTCTTTGGTTTGTAGGGTAGCAAGATTCCAAGATGGGTGTTCTTCCGACTTCTCAAAGTCAGAGGGTGACCATTATTAGGCTAGCAGCCCATGAGTGGCTATCTCGAATCCTGTGTGTAATCTGAAGGTTGCTGATTGGGAATTTTATGAGAGGATCCGATGTTGACCCGAGAAGGGAAGGAGAGGGGGAAGGGGAAATTTCCAAGTATCTCCACAGTCCCCAAAATCAATGGTACAGTGACTTGAGCAGTGTTGTTGGGATTTAATTTTAAGGGCGTCCGTTAACTTCCATTTTTTATATAAATCTATTCATTGTCTTCATAATATGGAAAATAAATACAATTAGAAAAAGCAAGTCACGGTTACACTTTCCCTCGTTTAAAGTACACCCTACTTACATTAGATTTCTGTACTGTAATCTCTTGCTGCAATTCTACCGCAACTTCTGTAGGTTGTAGTAGAATTGCGGCAAGGCTTATTCTGCAATAGTAAAGAGCACTTGTTTAATGTTTTTTTGACGAAGACGCAGTTTCTATGTCCTAGTTCCTCTCAGGAGTATAACTTTCTTCAGAGTCCTGGGTTGTGTGCGTGTATCTCCAATGACATCAGTTATCAGCGTTGAAAACTCAGAATTTTTCTATCCTCTGGTTGCTGGTAGAATAGGTGTGGGCAAAATAGTTTATGCCTGTGACTACCGATGCTTATTTAAATATCGCAATGAGGCTGTTGATGTGGGCCTACTTCTTTCCCTTCAGCACAGGTGGTCTTAAAAAGACTTTGAAGGTTTAAATACCCACCATCAATTCTAGCTGATTCCAAATAAGCTGAACAACTACACTGGAAAAGAAACGCACGATTTTGACATATAACTTAGATTTTTCTGTCTCTTATTGACTATAGTCGTATTACGTCTGTATTTACAAATCCTCGTCTGGATCATGAGATTTACAGTGGAAAGAAAATGTAGTGGCACAAGTGAGCAGATTGGGATAAGATATAATATTTCTATGCTGCTTTTTTAAGCGGTAGGTTTGCTTGTCTACTGGAGATTCGTCGAGATGTGTGGACATTACAAGAAATGAAAAAGTTAGGAGGTAAAATATTTTATCCCGTTCACTGACATAAGTACCTTTTGGTGGCGCAGCTCAACAATGGTTCACAGCGCACTGTAATCAGACTGAAACACATAGGCTTTGATAATATCTTTCATGGACTGGCGTGGTAATTAAATCTTGAAAGAATTGCATAAGAAGAGAAGTTGTTCATACCCTTGTATGATTATGTTGAGTTTGTCTTCTTTGAGTTTCAGTAGAAATTTGGAGAGTTTGGATAGTTAAAATTTTTACAATCATTTTTATATTTTATGGATGTTTAGAGAGGTCTTGTTTTTCTCATAAAAATTTTATCTCTTGTTGTATCGGGTTAAGTGTATTATTATTTTTAATTAAAAATTACATTTGCCTTTTCAAAGAATTATGTTGTAAACAATTTGTTTAATTGTATGTGTATGCAGATGGTACTTATTTGCTATTTATAAACATCTCAACGAATCATATGAGTTGCTAAGGATACATACATGTTGGGTGTTTGAAAGCACGCTTTGTTACATTCGTTGTTTTTGTCAATGTTGTATATAACATACCTCCGACTTTCAGGATAGATTTTTCTTATTTAAAATAATGAGAATTTAAAAAGGATATTTCAGGCAAAAGTTTAATTAATAACAGATATTTGAAATGTTTACCTTGTCCTGCGTCTATCAGAAATCCTAATTTTTAGGAAATGATTGTTGTTTTTGTTTAACCTCAGAAAACTATAATAAATTCAAATATATTTTGCTATTGATAAATGGAAAAATTTAGGCTACATTTTTTATTATACCTATCAAAGGAAATACATTCAAGCCGTCAATGGGAATTTCACAGAGATTTAGTCAATCTTAACAAATCTAGTAATTCTTATTCATTCCGAAAGAAATCTAATGCACTTTCATTCACCTGTACCAATATTTTATGATATTTTTTCGTGTTATCATCAAGGTATATGTTATCAATCTTGCGATCTAATTAAAACAGTTATAAACATTTACATCTCTTATTTAAAGTACCCAAATTATTTCATCAGCGGTTTAAGTAAAGGCGATCCGTTGTAAGATTTTATATGCAATAAATGAATGGATTTTATTTCTTAAATAATAGTTTATTAAACAGAATTTCTTTGATTATAATTTAAGAACTAAAACGTTGTTTTTATACTTCCCTATAATACTAAGAAAACAAATCATAAGAAACCAGTTTTATTTAATTTAGACAAAAACAAATGTATTTCCAAAAGAGAGTTTCTATCACTTTTATTAATCGAAATATTTGTCTTTAGACAAATCTCATTTGTGGCAAAAATAATCGAAGTACAAGTCTTTACAAAGTATGAATATTTTCTTCCATATTTAATAGTCGCTTGTAAAAGCGACTAGGTACTAGTTTAATACGTACCTAGTTAAAGACAGTTTACATTCATTATGTATGTTCGCACTTCCTTTTATTATTTGCAAATACTGGTAAATTTGTTTGGTATGTTAATTAATTCAAACATTTCATAGTTTATTGAGAATAATTTATTTAAGTCAACAACTCATTACTAAGCGCATCGCCTAGACCAGGCTATCAAAGCTTTATATCAATGGTATTAAGAATCAATTTGAGTTATTATTTATCTGCGGGTTCGTTGATCTCTGAGGTCATTGCCAAATAACATGTTCGAACATTAAGCCACCGATTGGCGCCTTATACGTCGTCTTCAAAAGCTCCTGAGCAAAATCTCTAAAACTTAATCGTTGCGTTTTTCCTCTTGTAATACGAGTGAATTGTAAATAAAATATACCTTACGATAACACGACGGGTTACTGCTGTAATAATTTTTGTTTTTTATTAATGACGTGATACATTTTAGGGAGCACAGTCTTAAAGTGGTTTGAGACCGCGACATGAGTTAGTGTGTCGAAATCTTTGAACCTTAAGCACATTATTGCGCTGTTTATGTGAGTGTTTACATCTTCGTTCAGATAAGTGAACATGTTTTTGTATGTACTTTGTTTAATGCTATGCGTGTCTTTATGTTCTACAGACACATTGACCAAGGTAAGAATTCTTAATACTTCACATAAAATATATCTTTTAAAAAAAATGTATAGATATTTCAATAGAATTATTGTCTAAGTCTTAATTTTGGAATTTCGTGGTTACTATTACAATAATTTAAAACATTATTTATATATACTGAACATTGATTGTTTTTGTTGATAGTTTTTATGTTTCTTTTATCACATATAACTAAAATGATTTTATCATTTTCAGAATTTACTGAGAGTAAGCGATGAATATTACGCTTATGGTCAAAACAACAATTTACCGCCGTGTCGTGATTGTAGTAAGTTTAAAATCTAAGATAATAATTAAACTTTAAAGTCATTAAAAAACTTCTGTATGTTCAAATTTTGTAAAGATCTTTAAGATAAAATTTATCTAAAAGATATTTATATAAAGTAGTAGTTAAAATTTAACTACTACTTAATAGTATATATTAGAAAAATAAGTAAGAAGTATAAGTAATTTATTATTTTTATTTATTTTATACAAAAGCTTATGATCCATTCATGCCAAGAAATAAATTACCGGGTTTAAACATTTAATAGAATTAAACAAAATAGTGTTTTGATTGTTTTTTTTTTACTTTCAAGAAAATATATAAAATAATATTTTATATACAGGCAATAAATGTGTATAAAATTAACAATAATAATAGTATCGATCACATAAATTATTTACACTTCTACATTATGTCTGTTATTTTGATTAATATTTAGTTAAAAATAGAAACAATATGTTCAAAATTCTCTTGTTTCAAAAAATAATATAATACCTATTATGCTCTTAAAATTAAGTACACAAATAAAAATTACTCAGCCTTATAGTCTTTTCCTACAAACATGATTTAAAGGCTTGTCTTTATTATATGTACATACTAAGAAGCTTTTGTTAATTGATAAAAATACGTATTATTATAAAAGAAAGGTCTAAATTAACTTAATATACTGGAACCTAGATACATTTTGATGTTTAATCAAGATTATAAATCAATTTTATTAAAGTTGGTATCTCTCTTAAGTATAGTTGTCTCATGGTTAAATACTTTTCAGGTTGCGGAGAACGTAATGAAGAACCTAGAGTCGTGGGTGGTTCTTCAACAGACGTGAACGCATATCCTTGGACGGCTCGTCTAATCTATTATAAGTCGTTCGGATGTGGTGCTTCGGTCATCAATGACAGATACGTAGTAACAGCAGCTCATTGTGTGAAGGGGTAAGTGAATTATAATTGTTATACTATAGTATGCAAATCTTACTATGTTTAAAAGTAATGAACTATACAGGGTGACTGGTGAATTACTATTGATACTTGAGGACGTGATATTTGACGATCATATATGACAAAATAAAAATTAATATAAGATAAATATTAATAAACTTCTAAGTAAAGATAACCAAAAGTTATGAAATTAATTACGCATCGTGTGAACACCCTACAGATTAGGTATACACACACACACACACACACGCGTGTGGCGGCGTAGTGTTGTATCAGCACGCCGCCGCACGCGTCCACACTTGGAACACTTGGAACGTGTCCACACTCTATTTATTTATACGGAAATTTGGTCAAAAATTTAGTACCTATTTTTTTTTACATAATTCGAATGAGAATCATGTACCGAGTATTCTCCTTAAATATTGATAGTAATTCACCAGTCACCCTGTATAAATAAAAAAAGGTGTATGCCTCTTTCACCAAATTGGGATGTATTATTGTAACCTAGTTTCGGTATATTACAACTAATTTCACACTTGTGTGGTATAAAGTGTCTAGTCCTTTTCAGTTATATATTTTTTCTACATTTAGGCGCCTTTCTTTAAATCTACAGGTTTAGTGGTATTGAAGTTTAACGTGGAAGTCTCTATTACTAAAAAAATCTAAATGTTTTAGTTACATAGAAGGTAATAATTTAGAAAGAGTATTTTATTTTCTTGTATTACTAACAAGGATAATATATATTTTTTTTTGTTCTAAAAATATATGTATGATTATTAATATCGGGGTTTGTGAACAGCGAAATCTATAAGTATCACAGGACTTGAAAGATGCTTCTTAGCATGAGGTGGTAGGAATATAAATGAATATATTATATATAAAAAAGGTTATTTTAATAAAGACTAAGGCTAGCATTTTACAATTTATCAGTAGAAAAGTGTTGGAACAACAGAGATATTCCATATTTTGCTTGAAGCAATATTACTTTAATGTAGATACATTATGTTGCCTTTTTACTGATTTAACAGTAATAGTTAAAAACCTTAATATAATTTGTCTTTACAAATATTAGTGACTTAACTACAAACCGATTCGTATACAGTGCTTACCATGATATAGGTAAATAGCAAAAAAAAAGTCATAGGGTTTTTTTTAAAGTAATGCCTGCGAAGTTCAGCCTTACTTATACAAAGTACTTGCTTCTATGTTGTACGTCCAAAATGCATTAGTGTGCAAATTTTAAAAAAGCACACAAAATTGTAAATAATGTCGTGGGTGGTTTAAATTCAATAAATAATCTTTACGACTTAAGATTTACGATCGATGATTTAAGTCAAATAAAGAAAAAACTTTATTTACGCTATTATAACAAGATTGAAGATGGTGTAACGTGTAAAAAGAAAAAAACATCAAAATTTATTTAATGTTTTGTTGCATAAATTAGGAGGTGGCTGATTTAAATCAATTTAAGGTATTCCTTCATTTGTTAAGCGTCCAGGTTTAAAATTATTGGAGTCTCTTTTATAAAATAATTTCAACGTTACAAAAATAAATTATTCTTTATTTTAAATATCTGCCATACATGTAGGGCAACAAGCACATGGTGTCATAATGGATGACAGTTACCACGACCTCAAATAAACACCTACGAAACTATTATCTATTTATCTACATACATGCTTTTAAAGGACTTATTAGTTTATAAAGAATCAGACAGAAGAATTTCTCCTGAAAACGATCTGTGAGCAATTATTTTAGTTATAACATAACTGAACATGTTTGATAATGATGAGGCGCTTAGTCAATTCAAAAACAATGTATGTACCGGTTAAGCATAAGTATAAAATATTCCTCTTTCCACAAAATTATTTTTTTATTGGTGCATTTGCAACAACTTATCAAAAATCTTATTTAATTTACCACGAGATGTCTCAGTAGTGTTTGTATTATAATATGTAACCTTAGTAAAAAAAGACTTCGATTTTTCGGTAATAAAATAGTTGAAGTAGTAATTGTTTGATTAAGTGAAGCGAAAAAGAAAATGTCGCGTAATATGTAGTTTTTTTTTAATCTTTAGTCTTTACGGTTAGAGAGTCATTAGGTCTTCTAAACCCACATTACCGGATATTGAACAAACTGTTTTACTTAATATTATAAACAAAAAAGGTATATTTATCAAGAGGGAGATGTCAGGTCACCAATTTTTTAAAAAGCCATAATCTGGTTTTTATCACCTTCCTCATGGATCACGTCAACTGCTTATCACACTTGAAATAAATGATTATAAATGATTTTGATATTAAAATTACTTATAAAGGTGACATGGGTCTTCCTAATGGTGAAAACTTTAACATTTGTCACGATATGAGCATTACAGGGCTTACAAAATCTAATTAATATTATATATTTTCTTCACAGATTCATGTGGTTCTTATTCAAAGTGAAATTCGGTGAGCATGACCGTTGTGTTCCTGGTCACGTGGCTGAAACTCGTACAGTAGTTAAGATGTATGTACACAACTTTACTTTGACAGAATTAACTAATGACATATCACTACTTCAGCTCAATAGACCTTTGGAGTATACACATGCTATCCGACCCGTTTGTCTGCCTAAAACAGGTATGTTTCTATTTAAATATTCAGTAGTAATGTAATATTGTAATTATACGTGGTATAAATATAAACATAGGTTCAACTGTTCTCTTTGGAAACTTTTGTTTAAGTTTATCTTAAACTATCTGAATAAAATTAACAACTATGGATAAAGCGTGAGCTCGTTATAAAAATTTTCACAATTAGACTAGGTATTAATTAATGTAGAAACGTTAATGTAATTTTACATACTGTATGGTTAATTTTGCTTATTTGCTTTGAATAAAATAAAAGTTGATTATGATACACCGAGACTACATCAATTTCTAAGTGTTCTTCGTGGTTACTTATATTTATATTAATTATCGGCCGTCGTTTTTAAAATATGCGATATTTTCTTCTCGGCTTAGTCATTAGCACAAAAAAGGATATACCTATATATTCATTTTTGACATTTTTAGTCTGTTTTTGCATTAAAATTTTGCATCTACGTAGGTTATTGTTGATTAGGTATTTATTAGTTTGCAATAGAATACAAATTAGTATTAAAACCCCGGGGAGACTTATTTAATTAGTGTCAGTTATATTTAAGAAATTGTTCAGATAAAACGCGTCGTATGTTTCTGTAAAGCTTCATTGTTCCTCATCTTTGTTACCTACCATCGAATCATTTTGCATACAAAATTTTATATCTATATATAAATATCATTTCTTATGTCACATAGCTCCAAGATTTTTTTGCTTTTTATATATAACAATAAACATTTTATTATCTGTATATGTTAATAACAATTTCAAAAGTCATTAAACAAGAAATTTTTTTCAATCTTAAATTTATAAAACATTTTATGAAGGTTTCCGACTCAATTTATAATTCATAAATTTAGGAATTTTATAGCTTTATCACAAAATCGTAAATTTTGGAGTACTTTTGATTACGTATGACCAAATGACTTTGAGATGTCTTAATATTATCATTACAGATATTATAATTTGATTTACTTAAAAAAATACATATTATTTACATAGTTTTCATAACTCCTTCATTTCATTCAGAGAGTTCATTACTAATTGGTTAGGTTCGATTATAAAAGTATGTGTGTTTAAACGCTCGACAGATTGAGTATTGTGGGATTTTTATAGGTGCGAGTTAAGATACAAAATGAATTAAATAAATTAAACAAAATTTACGCTTAGACTACAAAGATTAGGTTTGATTTATAAAAATAATGAATCAAATATACAAAAGTCTTTAAAATAAACGTAAAAAAATATTATTTATTTAAAACTTATAGTAGTTATGCAAAGAAAAAATCTTTTATATGATATACTTATTGGGTAAATGGAGGTATGTAATAATATTAGGTTGGTGCGTATGAAATGTCGCATTCTCTTTACATGCGGACGTTTGTCTCCCTGTTTTCGTTATACTTTTGTCTTTGGCATTACCTTATTCATAGTCGTATTGTCCATTGCCAGAGACTCACTTCAGCAAAATAGGTTTTCTCGAAGGTCTTCTCTTTTGTTATTTCTTTGAGTTTATTGCCGATATGAATTCTACCGACATTCGCGTCATTTTCTTATATGAGTACAAACTTGGTAATAGTGCTGCAAAAGCTGCACGCAACATAAACCAAGCGTTTGGGGAGAATACGGTTAACGATCGGAAAGTGCAGCGTTGGTTCGAAAAATTTCGGACTGGCGATTTTTTCACTGCAAAATGAGCCCCGCGGAAGACCGAAAGAACGCGGCTGGGGTAATCCATTATTCGTTCCTTCGACCTGGGGAGACAATTACGGCCGAAAGTAGTGCCAGTACATTGATAAGATGCACGATAAGTTAAAAATTGTACGCCCATCGCTTGTGAATCGGCAGGGCCCGCTACTGCTCCATGTCAACGCTCGGCCGCATACATCGCACAAAACAATTGCGAAACTGAACGAACTGGAATATGAAGTTTTGCTGCATCCATCATATTCACCGGATCTCTCGCCGACCGATTTTCATTTTTTCAAGCATTTAGAGCTGTTTTTAAGGGAAAAACACTATGAAAAAGAAGGCAGTCTAAAAATCTCGATATCAGAGTTTATTAATTCTAAAGACCAAAATTTTTTTAAGATAGGCATTTACGCTTTAAAATCTCGTTGGGAGAAGTATATTGAAGCGAATGGAGCATACTTTGATTGAATAAATAGCTTTTGAAGAAAGATATGCAGTTTTATACAAACACTTAAGAATCCGACATTTCATACGCACCAACCTAATAATATGTCAACATTTTATCTTTGTAGCGGATAATTTATACGAAGGTATAATAGCGACTGTCGCTGGTTGGGGAGCCGTCAAAGAAACTGGTAAATGGTCGTGTACGTTACTCGAGGCTCAGTTGCCAATACTGAGCAATGAGAATTGTACCAAGACGAAATATGAAGTAACAAAAATTAAAGACGTTATGATGTGTGCTGGATTTCCAGAAACCGCTCATATAGACGCTTGCACTGTAAGTTTTAACTCACTGACTTATTATTTTCTTTTGTTTTCCCACTTATCTTTACCACTGGAACAATTCAAATAACTTTCGCCAAATTATGTGGAGTTACTTTTCAAACACATATCTAAGAATTCATGAATCCTTGCAACATTTTCCATTCAATGTATTAGTACTATTTTGATCTCGATTCTTAACTGAATTTTAGAGTTATTACTAAGAGTTTTTCTTTTATTCGATTCTGACTGATAGACCTTAATTAAAGTCTTTAATTTGTAAGTAAAATTTAAAATAATATTCTAAAAATATTTTTATTATTTTTAGGGAGACAGCGGTGGACCTTTGTTTATTGAAAATAGTGAACACGCTTACGAATTAATTGGTATGTTTAATTATAAAATAATAAGACACTTTGCTAGGAATTTAGTTTGACTTTTTTTCCATATATAAACATGCAGTTGTAAGAATCTTCCTTAATCATATTTCATTGATTTAAATTGGTTATATAAGGTTTTATTTTGTTTTATACTTCAGGTATAGTATCTTGGGGTTATGGATGCGCTAGAATAGGCTACCCTGGCGTTTACACGAGAGTAACGAAATATTTGGACTGGATTCGTGATAACACAGAAGACGCTTGTTATTGTGACTATTAATATATAACTCAAGAAAGTATCATGCTTTAAATCGCTTGTATTTTAATAATATAGTGTTTATACAACCGTGTGTGATTTCATTATATTCAAATGTTTCCATAGTTATTGTAGAATCACCATATCGAATTATGATTTTACGTATAAACATAAATTCCTCGGCTCTCGTATAATTTCTGTGATTCAACAAAAAAAATCATAATTTATGAATACCATAAAAATAAGAACGCATTCAAATTACATTATATTTCGGCAATTAATTGTTAACATGTATCTCTGAATGTACGGAACAAGTAAGTAAAACTTAGTACATATAACATAGCATAATCTGATATAATATAATTAAGTGGATAGTCGTCCTTAACAGAGCTGGTCCAGCCTAATAATAGAACAGCGCATAATAATGTGGTTGAGGGAGCAACGTCCTCATTCCCGTTGCATCCTCTCTCTGGTACAGCCTGGGGCTAGTGCTGATATAAAATTATAAAACCTACCAATTAAATTACAGTGATGTGGAAATCTATTGTGATTATTTTCCTTTTATTTCATGGAAATGTGGTAAGTTTATATTTTGGATTTTATAACACTTATTTTATACTATTTGTAAATTATTTTGCGTTTTGTGATTATGAAGGCTTTAGGAGATAAAGAATTGGATGAAACAAAAGAAACTACCACTGTGGCAAGCGGTAATTTTGAAAGTTCTAGCAATTCTAATATAAGTAGTAGTATTACTACTACTACTACTACTACTACTACTACTACTACTACTACGACTACTCCAGCTACTACATTTGATCAGGAGCTTTTAGAAGAACTATATCAAGATTCGCAAAACAGGTGTAACTGTCGTAAGTATATTTTATGTCCTTTTTTTAATAATATTTTTATTTATCTTGCCTAAATGTATTGTCTTATCGAGCTTTAATAAATTGTCAAGCTCTTTTGTGTAAGTGATTTATTTATTTACCTTTTATAACTTATTATTAGGTTGCGGTGAAAGAAACGAAGAATCTCGTATTGTGGGTGGAGTTGAAACATCAGTGAACGAGTTCCCATGGGTCGCTCGTCTGACTTATTTCAACAAGTTCTACTGCGGAGGCATGCTGATAAACGATAGATACATCCTAACTGCTGCTCATTGTGTTAAAGGGTACGTTACTCGTGTCATATTAAGACTATTAATATCGCCTTACACGTCTCGGGAATAAATCTAGATATATTTCAAAATGATAGATTAATTTTTATCGTTGATAGACATACATAATTCAAATTTCATGTTAACAAACGCGAACTAGTATTAGTTATAGTGAGAATTTTTACACGCAATAAAATGTATAATTCTAAATCATACAAAATCGACATTACATTCGTCACAGTGGTGTGTCATGTAGAAGAGACGCTGGTTTGATTGTGTTATTAAAGTCTTTCGTTAAAATATTTCGACCTCTTTATGTAGTATTCTTGAGAAATTTAATTTTGATAAACAAAGTGGTGTGTTAAATGAGTAAGGATATGAATTAGATATTTATTATATATAAAATAACATTTATGAAAAAAAGTTCAATGTTAACACATTTTCAAAGACCAATTTACCAAAAGGTTCTGCTTATTCATTATACTAATAAAAAGAACCCTGTTCTTCACGTACTTTTAGATTCCTTTAAGGCGTTATATTGCAAAAAGTAGACACAGAAATTGACATTCCAATTATAACAAAAAATAGAAATTGATCTAGTAATGTGGTATTTCATATAATAAAACGATGTTAATAAAATTACTTAACGAATTATTACTTCTTACTTATTTTCAGTTTAATGTGGTTCATGATAAAGGTTACTTTGGGAGAGCACAACCGTTGTAACGACACGCGTCCTGTAACACGTTATGTAGTACAAGTTGTTGCCCACAACTTTACCTATTTAACGTTCAGGGATGACGTTGCCGTTTTGAGATTGAACGAACCGATCGAAATATCAGATACAATCAAACCTATATGTCTGCCCCAAAGTCAAGGTAATTAATTATCTTTAATAAAATACTGTCGTATTGTCTACATGGTTGTTTTTTATTATTGTTTCTTATTATATTATTATAACAAGCAACTTTTATGTGATGATGTTCAGTGCTAAAAGTGAGTTGTCATAATTACTTCTAATATTATTTATTTAATTTAAATTAGTTTCACCAAATAATAATTTATTTATAATAATAATTTATTATGTATTTGTTATGTAATTACATCGAAATTTTCATATTCTTTGTTAATTTTGCAACTTGCAATTTTGAACGTCGGTGACTATTTAAAAAGCATTTTTAATACATCTATGTGAACTTTAATTTTCATTATATTTTCAAGATAATGATTACGTGGGGGTGAAAGCGATTGCCATTGGTTGGGGATCGATTGGTGAGCAGAAAAATCATTCGTGCACTCTATTAAACGTGGAATTGCCAGTTCTTAGTAATGACGTCTGTAGAAACACTATGTATGAGACGAGCATGATATCTGATGGGATGCTCTGCGCCGGTTACCCTGACGAAGGACAAAGGGACACTTGTCAGGTAAATGGAGTATCATTGAGATGATACTTTTTTAAGTCCATGTACTTAATAGCTTATAGTTCATTATTATGAGTTATGCTTAATAGTTTATTGTATAAAATTTTATATCTTTCATAAAATATATGTAAATGTTTAAAATTTAAGTATACTCTTCATACATCGTCGTATGTATATGAATTTGAAAAACAGAATTGCTTAAAATTTTGTAATATTGATGGTAAATTGTAACAGTTTCAAGGCGCCAGTTCCCAATTTAACGTTCCATCTAACCATTATATATTTTTTCAGTTTTATAAATATGATAGTCATATATACCTATCTATTATTTCACAAATAATTGTTTTGTGTGAGCTGCATTAATTACCTAATAGTTTTCACAATCAATAAATACTTGTTGTCTTAAATTACTATGAATAATTGCATTAAAATCTTAGTATAAGCAAAATATTTTATAATTGGTTATCTTTATCAGTTACCAAGAAAACTATACACATTTAAAGAGTCGTTTAAAACTTAGTGTGTAAAAATTTTAATGCTTATCGCGACAAATTATCTTAAGTCGAAAACCATGACTACAGTCAGAACTGAAATATTTTTCTTGTAAAGTATTAAATTACATGGAGGAAAAAATCGATTCAATGAATTAATCAGAAAATAATAAAAGAATTGAATAAATAATACACTAAATTAAGGGTTCTTTAATTGCCACATAACTGGCTATGAGAGAAAGAAAGAAAAATTATGCGAAACGTAACTATTTTCTTTTTAAATTCCCAAAGTAGTATTTCCTTTTCGTTTTTTCCCCTCGCCCGATCACACTTTTCGTAAAACTCTCTACATTTACTAGTCTACACCCGAAATGAATCTGGTATAAAGATATTAAATTTCAATCTTAAAAAAATATATGTATATCACATGAAAGCATGAAATTATTAAAGAAGTTTGAGTTTAAGGAATACTATTACTTATATTTTTTAACAATTATTTTATGTTTCAGGGTGACAGTGGTGGACCTCTTACTGCGGAGAGAAAGGACAAACGTTACGAACTGCTGGGTAAAGAATTTTAATATAATTATTCATCCAAAATTTTGTGAGGTAGACGTTTGTAACTGTTGTTATCTTGAATAAACAATTTAATGCACTAACTTCATTATCACTCGTCTGCATAACAATGTACCTTACATACTAGAATGGTATAGAAACAAAAAAAATCCATTAATATTGCTTGACTTGAACCCCTCATAGAGATATACATATGTAATAGCGAGAACCAAGATAAGAAAGTAGAATAGATTAGGACGTTTATTTAAATTTTGAGAACATAGGTATATTGCGTAAGAGCTAGATTAATTTTCTGTTAATAAATATAAATTACATTTTGCTCTGGAATTAATATCAGTTTTTTACATTTTGGGAATAACTCTAAAGTTGAATGCTTGAATAAATAAATAACTCTTATATGAATTCGTAACATACTCGATACAAAAGCATAGTAAAATTAGTCTTTATTCGATTTATTGTGCTATTTAGGATCGGTTAGTCCTTTAGTAATAATATATCCTCCAAAAAATGTGCAGTATTAAACTTGTGCATTAAAAATCATATTTTTTTGGAAACGTCTTATTAATATACCTTTTAAATTTGTTATTTTATATTTTATAGGTATAGTCTCTTGGGGTATTGGTTGTGGAAGACGTGGATATCCAGGGGTCTACACAAGAGTTACAAAATACTTGAATTGGATCAAAGACAACTCTCGTCACGGATGTGTCTGCTCAAACTAATTTACGAACAGGATTTTTTATATAATGGCCTTATTTTTAATTAAAAGAAATGTATTTTAATTAGGTAAATGGAATTTATGTTTTATATATAAATGCTTTACAAACTAATCTTCTTTTATATTTTAAATCATCGTAGGTTTTAACGAAATGTTTAATCTCTAAGTCCAAATTTATTTGAACCATTAGCTGCTTAGCAGAAAGACAATAGCTTTATTTTTCTTTATATTCTTTGGATAATCATTAAGTATAGCTAATCGCACTCCTCAACGCCTCACAATCTTTGATCTTTAATAACCCAGAAAGAATTGATTAATTCTCAAAACTGTTTCTAACAAATTTCGCTTAGAATAGAGAGATCCGTTGATACTTGGGGTTATTTTTAATAAAATAATTTTTAACCCTGAGTACGGGTGGCTTCCCCAACGCAAAAATGAAAGTGGCTACTATATCACTTCTCTTCATGTATTAAGGTATTCCCTATCTAATCACCAATTTTAGTAAAAACTAATGGAGATTCAACGAAATCGGGGAAAAACTCATTTACTGTACTATATCACTTCTTTATGTATCATATTAAATGTAGGTTATTTTATTTTTGTATAATATATCGACCTTGAAAAGTAATGACCTTATACAAAACAAAGAATAATTTAGCATTGTTCAGATTAAATTATTAGATTCCAATTAAAGTAAACAAATGGAATCGATAATAATAATCAATTTTTACTGGCGATTGGGTATTGTATTTTATATACTGATATGAAAAATTTGAATAAACGTTAATTGGTTAGTGTTCAGAATAAATAAAAATCTTTTTATTTAAACGAAATGTCTATATTTGTTACAATTTACTTTAAATTGTAAAATCTGCTTTGATTTTTTGGTAACATAACTTGAAGAATACCAGGTAGTTGCTCAATCATAAAAGACAGCTTCTTTATTTATATTATTTTATTAATAAAGGAGGTAGAAAAGAGACGTAGCTACACTTAATTACAATTTATCATTATATGTATTTTCAGAAATCGGAAAATATCTATATGCAGAGTTTTATCACGATTACGATTACGATCATATATTTAACATACATATATATATATTATACTTAAGGCACTAAAAATAGAATTTAGCTATTGTAAATCGAAGAACTACTTATTTTAAATCAAATTTGAATATTAACATTAATAATACTATAGAACTAAGAGGCGGCAACATTTCTTTTAAGAACATTAGGTTCTAAGTAATCATCTTGGTGGTTAAGAGGTAAACCTCTTATTGCTAGCATAACAGTAGGATCTTGATATTTCACTGTATATGTAGGGTTTATAGGATGCTTAATGC
The DNA here is from genome assembly GCA_916720795.1 of Danaus chrysippus. Classification (NCBI taxonomy): domain Eukaryota; kingdom Metazoa; phylum Arthropoda; class Insecta; order Lepidoptera; family Nymphalidae; genus Danaus; species Danaus chrysippus. The sequence continues at coordinate 9,105,503 of CAKASE010000079.1, forward strand.
CAATACAAGTGACAGCATTTCTGTCTTCGTCATTGCCGAGAGCGTAATGCGTTCCATCTCCTGTTTGAATTATACGTCGCTGTACCTATAAGTACATATAATAAAGATTGTATTACTTGATTAAGATCAAAATAATATCAAGATATTAGTACTAGTCTTTGTTAAAGCACTTCAAAATTATATACCATATCTGGGGATGCAGTTTTCAAATCATAAGCAAGTCCTAATTTTTCAAACATCCTTATAAAAGTAGCTGATTGATTGAAATGCATAGATAGCTCGGCGGCTTTGTAGTCCCAAGGAAAAGCATGGTGATAGTTATGCCAGCCCTCTCCAAGAGTTAAAAATGAGACGAACCAAGACTCAACGGGTTGAAGTTTCCTGGAAAATTCAAGACATAAGTTATTTAACATACAACAAAGATATCAGCACTTTTGAAAGAACTCTGTCTAATTTTATAACACTTACTTATCATATGGTCGTGTTCCATAGAGATGTGCAGCACTATTAACTAACCAAGTTCCATTTAATAGAAAAACGTATCTGGCGAAGTAACACACCAATATCGAATTCTTTAAAGATTCTCCGAAATAATAGTATGGTACTGATATAGGGATTATCACAGCAATTATTAAATATAGGTAGGGGTAATATCTAAAAAATAAACAATATATGAATGTACATGTAAAGGAAATAATAATATTAGATTTTTACGTGAAAAAAGTTTACTTTTTTTGTGTCATTATCATCCAGTCATTTTGTAAGTCACTCATATCAATTCTTCTTCCTAATTCCTTTACATATGGATGTTTCTTGCATAGGAGCCATCCAATATGGCTGAAGAAAAATCCTCTTTTTGAGTTATGGGGATCTGCATCGGTGTCTGAGTAGCGATGATGTAAACGGTGGTCGCGACACCAAGTGAATATTGAGTTCTGGAATATTGAATGTGGTAAAATAGTTCGTTCTAGTATTCGGTAGAAATATGTGAGGATTGGTTTCTATATTACCTGTCCAGCAAGAGTTTGGAGTATTAATAAAATGGTTTTTAGTAGAGGTGTTGCTTTAAATGTTCTGTGTGACCATAGTCTATGAGCTCCAATGGTGACACCTTCCGCACTTGTGACTAGTAGTAATGCACCTAAAAAAATGTTATTTCAATTTTAGTACTAATTTATCATATTCATTCTTTTAATATTACAGCTTCTAAAAAGTAAGTAAACGATATTCATTAAAAACTTACCCCATATAAACGTTTGCCAGTAAATGCCGCCAGTGAATACTATAAAATGCCCCCAAATACCCAATATATGTAAAATAAAGAATCCGATAGCATTTTTCCAGACTATTTGATGCTTATATGAATAGTCAGTTCCAAATTTCTTAAGAGTGTCATTATCAAAATTAGTATATCGTTCTTTTGATATTTTTACGTCTGTATTATATTGATTTGGATGCAAAATATTCGTATTAACTGTCATCGTGTGATCCCTTTTTGTCGTTCGAGAGTGGACAATCTAAGCATTTTCTTGTTTAATTCTTATAAAGGTTTAACTGTCTATGAAATATCTGTATTGCATTGTTCATTAGATTTGTTGAGCAATTGAACTTGAACCCAGAGTTTTGTATTCTAATTAACGATGGCCTAATTTAAAGTTAAACATTTTATTTTTTAAGTTAACACTAGTTGTTGACTGCAGGTATGCCAGTATAAAATATGTTGTTTTATTGTTTATTGGTTCATTACAGTTTTTTCAACCTTTTATTTGAAATTTTGAAGATAATGCAAAGAAAAAATCTGACCCACCCAAAATAATTTTCATAACACGTATGGAAGAAAAAAAAAACGGTTGCTGTTACTTGTTCATAAAAGGCGTATAAGCAAAGTATTCTACATATTAAAAATAAATAAATAACATAAATAGTTAATGCGTATAAATAAACGGGACTTCCATACAAATAAACATTCAAACTTCTAGCGCCTATTGTCTCTCGTAGCTACCTATGACATGTTATTTGTGCTTCTAATTGTTATTTCAATTGTTTTGCATAATTTTTATATTTAAGTTTTTATTAATGCTAGCATACAAATAAAATAAAAAGGAATATTTTCTGATACAGATGGACTTTTAATAGGAGAATAAAATTCAAAAGTAATATTTTAAAATACATTATTAGTCATCAAAGGTCAAAATAAGTTCACCATTACAAAAAGGGAATAATTTTTTGATATGCATTATTTCGGAAACCTTTATACCTTTTCAAATATCTCGTGCATGTCGTTTCAATTTCGTCCTTTACGGATTCATTCCTCACAAACAAAAGAAAGTGATAAGAATTGATATAGAGACTTAAATAGAATATTATTATTTTTAAATTGTTTAGTATAATGATGTTACAAAGCTTTATTTCTTGTCAAAGTATTTGATGTTTTAGGAAAACTCTCGTAATACATAAACGAACAAGGTACAGATTGATGTACAAGTGATTTTAGATGTTTTAAATCATTCTGATTTTTTTTAAGTTTGTAATATTATCGGAAATTTTATATGTATATCTTATAACTTTGTATGTTATTCTAAGAGGCGGTTCGTAATAAAGTTTTAACATGTAGAATTTTACACGTGTATGTCTTACTTACACTTATACGCTTGTCCGATATCTTTTCTAGACGCTAATCTACTATGTATAAGGAACTTGTGCTGAGGTTTTTAATATGTCAGTAAATGAAACAAATAAAACAAAACATGTTAATGTGAAAAGAAAACTACACTTTATTAATTAAATATTTTGTAAATTATTTAGTAAAAAATAATAATTAAAGAACGTAATTTTAGTTTGGTAGCATAAGAAGAATTTTTTTTTCCACAATATTTTAAATGAAAATAATAAATATATAATTGGTTTTTGAAACACAAAACAAAACATGTTCAATTTGAGATTTGTACTTTTCCATAACCAACATACATAATATGGCAATATTTCTTTGATTTATTACCTTTTACAGGACATTTTCTTTTTAACAAAATTATCTATATTACGCATCATCCAGAAGAATATACTCAGTCGTATTTTAGAGTTCAATACTTGAATTTAGTTTAATTCGCTGGACTAGCCTCTCGCAAATGTGCTCTAAGTTTGTTATGATAATCTCTAAGCAGATTAAATTTTGAAGTGTATGAAACTATGTAAAAAGATTAAATTATGGCTTACGTATTGTAAAATCCCTACTAATATTATAAATGCGAAAGTAACTCTGTCTGTCTGTCTGTCTGTCTGTCTGCTACGCTTTCACGCCTAAACCACTGAACTGATTTTAATGAAATTCGGTACAGAGATAGAGTTGACCTTGAGAAAGAACATAGGATAGTTTTTATCCCAGACTTTTGAAAGGTTCTCTTGGAAACGCGATATAACCGAACTCCACGCGGCGAAGCTGCGGGCGGAAAGCTAGTGGATTAATATAATTTAAAAACACGGTCATCACGTATTAATAACTTTGCTTGACGTTACGATTAGGTTGCATGGGCCGTGGTTACGAGCTAAAGTCACATGTGAGTCATCATTTATTTCACGTGTGAGTTTATTTTTTAGTTCTGCCTATTATATATTTTACTATGTTTTAGGTAAATATTTTATATCCCATCTAAGGAAGACTACGTTTGTGATCAAATCACCGAAATATAATGATTAATAAAGAAGTAGATAAAAGCAACCCCACCAAGTTCTGAATGGAGTTGCAGTGGAAATAATGTAGACGAGGGTTGTGACATATTGTTATCTTTTTAAAATAAAAGCTGGGAAAGCAACCATCGTAAGAAAATTAATTATTATTGGCAGACGTTGTACAAGTTTACAATATTTTCACAATCTAACACAAGTGAATCAGTATATATATTTTTGGTACTTGATGGAGAAGACTTTTCCTAAGCATGTCATCAGATTCCTTCCATGTTTCGACATTGTAGTTATTAAGTTATATTGGTGTTGGGAATACTCAGTGTTTTTAAATCACACCGCCGTTCGCTTGACAAAAAATGTAAACGGTAGATTACACGATTTTATTATCTTTATTATTCTTGGAACATAACAAATTTAGTGAAACGTTTTTTTTTGTCATTAACTCTCCACACTGAAATATGTTTTAATTAAATATTTGCTCTTTTGACATTTTTGGAGAGTGTAAAGAAAATATTACCTATTTAACATATATTTTGATATAATGGTTTCTTTTATTTCAAGACGTTAGACTAAATGTTAAATGAAAAAAAAACAAGTTATATAATTTTGCAGAATTACTTTTTTTGCGTGAATTTTCATTGGTTGAGTTTAGCTTTTATTATTATTTTTTTATTTTCACTTTACTATAAAGGTACATAAGGAGTATATTTTTATGCTTTGTTTAATTTGTATGTCTTCACTTACTTATAAGACAGATATATTTTTTAAAGGACAATGTTAACAAGCAAAAAAAAAGTTGTAAAACAAAAAATAGGCACTTCTGCGGTTACATACAACAGACAAAAAGTTATATTTAAAATTCTAGCCTAGCTAGCTAGCCGGATTTTTTTTGAAATAATATAAATTACAGGTAATATTCATTTTATAAAAAAATTCTAGTAATAATAATTTTGTTTTCAGCAATTTATTTCCAAATATCCCCCTATCTACCTATATTCTAGCAATTTATTACTTTTAATGTAAATTGTGCAATAAACTGTAAAATGAAAAAACCTTTGGATCGTAAATATTTGGCAGATTGTCGTCAGAAAATTAATTAAAATCTTCAAGTATTTCTTTTATTGCCAACGATATAACTCGGACATGCGTCGCCATGTTTATGAACTTACCTAATTCTATTTTGAGTTCTAAACTAAAATGAAAGCAATATTAATTTTAGTTTTACTGATCAAACTGGTGAGTATTTTTAAATAAATTAAAGAATATTTTAATAGAAGTTCAAGGTTTTTATTATATTTCGTGTTGTTAGGTTTGTACAGATAAAGTTAATCGTTCATGTGGTAAGATTGTTTTCAGTATTGTACGGTTGAAATTAAGAGCATCCACAAAATAAGTCAGACAAATCATTTTTTCTTTTTAAGAATGTGGTATCGCTGGCAAAAACCGTAGAATAGTTGGTGGTACTACCGTCCAGCCTCATCAGTACCCTTGGCTGGTTGCACTCATGCTGGGATCGAAACTACATTGTGGAGGTGCAATTATTACCGACCAACACATTTTAAGTGCTGGACACTGTATCACTTTTGGGTCTGTAAATATACAACGTTACTGTTTTCAAAGAAATTCTTATAGAGAACCGTTGTATTAATTTAAAATTCCTACTGATTATTTTTTCTGCTATTATCGTGCAGACAAAAGTGGAAGAAGGATTCTAACCAACAATCTTTTACAGGGTTAACTTCAAAGATCTGACCGTCTACATAGGAATGCATGATCGTTTGGGGAGCACTCATACCGTCTCTAGACTCAAGAATGGTGTTAAGCATCCCAGCTTTACTTCAAATGCTGTTCGAGACATCAATGACATTGCAATCTTAACACTCGACAAAAAAGTTCAATTTTCAGATAAAGTTCGTCCAATATGCTTACCAAGTGAAGGTTAATTTTCAGTAAAGAATCTGTTTTTTATATATGTTGTAAAATTTAATTATTTTTGATATTTATTTGTACCAGGAATGGATTTTAAAAATGTACCACTAACTGTAGCCGGATGGGGAAAAACTAGACAAGGAGCTCTGACGTCTTCGAGATATTTATTAGAAACTAAAGTTAAAATTGTACCTAGTAATACGTGTTCCAAGTCCTCTATATACAAAGATAATCTTGTCACTGATTCCATGATGTGTGCTTATAGTCTTGGAAAAGACGCTTGTCAGGTAAAAACAAGCTTTAAGCGTATTTATTAATCAAGTGAAAAGGACCCGTAATTTTCAGTAATTCTACTATTATTGTTGAGTTATTTTTGTCAAGAAGACATTTCTTATTTAAGAGGGTGTTGCTTTCGAATATTTAATATAAATACAGATTTGTTAAAACAGGGTGATAGCGGGGGACCAATTTTCGCCACACATGCACGAACACATAACAAGAAATGGTACCAAGTTGGTACGTTTTTTAATATCTAGATCTAAACATAAAATGATGAAAATAAGAGCTCTAGTTAAGTAATGTCTTATTTCTATCGCTTTCATGTATGTTGCTTATTGTAGGTATCGTCTCTTGGGGTATAGATTGCGCCATGCCGGACTATCCTGGTAATTATTTTTGATATAAACATTCATTTTTTATGAATTAGGATATTTTATGATCAATAGAATATTACTTCTTTTCTTAAAAAAATATTATATTTTTATTTTGTAAAGTTTATTGAAATTCTATATTTTATTTATAAATTCTAGACGTTAATGATATTTTTCAGGAGTATACACTATCGTCTCAAAATACGTGAACTGGATTAAGCAACAAACAAAAGATGGAATGTCATGCGCTTAAAATCTGTTGATTGGATTGATTAAAATAATTACAGCGTATTATTCAGAAATGTATATAAGTTTTATATAAAGAAAGACATAAAATAAAATGTTAATTGATCGAAATATCGTGTGTGATCGTATGAATTAATTTGTGATGTGCCAGGTCATTGCACGTTTATTTGCATAAAGTAATCTTTGTCTTTTATTTAATTTTTATCCGATTTAGGTTTGTTAACAGAAGGTTCTTGTGAGTTGAATACTTAAAATCATGTATTCGCAAAACACACTACAGTTTCATGGAATCTCCCATAAAGGTAAAATCCATCCGAATAAAATACATAGCAATAAAGTATAATAAAATTTCGATAAGAAATATCATTACGTAGGTCCATGTAACAAAAATTGATTTAACATACGCGTGTTTCGTTATAAATATGAAAAAATAAGTATCCTATATCTCAGGAGTGTGACCATTTGATGATTAAAATATATAATTAAATAATCAGAGTCATTTTGATTTATGTAACACGTAATGTTTTATAATCGAACAATGATTTACTGTCAGCGTTAAGTGTATGATGGATTAGCTAGGACGAAAGCGTATATAATTGCACAGTTTTTATGTGTGCAGCGGATACGTAAATAAGCAAGTATTTCTTAACAGTGGAGTGCAAGTGCGATACTAGTGTAGTGTAAATATGTGGCATATAATTACTATTGTTACCAGTTTGTTTCAGGTAGGTTGATATTAAGATGTTGTTACAAATTGATATTAAGTGATGAACAATATATTTAATATTTTTAGGCGGTGCAAGTACTGGGATTGAATTGTCGTAAGTTCTTTATTTATTATAGAAGCAATTATTTAAGTATATGTATATGCTTACGAAATAAAAATTAATTAGATTTTTTTTTAACTATGTAATAGAATTTAATAAAAAGCATAGAATTTAAAAAATTTGACGCAGAACAAATATTAAAAAAAAAGAATTTTCACTAATTTTTTTTCAAAAAGCCCTCGATATAACAATAACTGTGGTTAAGCAATTATTTAAGTATATGTATATGCTTACGAAATAAAAATTAATTAGATTTTTTTTTAACTATGTAATAGAATTTAATAAAAAGCATAGAATTTAAAAAATTTGACGCAGAACAAATATAAAAAAAAAAGAATTTTCACTAATTTTTTTTCAAAAAGCCCTCGATATAACAATAACTGTGGTTTTGCAGTCGAATAATGACGTATTTATTTGTGCAATTACAAGGTTTTATTATTTAAATGCAAAATTAGGTATTTTGAGGGACAAAACACCTATTTTTTTGTTAATATTTTATAGAATGTGGAACACCATCAGACAAAATTATATCAATGAGGATAGTTGGTGGTAGAAGAGCAGAGCCTCACTCATTTCCTTGGACTGTGGCTATTGTGAAGAATGATCGCATGCATTGCGGTGGTGCCATAATAACAGACCGACATATACTTAGCGCTGGTCATTGTTTTAAATGGTAAAATAAAATTGATCCGTCTAGACATTTGATATCATATGAAACCGATTTTCCATGATGCCATATTGTAGAAGCGAGAATTAATTTTAAGTAGCAATTTTTAACTTTGAATATTTTTCTCGACTTTAATACACAAAACTGTAATTATATTAACTTTTAAAAGGCATTTAGAGATCATTGACAAATCTGTAAAATTCTTTACATAATAATATATTTTTTGTAAGCTATTAACATTAATTTTCCTGGTAGATTATGGGTAGAAAATGTGTTAATAGTGAATCACACGTCTGACGAAGTGAGGCAAAAGTTAGACAGAAATATGGTTTAAAAATCATAATAAAAGGACCAAATTGTTTTTACAGGGATGATAGGAAGCAAATGAAAGTTTATATAGGTCTAGATGATTTGGAGGACATGAATAATGTTGAAATTAGGAACATTTCAAGTGTGGTCATTCACGAACAGTTCACATCGACAGCTGTTCGAGACGAAAATGATATAGCAATCGCTACTTTAAACAAACCAGTTGCGTTCAGTGAAACAATCGTACCCATATGTTTGCCTTCTCCGGGTAAGTCATATATCGATACTGATATTTATCTATATATTCTGCAATGATAATTTTCTCAAAATAAAAGATATTTGCTTTATATTTTTTGACTAGGTCAAAAATTTGACGGTAGAGCAGGTACTATAGTAGGATGGGGTCGTCTTGGTACAGATAAAACATCTTCCAAGGTTCTTATGAAAGCGAGTCTTCGAATTCTCAGTGACGAGGAATGTCTTAAATCCAAATTGGCCAGCCATATAAAGCCAATGATGATGTGTGCTTTCACTAAAGGAAAAGACGGTTGTCAGGTATTTTCATTGAGAATTAATCCTTATCACTAAGAACACATAGCTTATTATTGTAAAATAAACACTAAAGGTTCCTTTGGGTAAATGCCAGGTAAGGATTACGTGTGTTGCGTTTAAATATGACATTTTCTACTGTTACTTGATACTTCTTATACTTGCATATTATATAGAACAATCAGCACAATAAATTATGTTTTTCATATTATTATTTTTTCGCAGTAATATTCTGTGTTAATTTTCTTACTTAAAATTTTTTATTGTTAATAGAAAAGTAGTTACCTTTTTTATCCATTATGTTTAAATTATACCTAAAATATTAGTCGAATTGTGTGTGTGTTTGTACGAAGATAACTTCGTTAAGCAACGTTAAGTGAAGTATTATCATATTTCAAAAAGATTATGAAGATAATACTGCATACAAAAAAAAAAATTAATAATTTGAAATCTAAAAGTGCAGATTAAATATAAACGATTTTTACTATATTTTTAAGGGCGACAGTGGTGGACCTCTTTTGACGTTTGAATCCGACGGCAGATATATTCAAGCAGGTAAAATAACTACCATTATTATTTTGGGTTTTTACTATTCATTATTATGGAAATTTTTTTGTTTCCAGGAATTGTGTCGTGGGGTATTGGATGTGCAAACCCAAATTACCCAGGTCGGTGACAATTTATTTATATTTATAATTTTTATTATAACGCTTATTAAACTGAAATTGTAACGTCATAGGTGTTACATAAAGGGACAGAAAAATATGCCTATCTGTACTGGTAAAATATATAAACATAATGTTTCCCGACAAAATTAATACTAAATTACATTGTTATTTCTTAATTTCTGAGAATATAAATAATACAAGGAGTTTTACTAAGACTCTGACGTAAAAAGACAGTTCAAACCCTTATAACAATTGGAAGTAAAAGTTTCATATTTTTATAATATTATGTTTCAGGTGTGTATACTAAAGTGAGCAACTACAACGACTGGATCGCAAAGAATACAGCAAATGGAAAAACGTGTGACTAAAGTATTAGTTAGGTTATTAATAGGAGTTTATTTGGACATACTTTTAACAAATAAAGTATTAAATATGTGTTGTTATAAAGCCTACTAAGAAATAATACTTTTTAGTGTGTAATTAAGAAATGTCTTATATTATTTCTTTTAAACACTATTTTTAATAGACTAGAGTTAATAAATAAATCTTATCTACTCTTCAATATTTTAAAGTATTTGTTTTATAATATTACTAAACGTAAGGAAAAGTTTATTTATAAGGTAAAAATCCTATGTTTTCGTTTGGATGCTTCATCTAAAATAAATTAAAAATTAATTTTATATTCACAAAGATTTCAATCATCTGTGCGAAATTAGAGAATTACATACAGTTCCACTTGGTAATTTTTCTTATATTCAACTAGTTCTTTAAGTATACGCTATTGACTATTCTATTCTATTCATTGAGTTATTGGCGTTTCCTTATAGATTTCATAATGTTATAATAGGTATAATCTATTTACTTTTATTAACAGAAAGGAAATATTGACGAAAAAAGAAATTAACGTTGAGATCATTTTCAATTGAAAGAACTTGTTATTGAAGAAAAGCCTAACTAATTAAATTTAGCTCATAAAAATTTATCCTAAAAGAAAACTTAAAGAATATGTAATTTTTATACCTGCATTTATGTATTTAATAATATAAATAAATATTTTCTTACAAATGTGTTACGCTTCATTTATTTAATTTATACTTCTACTGTATTGCTATGTAAGTTTTAGATTTTTAAAGGTTTTTATGAAACTGCTTCAGAACGTCTTTTAGTGCAAAAAAAAAAATTGTTAACATGATTATAATCGTTTTCTCATAAAGGCATTTCTTTAAGTAGATAGTAATTAAATTCTTTTTTGTCCGGTATTCCGAATGAAACTAGTTACATATACTAAAAAAATATATATTTTAAACCAATTCTGTGTAATTTTAAATAATTTAAATGTGTTAGAGTAATACATCATGGTAGTCAATTCTATGAATGAATTAAGAAACAATATAATATTTTCGATTTAAGTTTCTTTAATTATTTCTTTTTATTGTAAGATGTCTCTCATTAAATAACGTAAAATGTATTATTATTATATTTGTAGAAAGGTTTTGTAGGATAGCCTTCATGCCACAGATTATGCGGACGTAATTTAGTCTGTGACACATTGATATGACAGTAAGACATACGTGACACAGAATATACTTAATATTTGTACTTATTAAAGTTTTACTTTTCGGAGAGAATAGTCAGTAACATGTCTAATCTACGATTGCATTAGTTTTTAGATTTCAGACTCAACTATACAGTTTTTGATGTATATAATGTTCTGATATAAAATGTTTTGATTAAAAAGTTTTAACAAATGTAGTGTGATATTCTTGTTTATTGTTTTCAACTATTTAAGTTAACATCAATGTTGTAAATAATTGTGAAAATGCCTGGAATAAGAAAATATCGACGTGACACCACCGAAGTTAGCTGTTGTTTGAAATATGTGATTTTTGGTGTAAACATATTGTTTTGGGTAAGTAAAAATAGTGATCGAGTAAATTTAATAACTATATTTGACTTATTAAATACAAGATTGTATGTACATAAACAATGTTGTGCGAATATTCGAGTAATATAATGAAACCTTTGTTTGGACCAAGGCTGCATTCACCGACGTGTATATTTTATATTTATATTAAAAAGATCTACATCTTATATTCACACGTTATACCGATATCTAACATAGTTTTTTATTCATTTTGTTGAATCCATATACTCTGTCGGTAAATAAACTCATTAATTTAAATTCAATGTCTTTGTTACTGACATACTTTTCGTAATTGATGCAAATAAGTGTTATTTACATATTGTTTTTATTCTTTATGTATTTTTCAGTTTTTGGGACTTATTATCTTAGCTGTTGGAGTTTGGGCATGGACTGAAAAGGATACTTTCAACAATCTGTCACGGTTGACTAATATTGCCTTAGATCCAGCATTTATATTGATATGTGTTGGTAAGTAAATCATAAATTAATAGTGCATATATTATTAATTTTTTACTGAGTAAATTGTATAACATGTAAAAACCTTTACTCAATACTATATTCAGTGTAGTTTCTTACATGAAAAATATTGCTTAGATGAGACGATAATAAACACATTGTTTTCTAAAATCCACCATAATTTTCAAAAAACATTTTTCATTAGTAAATAACTTGCTTGTAATTTTAAATCTAATATTTACATATTTTCCTCCAAAGATATTAATGAATTTATATTTTTGTAAATTGCACATAAATTGCAACTTAGCTAAAAAAATAAATCTTGTAATGTATTGTAATGACAATGGCCTGTTTATTTTGTTTTTGTTAAAGTTTTATTGATAATGAATTAATTACTTTTGAATGTTACATAACAAAATTAACATACAATGTGAATTTCAACTTGGACTATTTTTATAATAGCTTTTTATTATTACATAGTTGCTTGCTACGACTTTGCTTTCATACTTTTGATGTTATATAAGAACAAATATACATATATATTTTTTAAATTGTTGTCATTTTGTATGGCGGCTACTGTTTAGAAGTAACAAATAAATTGGTAGGTAAAGGTAATATAAAGAAAAATAAGTATCTTTTGAGTATTTAGAAATATGTAAGATAGTGTTTTGTTTTTTAAACATTATGTGGACACAATAATATATATAAAATATATAATAAATAGGAAGGGATCAACCATGATTTTATACAATGTAAGAACTACACGTGATGCTTACATTGATTTGATTATGCAGAAGCCATATTGTTCCTATCAATTCAATTGTACATAAATCTGATTGCAGGTACAATAACTTTTATAATCGGCTTCACGGGCTGTGTGGGTGCTCTGCGTGAGAACACATGTTTGTTGGCTTGTGTAAGTCAAATTTATCAAATCTAATAAATTGTATATTAAGTTATGTAATTGTATTAATGAATGTATATTAATTGATTGTATATATTATTTCAACAGTATGCTGTGTTCCTTGCACTTCTTCTATTGGCTGAAATGACAGCGGGTATATTGTTCTTTGTTTTCAAGGACTGGGTATGTTTTTGATGTTTTAACAATCTTAAATGACCTTTAGTTTTGTTGTTATATCTAGTAATGCTTAAATAAATTATGAACTTTTCATATCTTTACTGTATAATAAACTGTTAATTGTTACCAATAAAATATATCTTTACAAGTATAAAAATTATAGCAGAATGTTTGTTTTAGGCACACATTTACATTTATTTAATTGCTTTAAGCTTATTATAGTTCATTATAGTTGAATGTTTATATTTTTTATTCTCAGATAAAGCAACAAGCCACAAGTGGGTTTCAGACATTCATAACACATTACCGAGAAGATCCGGACCAACAAAATTTGATTGACTGGATTCAAGAAGATTGGGTATGTAACTGTTATGTAAATTAAATATACTTTATATTTTATACTTTCATTTTTCACGTTATATATTTTTCTTTTATGCCTCTCTTTGTTTAGAAGCATCTTAGGAACAGTCAAAGATAAGGTTATTATGTTAATTTAAAGATGAATTTTGATACTAATATATACAGATGAAATATTACAGAGATACATGTTGGCGATGGTGGTAAAAAAATATCGAAAGTTAAAATATTTCCACAGTAAATATACAGGGTGACTGGTGAATTACTATCAATATTTAAGGAGCATACTCGGTACATGATTCTCATTCGAATTATGAAAAAAAATAGGTACTTAATTTTTGACTAAATTTCCGTATAAATAAATAAAGTGTGTACACGTTCCAAGTGTTCCAAGTGTGGACGCGTGCGGCGGCGTGCTGATACAACAACACGCCGCCGCGCGCGAGTGTGTGTGTGTGTGTGTATACCTAATCTGTAGGGTGTTCATACGATGCGTAATTAATTACATAACTTTTGGTTAACTTTACTTAGAAGTTTATTAATATTTATGTTATATTAATTTTTATTTTGTCATATATGATCGTCAAATATCACGTCCTCAAATATCGATAGTAATTCACCAGTCACCCTGTATAATATACATGAAATAAATGACGGTTTTCGTCAGCAAATTCCTAGTTTAAAGCTGGTTCAGAAAATAAGTACAGCTGAATAGCTGTTTAAGAATAATATATTATCATTTTGATGATCGACATTATTAAATACATTTCATATGCCGTTATCTAGAAGTCATTACTGCTTAGAAACTTGTTTTGGAATTTATGATCTCATACTTGATTGCAAATTTGATTATGAATGTTTCTTGAACATTTTATTAGTGAACATCTCAGTACAAATATTTCTTTACTTAAATGGCGTACAATATAAATGAAAAAATCCTATTAATGTTGTAATAAATCATTTTTTGGCAATTATCTCGAATGCAATTAATCTCTAGACTCTAGAGCATTAAACTTTTTTTTATATTAATTACTAACTTGAACGCGTGACTCTATAATATTAATGAACACGTAAAAACTCCCATCTCACTAAGGCTAAAAGTTTACAAGTACGTAGGAAAAAGTATTTTTTGTAAGAAACCTTCGAAGATGGCCTTCTATTAATTACCAACATTTTCTTACGAACTTATGAATGATTGAGAAACTCATGTAGCACAAATAAATATATAAATATGTGTAACAATATTTTATATGTACCTAATAATATTTTTAATATTTTATTTAGTTCCATACCTACTATACGCAATCACAGGGTTGTTTAATTTTATAACACCATTATTTTTTAATATAGCAATTTATAATACATTGACGCGAAAATGAAAACTCGTATAGAACTAATGTTGTTAATTGAAGCAAAATTTATATAAGACTAAGTATAATAAGATCAATACAACTATCCAATTCCAGTTACAATGTTGCGGAGTGGAAGGCCCCAAGGATTGGGATCGGAATGCCTATTTTAACTGTTCGAGCGGCGCGGTGGGGTCACGGGAAGCCTGCGGGGTCCCGTTCAGCTGTTGTAGGACGAAACCATCGGACATCATACGGAACAAGCAGTGCGGATATGACGTCAGGAAACCGACCTATGTAAGTTGACCTCTGTTTTTTTTGGATAGTAATGATTAAGTTTTTTGCAGCGTTTCTTTCGGGACGATTATAATTTCACCACATCTTTTTATAGCAGCCGATAATGGTTTTTAACTAATAGTGTTTGTAATAGATAAATATGGAGCGGTTGTACAACTGCTACAGCAACTTGAGTCTGCATTATTGTTATTCCAGATAATTTTGTCGAGATTTTTGCCGACCCTCCCTCCTCCCTAATATCCTCCTTACTACTGTCTGGAAACATAGAATGCCAAAGCTCCCCCTTTTTTCGTAACATTAAAAGATCACTTAAAACTGAATATATCAATTGCTTTTGCATAGTATCATAGTATACATTATCTCAATACTTCCAAAAAATATTTCTTATTCTTGAGATATTTCAAATAAAATGAAAAATAATTAATAGTAAAAGATATCAACGTTACAATAACTGGCTTAAATTATAGACTGTAAAAAATTCCTTGGTAATAATGTTTGTAGACCCAGATGGCTAATATGTATTTAGAATTAAAATTGCCAGACTTTTATTTTGAATGAATTTATTACCGTTTGATTTGTAAGATATATTACTTCTCATACTTTAATTATACAGGGTGACTGGTGAATTACTATCAATATTTAAGGAGCATACTCGGTACATGATTCTCATTCAAATTATGTAAAAAAAAATAGGTACTTAATTTCTGACCAAATTTCCGTATAAATAAATAAAGTATGGACACGTTCCTAGTGTTCCAAGTGTGGACGCGTACGGCGGCGTGCTGATACAACACTACGCCGCCGCACGCGTGTGTGTGTGTGTGTTTGTGTGTGTGTGTGTGTGTGTGTGTGTGTGTGTGTGTATATACCTAATCTGTAGGGTGATCACACGATGCGTAATTAATTACATAACTTTTGGTTAACTTTACTTAGAAGTTTATTAATATTTATGTTATATTAATTTTTATTTTGTCATATATGATCGTCAAATATCACGTGCTCAAGTATCGATAGTAATTCACCAGTCACCCTGTAAAATATTTTGTATGCAGGTTGAAGGTTTAAATAGAATTTTGGGTAACATTAGTTAAAATTAGATGCATTTAGCTTTACCACACAAGACAAATAAGTATTACACGTCCCAAAAAGAATTTTTATTTATCCCAAGAATCTACCCTCCAAAAAAAGAGTCTACCTCCCAAAAAAAATTAAAAAAATATTAAATAATTAAAATAAACAGCAACCAAGCGATCGGGTAATACATGAACGTGGTTGTCTCGTAGCGGCGGAAGATTGGACCGACAAACACTTCCCGCTGTACGCACTCATCGTACTCGGACCAATGGTTTTTAAGGTCTATACATGTATGCACTGATGTTATTCGGCTTGTTCTATATAAAACACCGTAGTTTCTTCTTAATATATGTTATTTTCAGAACCACCACTATAATATTGTAAGTCTGTAGATGTTATATAGAATGTGACGTGATTTTTATGATCGGTGTGAAAATTTTCACGTAAATAGCCTATGTGTGTAGAAATTTGTGTTCAGTAGATCCTTTTTTGTTATAGAGTCTTGACATAGCTAAGATAATACATGACAAGGGTTGCCTTGAGGCTGCGGAGGAATGGTTTGATCACAACCTTTTGATAGTAGCAACGTCAGCTGTTTGTGCCGCTTTTGCACATGTAAGTTATAGATGCACCAATTTTATGTTTTTCTCCAGATTTATTTGTATTTTTTTATGTGTTTTTTCTCTGTTTGGAATTCTGCATGCCTATATTTGTATGTCTAGTAGACTTCAAAATATGTGAACATATCTTGGGATAGTAACAGATTTATTATTGCTGATTACAAATGTTTAACAATTATTACCATAACCGTAAGAAATTTAAAAGTGTGTTTTTATATTCACGCATTCCTCAAAATCACAGAGCAATTTACTGGTTTTTTCCTTTTAATTAATTACACATGCTTCAAGATGCAATTCAAAACGAGACAATAATAATCAAAATCGGTCAGTATTTTTTGATGAAGATCATTCAATCAGCTTCATGAGTACAATAAATATGATTTTATCATCATATATCGGCAATTTATAAACATAAAAAATATTTTCCCCTCAGATTCTTGGCATATGCTTCGCCCAGAACCTCCGGGCGGACATATTCGCCCAAAAAGCCAAATGGCACTGACAATCAGCCTCTCCTGCCGCAGTGTGAAGACACACAATCGACCCTAAGCTTCTTTCCCTCGGCCTTTTTGACCTTTGTCCATGTGGCCTTCCAGTATATTCCAAGTAAGGTCAAAGGTTACTCCTTCACCTAATTCTACAAGACTTAGTACAGTATTCCTTTTCAAATTTTCCTGCTGTGTACTCTAGAATATATATATTAGTATATTCATTTGTATATGACTATGATATAATTTTTTTGTAATATATTTTTAATTCCTGTATTAGGAAGGATTCATTCAGTATTATTATTATGAGTCTCTGAATATAATCTCATACATAACTCACATATTTCTAAAATGTATTCATGTACTTACAATTAAGCATTTTTTTGTACTGCCAGTCATTATGTCAGATAATATTTGATTTACTATAGTATTGATGTTGAAATTTGTGACATACTTAAGTTATTATCTCTACGGCTTCCTTAATAAATGTCCATCTTTGTCTTTGATAGCTGAATTCTATTGAAGCATGATTGTTGATGCAAAATTGTTAGAATTTTTCAATGGATATCATCAATTATAATGAAATTTGTGATGACAATATGTTGCTTTAATAATATACATATATATTATTATAGTTGATGAACATCTGTATGTGAATTAAAGCCGAATAAGCCTTGATGGGAGCTGTGAGATGTATTTAGTATTATAGAGATATATTTATACAAGTTGTTGTTTAATAAATTAGTATACCATCCATTCTAGGGTTGTCACAGCATAGATTTTAACCGATTCCAGCCATTTCATTAAGAATTGTTACAATGTTTATAAGTACGGTAGCTAATCAATATGGAAAAAGCTTTCTCAAATCATGCTATAATACGAGTACAAGTATTATATAGGGTGTGTTATTTGTGACAACCATAATTACTTTGCCTTAAACAATTTTGGTAGAATTAATCGTTGTAAAGGTGATAAGAATTTGAGGGAAGAGTTTTAGTGAAGCTTTAAGGGGTCGTATTTTTTGCTGCAGGAGAATAATGGGGACAATATTAGTTATAAGTAATGTAATTTATAAGTAATACTCATTTTGTAACTATTTACGTTTTGTCATGAAAGTTATTTATGATTCTTATGTATCGCACAAATTAAGTAGTTATGTTATTATAGCTTAGGATGTTTCCGATTTGCATAATATTTTAAGCTGTTGGTAAAATTTATGGGCATAGCTGTTAAATCATTGATTTAATGGATTGGTATTTTGTAATGATTATAGTGAAAATATATTAGTGATGTGTTGGATTGTTAGATATTATATATGTATAGGTTCGAATTTTTTTTTGTGACGATAATAATTAATTGACATTTTTAGTCTCAGCGACATCTATGGGGAATTTCATAAACATTTAAAAAATCAATAAAGTAAAAGATCCAATGAAAAATAATATGAATTAATCTTTCTCGAGCCACGGATATCTGTGGAAAACCTATCGATATACAGCACATCACTAATTTTTATATTTATCATTTAAATATATCGATTTTATTTGATATCTTTTTAGAGGTAGTTTATAATGAGAATTGATATTTAATGTCCATATACGCCTTCGATAATTACTTTGCAAATTCCTTAAAAGACAATAATGTTGACGTAATTATATATTAGGTCTTTTGCGTGGAGTCCTTGTAAAGACACTGCCTTACAGTATTCTTTTTTTAATCTGTCCTAGCTTTATATTGAATTTTTATATAAATTAGTTGATATATTTTTGATTATTATACTATAGCTTCTATAAATAAGTGAATGTTGTCGAGATTACAATATATTTTGCTTCTACAAATATATAGAAATTTTTAATGATATATGTATATCCACGTGAAAGTTGCTTTTTGTATTCGTGTGGAGCTATTTTAGTGGAAATCAGTTTATTAAAATGTAACATTGCTTTAGACGATTGTATTATAGTTTGGAATTGAAATTATTTTATGTAAGATTAATATTTTGTACTCGAATAAATAATTAACGCTGCCAAGTTTGTATGATTTGGTATTATATAATCCTCAAAAATCGCCAACGGCTAATCCGAAGCACCTACAGGGTGACTGGTGAATTACTATCGATACTTGAGGACGTGATATTTGACGATCATATATGACAAAATAAAAATTAGTATAACATAAATATTAATAAACTTCTAAGTAAAGTTAACCAAAAGTTATGTAATTAATTACGCATCGTGTGAACAACCTACAGATTAGGTATACACACACACCAGTGGCCGCTGGTGGGTTATCGAATTGGTGGTGCACTTTACTAAAATTTTAAAATTAAAAAATGCAACAAAAAAGCAATTGACATAAAATTTGATTATTTTTTATACATTAAATCAATGCGGCGACATTTTTCTGAAGCGAAATATTCAATCACCTTTTTATTAAAATCGGGTATTGTTTGTATAATAATTTTTTTCAATACTAAGCATAGAAAGTGCATTTAGCAAGTGCATGGTATTTCGGAGAAAAGTTTTGATTCTTTTCAATTCCAATTCGTCATACATCGGGTGCTCTCGGTAACCTTCGGTCGCTCGTGCGGCGCTCGAGAACCGACTCATTACTCGGTACATTTCTATGAACTATCTTTTGTTTCACGAGTCAGGCCTATTAATTCGTGTCTCATACAAGATGTATTAGCCGTCCTCGTGCACTCGCCGAAGCGCACGAGATATTAGTTTAGTAAAGCGCTCAAACTTTTGGACTATAATTAGAAATTTAATTTTTTATACGTTTTTGTATGTATAGAAAATAAATATTAAAATGGTAATTTAAAAATAAAGATAAAGTAATATTTTGTAACTTTTAATTCTTTTGATTTGGTGGTTCAGCGCACGAGTGCACTTAAGGTACAGCCGCCACTGACACACACACACACTTGCGCGCGGTGGCGTAGTGTTGTATCAGCACGCCGCCGCACGCGTCCACACTTGGAACACTTGGAACGTATCCACACTTTATTTATTTATACGGAAATTTGGTCAAAAATTAAGTACCTACTTTTTTTACATAATTCGAATGAGAATCATGTACCGAGTATTCTCCTTAAATATTGATAGTAATTCACCAGTCACTCTGTATATACCAATTCTCAGTCTGAAAACTTCACACTAATAATGGTTACCAAGAAGTCGCTGATTGACATTTTAGTTACATTTCTGTTTGTTTGTTCTGTTAATTCTACTTGATTTATGTAAAAAACAGAATCGCCATACAAATATAAGCAAATGATCAGTCTAAAAGTTTAGGATCTAGTTTTCTCATCGGTTTTTAGTGACTGAATTTTAAAGGGACGATCGAACGAACGAACGGACGATTTCAGTTACGTCAAAACATGTTAAATATTTAGCTTTACTTACATTAACAATAATAAGCTCTCTTCATTTCCCCGTATCTCCCGTCTTCTCTCGTTGTTTTGATAATACTGTTAGTGGCGGTGAAATGTTCAACCAAAAGTTTTTTTTCCCTTGATCTAACTTAATATCAGGGTTTTTTGGAGGCAAGAACTAAAGTACCTTCTTGAGTTTCGATTCCGGGTGCTCACTAAGTACTTAGCGAGGAAACCAGTTCGCCTTTCTTTGATACATATTTAAAGAAACCGACTTTCTATCCGAGACAATCTAAAAGATTATGTACCTTGAATATTTTTAAGGAAACAAAGAGCGCGTGAAAGAAAGAAGTGAAACTTCGTAATGTGCAATTGAAGATAGGAAGCGGAGAAATCAATCTTTAATGAACTTATATTGTTTCTTTAAGACAAACTTTGTAAACATTGCTTACTATTCATAATTGACCTACCCATTTACTTTCGTTCTGTTTCTTTCTATTCCTCCCCAGGAGCGTTGAAGGTTTAATTCAGCTTTGTTGAAAGTAGCATTAGAAGTTTTACTTCAATATAAAACATGAGCTTGTGACAATGTATAGGTTGATGCACAATGAAGCCTGGTGCGAATAGACATGATGCTGAAATGAAATTGTGATTTGAATGATTTGAACATACAGACGGCTTCAATGCAAGTATCAGTTGATAGATCAGTTGATCCGATTACCGTTGAGTGAGATATTAAAACACGGCCTCAAACATTAAAAACAAAACATAATAGTACTTTTTTTCCTCCATACTCGAAAAAACTCTTTCACTGATTTTAACATGTTGACAGGATTTAGGTAGGTACATATATTTCTATTATACTCGACTAATAGTAAGTTTGAATCAATATTTTCTTCAGTTTCCAAATTGTGTCCAAATCAAACAAATTATATTAATTATTATTAATTACCGATGGCAAATAATGAGCCTAACAACATAATTTGCAAGTATAAAATTCATAATAGTAGTTTTAAGTTCACTTTTCGAAGTTTAAGGCAATTTTATAAACCATACAGTTTCAGTTCTATACATAATTATTTCAATTAAAATATATTGCAAAGGCACACATGCAAAGAGGCATTTTCAATAATAAAACGACGATATATTTAAAAGGCACGTACGCAGACTCACGTATCTCTCGTAAAGAGTGATAAGAACGACAGATATAGTGCATTACTTCCAGTTAGGTCGTCACAAAGGGCCCGTCAGTGCTAATTGTAAAAAGCAAGCTATCGGAGTAAGTGAAATAAAATGTTCGGAGAAAATCTTGTAAGCGCTTTGATTTCATTAGAGTGATTTTATTGCCTCGGGGTTATTTTTCGCTCTAAGTCTCTCTAAAAGTAATGTCATTGTAGTGTTTTAGTTTATTCTTGCTCGGTATTGTTAAATAATTTGATGTCGAGTAAAATTTTGTTAGATCAATGTATTATATTAGGCTCTGTCAACCAGTTTTCCTACTTAGTACATTAATACATATGCTACAAATAGAACGTGCTTTTATTAAATTATTAAAAACATAAAATTGGAGCGAAAATGTATAAAATTTCATGACTTCAATATGCAAAGTGAGTGGGACAATTACATTGAAAGGTTAAAATACTGTTTTGAAGCGAACGTCGAATCCGTTCAAAGAACGAAATTCTACACTGTTTGTGGTTCTCAAATTTATGAAACTGTTCTTGCATTAATCAAACCAAGAGAATCGAATGATTTTTAAGAAATTGATTTTACTCATACAAAACATTTTAGCCCGAAACCCAATACGGTTTTAGTGTCATTTCAATTTTATAAATGTGATCAAAAACATAGTGTATTAGAATCGACATATAATAGATACATGCAACATCTGGTTACCGAGCTTTGCTCGGTATTTAGGGATTATTAGTTTATTTTGTTTAGGCATTTTTAAGTGAACACGTTAAGTCGACGCAAAACAATATTAAGGGTGAATATACGCTATTTTGGTTTATTTTTTATTTAAATGAGCAATTCTTGTATATACATTGACTTCCTGGTAATTTACAACGCCATCTGCTGTTGTGTCGTTAAAGCAATTAGCAAAAAGTAGTACTCGCTAATAGTTGTCAGAAAGAGTCATATTTTTAAACGACTCCTTTTTGTATTTTTTTTTTTAAATAAAATAACATTTTCTAGAAATGATTCCTAGATCGATTTATCGCCCCCGAAATCCTCTATATACTAAACTTCATGAAAATCGTTGGAGCGGATTCCAAGATTCCAATAAATATGTATACATATAGTATATACAAGAATTGTTCATTTAAATATATAAGATATGACATGAAAACTGTGAACAGGCTGTAATTTTACGGTCTTAGAAAGTATGATTTGGGATCGACGGGTTTTGTGCTGTGATTGACACGAAATTGTTACATGAATTATAAAAAAAAGACGCCAGTTAAGTGCCGTTCGAATACGTGGTGGATGATCACAGGATGAATGCGACGGGCAGTTATATTAAATAGGGATGATATTTTATTCACCTCAGATACATCAATGTACCATCAAATGGAAATTAATAGATGCTATTGAGGAGAAGCTAGAATACTTCAAGATTGAGTTTTCTTTGTAGCTATTGCCTTGGCGGCGATTGTTGGTTTATTAAGTCTTTATTGTAAAAACAAAGGCTTTATTGATAAACTACTATTAAAATAGTAAATCACGTAGAAAATGATAATTATGTCATTACATTTGAATGGCAATTATAATTTGAAAAGTTCATTTACGTGCATATCAGCCTACAATATTACTCTTTTATGCGTAGAGAACCAGTGAGAATGTGGACTTTAGAGCTACTTATTTTATAGTAAATTATCAAATTCAGGAAAAGTTAAGCGATAAGTAGTATTTTGAATATATTATCGAACAAGTTGTGTATGTGGAAAAATTTACCAGTGCAAGTGATAGGACAAATGTTAGTGCTGGTTTAATATAAGGAGTGATTTAAATATCGTCGTTGTTGGAGGAGTAGTATCGTCATAACTCGGGATACTTTAAAAATTAATTTTATTGACGTTGAGATGGTAAACATAGAGAATTTAGTTAATAAATGCCCAAACGTCTTCAAGGTAGAACTCGGTGTCTACCAAGGGAAGCCCTGTTGATATGCAGGTCAAATCAAAATGTCCTCCCAAGTTTTTGAAAGCCCCGCCCCAACCTAATTCATTAAAATAGAGAATTGAAAATTAAATTGATAGTTTGGTGAAGGGGTTATTTTTTCAGATCGGTGCCTATCTATGGCCTTTATTATGTAGAAATGTGGAGATATACGTTAATGTGGAGATTACAGTAGGACTGTCAATCAGGCGAACGGGTACATAGTTTGATTTAGTTAGATTACTTTACTTACAGTACACATCATAATCAGTTAAATAGTGTAAGTTGTATATTTTTTAATTTTACTAGTTCTTATTTATGATATAAAATATTTTCGATATTTTATACACACTTGATGGAAAGATAAGTGTTGTATTATTTATATTTGCTCGTTATTATTAAATAATGATATAAAGTATAGTGATTAATGAAGGTAGACCACTTCGTTCTATTAGGCTCTCATATTCACTCTTGCTACATAGTACAATACATATAGATGTTTCAATACTTTCTCTAAGAAATTAAAAAATATTAATTTCAAACTCCGCGTCTATATTCTTAAATGAAATGTTCGGCATGGTTTGCATTTAAGTTAGTCTCGGGACAAGGGAAATTCTATATTAATTTGCAATCATCACACAATCAAGTTATTACTACTTCTTCTTAAGGTGCCTCTCCGACTAGCGAAGATTGGCAGTCAGCTCCGCATAGTTTTTTCTGTCTCTTGGGATGTGGAAAAGATGTTCAGCACTCGTAATTCCAGTCCACTCTCTGATGTTTCGTAGCCATGACTTTCTTCTACAACCGACACCTCTTTTACCAGCTACTTTTCCCATTACGACTAGTATCGATTTTATTTTTTATTTTTAATGTTACGAAATTGTAATTGTATGTATTTCTGTTCGTCACAAAAGAAATCGAATTATAAATATGTCTGGCTGCATTTTTAAGTTTTTTTTGTTATTATAGGCTAAACTAATAACACTATAAACCGTTAAATTAAATTAAAACAATTTTTTAATTTTAAGCGACATTATTATCTTATTCAAGAAGAGTCTTTTAATGAAATACCGAAGTCGAATATTTAATTTATAACATAATTAGACAGAGAAATGAAGCTTGAAAATACTATTTTTTACAAATGTAATAATGTTAGATGAAGTAAATTTTGTGATTGATAAATATCTTTAAGAATAAATGAAGTTAAAGGTTTTTTCTTCAATGTAATTTGAAAGCTTATTTCTCGCCTACTTACACCATAAGGGCATTAAAGACTGGAATATAAGGCTAAGTACATATGTACTTACCTATTTAAATATATTTAAATCAAAAGTAATATATGTAGTTATTGGATACTGTATTTCAAACAAGTTATTTATAATGGTGACACAATGTCCTTAAGTTTGTGTAATTAAAACTACAATTATAATTAAAACTTGTATAGGTAGATAAGTAATTTAAAGTTTTAAGAGGATCATAACCATTTTACACGTCAAATATCGTTGTTATGTATAGGAGTTAAACCTATTATATAAATTTTCATTAAATCCCAAACCTAGAAATGCTATTAAAGAGATATTAATGATATTAATGTGCCTTCGGTTGTACTATATTAATTAAGGTATAATTATTATACCCCAAATTAGAGAGTATTAATATATAGCATTGATAACTTACAAAGTAATCTAAATCCGCGGTCGGATATCGGTAAAATAATTACATATAAATCTGATAATGACGGGAAATAAATGAGATATCTATCAGATCCGATCCAATTATTGGATTTATGGTGTCACGTTGGATATGCCGGCAGTCATTTGTCACTTTGTGGCGACACGACCACTATTTATCATGATGTTAGGATAGTACCACCTAATAGCTGTAACCATATCATGAGCTATTAGAATAACTAATGTTACAATAGTTAAAGTATTCGCGAAAACATAATATTGAAGAGTTACTATATTTTTTTTAATTCAATGTTCAATGAACATCTTCATTAATAATTAATTACATTGCTTATAGGTTCGTGTAATATTTTTTTTTAAAGTTGAGATTATCAAGTTTCGAACCTATAATCTCAGAAAATATAATCTCTTTCCCATTGCTTTATATTCAAATTATCTTATAATCATAAAGTGAGTATAAAAGACAAAAATTTTAACTAATGCTGTTCTTATAACAAGAAGTCCCATTTATGTTCCAATTATGTCGTTTTTTAGACAAAACAAGTACTTCTTTATTTATAGTACGCAATATATTCCCACAATTTAACTCAAGAGCTTTTTGCTGACGTTACTAATTATGGTATAAGATGTAATAAATCACTTGAACGGTGCTGCGATGGCTTACACCCTCCTCCGTTTCCTGTCGCAAAACGTTTGTATTGTTAAGTTAAATTAATGAGTATACCACAAAACAAAATTAATGATTGTGTTATTTAACCGAGCTATTGCGAAATTTATACCGGACCGTACCAGACCGTATAAAACATTTATAATTCACAATTATGAATCGTTTCCAGGATATTGAACACGTGTTTCGTATCATTTCATCTTTGTTTTTGTAATTGATCTGCTCTTTTGCGTTATCGTATTTGTATGAAAACTCATTTGTTTCTTTCATTAAGCCATACCAACATATTGAGGCATTAATTATATTGGAAGTGATTTTAAATTTGATTGAATGCCGAGTTAATCTGATTAACTGAGGTTAAGTCGAAAGTAGGCTTAAAACCAGATGAAGGCTCTGGTACTGGTATAACATTTTGTAAAAGTTTTATTGCTAAAAGCCAGATAGTGGTTAATTACGGTTTGTAAAGCTTTGGTAAAAGTTTTATTGAATTGGAATTTTCCCCTAAAACGGAACTTAAGTTGGTTTACGTAAGAGCCACTTAAGAGCTAACAAAAATGAAATGTGTTTAATCTAAACGAAGTATGTAGTATAAATCTTTTTTAAGCTTTTAATTGACAATACTGGGTTTAGCAGTGAAAACTATGTTTAAAAAAATCATTAAACTATTGAGTTGTTATAATAAAGTATAAACTTATTTATTTTATTTTATGCCGTCGGATACGAAAATTGTTCAAATATAACGGCGCTTTGTATAAGTTTAACTGGGTGGAACGATAGTGCATTGTTTTATTTAGCTTTTGAGTGGTTTTTATTGAAACAGTAATCTGGCCAAAAAGCAATAAACAAATTATATATATATATATATTTTGAGGTTTTAATCGAGTTGGAAATGTAAAAAACGATACATTTTTGGCCATTACTTTTTAATTGGTATCTATCAAGCGTGATTTTTTTTATGCAGAAGGCGTTATATAATTACTATAATCGATTTTTTTGTTGGTTATATAATTTAAGGTTGAAAGATTATTATGAGTAATGTATATGGAAATAATTCCTAAGGCTAAAGCGTGACTAAAGCCAAGTGTTTCTTATTTCAGGATGATAATTGTTTTCCTGATTTTTAACGCTTAATGACTAAATTTCATCATATAAAGCATTCCAATGCCATCAACGATACGTACATTATTATGGCTATATAGGGCTAATAGGAAGAAGATCTTGTCTCGTCAGGACTGATATTGAAATAAGGAATTGTCCTACAATATGTTGTTGGTGCATTTTTATATGTTTAGTTTTAAGTGTTTAATGTATGTACCTACTGTTGATGTGCCATTCAAATAAATAAATAAATAAAATAAATGCGTAAGAAACTTAAATAATAAATGATTGACTGACTAATATTTCTATCTTGTCTTGACAGAGATTCAGTTGTTTATTACAAATAATTCGGACATTCGGGGCCTAAAACAAAAATGTAATCCACTATCGTGCGATAAATTCTACAAATAAATAAATTTAATTACATGTGAACTGTACGAAACTATTTATATCAGAATATTATTTCTTTCGAGTTAGCTGATAAATGTTTTGTTAACTGTAGATAATTAGTAAATAAATATTCCAAGACATCAAATTGGCGGTTATTAGTATGCATTACTGCTCACTATCAACATGCATCGACTAAATTGTAATTTTTTAAGTTTCTGTTCCTTTGCAATGCAATGTCTTTAACGCTGATTGTTTTCATGAAGGAATACAAATAAATACAATATGTTTTATATTTTTATTTAAATATATTTCTCTAATAACACAGAAGTACCGTATTTTAGCAAACGATGTAATTTAAATTAAGCTTGAAATATTAAAGCAACAGTGATTCCTTTTTTGTTTCCGTTTTCAATATATCTGAAACAGGAATGTTTTTAGTATTATTGATTTTAATACATGCATTTAATTACGTATTATGAAATTTTATAATAAATGAAGTAGACTTTTTATGAACCTAGATCGAAGATAGATATAAAATAATGTATAAGTATTCTTACATGTTTATTTTCCGTAGGGACAGTAATGGCCTTCCCTGAAATGATACAAACATTATATTTAATATTTTTGATTCGACATAGATAAAGAAAAAGCATTAAAATTAAAATGACTAGTGCTCAAATAAATGATTTTTTATAACAAGTACAAAAAGGTTAAATAAATAACTTCGACTGATTAGAATGTTTAATTTTTAATTATTTTATATCACAGTGAAGTTTAAACTTTAAAGTTACGTTTTGAAAATATTTTTATACTGGAATGGTCATAAAAAAAAATTAAATAATTGATTTTTTTCTCTAAAAAGGTAGGTTTAATTTGTATCCGATTACTGGTGGATTTTTTACATACTCTCAAAATAATTGTGAATAGTAATAACTTAATTTTATCTTACTTGCTGTCAACCGGCTTACTCTGCAGCATGAGTGATAAGGCTGTCTTCGATGAACGTTTTTTAAGAGAACCAAAGTCTACATCTTTGTTCAACATTCGACCTAAATTATAATAATCAATGATATGTACAATATTATTTTATATATAAAATAGCTTCCATTATCTAAGTACATAATAATATTCCAAAATACTAAATGTTTTCTGTAAATTAATTATTAATATGAAAAAAAATGTATGAAAATAAAATTATTACAACTCATATATAAAACAAAGAGTTAAAACGTAAAAAAATATAACAATTTTAATAGGAAACTATTAAATTAAAGAAATTATGAGAAAACTCATCGTATAATTATAACACGAAGAGCTTATATTTTTACAAAAAATAAGTACAAGTCTTACTTCTGTATGTGCCTGAATCCACTTTCTTGTAGTTCAATGCTTGAATCTTTGGAAATATTCCCGGATAAAGTTGTAATGGAGTGCGGTAAAAATCTGCAAAAGTTAAATAACTTTGAACAATTTTTATAATGTATTTGTTATGAAATGCACTTTTTTATTTTTTAACGACGTCATAAAAGTATGTTATAAAGATTTTCTATTATAAAATTCAGAATACAAACATAAAGTTGGATCTTCAATTTCATTTTCCAGATTCGTTTCTTCAACAGGAGAACTTCTCAAGTAATCTGTAATACATATAAAACAGTATTATTTAATACTTAAATATGAAAATCCTGGCAATTAAATGAGTAATAATTATTATTTAGTCAACTAAATACTCACTCTTATATAAATTAAAGCCATCGTCTAAGTTTGTGCATTTCACAGAGATGGCAGAAATATAGATAATTAAAATTAATGATTCCCTCATATTAAACTTATAAACTGTGATTAATAATTATGACGACGCCGCGACTCTCGTAATACTGGCTTGATAAACGTCATCTCCCCCTTTTATATTTACGACTAAGTTTAGAAAAGGGTTATGGCTTAGAAGAAATTAATGTTGTTAGTCTGGAGTTCGATTCTGTTTGATGTTAAAAAAAAATACCGATTTTTGTATAAAAAGTCTTGTACTAAATAGGATGTAAGTGAGAGACGTAGTATATTTTCATTGATTTTTTCGTTTTAATATTTAATCAAGCGTATGTTGAAGAATTTTTTTTTTAAATACTAATTCTGCTTTATATTAATTTTATTAACACTCTCATATATGTATATATTGTTTTGCAATAAATATATATATGAAAAAAATAATGAAGCTACCAATAAATGAAACTGTCATCTGAGAATAATCTGCCTCCGCATTGCTTGCATGTGACAGTTACAGAAAATACCTTCTGGAAATAACATGACATTTTAATACAAGGCAAAAGAAAATTATGTTAAAATATAAATTCATTCTTTCTATGGCGTATTATTTAAATATTCAGTACATTTAAATATTTACAGGTAGCTTTCAGTCAACAATTATTTACCCATAATAATTTGTACGAATTTTGTTTAATCACTATTTTACAAAACCAGGCAATTATGAATTTTTGGGATACGTTCGTGGTTTTCCATTGTAAGCGAAATGCTTTCAATAAATTATTGTTGTGGTATTTACGATTTATCAATGATATTGAGGTTCTATTTGTCACAATTTAAGTTATTTCCATTGAAAGAAAATAAGATTTATAATTAAAAGCCTTATTACGTTCCTTTTTACTTCTGAATACTCCGTCATTATTTAGATACCAATCAAGTTTGTATAATATTGATTTTTTACCTAACTGAATTAAATACATTTTATAAACATACACTATAATAATTGTTTTATTTTAAACTTTGTATAAATTGAAGATATATTGCTGACAGCTAATAGCGCTGCAGAGCCACATTTCATGATGCAGTATAAACTACGCACATTTGATTTATCTAACTAATTCTATCATGTAATATATATAACTTACAATTATTTAGTTTAGTGAAAATCAGTATAAATTTAAAATATATATACTCAGAATGATCAAAATTGAAAGAAAATTGATTTTATTTAATAAATGGTCTTTATTTTTAAATAAGGTAAGTGTGTATATCAAATGGTAATGAATCATGCAATAAATTTAAATAAAATGATTGATCACTCATGTATCCATATTTTTTTTTACACCCAAGATGTCTAAACTTTGTTAAAACAATAAATTTTCATAATTTTTACAAATGAAGCTAATTTGTGTATTTATAAAAAGAAATGTGCTGTAGCTAGTCACATTATGTACTATGTATCTATCATCATAGTTAGTGTATAATAAGAAAACAAAAAAAACCGATGTAATTCATTCATTTCTGGTCATAGTATTCCGGAAAGTAAAATTAGGTATAAAACATTAGACTTATCTTGAGTACTACTCATGATATATTTTGTTTCGTATTTTTTTATAAGTTCTACTATAAGACATTTCAAGGTTAACCGTTCTTTACTGGACACCCTGTATCTGGGTAATATTACTTTTTGGTTTTTAAATGACGCTATTAAGAGATCAATTATTCAATGTTATTCTGTTTAACTTATTTTTTCTCTACATTTTGTTTCCCAGAAGGTTATCGGGAACTTATTAATGCATGTGTCACTCTCTCAGTTGGTTGTATCTCGTTAATCATTATGTATTTCAATTTGTACTATACATTATAAATACTCGAAAAAACCAAATATCATAAATATTTAATGGGGCTCGAATAAAATACACGTGATTATTTGACTCGCTTTTAAAGATGATGGTTAAAGACAATTAAAAATGATAGGGTTTTTCAGACACATATGTATTTTAGTAACATTATTACTATAAATCAATTGCATTTTTTTCATATTATTGTTGTTTGTTAAATTAATTGAAATAAAATAAAACTTCCGATATGATAAGTACATGTACACAGCAGCTGATGAACAATTAACATATTTCAGATTTACATCAGTTAATTCTCCATCATGTCATATTGTAATCATTATAAATAAAATCCCTGTTCATGAATATTCAACACTTAATTACAATATCATTCAGACAACGAGAATTTATAAACTAAAAGTTAATATTTATTACAATTTATAAAGCATAAATTAACTTACAACGTACCGCTAATATAAATTAGTGCTCAAATAACTAGTTTCATAAATGTGAAATGGTATGAACAGTTTCATTTTTCAGGATTATCATAATTTTTTTGTCGTAGGAAAATAAAATGTATGTACATTTAAATACAAATTTGAAATATGATCCTAATTTCTTGTTAAATTTGGTGTTATTATTACAAATCTTGTTGATAACGAAGTAAGTATAAAGAACGAAAAGCATTAGGGAAGTAGGAATCATAGAACATATAACTTCATACAAATTGAAACTCTATACTTTTAATTCTTCACTTATCGAGTATTGTGTCTATAGTTAGTAATCTTAGACTTAGTTCACATGGAAGCTGTTGCATCAAATCTTAGCGTTGAAACTTTTATAACTCTTTCGATTTGATCGTTAATAAGAATAATTTAAAATCTCTCTTTAATTGCCAGCTGCAGCCTCTGAACATCTTTCTGGGAACATTCAATAAAGGTACGTTCACATTCAATAAAATTACATAGTTTTAAAAATTCTTCGTTCAAAATATTTACAATATCATTTCACAAATTGTTCCAAAAATGCGGTCTCAAATAATACTTGAAGATATCAACATGAGTCTTGATCACACCATTTGTATAAAGACTGGCCGTTATATAGTATAAACAAGTTTCTTAAAGCCTAACGAATTAATGGCCAACGTCCATAGTAGAAAATACAACACTGAGTCGGTAAAAAGCATCGCGTGCTAACCATGTTTGTGTGTGAATTGTCTGATCTATTAAAACGCTTTTTAGTAGATGTTAAAAAAGGTCTCGTGAAAATGAGGCATTATACCATCCTATGTAATGTTTTTATACTGACTTTTTATTATATTGAGATGATTTGATAGATATTATTAAAAAAATATATCAAAATATTGTAAAACGGTGAGATATACGATAATTTAATTAATTATGCAACTCAATTTTTCTTTATATTTCTTTGACAATCTCATCGTTTTTATTAAATACGTCATAATGTCGTATCTGTAGAGCATAAAAGAATCTTTTATTGAAAAAACTGTTAAGCCTCACAGCCTTTTAGTTGATAAATATAAATTAAATTGCCCATTACATGTACAGTGAATTACATTCACTTACAGAAATCACGGTTCAGAGTAAATAAGCAACTAAACCCTATTTACTTTGTTACACTTTGTACTTGTTGCTCTTGGTGACAGGTAACAAACTGTCCCTCGTGTTGTGGTTATACCTTTGTACCTGTAGTTTTGCGTTATCTTTATTGTCATAATGCTCTGTGGTTGATCGTTCAGTTACGAAACTAAACTTGTTGCTTAACTGGTTTGTATTTCATAAATCATTTATTCATATTTTTTCATTTTAAACTTAAATCAATTTACTCTCAATCTTATTAATAATATATACGAGTTTTTATTCAATCGTAGTCAATAGCAAAATAGTTTAAGTCAAAATAAATAGTGTCCAGTGTTCGAAAATTTAAGATAAGCAGGTTTGCTCTGAATCATGAATAATTTACAGAGCGCTTCTGTTCCATCAGGAGTATTTGAAGCTCTAAAGCTTAAAAATAGGTAGTTTAAAAATAATTATATGAACAGCTTTTCGAATGTTGGCTTCATCAGCCTAGATTATGACTTAGGTTTTGAATTTTATTTATTTTTGGTGTTAACATAATCATTAAAAGTAACAAATTGTAGTCCGATGTTTGATTGTCCTTATAGTTTTAACAAATTAATCAATACAGATGTAAAGGTAACAATTTCATAATTTAAAATATGTTTCCATAAGAACGATTGTATTATGTAAACTTTAAGATTTAATGTTGATAATAATTAATATTAAACTGAACTTTTTTGTACTATTCTAATCGGAACAAGCTTAAAAAATAACAAAAACTCTATTCGCCTTTTGTCACTAAAACCGCAGATGTAGTGTGTTGACTGACCGCAGTCTATATTGATTCATACTGTTGTTATTTGTACTACAAACGACTTTTTGATCACTTCAATCAACTAGATGGTCCGTTTCAAGTTCATCTATGAACTGTTACATTAAAAATATGATTGAAATATAATTAAAAGTGTTTATTCTTCATTGAAATTTGTTTCTTCTTTAACAATTATAATAATGATATTAGTGAAAGATGCTACGGTTAATATAAAAAAGAGTAGCCATGTGATTAACCTACGATACCAGTTATTCACAAAGCTACTAATAGCAATTAACTCCTTTATAACATAATCATAAATTTTGATAAGAAAACTTATATTACTTCTTGTTCACACCTAAAACTTAAATTTCTACCTCGAGTGTAAAATAAACACTGGTTTTACAATGTTTAATCAGGAAACTTTGGTTCTAGTAGCTATTGTATGGAATGTGAGAGAAAAACTTTAAATGGAAGTTGCATTTGGAATTGTTAGTAAGGCAAGAAACTTATCTTGTAAGTGTCAGTTAGAAATATTATATCGTGTAATATTTCATTTTCTATATAAAGAAAAATTAATGTTCTCAAAGATATTTGTTATGTACCTTGATAACTGCTGTTTTTCTGTGCAATATCTGTGTACTTCGATGACATAACGATAATGATCACATAATATTATATTACATTCTTCAAGTGATTGGATAAATATTTTACTTGAAATAAAGTAAATCTTTGCTTATTCCATTTTTTTATTGTATGTATACTGTTGAATTACAAAAAGTACATTGTATTTAATGTGAGATTTTTAACTACAAATGGCAAGTACCACTATGAGCTATATGTATGTTACAACAATTGAAAAATATACTGAGAGTCACGATAGAATAATATTGTATTAACATGTTTAAATCACTTGATAAGGCTACATGTAATTTTTCTATAGTAGTTTAACAGTTTGAATTCTTACCCAGTTTTATAAAATTTTAATTTCTAGGATAACAATGAATTTTTTTTTTAATTTTTAAACAATTTAGTATTAAACTAATCTATTATGTTTAGCATTTTATATTAGATCAAACGCTTGTAAAACTGTATTTTTTTATTTGTAGGTCCAGTTTACCAACAAAAAGTTGAATTAAGTTTTCAAGCAGTAAAAAATATTTACAGTGTTCTATTCATACATTGTTTTTATTCCATTTTGCCAAGAGCTTAAAAATCTAGTATATTTTGTTAAAAGAATGGCCTTTAACTCCCAAGCGAGAATTTGTCTCTAATCTTGATTTAGACAAATCGACCTGAATTAGCTAAATATAAACTATTTCAAAATAAATGGTTTCCACAATGGCTTATCAGATATTATTAAAATTATTATTTAGTTTAAGATCATTCTAGAACGTTCATTAATAAACAATACATTAAAATCAAACTAATTCATTTTTACAACCTTGGGGGCTTATAAATAAATTACTGTAATATTTATAAAATGAAATTGAGCGCATTTATAATTTTTCACACAAGTGAAGATAAAAATGTAAAAATATTAAACCTCGACTTTGATATACGTGGGTCATAAGTCTCGAGTATAAGCTGAAATGCTTTGAATCTACGTTTTGCATTCTCTATGTGAATTTTTATTGCGTAACGATTTGCTTAAGATATTAATAAAAATAATTGATAAATCCGTTTCATAGGTATAAAATAGCTTAATAAAGGAAACATGTAAGTAATCGTCCCTTAAATACGAGTATGGCAAATAAATCAAAATTTCAATGTAATCTAAAAAATATGACAAATATAATATTTTTTTATCAAATATGTACTAATCTTTAAAACATTATAAAACGTTGTTATTATTAACATTACACAATTTATATCAGAATCAAATCACCATGATCAAATTATCAAACGGATTTGAAATATAGAAGAATCATATCAAGTACTGAGGATCAAATATTGTTATAAATTGAAATAGAAAACTTGTTTCAATAAAGAAAATTTCATATGAAATGAAAATAACACCCAATGGTTATGATGTGAATACATATGTTTCAGATGCTCCCAGCGCTGGTTTCAATTTAAGTGCAGGAGATCATTCAATAGTGTCAATTTTCTCATGCATCCTCGTCGAATTTCAATAAAATACAATAGTCCACTTTTAAAGTAACAGACTCAACATATCAATTTATACTTTTATTTATTCTTTTTTAGGATTCGTATATCATAAGAATTGTTTTAGAAGTAGTAATCAAGTTAAATTACGCTTAATATTTTTGTTGGCACGAAGAATATTATTATTTGTAAAATAAGTTGTCTTGTTATTAGGTTTCTTATTATAGATACGTTAACTTAAAATGCTTATATAAGTGTTGTGAAAGCGCTTGTCGCTCCACTTTCCTACTTGGATAGGGTGAAGATTTCGTTTGTCAAGCTAGTTGGCTTTGAACTCTGATATCTGACAAGTTCTTTGTCGTGCTCTCTCATAGTTATGAAGTGAAATTTTAAACACAATTTATATTCGTCTAAACTGAATTTTAGGTTTAATAAGTAAATTCTAGAAATAGGTTCAAGAGTATATATTATTTATTTATAATAATCAAAGATAATAATTAATAACCCCAGTATTATAAAAGAAATTAGATGCTCAAAGGATAAATGAGTAGGTACTCGCGAAATTTAGATCTCATTATGCTCAAAGTATAATCTCTTAGTATAGATCTCTGCTAGAGACCCATTTGATGACAGAAACAAGAAAAATTGTAGTGAAGGTACAGATAATAAGAAAAGGAAAAAGAAATTACTTAAATAAGCATACAAAAAAAACATATTAGATATATATAAAATAGAAAATTTACAAATATACAAAAAAATATACATATATACATAAATATGTAATTAAACATTTCATATCAGAAAGTAATACTGAGAGAAGATGTTTCTTACGTCAATATTTGAAGGAAAGTACACTTGGACTCTCTTAGTAAACAAAAAATGGGAGAATAGTAAGAAGTTTTGCAGACGTCAAGTCATTGTAGGTTAAAGCGAATTCCTCTGCTGATTTCATTTACTTGAGCCATGCAAGAAAAAAGATCATCCGTAAACCTAAATTTTGGATCCTATATGGAGTGGGATTATAACTCTCCTGTACTACTTACTATTATTATTTTTATGCTAAAGAGGGCAACCGAGCAGTCGGCCTACCTGACGGAGGTATGACCGTTGCCCA
The DNA here is from genome assembly GCA_916720795.1 of Danaus chrysippus. Classification (NCBI taxonomy): domain Eukaryota; kingdom Metazoa; phylum Arthropoda; class Insecta; order Lepidoptera; family Nymphalidae; genus Danaus; species Danaus chrysippus. The sequence continues at coordinate 9,142,266 of CAKASE010000079.1, forward strand.
TGGACATCCGCAACATAGTTTTGCGGATGGTTAGCAACCCTTAATTGGGGAAGAGGGGGAAGAAAAAGTGGGAAAGGGGGCAAAAGAGAGAGGGCAATCGGCTCTCTGACTCGCCGGACGAAACGCGGCCATCAAAGACTATTTCAAGGTGATCTTCTATGAGAGGGTATTTCTCTGGTCGAGCCAGCCCATGCTCGAGCCTTTGTCACTTGACCACAGCTAGGCTCTATCACGTACTAAACCTACTACACTGGACATAGTGTCAAAATTTATTTTACTAAACATTTACTTACATCTAAATAATAGCTTGAGATTTGTTTTTGTTTATCAACTTTAACGTACCCTTAGTGTTATGTATATTAGGTCAGTTTTATAGATGAAACAAATTATTAATCAATTTTATAGTATAAGCAATCTTACTTTTCCAAACCAAACATGCATTATTGTTTGGTTTGGAAAAGTAAGATTGCTTTTTCAATATTCAGACGTTTTGACACCATTCGACATAGACTATAGAAAATTTCTTATCAATAAGTAATTGACGAAAATACAACAGTGAAGTGCTTTTTCTTTTCATTCTTAAAATGTAATTAAGATACGAAAAATATATTAAATATACTTTTACTACATTTTACATTGTTAGCTTTCAAATTAATATAAATAAATAAATATCAATTTTCTATTATGTGAATGTATCAATTTGTGTCTTGACAACCCTTTGTTACAGTTGTCATAATTTTGCTAGTCCTTTTAAACACTTATATTATATAGTTTGTCATTTTCACAAAATATGAGGGTATGTATAAACCGCTACGACAAAGGGTATGACGTTAGTTACAAGTGAAGTTCTCACAAACATTTTAATCCCTCGGGAGGTTGTATTGGGTATTTCAGCTGACAAGGGTTCGGCTGTTTTGCAGGATCGTATTTCCCTTCATTGGCTGTTTAACACGTTCCCTCAAATATCGGTTGTCGAGTGTCGTGACGTCAGGAAATATAAATTTGACCGAACCAAGGTATTATGATCCATTATATGTAGTTAAAGAAGGTCTATGTATATTTCATCCTATTTATGTTTTTGTTTCTGACAAAACTTACTTACTTATAAAATAATATTTTTTTTCCTTACAAATAAAAGGATTACATTTGTGTTTTATTACTACTTGTATGATATAAAAGATCTAAATATATTATTTATTTTAAATGTACTAGCAATTTAATATTGTTTATTATGCGGGGGCTGTTGGAGTGAACTTGAGGGTACTTCAAGGATTATACTTGTTGGTAAATTAAGGACGATTCCTCGGGGCTAAGTATTGAATAAATATTTTCACTAAACAAAGGGGAAATATGTCAGGTAAAGGATTTTAAGAAAGGTAAAAAGTTAACATTTAAAGGTATTCTTGTTTATTAAATATGAGATTATGAGAACGCCTTTACTTTAAGGTTGATTTCTAAAAATATATCTGTAAAATTACTACAATTTCAGTAAAAAGTATTTATTGGTAATTATTAATATAAGTTGATTGCCATACAAAAATCTGGACTAGTACATTTCAACAATGTTTATTAATTTCATTGTAGTTATATCCAAATTAACATTCATGCTTAATTTATTTTCTGTATACTATGTACAATATATTACAATTTCCCTTCTATATGTTTTAGTAGTCAAAATCCCTAAAAAATAACAATATTTTATATGAGGTTAATAATACACTGAATTTTTCATACCTTAATTGGTAGATGTAACAATTAAGGAAAAGAATAACTTGGATTTTATGAGTTGACTTAGGAGTTTTTTATTAATCAATTCAATGATGACTCGGTAAAGGTTATTTTCATTTTCATTTTTCACTTCAACAAACCACACAAACTCAATCAATTAAATGAACGAGACATTAGGATATTCATATTATTGATAAAACAAAAACGAAAGACCAAAACAGAACGAAAGAGAAAATCATCATCATTATCATCATCATTTCAGCCGAAAGACGTCCACTGCAGGACACAGGCCTCCCTCAAAGATCTCCACGACGACCGGTCTTGTGCCACTCGCATCCAGTGAAAAAATCAAGAGAAAGTGTATAAGTAAATTGCACGAGGTAATACAAATTACAGATTGTTTTTTCAAACCAAAGTTATGGTTCTCCGGAATTTTTTTAATATGTGTATCGTATTACTTATTACTGTGTTAATACAGAACCTATACTTATGTCCGACATCCCTATAAAGATTTATAAAGTACGACATCATTTTAATGATTTATTATTTAAGATGTATGTAGGTTTGTAGACGTTCTAACAAAAGAACTAGATGTTCTAACGATTAATGAGTGATTCCTACCAAGTAACTTTTATTAATATCTGATATATTTTCTATTACAAATGTCGGCTAAATTCTAGGTATCGATATTGAAAATATATGTCTATTAAAACTAAACTCATAAAACCAGATATAATACAGTTAAAAGTGTAGTGTAAGTTATTACAACATTAGACATAATCTTGTATGGAATTTAATTTTCTTCGTTGAAAATTTTATTGCATTTTTACGTTATACCTTTGTAAGTCAATAGAATTGTGTTCAGATTACTGTGAGCTCTATACCAGACTCTGTTTAAACTGCATTCCCCAAACAAAGGAGAATCGATATCACAACAATAAACATGACAATGCTTCCCTTATTACCAGTCACATTTATTTGTTGCATACAAAAGAATGAGTATCTTTTGAATTTTGATATCATTTTGTGCTTATTTGACTTCCGAAATGTAGAGGCAAATGTTTTGAATACAATTTCAGGTATTCGTCTTTATAGACAACTTTAAATATAGATTTATTATTTTTATATTTCTTATAAATACTATTTATAAATATTTATAAATATTTTATATTTCTTATAAATAAATAATATTTCTTATATTTCTTATAATATTAACACGTTATATTTATACTAATAAATGTAGTTCGATTTATCGACTACTTTTCTTCAAGCGTTAAGTTAACTTTGTAGTTTTGATAACCTAACTTCTAGTAATAAAAGAGTTTAGTGTTTTCGTTTTACTTGGTAGCTTATATAAGAAATTTTAAAGGATTACATATATTAATAGAAAACTCTGTTACCTAACTGAGTAATAATAATTTTATAAATCATCATTTCAGCCGAAAGACGTCCACTGCAGGACATAGGCCTTTCCCAAGGATTTCCACGACGACCGGTCTTGTGCCACCCGCATCCAGCGGATTCCCGCGACCTTCACCAGATCATAGGTCCACCTTGTTCAGGGCCTACCCACGCTGCGTGTTCCGGTTCTTGGTCGCCACTCGAGAACCCGTTGGCGGCCTCATCGAGCATCGGTTCTACGAGCGATGACCCACTGCCACTTAAGTGTTGCAATTCTTCGGGCTACGAATATGTCGGTGACTCCCGTTCTTCTGCGGATCTCCTCATTTCTGATTTGATCACGCGATTTTATAAATAGCTAGTCGAATTTGCTTATACATATATTTACATACATATCAATTGACCAACAATGTGGTAGCCAACCGTCTAGGAAAACTTCACTGAAGTGATTTACAATGTCAAGAGAATTTTGGAGTAAATAGTATAATATACTTAAAGTATAAAATAATATACTTAATATTAATATAAAAGAAATAAAAATTGTGCCTATAATTTTTCATTTCAGTGCAACTATCTTTTGTTAATTAAAATTTTAATTAAGTAATTCATGTACTTTTTATTCTCTTTAATACTAATTATTAAAATTACATAAAAGAATAATAAAATATTATTATTGAAAGCATTTTATACAAGTGCTATTGGTTGAAATCCATTTTTTATAACAGTTAAGTACTTAAAGAAATTGAAAACGCAGTGACTAAGATGAAAAAAACTTTTATTTATTTTTCTTTGAGACAAAAAACAGAAGAAGAATTTGTTGTCAATACAAGCTAGGTATAAAGTAATATCTTTCGTCTACAAAAATCATTTTGATAAAATTGTTATTCATTATTAAAATTACTTTCTCTTTTATTCATCATAATTTTTTTTCTAGCTCAAATTTTATATTTAACAAAGAAATAATTCTTGAATACAATAAAGCTATATAAGGGGATTGCTTTAGTCTTGATACATGACACAGTTTATACTGGACATCAAGAGTTATATAACAACCTTACTCTTTGAATTTCCCCCTTACAAAGTATTTTCCTTATCTAACGTTGAGTGGTGTATACCTTAGAATTTAAGATCAGGTTACTTTTCATAAAATTATTTATACAAATTGAAGCATCTTTTCCTTATTAGCGCTCTAGCAATTTGTTAAGTAATATTTCATTTCAACTAAACCAACAAAAAATTTATTAATCTAAAGCAGAAAAAAACTATTCTTTTTATATTACGTTTAATCAAGGATCGAACCTATTTCATTTAAGGAAAATATAATATTTGAAAAAATATTAAATTTATGCTTATGATGTGCAAAGACATAATATTATTACTATAAAGTTTAGAATAAGAGTGCTAGAGAAGGAAATTACTAGTATCAGAAAAAGCAACATAAAATTTTTGTGAGCTTATTTGCGTTTAAAGTAGACGACATTGTTTGAACTCCTTCAATCGATTTACTGAGAGCTTCGTTTAGGTAGGAAATAAGGTTTTAAATAAACTTTATATTCATTATCACAGTTGAAATAATAGAAACATTAGAATTTATTTCATACATTTTTTTATGGTAGATTGATTGTAAATATATGATATTAAGCAATAAATATCTTTTTAGATTTTTTTATCATGAAACACTGGTTGGATTAACTAAATCCCCTTTTGTTAAGGTTATTGTCTCTTGTTATTTTTCCTTTGTGAATTTTATAATGGATTACAACCAATTTATAAGAGTGGATGCTTAGAAATATAAGCAATATTGAAATATTTGTTAATTTAAATAAATATCTTGTGAATATTTCCAAAGGTCAGAGGTATATTGATATTGTACATTACTTTATAAGCAATTTCCAAGTGACTGAATCCGGCCTACAGCTACGAGTATTACAGAATCTCATCAGACGATGATGCCTTGTAATAATGCAAGTATTAATTAATTTAACATATTAATATTATAAAAGTAATAGATATATATCTAATATGAAATCAAATTTGATGAATAAAGAATTTAAACATTTCAACATTTTGCAGAAGGTAACTAAATTACATAAATTTTAAAGAAGTATTATTTTGTATACATATTGTAAATAAGTCAAAATTTATTTTATTTTAAAACCTAAATATTTATTGAAAATATACTTTTAGGTCTCAGTGAAAACTTGGAATCCTTTGTCTCAAAATAGTCAGTATTTTAAAAATGTCTCTATAACGTTGGCTACACCGAGAAAATTCCGAAACGAAGGAAACAGGAAAGTCCCTGTTCTTAGTTGTCGACATTATAACATAGTTCCAATTATTTTTTTAATTAAAATAGGAAGCCAACGCTTTACAAAATTCAACTTCTTATTCTTAAGAAATGAGCAAATATCGAAAATGTAAAATTTGTATACACTATTTATAAGTTCAATTAATTATATAGAAAAAATAAATAATATTGAGTATTACTATTAAGTTAAACTGTTCTAATGAATGTCGATAGAAAAATTCACAAAACCATAATATGGTAGCATAAAAAAATAGAATAGCACAAATAGAATAAATAAAAAATTATAACAAATAAAAATAAAACAAAAAGAAAAAAAATGTTTTGGATTTATATCGTCCGTCTGTCATCTTCATCAAACTAATTTATATAACAGTGTTAATCAAATAGTTACCCTCCAAAGCGTTCACTCCTATTCTTATTATTAAGTTAGTTTTCTGTAACAAGTTGCGAAATATAGGTTTAATTTTTTTCTTCATACATGTCGATGATACTTTTTTGCATAAAATATGTCAGTCATGTCATCGACATCAATAACAAGTGTGTCCCAATTCTTGTTTGCTAGAAGCTCATTGATTTTTTGATTTCGAAAAATGTAGAGATTTGATGATTGCACTTACCGATAGTGATAGTAATTTGTGTATAAGGTTTATCTGTAGAGGTGATGAAACTTGACAAGTGAACACTGAACATGCAGAAAAGTTTGTTTGCTAAATCATTACCTAATGTAAGCATTTCTTGTATATTATAAGATTAATTATATTTAATTTATAGACGTAATAATGAAATCACCATTTTATAGACGTAATAATGAAATCACCAACCATCATAGTTTATAATATCTGGTTCAGTTTATAAAATTTACGTTTTATCATAAAATACTCAAATATTAAAATTCCTATTTAAACGGCTATAGTATATTAGTCTGAAAAGTGAAATGATCTCAGTTATATATTAATCCAGACGTCTTTGGAGTTCAATACATAGGGTAAAATTAAGGCTAAAATATAACCATTACGCGACGCAAAGAGTACTTCTCTTAATTTTAGGCAAATATAGGAAAAGCTGATGTTCTGAGACATACAAGGACATCTTTCTATCAGCTATTCCAATGCTTCCTTTATTTGCTTTATGCTCCCTTTGGATACTTTATTTGTTTTGTTGAAGTTTATTAGCCCTGGAAAAAAAAAAGTGATTTAATAAGGACGTGTTACATTAAAAAAAAATATGGGTGGGAAGAGGTTTTAATTAATTTTGCAACAAAGATACTCTTAAACATATGTATAAGTATTACATGTCATTGCAATCTGTTCCACAAATTTTAGAAAGTTTTCAGTAATACAATGTAACTTATAGTGTTGCTCTGTGCCTTCATATCTAATATATGAATTTAATTTGTATGACTTTTTATTAAATTTTCTCTGTGGATTGTTCTTTTAAAAATAAGTTTTTGTTTCAAACTTTTTAAAAATCTTTTTGAATACTATGCGTATTAAAGTGTATTAAATTAATTATTAATTTCTTATCTATCACATGTTTTTTCTATTTGAATATTTTCGATAATCTATTTTAAAATCTGGATGAAAGGAGAAACAAATTTCATATTCATAGTTCCTCTACTTTCCAATAAATGTTGTTATTCTTTTAACAATACAAATATCACTGTCTTTACATAAATACTGTCAGCTAAGTTCGTTTGTTTATAGTAGCAATGACAATAACTAACATAGAAAAAGTACTAAATATTGTTTTATATGTATGTGTAATGTATTATTCTGACCTGATATATGATTCGGAAATCTGACCTATTTATTTTAACGTTTGAAGTCTTAATTGCCGAATAACTTCAAAATAAAGCACACTGTTTGAAATGTTAATTTTGAACTAAATTTGACACGAGAAAAAATTGAAAATTAAGATAAAAAGCCATTGTATTAAATCAATCTGATTCCGCGTTTTGTGTAAAATGTTTTGCAGTCATCAAAAAGTGACAAAGCAATTGACGAATGGTTAATTGTTTTTCATAGAAATTTATCTGGCACCACAAATTCGCGGAAATTAAGAATAAATCATCATTATCATCAGACTATCAGGGCCGACTGCTGAGCAAAGGCCTCTTCTCAAATAGTATTAAGGATAAAAGAGAAAGGACGATAGATATACATTATACATATTATATACAAAGTATGTCTTTGTAATGTAAGTCTTTAATATAGGGACAATTCGTGTTACCAAACCTTGTCCCTCTTGCTTGCAACATTGATGGTGACTAAGCTATGTTCCAAGAACTTCTACGTTACTCATGAAATAAACATCGGTTAGCACTAAAGTTTTGTTTGGTTGTAGTCGAGGTCACAATGTTGTCAGAGCAGGGATACTAAGAATTAGTGCCTCAGATGATTTGCACCTAAAACAATTTAATCGAATTATAATTTTGCGACTGGGAGTACATAAGAACATGAACTTTATTATAACAAAACAAACACTTTTCCTAAGCTTTTAAAAACCATTGCAAGTAGAGAACTCTTTGATTCTATTATTTTATTATTTTTATCGTAATATTTTGACTCATGTTCAGAGGGTACATTAAGGTTCGAGAGACGTTTAATAACTAATAATATAACTTATACGAGTATGTACTCCTTTTAATATAAATATAATGGAAGTCAACATTTATTATTCAGAAAATATGCACCTATTTGCTTGGTAAGATTTTACTATATTTAAAAATGAAAATCACTTTCAAAGAGATATTATCGTTTTGAATTCTTATCTCGCACATTTTATCAAAAGCATTGTGCATCGCTGATATTGCTTATGGAGTATCGCCTCGAGAATCTGCTATCTTATATGCATTGCGCAAACAAAAGCCCCTGTATCTCGGTAATAATGAGGAGATTTCTGCTTTGTGAAGTGCTCATTTAAAATTAAAAATTATTTTGATCAAACGAGAGATGCAGAAAGTAACAATAAATTGCGCTTTATCATATTTTGATGGAACACAATCGTCTAACCGTTACCACTATGATAAACAAACGAAAATTATACTTTAAAAATATTTTATATCACACATTTTTTAAATTAGAAAGTATGTTTCTTCTGTCAGCTGTAATATCTTTTCACCCTTTATACGTTAAGTAAATATAAAATACACGGCTTTTAGAACCCATATAATTCATTCCATTATAAGTTTTTACGCGTAAAAAATCCCAACGCAAACACGAACGGAATTGGTATCCTTAAAAAGTTACATTTCGTTTGAATTAAACTTTTGAAAAGTTTAAATTACTGTGGTATGAAATGAGTTACTAGGTAATTGCTCCTTTTCTTTCATTTTATAAAGTTAAAATGTTTTTTGTGTTGTGTACGAGTACAGTAAGTTGCTTTTTTCGGTTTCGTATTGCGTGTGGAAATAAGTTTATTTCGAAAGAACAAACAATTGATACATAGTATTGATTTTAAATCATTTTGTTAATGTGATTGATACGATCAAGCTGGAAAAAATAACGTAACGCATAATTTAGTCAAATGATTAATGTAAAATTAAACATAAAAGGATATAACGATACGGACAGGTCACCCCTTAGAACTTATTTCCTATTGAATGTCAAAATTATTTTAATTCCTGAGTTTGTCGAATAAAAACGAAAAAAATATATCAATTTTTGCCTTCTGAATTAAAAGGTATTTTATGATAACAAATTGAGACGCAGCCTGAACAAAGTGTTCTTAAAAAACATTAGCATTCTTTTTTAGGGTTACGTACTCGGAGAATAAAACGGGCCTCTATATCTAACACTTCCCTATAAGTCCATTCGTCCACCAGTTACTGGGGTGTATCTCATGAACAATTTGAAAATTCATTTCGTATTTCATATCTAACAGCTGCATATCGTAGGTAGTTTACTATTGAAATTTATTGCAAGCATTTATTTCTCGCCATGTTGGATGTGTAGATATATTTGCAGAGTACTGAGAAGAGAATTACGAAAATTTCAATTACTGAAATTTACAGCTCCATAATTCATTAAATACAATATTTACTTATTAGATTAAATAATTGTAGATACGCATGCAATTAAACATAATCTATTATACAATAAAAAGTATGATTGAAAATACAATATTAATTACATTTTATTTTAGTTGTAACAAAAATTTTGGCGACCGTTATGAAAAGTATAATTTTACTAATTGTATATGTAGAAATACTTTCAAGTTGTTTGTCATCCTTTTATTTCGGAATAATTATTTTACTTTCAGTATCTACATATTTTCCTTAATTATGTTAAATATATTGATCAATACAACTCATATTCCCTCAAAATTTTCGGAAGTTGCGAAAAATGTTCTGAGAATTGTGATGGATAATGAGATAGGTATTCGTTTATATTTGTGGTAGCTAAATGGTGTGTATCTTATTTCCTTAAAATTGACATAATGAGAGAAAAATATTATAAGAATATTTTTCTTTATTCAAGTCTTGTGAAGTTATTTGTTATGTTGTCCTAAACATCTACTTTTTACTACATATTGTGATTGAAAATTATAAGGCGATAAAAACCACCAAAAATACAAATCGCACCTCAACATCGGCTATGCTAAAAGCCCAATAATACTCATTGAAATAAAATTGAATTCTGCATGACAAGATAATCTAAAAACCATTAATTACAATCACCACTCAAATACACGTTTTATCAGTCTTTCTTATTTTTAACATATAAATGTAGTCAGTTCAATATGATTTGCCTTAATCAAGATTGGCAGAGTAATAAGCCTCCCCTACCTCCCATCAGCCACTGGGGGATTTTGGTAGATCTTCGTAATAGCGTGAGTTCTGGTGTTCGGTTTGTTCCAAATGGAATTATTCAGAATTGGTTTCGGTATTAGCATAATGCGTATAATTTGATTATAACAGAAAAAACAGGTTTTTATTCCACACCGCTAATAATAGCTGCAGTATTTACGTACATAATAACATTAACAAAAGTATGTAGTTGTTAATCAATAAAAATATTAAATATATTGTGTATACACACTTAATATTGAAATTCATAAAAAAATATTTGAATCTTTAAATACGTTCACATTTATTAATGTGGTGAGACTAAAATTTTGTTGCTTGTATTTGTTAAATATATTACAAAATATTAAATTAGCACCAAATACTTTTAAGTGTAAGTGGTAAAAGATAAGAAACAAAATATCTCTAATAAATAACGCTGTATTATATGTAATTATAATCTTATTACATGCTACTGAATGAAATATAATTGTTCCAATTTATTTCATTAATTCATGTTAAAATGAACTTTGATATAGTTATAATTCAAATTATATATGTAGAGTGAATCAGCTCATGTTTAAAGTTCGTGATTTAATTTACTCTTTGAATATGTTTTCCCATTTTATTATAGATATATATCCTACGATATTATAAAAGAAGCAACATTGCCAGTATATTGTGCTCATATCAATGCGTCTTAGTTTGTCGAATGTAGTTTAAATTGTAGTTGCTTGTATTGAGCTCACAATATCCTGATCCAGATAACGTGCCTTAACGTATATACGACTTAGAAATGTAATAAAGTACGTATCAAAGCGGGTTAGTCTTCGATAGCAACATGAAATTATACTTTATCTTTGAGTCTCTTACATGTGTTTTATTTATTTTCATAATTTTAATATGACTAGAAATTGTCTCAGTAGACGTAACGTTTTTTTTATTATGAATTTTCTTATTCTTATAAATAGTGAAGTTAGTTATAAAAAAATCAAATGTGTTGCCTCACACGTGGCCTCTAAATTTTAATTCAGTACTAAATTAAAAGGAGAAGCATTAAAAATATTTAGGAAAAGGGAACACTGTATTTGTCATATTCGCACAATAAAATTAAACTTCAAATAGTCTCAAAAAAGAAACATAACACAATATAGTTATTTTTTACTTTAGTTTATTATTCGGTTCTTAATGAAACTTCACCATTTTAATGTTGAAGTTCATGGGTTCACCATTTTTCACATTTGAAAATAAAATTAAATAGATTTTAGTTAATCAAGTGTTGTTGAAATTTGTTTAAAATTTGAATCTGAGTAATAATTATATCTTGTAATACTTTTAAGTATTATTGTTGAAAAAATGCGAAATAGCTACCTTTAGTATATCGTAGCAGTTCTATACACTGTTAAATGAAATACAGTCAATTGATAGGTTTTATTCATATAAAATTTAAAAAAAAGATTATATATACATTTATAAATAGAAAGGTATATGTGACTCATATATCAGTATCATTACTGTAATTATGCTTCGAATAAGCAATATGATAATCATGCTATATTGTATACATTTTAAAGAAAATCAATCATATTAATAAAAAATAGGCAAAAATAATAGAAATTGATTGACGTAATGGTCAACTTTTTTTAGTAGATTAATTAATAGTTTAATTAAATTAGTCGAAACTTTCTTTTCAATTGTTAAAATCCTGACAGGACACTTTTAATTGTATTTGTTTTTACTTATTTTCTAACTGAATGCAAGCTTTCGTGACATGCGTTTCTGAAATAACATTGGCGCTAGTATTTTCTCGTTTAATTGAATTTTTTTTCGCTTAAACTTCGTACCGTAGCTGATAGACGTAAAGTTATCTGGTTTAACATTCTAAAGCTTGTGGATATTTTATAATCAACCTAGAAATTTGTGTACTTGATTTATAAAAGACAAATCTTCATACTAGAACACCTTTAATTAACATGAAGTACTAAAAATATTGTATTGAAATTTGAAAACAGGATAAAAAGAACCATTTAAAAATAAACAAACAAACTTGAGAATCGTCTTCTAAGATAAAGTGTTGGATAAACATTTTGCATTAAGAAAAATTTATAAAATATCAAGCATCGGTTCCTATCGCTTATAAATTATATTATATCCTTTGACAAATGTTAGCCAGCAAAAAGAATAAAAATAATAACTCAACAGATTTGGATTAAATTTATTGTCTATGTAGAAAAAGAGTATATACATATTAAAAGACTTTTTTGGTTTGTAATTTTTGGATTATTTCTAGAATATATGTAGTTCCAAGTATTAAATTATTGCACTATGTTTTTTCGGTTATATCTAGTTCCGTAACGTGAAAAAACCATAGCATGCATAACAGGATTCAGATTTTACCACCTACAAATACTGCCTTTCTCGGAAATGTCAAAGGCTGTTATAATTCGTAAAAAAATATTTTAACAATATTTTATTTAACAATGTTAACCTTACTTAAATTTTCTCGGATTTAATATTTGCTAGATTAAAGAAATTAAAGATAAAAAGCTTAATTCTAAACCGCAAAATTACAAAAAAAGATGATAATATATCTTACAGTGGATAATAAGAGCCAGATAAAGCAGTGGATATTAATTTTAAAGTGGTCAAACGATGGATGTTATCCAAATAACAACGGAATGAATCAATAACGACGGTGGTCAGTCAACAAACTGGATTGTGGTTGTCTGTGACTCGGACAAGTTGTAAATGGCCATTCAAACGTTCGTTTTTTATATTCTCTTCTTGAAAAATATTCTATGCTATAAAACTACATATTAAAAATTATATTTTTTATAGTATCAAGCTTGGTACGCAATATTATCCTGGGTAAAAGTCGGAAAAAGAATAAGATTTATATTGTGTTTTAAAGTATAAAATAAATATAAAAATATAATGATAAAAATAGGACTGCCTTTAAATATTTTTTTATAAATTAATCTTATTTCCTTCGATTAACCAATTTTTATTTAAAAAACTATTTAAATAGTTCTGGATTACAATTCACAAAAGTTTTTTCTGTTCTACTGGAAGTGTAAAATATTTGAGGTAGGACAGAAGCTCTCAGTGAATTATTCATGATAGCAAAACCCAGTTGTCTGAAATATTTTGTAAACGGTGTCTATGCTGTGTTGATTATGTTTAGAATTGTTTTGCATTTGAAACAACGTTCTAGAATAGTAATGCAACTCTAATTATGTCCTCTGCAGGGATGGGAATTAGAATTTTGACTATTAATTCAAAGGGGGGTTCCTTTAAATTTGATATTTTGTGTAATAAGTTAGAGTTTATAAACACAACTCCACTGGTATTCCATATTTTTAGAAGCTGTTATCACATAGGTTTCCTTGGGTTTATTTAAAAATATATCCCCATTCCGTAGTTTGATGTTTTATGTAATCCCTTTCTTTAAAAATTTCATATATGTAACCAGGTCGTTGAAAAGTTTAAAATTTGTAAGTAGCAAAAATAGTAGAAACACGATTGAAACTCAAAAAAGTAATAATGCGGATATTCTTATTTTAATTAATACATATGCTGGAGATGTCAAAATAACAAATTTTGGATATACATGACATACAGACATATTAATATGTATTGTTTAGTACAAAATCAGTTGAAACAAATGTAATATATAAGTACTTATCAGCTAATAACTTATTTTTCATTTTTTTTTAATTCCTGGAGCACAATATACCTATAATAAATAAGAGATTTTTTAAAATTTTAGTAGCTGTCGTAGTTACGTATTTTTAATGGACTACAAAAAGGAGGAGTTTCTCAGTTCATTCGTATTTTTTTTATCCTTGTTATAACGTTGATACGAATCTTTCTACTGGGAAAAGCTATTTTGTTTTTTTTTTGAAATCTGATGCTTTCCGTTCGGTCCCATTTCAATTTGATCCAGTTCTGACAATAGTTACCATAAGAAAGCCATATAAGTCTGAAATTAGCATTAAGTACGTGTGTGACAAATGAACAAGTAACTTCAACGCCAACCGATTTCGATATACATATTTATTCACAATAAGACCTGATTATGAAATCCATTATGATATTCACTTGCCATTATTCTGTGTACTAAGAAATATTATCCTTATACCTGTAAACCTAAGGCAGCGACTCCAAATTTCCTTATTTACCTTGTATTTTTATTTTAAATCATCATCAAATGCGAATATCATATAAAAAACGGTAAAGCTAAAGATACAAAAACGTCGCAAGGCAAACAAAGGAAATTGCGCGTCTTAAGTGTGTTTGTTTTGTCAACATCATTGCGCATGATCGCTTTTTATTGCTTTTATTTAGATAATGTTGACGTTATTGTTGAATATTAGCTATAAAGTAACAAAGGATATTAATATTTTGCAATACTAATATGACGTATTTCGTTGAAAAGTGACGACGATGTTGCAAAAGTAGGTACAATAATAAATCCTAATTCAAATAAAATAATTCAATTCGAAGAAAATGTCGTTTAAGTTAGGAAAAGAAAATTTCAACTAAAATTTTACAAACTTTACCTCTCTTGAATTTTCGATTTTTTTTTTAAACTAAATGTTATAAATAAAATATTAAGGCAAAGTTATAGTAAGATATAGTTTTGGTGTTGTTTCTATATATTTGCAAGACTACTTAATTTAAATAGTACTTAATCAAGAGTGACCGTGTAAGATTTAAGATATAAAAAGACTAAGTCTGCGAAACTTACTTAGGTCTTATAATTATGACTGACTGTCGTTTCAAGAAGCGGGCAGCTTTAATGAATATTTTTCCAAAACAAATGATATTAAATAAAAGAAATTGCCAGTACATACATTTTTTTAAAACGAAAGTAGAAAGATAATAGGATAATAAGAAAATGTAATGTACAGATATAAATGACTATCAGTACAATTTCATTTAATGTACGCAGTCCGAATAAGAAAGGAGTTATAATATACTTTATTAAGTAAACAAGCTCCTAGTAAATTAAAAGATAAAAGAAATTAATACGGACATAAAATATTAAAAATAATAAAAACAGAACTTATACTGATAAAGGACCAACACCAAGACTTGCTAAAACTTGTATTTTTCTTGCATTTGGACAACTCTTGTTATACTTTTATCTTATATAAACGGGAAATTATTAAACGACCTATCTAATCGAGAAATTAGAATAATTTTGACCTAGAAAGCAGTAATTACAATCTTATATATTTGGGACAATCTTAAATAATAAAAATATCTACATATGTCTATAATAATCAAGTTTTTGAAATGCTTAATAAAATATTATATAATTTTAAATATTTTTTTTTTAAATATAAATAAAGTATGAAAATCATTTATAAAAATATAAAAGAATACATAAAATGACTTACGGGAGCAGCAAATTTTACCACTTAGAATATAAATATTTTAATTTAAATTATATTACAAAATATATGAGAAATTAACGAAAATAAAAACTACAATAAATTAAGACGAAATTTTCATTAAACACAAATGAATACAGGTACCTTAAAGATTGTGGACGACGAAAATTGAAGACAATTACACAGAGAAAGCTAAACTCATCAAAGCTGCGAAGAGCAAAATATACTCCAAGTTTCAAACAAGATTTCGCTCGTGTTTTAATATTTACATAATTTGTTCAGAAACTTTGCTTGTTACATTTTGCGATTGTAGACTATATTCGGTCCAAGAAACTAAATGATTAAATCATTCCCATTTAAGTCTGTCTAAAGTATCAATAGTCAGTGATTTGATTAAGAGGCAAATACATGTTTCAAAGGCAATATAAATAAGATCAGTAGAATGTGTGTCATTAATTTTTTTAATAATATTTCCTAATAAAATGTTTAAATCTGTGCACTATTTTAAAAATAACTTAACTAATAACTTACTCCCTGTATCGATGTCTAGAAGGTTTTTATTTTTAATACCCATTTTAATAAAGATAAAAACGAATTGCTTGTGTAAAAATAGAAGACGTATCTCTAAAAAGATCCAATATTAACATAAGGCTAAAAAAAACTGAATCAAATACAAATCAAGCATAAATGATAATTTCAAGGCCCTTATACAAATTCAAGAAGTGTAAATTCTTCAATATTTGTTAAAACTAGTAAAACATATATAACTTTTTCATATTTCTAATAGAATCTGATATCTAATTACTATTTACCTATAAAATTTTATTATTTTATACAAAATGAGGTATTAATTACATCCTCGATAATAAATTCTTATTTTTTATAATGAGAGAAATGAATGAAATTTACGGCATGACCTCGTTTTATCATTTATTTAATCCGGAAATGAGAAACGGATAATTTAGAAACAAAAATGGGACTTTCATTTGCTTCAAAATTATGATGTTTATGTAGTCGTGTACATATTTTATTTTTCGAACAGCATATTTAAGAAATAATTAAAAATCGCTACTAAAACAAATAAATCAAACAACATTAGGCTTTTGAATTTAAAAATATATATTCATTTTGACTTTTTCATGTGTAAAAGTTACCCATGATGCCATTATGATTCTCTCAAAGGTTTTCCTTTATGCATTAAACAACACATATTAATCTTGCCAGACGTAAGTATAAAGAAAAACAAACATGAAATTAAATTAATCTCTTGCTTAATATATTACTTCAAAACATAAAAATCTCAAGAAACGTTAAAAAAAGGTTTCTAACGTTTTATTTGTTAAAAAAAGTTACTTTGTTTAAATTCCCAGTTCATTCCCATAAACAAAATATCCCCATAAACAAAATAACAAAATAAGTACTTTTACTTAGATATTAAAATTATAATATTTCATTTCAATGAACATCTTTAACTGCCTTATGAAATAAAATAGAAGGAGCAGCAATTAATCATTTGAGTAATTTTTGTTTGATTTAGGATACGACGCCATTTACGATTGCGATCTTATGACTTGTACGAAAAAGTTAAATTATTACTCACAAGTCTTCATTTAATACGACGCTAAGGAAGAAATTACATATATGAAAAGTTTAGAAAACATTGAGAAATCTAGTCTCATTTAATGTTTTTTGTCCATTACTAAATTCAAATAAAAAAATAATAATAGGATCTCATAACTATGATTATTATGAGCAAAGGATAAACCTCACAAAAGGTTTTTAGAATTAAAGAGAATCAATATTTTTTTTAAACAAAATAACTACACTGGAAAAAATAATACACAAAAGTTATCTTCATTAATATATTTAGTTTAAATTATCAGGAAAGCCTCAATTATACCTATATTTTTTTCATAATTTTCAATTGCATCTAAAAATGGTCCTACACTAAAAATATTTAGTTGAATTTCATCCATATACATGATAGTGCATATGCACTACGCAATTAAAATAAATTGGGCCTTCTTGATTATCCCAGTTAATGAGAGAACGCAATTATACTGTTTTAATAAAGTTTTAAATTAATTGCTTTCCATATTGTTACAGGTAAATTGGTTTGTATTGCATAAATTAATTTGTACGTAAATTATTTTAGTTGCATTATTCAGGATATAATAACTCTGCTACAAGTGTTTTTATTGCAATATTACAACGTATGTATCTATAAAGTTGAAGTAAAACTAAAATTTTTGGATATACCTACCACTCTTTTTTATTATTTTAAAAATGCTCCCAACGATTCGTTTTCTTTGACGCAATCTATTCCTTATTCACTAGTTGCTTTCGTAGCATTACAGTTTAGTGTAAGCCTAAAAGTATGGTATACAATTTGTACAATTAAAGTACAATTCAATTTAAGAATCTAAATTGTTTACAAAGTTGTCTTCTATTTTATTGAAAAAATAAATACATAATTGAATTTAAGTGAACTATAGTTATCTTTACCTGATCATGAAAGTAACAAAATGACCTGTAACTTCAGGCACATCGTTGGGCAATTTAATGAAACTTATAATTTGATGAAACTTTAACACATATTAATAAAATTTTAATTTTGAAATCAGAACCAAAGATAGAAATTTTACTATAACATTAATGTATATTTTACATAAAACATTTTTAGAAGTATAACTTTTAAGATAATCTCTTAATTAACTAATCATAAATCTTTGGCTGCCATATATTTTATTTAAATTCTATAAAATAGTCAACACATGAAGTGTTAGTACGAAAGCAGTCCTGTATACAATTTAGTCTTTTTGATCTTAGGTGTGTGCTTCTTGAGTCTAGAAATGGCTGCAAATTGAAATAAGTACTCTCAGCGAGTCAAGAAGTACGTGACGTTAGTGTTCTACAAGATTATGAGAGAAGTGAAATGTATGAATTTAAACTTGTATTTTATGCAACTGCTTCATTTAAATATCTCACTAAAAAGTATTATAAATCACAATATCTTATCTGAGTCTTTATAAAACAAAGTTCATTTAAAATAGTGAAAATAATATGACAGCATGAAAGATGACGTTTTATAATAATTAAAGATGTTATAGGAAAAGTTTTTTATTAAACACAGTTTAAGTATAATTCTTTGACACGAATTAATATAGTAAAGTTTAGGTTTCTGTTTAATTTATTTACAAAACAAAGTTAATAAACGTTTAGATTTAAGAAGGTGTCTTATTCCATTGTTATCTTTCCTTTCTAAATAAAACAAGTATCCGGTTACTAATTGAAGGTCTCGGTATAAATTAAAATATTTTTAATAGATAAATTTATTTTAAAAGTCATCTTTATGTCAAAGATATATATTATTATAATAAAAATTTGTTGGGATCGCAAAAAGAAGTTTTTTTTTTTAAATAAATTTGTTGTAGATAAGACTTTTTGATGTTGGAATGCTTTTTCAAAATGAATGTAAATGGTCGTACTTACATTAAGGGGCACTTTAGGGTCGAATATAAAGGTAAATTGAGGTCTCATGTCAACAATTCTTAAAAGTAGTCAGAGATTGGTTTTGTAAAATATGTATGTTTATATATACATAAAGCTTATGTTAGAGATGATTTAATACTCCATTATGATATAATAAATATTGACATGTCTTTTCTACGATGTAACTTAAATAAGTTTTTAATAAATAACAAACCCAACAAACTAAGCTATCGCATGTATAATGAATGAGCACCAAGTTTTAATTTAAAAACTTTAATTAATGATCATACTTGCTGTGGACATTACATTATTAAAATTGGAGATGGTCACAATTAGAGTAACGATATTAAAATTAATAATCAATCTTTGTTATATTAGTAGAAACATTGCAAAAGGTATATTTTGAGTGGGAAATCATCAAAAGAGTGTAAGATTCCGTGGGACTAAAACACCACCGTACCTTCCCCAGCTTCGAGACTAGTTGCGGTATTAGTATCATCAGCAATCCGTCTTGATATCGGATCTATAGTCCCATCTATGCTCTCAGGTGGCGAGCTATCCTTACTGGCCGTACGTAGAAATGAATGTACGGTTCGTGTAATCTTGCGATCCCCAACGAAGGTAGCGTCTCCTGAGGCTGCGGGGTCTCGAGCAGGGCTGCAAAAAGTTTAGCAATTAATATTGTTGTCGATTTATTTGCAGACTAGATAGTTGAGCTGGAAGCAGTATTTTTGGTGAATTCCCTTGCTTAGACAAAAGATTTTTTTAAAAATTTTATCAAGGAATTGAGAAATACATATAGGTATTAATAAAATCTTAGCTGAAAAGTTTACAACATACAAGTGGTTATATATCGTCATCAGTCTATCAGCGCCTACAGCTAAGCAAAGGCCTCTTTGTTACATGGAGAAGGTTTGAGCATTAATCACCACGCTTGCTCAAGACTGGTAGGTGATTTAAAACTTAAAATTGTGAAACTATAAGTCCAGGTTTCCTTTCGATGTTTTCCTTCACCGTATGTCAGTGATGTCTAAATACTCTCAGAAAGTACATATGACTCCGAAAAATCACATTGGTACTGGCCAGGTTTGAACCCGCGCCCTCGGCAACGAGAGGCGGACCCTTTAACCACTCGGCCACCACTGACTTGGTTATATATATATATATATGTATTATTTTTTACATATGTATGTATATATTCCATTGTATTTCCCGATTAAATTCACGTAGCTAAAGGATTTCTGATGCTAGGTTGCATATTTTTTATTAGTTACACATACTTTTTAAATGAACAAATGTATTATTAGTTTGTAACAGATTTCACATTTTTGTCTATTCAAGTAAAATTCAAGGTATTTTTAGAGTTTAGAAAGTAAATTAACCTACATTCAATTATACTATCCAAATTTTTTTACTAACAGTGGAATCCGCTCATATGATTTAATTCCCCCCAACTTTACAAGACTATAACTGTAACTGGATTAATATTAAATATTCAATAAAAAATACGATGGTCGATTTATAAAATTAAACAAAAACATATAATTGATATGACTTAAACAGTGCTTTAAGATTTGACGTATGACTTTTCTATAAAGATAGATTAATGACAACCAAACTTGGAACAGTCCAAAACGAATAAATTTAAAATCTATAACAGTGTCATAAAATAAACTTTAGAACTACTGTGAAACAAATAATGTATTACAGGTAAATTTTGTAAAAAGAATGTTTAAAATATGTAAGGAAAAGAAATTTAATATTTTTAAATAAAATATTTTTCGTTAATATGAACGTTGAGAATATAATACCTTTAAGCTTCTAATCTAAAAATATATTTTGTAATAAATAAACTAGCGTCTGTCCGATGATCCCTTATCTATTTCCAATTTATTTTCACGTAAAATTGCACCGAGTATAGAGGTATCAATTTTCAATTTCACATGATATCTCCTTTCTTGAAAGTAATAAGAAAGATAGGATTGAGAGATATCTAAAAAAAAAAAATTTTTTTCCTGAAAAAGTTTCATTTTTATGGATTTATAAATAATGTTAAGCAGGTGGTATATTTTCTTTTTTAAATTTTATTTTTCATGAAACCTTCGCGTTCATTTCAGTTTTATGATCACTATACTTGAATCATGACTCATATCTTTTATACTACATACATAAATGAAATGCACGTGCATTCAGATACTAGTATCTTTTGAAGGTCAAAATAGACACAATTAATATTATAGCATTTATTTATTTATTTTATCTGTAGGTTAGTAGAGCATACATTTTTTCTATTAGTAATAGACAAATTTAATTATATTTGGAGTAAAATAAAATAAAAAACACATTTTCCAATGTATATACCCATATAAACCAATAAATAACAATTTAAGATTGTAAAAATGTTAATTTCACAAGTAAATTAAATTATCTTTACAAAAATAATGCTTTATTCACATATAGGAATAGCGAAAATCAAAAAACTCTTAGTATCAAATAAATATGAAAAGGCTGTAGAAAGATATTAGTAATGAGAATTGGATTAGAGCAAAAAGAACGGAAAAATAAAATGTCATAATAATACAAGGTTAATGAAATAGCCTGAAAGCAAGCAGCTTAAAAAAGAAAAATGGTATACTACGAACTGCTTTCAAAGGCAAAATATCGTAGACCCTAACATATGTTTCTCACAATTCTAAGTTTTTACGGAGACCTTTCTGTTACCAGAAGCATTTTCGGATATCTCATATTCTGAATGAAATATGACATAACTGTTTTATATTTTTATTAGAATTGGTCGTATCTTCATGCAATTACAACTATTTTCAGAGAAATACTTTCAATTAAATTTGAAAATGCAAAAGTTCATATATTAAAAACTGTTATATTAAAGCAGTATTATTAACAGTGTCCGCCATTAAAATATCAGTAAGGCAATTGGAATCGCATTCTAAGAAAAACGTGATATGTTCATATTTCTGACGACTTCCATGAAACCCTTTGGTGATCATAATGCAACTTTATCGAGGAATACTTTCATTCGATACACATCACATGAAAATACTGCATAAAAATATACTCTTTATTATCGTATTTCTCGTGAAGTGCAAAGCTAAAACAAATATATTTATATCACGTCGTAATAAATTTCACGATAAGGTTTGAACTTAATAACAAATAATTTTCGTTATGTATGTACGTATAATTTGCAACAGTATTGTAACTTTAAATAAAGCAATTAACATTAATTATGGTCGTAATTTACTTCAGTGATAATAACATCATATTTATCAATATTCATTACATTAAGGAAGCAAACTTCAGAGAGCTTCTCAAATTATATCCGTGGTTGGAAACATCAATTAACCTTCAAATTAAGTTTCTAAGATTATCTAAGGTGAATTTGAAGGTCTTTGATGCATCCAAGATAAGTAGAGTTAACTTTTTGTACATTTATTATAAGATAATGTAACTTTCGAACTGTAACTTTGAATACATAATCGTTTTCTCAAAAGTAAAGTAATCGTTTTTTATAAAACGTATAATATAGCCTCAAATATTAGTATTTAGAAATATTATTATCTCTCTGTTATATGGCTCGGGTAAAAATTATTTTTATTTTTTTTTTAAATGCATAGATAGTTGTTACATTTGTAATGTAATCAGATAACTTCCTCAGAATATTTCAGAAAATAACAGCACTACAAAGGTTAAAAGTACATAAATAGGAAAGTTTTCTAAATAATCAAGAAAAAAATTATAAAACCTAAAGAACAAGGAATATCTAACTATGTTCAATATAATAATTAATTTTACCACTTAAACCTATGAAGATATATTGAATTTTAATAATAAACCACATCTGCTGTATGTTGCAGCTGGCATCTAAGCACAAAAGCAATTTATTTTCTTATATCATATGTGTTTGTTCTTTGTGCTAAAGGTTTATCATAATGAAGTTAACAAAAAAGTATGATTAAATTAAAATGGTAACAAGTAATGCATATAGCAGATTTAAAAAGAAGTTTAAAGAAAAAGTTAATACACTTGTAAACGTACATTTTTACAGTAAAGTCATTTAATCCTAGTCTCAATTGTGGAGTTAAGTGTATAGAAATTTATTTACGATATGAGTAAAAACTCATATTAAAAATAAACATCTTTGTACAGAAATTTAAAATCTTTTATATAAGTAACAACAAGTTCATTATCGTAAGAAACTTTATATATTTTTTTGATACGGTTTGCTGTCTTAACATAGTATTTTATTCTAACTGTAATTAGTCCGGTTGTTCTAGATACGATTCATAAAATATTAAATAAACATTTTTGGTGATAAATATGTTAATACTAACAAGATCGTGTAAATTATATATTATATTCATATTTTTGCTAGAAATTAAAAAGAAACAGTAAGAATAAAGAAAATGAAAAATTAACTCGATTATATTTTAAAACATGAAAATTTCATAAGCAAAATTATATCTTCATATTAAGATTATTACCTCAGATCATTACGTTTTATGAATTATTTTCTAAAGTTAATGATTCTTTACGCATCATATTTCCTTCGCATCATTTAACTGGAATAAATTAATAATGAGCTCGACCTCGTTAGCCTTTACGCTTTTTATATTAATCCATTCACAAAATCACAAAAGCTTTTCATTTATTTTACCCTAAATATGATATTTTTTTATGATTATATTTTTTTGGCTAATCCAAAAATCCGCATTACCATTATTGATATATAAATTTATGGCACATAAGAAAATATATTTTTCAAGTATAAAAAATTAATATTTAGGGCTGATGATTTTAAGTTTTGAAATAGAAGGCTTTTAATATAAATAAAAATTAATTACTATTAGTATTGTAATTATATGTAAAGTAATTTTAAGATTTTAAAAGTAAGTTAGAAAAGCTTTGAAATGATTAATTTAATTTATTAAACTTAAAAAGATGTTATTGTAATAAGTGGAAGTATATGTAAATATATTGATATATTCCAAAAATATTGATCGATTAATGCTTTTCTTTTAAAATATCAAAAAATCTGGTCGTTTACCTAGCTTAATCCTCTTTCAAATATTGAACTGTTGCTATGTTATATGAAGAGATGCAATTCTCCTTTATTCTAAAATATTTAATTACGATCGGGATTATGAAATTTTACCAAAATTCTTTTAATAATTATATTATAAATAATTGATTTAATATCTATAAAATTACGTTTAGTATCACATTTATAAAATGGGTTATAAAAAGGAACAAAAATTGTCGCCCTATAATTAATAACAAATATTAATTTTAATGTCGAATAAATACTTAAATCTTAAAATGTTGTACCTTTTAGAATACATTAAAATTTTCCAACAAATTATTTTAATGACATAAAATAAATAATATATGTATTAGAGAAAATCAACCACCTCTCAAACCTCCCAAGTATATAATGCATGTACAGTAACTTGATATAATTCGTTTCATCAAATAATACATTAGGTTTTCGAAGTATTACCAGTTTC
This sequence comes from Danaus chrysippus, assembly GCA_916720795.1. Taxonomy (NCBI): domain Eukaryota; kingdom Metazoa; phylum Arthropoda; class Insecta; order Lepidoptera; family Nymphalidae; genus Danaus; species Danaus chrysippus. Next base: position 9,166,902 of record CAKASE010000079.1, read on the forward strand.
AAAAGAACGGTAAAATAACCATTATAATATTTTCCTTGAAGTATTAATGTTAAATAAAAATTACACTCAAAGCATTTATCTTTGTCAGAACATTAAAGAAGAAAAGTAAGCCACGTTGAATTGATGAAAATTTTTATTCAAACTTTTCTCTCTAAAACTGCTACCTTTTTACACTTGATGTGATATTAACCATAGAAAATGTTCAGTTACGGAAAATCATTTAAAATAATATAAGAAGACTTTTAAAATATGCTCTAAAGGGAAACTTCCAAAGAAAAATAATAATAATTTACAGAATGAATCTGATTAAAAAAAACCTATGATTTTATAGAAGTTTTAATAAATAAAGAAGATAAAATTTTTATTGATTATTTACATCAATATGTATATATATCGGATTTATTACAAATTCGTTGTTTTTAAAGGAAGAGACGCCAGCTTCACTGACGTCACTTATGTCACTTCTTTCATTATGTTTCATGATATTTTAAAATGAAACTTCAATTGTTCTTAATCTTCCTGTATTTCTCGAAGGTTCTTCATAATCACATTATTTAATGATCCACACTAACTGAACTCTGCCCTCTTGCGTCCAGATGTCATATTTATACCAAGATTCAAACAAAGTTCTATTCCCTTTTTAAACAATCTTTGATTTCGTTTTACTTTTAACAATAATCATGATTACTAATGAGTTTAAATAATAATTGATGACAACCTCAAATTATTTTCATGTTGCATCCGTTATTGAAGCTGGTAGCGCCGATATATATAACAACGTTATTTTTTGGTAATAGTAATGGAAATTTTAGAATCGGTTACATGAGCGGAATCGAGAGAATTGTTGACAAGCCAAATATGGTTGTGACATAAATCATAATCATTATACCTACAGAGTAATGAAATAAAAAAAGGAACTGTGGTTGCATAGTAGTTACTAATATAAAAATAATATTTTTTTGTTAGTAGATACAAGAGTTTAGGCTCAGTAATACATTTTTATGTATATATTTCTATGTACTTTACATTACGTGAAACATCACTAATTAATTAATCACTAGAATATAATGCCAATTATTCATGTATAGTCCGTTAGACTTAAGCTGAGGTTTGCATTTATGTGAGTGAAAGTATAAAGTAAAAGTAGAGTTAGACAAAAAACCTTTTAGAATTAAATTTTATTATAATTTAAATAGATACATAACATAAGTGCTATAAGATAAGCAAAACTTGTAAAAGGAAAGATGAAAATATTATGAATATTATGGGAAAAAAATATTAATTAATAAAACATTTCAAAAAACTATACAAATTCTTCTTCACTTGACATTGCGTTTTCAACATTTGATTTTGCTACCAGTACAAATGGTGAAGCGAGGAAGGTGCGGGGCGGAGTAAAAACAGAATAAACCGGTTCAAAACTAGAAAAGAACGTGGTATTCCAAAATTTGACATCACACCTACACTATTCGTGTACACTCACACAATTGCAAAGCTCAGCTTAAATCAAACGCACTATAACTTTTTTCTTTATGTATGTTTAGAAAAAGTTCTAGTTTTATTTATATTTTAAAAGTCTTTTCAACCTACTCTAGTCTTTTCGTTTGTCACCATGCTATGAGGTTTTATCAATTTAGTGAAAAATTTAAGATAATGAAAAAAAGAAAATAATTTATCTAAATCCATAAAATAACGTCTGACGGTCCTTTTCTAAATTGGGTATAACCAGCTTCAAGTAAAAAGAAATAAAAGGCAAATGAGATATTCTACTAAAGAATGACAAGAGATCCTCGCTTAATCCATCATTGTATACGGGAAACTCGGTTTACGAGTCAGATAAAAGCTTGTCCGTTTTAAGTGTAACGCAATTTTTTTAAGACTATATTTATACTATACGAACATCTACCCTAACAAGGTTTTTAAGTTTATAAACCCAGGTTAACGTGAATAAATATTCATTGTTTTAATCAAGCTTTCATATATCTAGCTCGGTTATTCTGGTTTGACACGAGTTATAAAATGAACAGTTCGTTTTAGTTTACGACGAAAAACATCTCGCTTAATTCAAAGTTTTTGAGACAAAAAATATAATTAAAGATTTTTATCTATTAATTCTCTTGAGGTATATGTATGTATTTGATATGGAAAGGAACTTAAATATAAAAAATTGGTAAGAAGGTAAGTAGTTAAAGAGTCCTAATTATTATTTTTGTTATTATAATTTATAAAATGACTACTTTTATGAGTTTGAGGTGGTGTTTTTTTTAAATTGAAATATTTTGATTTGTCCACAATAACAAATTACTGTATAAAAAGTACAGCAAGATTTAAAATAAATAGAAAAATAGCTTTATATTTCCATGTCTTACTTCCCAGATAGTATTTTTATTACATATGCACGTAATAAAATGGAATAAGTATGATAAAGTTGCCATTAAAAGTGGTTGAAAATTGCTTTAATCTTTCTAGTGGACGCATATTTAAATTTTACTAACATTTAGGAAAAACAGACACAATATTATGTTTGCTCCGTCCGTTTCACATGGATGTTTGGAAGACAAATATTTACTGCGAAAACGATGCGGAAAATTATTCTTGCTGGTTCTTAAATTTGTAACAAAAAATCGACTCTTTTGTTAATGAATTAAAAGTATTGAATTGTATTTCCATTTCGATAAATGTAAAGTCAAGGTAATGGCTGCGCAAATAAATTTAGTACAGATATAGTTCGTGATGAGAAAAATATTAAGATTAAGATTTCAATATTAAAACAACTTTAATATAGCGTGAGAATATACAAATTAAATATATCGCGGCTAGATAGTATTTTAATGCTTATCACTAACACATACAACTGGATGTAGTATGTACTTTTTAGGGAAAATTACAGTTATAGTCACGTCACGTTATTTGGTATTTGAGGGGACATGTTAACGACCCGTTTGGGGGAAATACAAAACAGATATATACCCTTGTCAGCTGAAATATCCAATATAGGCTCCCCAGGGTTCAAATGTTTGTAAGCACTTCCCTTGTGTCTTACATCATAATATTCCCTGTCGTAAACGATGATACAAGAATTTATGACAACAAATAATACATATATATGTATATGTTCAGAATATTAATGACGTTTTTTCATTTGTAGAAATTGAGGTATATTTAAGTACCTAATAACAATACAATTACATAGCTTTTACATTCATCACTATTTTAATTCTCAATGTTATTACATTACATACAAAAAAAATAATATTCATAAACTACACAAATTATAAAATGGCTACATCAGAGATTTCTAGATAAAATCAACATCAATGAGAAAAAAAATCAAAATTTTGTTTAAGAATGTCAAGGAGATAAGGCAAGTTCGATATCGGAAGACAAATGGCAAGAAGCATTTTATTGTTATCTTGCTTTCCCACCCGGCGGCGGGGATAAAGATTGACTCAAAATCAATGTTGGATGTTGTCGAAATGTCTTCCGTAGTAAGGAGCAGCTTTTTTACGCTCTGCCATTTATTTTTCATATCTTTATTCATATTATCTTCCTTACTTCCATTTTACATAAAAGTATCAAAATACTTATCTAATAAATTCATTATCGATTTTTTAAAATTTCTATGTACAAGATTAATTATTTAATTCGTGTATTGTATTTCATAATTATTGCGGCTAAACGTATTATAATTTCTTTGAATTTAAAACACTGTTACATTTAAATAGAACTAATATTTTTCAAATCTCATTACTTTGTTACATTATAAGGATAGTATTGGTATTGAAGTACTAGTTTAGATAAAATTGAATGTAGAATGATATAGTGCATTTTCTGAGAGCTCGCCGTAAATTGAAAACACTACATTGCATGCATTCAAAGGCTGTGTATTCAGATCATCCGCCACCCTTGGGTTATTGCTTTCATTTCCTAACAGATATACCAAATAAAATCCAAACTTGTGTAGTATTGATAAAAACGAAATAAGCAGTTTCATCAGTTTTATAAATATATTTATGTATGAGCTTCATATTTGCTGTTACTCCTAATTTGACTTTTATAGTATTATCTATTTAAATACTAGTGTCAACTGTGGTGGGCTTAATATATTTTTATAACTGTGGAGTAAATCAACATGAACAGTTTGTATGAGGGTTAAGGGAGTTACGAGTATGTTATGCGTTCGGTAAGACATAGTCAATTTACGAAAACTGAGTTACACCTAAATTAAAAGGGTATAGGAGCCAAGTGAAATAATTTGAATGAAATGTACCGTTACTTAATGAATTATAAAAGATTTTCCATTAGCAACATGCCATTATCCAATTCTTAGATAATACGAAATCATTATTATTATTTAGCCTACATAGGCTAGAAATATATACTAAAAACATTTAATTTGACGTTTCTGTATTTTACTCTTCTATTATTTTAAACAATTTAATTTGGTCTTTTGCTAACAAATGTCAATCATAAACAATAGGATATTTTATATTCACCGCACTATAATGATTTGGCCTGTATCATTCTTTTAAGAAAAACAGTTTTATTTTTAATAACATTGACATATTTTTACTGAAAAGCAAGTAATAATCTATGCAAGCCAGAAATGTATGCAAAAGGAAATTGGAACAGCTGAGTGATCTGCGCACGCTAAGAGCTCGCTTTAAATTGAAAGCAATACTGAGAATGCATTCTAAACATATGTATTCAAATCAGACGTTACTTTTATTATTATTTTTTCTAAAAAGATTTACAAGTTTACAATACAAATACTACATAAAAATATTTGAATATCGTTTTATTCTGTTCGAGATGTTTTGATTTTATTTGTATTACACTAATGTAACTTATATAACTTTAAAACTTATGGTGTTATAGCAGATTAAACGAAGTAATAATAAAAATAAACTAGTAAAAGTATTGTAGGCTTTTCCGGGAATACTGTTAATATTCTATGAATATATGATAACACGTACATAGTCCGACCACTATATAGACCGAAGATTTTGTTGATGAATCTTAGTAAATTCTCAAGGCACGTAAGAAAATGTCATGGCAAACATTGGGGACGGCTTTTATTTCCAATAGTGACTTTATGATTAATATATCTATATTCCTATATATAAGGAATGGCTTATATGGCCAGATAAAAGATTGTTAGAGTATTTTTGAAGAAGTCGTTCGTTTTTGACATTGATTAGAAATAATATTAGGGTTTGGATAGAACGGGAAGAAAGGAAGCCAAAAGCCATTGCTCTCGGCACCCTCGAGTCAAAAAGTTAATTTTAACGATGAAAACAAACCTATTTACGCTAAGTTTTCTTTAGTGAGAATGTTAAAACTTCAAGCAGTTATAGACATTTGTCTTAGTTAGATAAAGTGTATGTTGTACAACTGTGAAAATACATAATGCATAATACGTAAATATAACAATATTGTTGATGAACTAAAACAACCGCTTTCCTCAGCCACAGATTTCTTCTACCTTTAGCAATTTGAGATTAGTAATGGCTGCAAATTGACAAGAACTCATTCTATTAGTTGTCATTTGCTGGATTAACATCTGCTAGAAACAGTGAGAAATAATATAGTGAGAAAGTGCTTAAGAATTATAAAAAATATATTAAATTAATGTTTAAAGTGTTCAAACAACTATTTTATTTATTATTAAATTCTTTATGAGTTAAAAATGTATACAATGCGAAATTCTTTATAGTACTATAACAATATGCAAAGTATTTTTCGTAAAAAGTATCGGCTCCAATTTGAAACACAATTTAATAAAAAATATATTCAATTTCCAATTTTATAATAAGACCTCATTACACACAACTTTTGCTTTTGGGTAAAAGAAATGTTGTTTCTACTTTTTAAAGAGCTTTTATCTCCTCAAAATTCCCACGGTAGGCTATTTAATATTCGTGGATGTTGCGTAATGTGTATCGATTTTTAGCTGTTACATAAAACTCATCGAATATTTTAAAGATACATACAGATACATACTTGTGAGTATAACCTCATAACTTGTGACAAAACTTCAATCATAAGGTAAATTTTCTTGTTGGAATTTGTGAGATTAACACTATAATTATATATATATATATATATATATATATAGCTAAAGATTCTTCGTTCATCATTATGTATATATAAATATTATATATAAGCTATTTTAGTTTTTCTAGATGTAGATTTGGACGTTGGCTTATTATTAGGACAGTACAAAAATATTATAAGAAAGAAGACTTAAATTTAATTTTCTCTCCAGAATATAACTTAAAACACATTTGAAGGTATATATTTTAACGTGACTTAAAATGAAAGTAGAATTAAATCATTCCATTAAGACGATCGACTTAGTATTTTCAAAATAAACTCAAGTAAATTGGTATTCTCGAAGACACTTTAGGATTTCTTTAAAAATACACTGTAACGACGTTTTTTAATCATTGCTCATTTATTTGAGGATTACATTTCTATAGGTTTTTAAATTAATAACAACAATGTTGTCATACTTGAAAATCAATAAAATGAATATATAATAAAAGTATGACAGATGTATGAGTATGATAATAAAAAAAATATAAAATGTATATAAATTCTAACTTAATTAACATAATGAAGGAGAGATTCATGTTCCATTATATTCAATTAAGTGAGACCACAAATATGAATATTATATATAAAGTGGTGTATAAAATAATGAATGAAATATTATGGTTTACCATCAATTTTAATTAACTTTTACTATGCTGTATATAAATATATATTTATTGATTTAACCATCATTCTTATTACAATCCAGTTATGTATTTCTTATTCTTTCTTATTCTTACAAAAGATATATGATATATTACGCAAAATAAGTTATGATATGTATTAAAGGTTATAAAGAAGCATCTTTCATTTAGTTAAAACTCAATAAGGATTACATCACGTAGATAATACCCAAGAGACTAGCCTAATGAATATGAACGTTGAATTAATATTAATTATGTAAATTAATTACAATTATCCCTTTGCGGTTATAATTATGATCTAAATTCTGATTCTTAAGCCTGGCTTCACTAAGTTATGTAACAATATTTTTATATAAAAACAATTTTATCCGATAGACTTAATCAAAAAGCGTTTTATATACCAAAAACCAGACAAGTAGTCAAAATAATCAAGATTAAGATCATTTAGTTTTCATCATCATAAAATTTTGTGTTTACATAAAAACAAGTAATATCTTATATCGATTATATACATCCAAATATTAAAATAAATTAAGACCTTATTTAACATTCACGCGATTCCCGAATTTAGATAATCTGTGATTTAAGTTGATTTTCATTTGTCCAAAAAGCGAAGATTTTTTTAAAGAAAGAATTCAAGACCACTTTTATGACAATAATCAAAAATTGACTCAAGATTCAAATCGTTCCATTAGGAAGTTTGTGTTAGTATTTGCAAAGTAAATTGGTATACTCAAAACACTTTGAGATTCGTATAAAAAAAAGGTAATTTAAGCTGGGACCGTAGCAAAGAGGCAGTAAAAAAATAAGAATCAAATCGCCTACAGAAATAAAATTTCACAACGTCTCGTTTTTCAAATATTTAAATTTCTTAAAGCAATTTAAAAGTAATATTTTGTTATTTTCACGAAATAATTTAGATAAACATGTCAGCAAGTACTAAATCCACTTTTCTAATAACAAAGTAGATTTTAGGAGAGTTTGTATGAAAAAAATAATTAAATTCGAGATTATAATAATTTTTTTGTCAATATATATTTTCGTAAATATGTCTATTTGAATAATTTGAGAACAACTTAAATTTCCTATTCTTGAACACTAAAAAGAACAAAAATTTCCCTGGTGTTTGTTCTTTCATCATATTTAAAGACAGACTACATTGATTGAAAAAATAGGTATCCCGAAGTGAAGTGCTCTGTTTTTACAAGGACACCAGGTTTTCTTGCCAATGTTTTAGCCCTAAACTCGATAAACCTCGAAAAGTTAAAGTTTGAGAATACGTCAATACCAAATAATTAGGGGAGTTCTGTGTATTTCAAGGTTTTCTGAAAAGTTGGACTTAAGGTGAACGAATTTCTTTTGATGGTGAAATTCATAAGATTTTTATCACCCCATTCAGGGATGGCCTAAAAAGTAAAAATAATACACTCTGCTACAGTCCCTCTTTCCCAATGTATTTGATTCTATGATTTGAATGTCATCTGTATTAACAAAAGCTGGTTATGGTAGGTCATTAATGTGAAGCAAAAATATACTTGCGGAGAGGGAAATCCGCTAAAGAACCACTGCCTTGAATGTCATGAACCTAGGTCCATGACATTCAACACAATTATTAATAACTCATAACTCACTGTGGGTCAGAAAGTTGTTCACTGAGAAGATTTATTATATGCTAAGTGTTCCATGAGATTTCAAATACATATATTTTAAATAATGTTACAGAGTATTAAGGTAAGTGAAATAGGAGGATAGCGTAGCAGGAATTTCGAAAATTCCTTTATTTTGTAGCTTTTACATTGAAAGTTAATTAATTAGCTATCTATTTTCAACACTATTCGTTATAAATGCATTGAGATAATGAGCAGTAACATTAAAGGATTTATGAGACGAAAATTATCAAAAACTTATGTTTTAGATATCGACCTTTTCACTTCATCTTTATCTTATCTTCAGTCCGACCTTTTACTTCCTTATCGGCCGCAGGTATGTATTTAGAGCTTCGTCATAAAGATAATGTCTTTTTTCTGCATCTCGAAATTAAATACTTTATTAATCTAATAAAAAGATTTGTCATTAAACTCCATGACAAGTTTAGAAACTGCACTAAGTAAAAGCGGTAATCCTTTAACATATCTCATTATTTTTCTAAATAGTTTGATTAGGGACTCAAATTATAATTAAAATTAAAATTAATCAAAAGAAACATGAAATGGTTTATTACACTAAATAAAAAAAAAAAATCATGACATAACATTACTTTTGCCCTTATTACTATTTATATTATTATTATTCAATTTTTTGATGATATAACATCTATTGAAACCGAGGTGGAAAGTATTTTCATTTAAAATATTAATATTATATAACATTGTATTGACTGATGAATTTTGATATCTGAAAATAATAAAACAACAGTAGCTATCGTATCTGTTTGGTATTTTAGCATTATTGGAAAGTAATGAATACTTTTAAAAATATTGCTCGGCTATATTAATATAATTTTCACCGCAATATTTTATATTCATTTTATAGCTTTTCAAGCGTATAAAATAATCTACTTTGGTATGTTCTACTTTATGTATAGTAAACTCATAGATTAATATCTACCTTTTACATAGCTTATTACGAATAAACATATACGTATTTACATACCTTCACATTGCAATTTTAATTATGATCTGTTTAAGTAATAGGACTTTTTTGTTTTGATTGATATTTGTTTGACGTATGATCATAGAATATGGTGGGATTTATGGTCCGATTTACCAAATTATCCGATACTTTGACGTGATATACTATATTATACTTTCATTACGTCCAATGAATTTAAAACATAGAATTGTCATTTTACGACCATTTATGTACGCCGAAATATTTTTTAATCTTTGGGAGCCTAGTTAAACATAAACAGTACAAGAGATACTAGATGTGAACGTAATTTTTCATAGACAATGAACGTTCTTCGTAATCTTGCACTATCTCAAAAACATGTGATACAAAGTGCTGAAAAAAAATTTAAGACCATTTTATCAAAAAAAGAAAAACGAATGCTAAAAACAACAGACAGATAGACATAAGGTAATCGAAACAAATCCTGATCAAGTTTACAGAATAACTCATTACAGACCCTAAATAGTAAAAATGTTTGTAAAATTAAGTTCTATTTTGTTAAAGGCTGGAAAGTTATCACTAAGCGACACCAACAAAAACTAGTATTTCTTATATAAAATATGTATTAATATCTCACAATTAAGATACATACATAGGTATTTTGTACTTTCTAATATTCGAAGTAGATTTTTGGAAACAAAGTTTTATTATTGAAAAGTTATGTATTATGTAGAAAAGAAAAGATTATTCGTTTATTTGAAGATCATTTAAAAATATACAATGAAAGAAACTTGAAGACACAACACTTGGAGGCTTGATCTCTATTAAAAACAGTTATAGTTAATTCATCTGTTGAAAAATAATCATTAATAATCGGGATAAGTAGAAAGTATAAAAAAATAATTATATAACAATGCTAAGCTATAAAAACTTTACACTTCTTTCGACTTGTCCGAATACCACAGTTTCAATATTTAGTGACAACGAAATATTAACTACTAATAAAGCACATTTTTTTATGTAATTGCAAAAGCTTAAAATAAAGTTAATATTTTCTCTTTATATATATATATATATATATATATATATATATATATATATCGTATATATGGCTTAAGTTTTGGCTATATAAATCTGTTAAACATTTAATGTAAAATTTTCTGGATTATATTATGTACCTAATAAATAAATATATATTTGTATTCATTTATTAGGTACAAATTAATCTTTTTTGACATAAATTATAATCAACGAAAAGGAAAACCTCTAAGTTTGTCGATGACAGCGAGTGTCTAAGCTAGACCTATTAATTATTCATTAAATTCTTAAATTTTTTGGTTAAATTATTGTATGTAAAATATATCTACCACAAATTAAAATAAAATATATGATTTTAAGACTTATTATAAAACTATAATTAGTTTAAAAATGGACGAACTTTAAAAACTGCCATTATAATAGAAATTTCTTTTTGTGTTTATAGTTCTTGCTTGCTTGCTGATAAAACATAAAGATACTATTAAAAAAACTTGATAGCCAAATAGCTACACATGAAGAAAAACATAATCGTATTTAACGTATTATGTTTGATTTTTGAATATTTAGGAAGACCGAGAGCTTGAAAAAAAAAAGGTGATAGTGACAAATTTTAACCCACAGTTGTCAGATAGTTTTGCTTATAGAAGTCACCACACTTTTTTTGGTACACGCTTATTTAAGTTTTTAAATAAACCCCCTAAATACTTATATACCTAATACTTGAATTTTATAATGTAACTTATTAAACATTGATTAAAAGTTAGTGCGTGGAAATATTCAGAGACCTTAGAAAATGTTTATAATTTGTGTACTATGTAAATAGGTTTCATTTTTATTTGAGACAGGGAATCAAAATCATGGTGACATTTTTCGAACAAAGTTGACGATATGCTAAGCGGAATGCTGAATTTGATTTTCATCATCTACCACGGATTCCGTTACGAAAACTATATCTGTTTTCCTCTTTCAAATGAGAAAAAAACTAAAGTCTAGAACACAATAAGTGAAATGTTTCTGTAATATACATATGAATTGATTTCAATTAGTGTTAGTAAAACTCATAAGGTATTGTAAAACTATTAAGTTTTTGTATTTTAAGAATGTATCAACAACATTTTTTATTGAAACTATACATAACATTTGCCAAAAACAAATTCCCAATTTTGATTTTTTTAAAATACATAGGGTAATAACAGTTTTGTAGCACAACTAGTCAAAAGATAATAAATAAAATCAAAAATTAATCGATTTATTTTCTTTTCTTAAATAAACGACTCGCGGGTTTAAAGACAAAATATTTCTAAGTATACTATACGTTTTACAATGGTTCCTAAGAAAAACCAAATTGGACAGACACCTAAGAAAAAGTGTTGCACGATTTGACGGTGTTTAACCTCAGCAATTTCTACCTAGCTTTAATTGGGTTTGGCAATTTGTATGAAAATCTCAATAGCAATTATGATTACTTTTTTAATTGTCCCACACATACATGTTTCTTTTGAATGACAACGAATTGTTAGCATGATTAATGACGCCATACTAAATTCAATAGGTGATTGGCTACAGATGACAAACTATTTTTATGCTTTCTCATGTTATGGGTATTATCATTATCATATCATATGAGATTAAACTCTTTGCTGAGGTGAATACCAAAAATAAAATACTTCTTTCAAATTGCAAATGGTTGATGGCGCTAGATCGCTATAGTTTTTCACTGGTACCTATTTCTTAAATTTGCTGAAAAGAAAAAGAATTTTAACGAATATGTATAAAAACATTTAAACAAAATCAAAATTCTGATGACATCTAATATTAAAAAATAATAAATTTTATACAGGGCCCTTTTGCTTTTCGCAATGAGTATAATTAAATAAATGTTTCAAGCTGCATGAGTAAATTCAAAATTTATTGAATAAATACTTATATATATATATATATATATATATATATATATATATATTATCGAAAATTGTAATCATTTTTGTTACGTTTTAAAAGATTTAAATCATTTAACTCGTTCGATGAAAGGTCATTTTAAGTAATAAATAATATTATTAAGGAGAAGTCGATGTTTTGGCATAATAACTCATGAATAGAAATTTGTAACTTAATTAAAACCACAAACGGCTTGTCATGATTAATTTATATAATTAATATTAATTTAAATATTCTCTTTCACGAACGTTGGGGATTGCCTTTGTGAAGTAATGAAATGCTAAAACAGGATTTTCATAAATATGCTACGTCATAGCATTAAATTTATTTCGACATTCCTATTTTTAAAACACATAAACCTCTATTATATACTATGATTATGTATTATCAAAGATTCAGATTTTTCTATTAAAGATGGCTTTATAAGATAAATTATTAATATTTTTTGTTCATAAGTAATGGAACTCCTATCACTTCTTAAAAATTCAATACTGTTTTCATATGTATTTATGTATATGTATGTATTTGTCATTTTATAAAATGTTTGTCGTGATCTTTGATACCTTACATGTTTTTTTATGATCAATGTTATAAATATATACACAGTATTCAAAAATATCCACTAATCAAAGTATTTGTTGTTTCAATGTTAATATTCTGATGTAATTAAAAATATTTTTTGATCACCGTCTCGAGTATCGTAAATTTAAATATTCTTTAAGCTTTAATCGCTACGAGAAACCAAATACTCATTTAAAAGGATATCTCGATAA